>BMAU01021321.1:157500-839121 GCA_019973935.1 Trichonephila clavipes
GAGCTCTTTCCAGTTCTTGGAGAGTTTGTGAGGGTGGTTGGCGGCCAGCAACTCGTCTTCCTAGAGCGTCCCAAAGGTGCTCTATTGGATTCATGTCTCTAGAACTAGCTGGCCATTCCTTTCGTACGATTCCTTCCTCGAAAACGAAATCTTCCACCAGGTTAGCACGATGTGGCCTGCAGTTATCGTCCATTAAAATGAAGTCCTCTCCGATTGCTGCAGCGTAAGGGACTACAATAGGTCTGAAGATCTCATCCCTATATCGGTGAGCAGTCAGAGGTCCATCTCGAATGATGTAGAGGTCTGTGCGCCCCTCAATGGAGATACCACCATACACCAACACTCCCCCACTGTCAAATCTGACACTTTCGTGCAAGAACGCAGTATTATTCCTACTGCCACGGTCCCTCCAGATGAAAATACGCCTATTATCCGGATGAACAGAAAAACGGGACTCGTCAGAAAAAGAACATTGCTCCATTCATTTCTCCTCCAGTTCACATGCTCTGTTGCCCACTCCCTGCGGTCGCGACGATGCCTTGATGTTGTATAACACATACCATCGGTCGGCGAGCATATAGACCTACACCATGGAACCGGTTTCGGACAGTCTGAGTTGAAACCGTGGTGCCAGTAGCCGAGCGAAGGTGTTGATGGAGAAGAGTAGCATTCATATTTCGGTGTCTCAGAGCCGTTAACACTAAATAACGATATTCATTGGGTGTTGTTGCTCATCTACGACCTTGTCCTAGTCTTCCGCCTACACTTCCAATCTCCAAAAAATGGTTCCAGATCCTGGAAATCACACTTTATGACACTCCAATGGCTTGCGCTACTTCAGCTTGAGTTTGGCCCCCTTCTAACCTACCAACAACTCTCCAAGCTTCTGAATCGGTTAAATGACTTCGCTGAGACATCGTACTCATCGAAACAAAGCAGTCACTGAATGCCGACCATCCTTGTCTGCATTTCAGTTGAAAGTCAATTTTCATTCGCTGCCGCTGAAGCGACGTTTTTGACGTCGAACTCAAAATTAGCATACTCCACAGTTTGAAAATCAGAAAAATTTGCATTTGGGATTCTCTTCTTCCATTTTCAGCAAAAAAAAATTCGCTTATATCTGAATTTTATATAAAACTTAAAATATTCTTTAATTGTTTTGAGCAGGGTATTAACGTCGCACTATCAAGCTGCACAAGGGCTATTGATGACGCACCTCTGAATTGTGAATCACGGTCAAATGACGAAAACGACATGTGAGTTGGCGCCCTCTCTCATAACTTCCACACTACACGAACGTTTGAAACTCGGCAGATTTAGAGTGCAACGCCTCCGTCCCTTTACACCATGGGTACTCAACCTTTTTTTCTGCTGGACCGCATACACATGCCAGTCATTTCACGCGGGCTACAACATGAGGTTATATGAGGGGGGGATATAAACACTTTGGGACCAATATAACATTGGAAATTTAAAATGTGGAAAATTGATCTAAATATTATAACTCCTGTTTCGCTTTTTTTAATTATTATTCCTTATAATTTTATTTTTCTCACTAACACTACATTAACAGAATTTAAGAAACACTCCTTCACCATTCTTGCTGTAACCGGTTTCATATGATTATCAATAATATAACAAACTTCATACCATCTCCCCATCAAAGCAATAAATCTCCTTCTGAAATCATTTAATGACAGTTGGTCTTCAAGTCAAATTCCTAAAGACTGGACTCATGCAATTATCCTACCTTTCATAAAACCTCACAAAAATCCCAAGGAAGTTTCGTCATACCGTCCTATTTCTCTTACTTCAATAATTGCCAAATTATTAGAAAGAATGATTCTACATAGAATGTTAGATTTCAGTTTTCAAAACAAAATTTTTCATGTTAATCATAATGGTTTTTACCCTCACAGAAGCAGCATTAATACATTACGTCAATTACAACATGACATTATACTGGCTAGAGAACGCAAAGAATATTTTATTTTGGTAGCGTTGGATATTAAAGCAGCATATGACTCATTGTGGCCAAATGGCCTTAATTCTGAATTAAACAAAGTTGGATACTCTGGTAGATTACTACGATGGATTCAAAACTTCTTACATCAGAGAACAATTCAAATCAAATGGAGAAACATTTTTTTCAAAAACCGTTACAAACAATTATGGTGTACCCCAGAGTTGTGTCTTAAGTCCTTTCCTTTTTATGATTTCTATGTCAGATATTTTTGAAATTCAACAGGACAGCCATCTTCTGGTTTATGCTGACGACATATTTTTATATAATAGTGGTAAAATTGGAATAAAACAATAGGCGAAATGCAAGAATCTTTAAATAAAATTTCAATCTGGTGTAAAAAATGGTAATTATCCACCTCTCCAGAAAAAAGCAGTCTAATCAACTTTTCCAGAAAAAGAAGCAAAATACCTACATTACTTAAAATATGTGACAAACCTATTTCAGAAGTAAAGAGTCTGAAAATCCTGGGTTTCATCTTCGAACCCAATATCACCTGGAAAAATCACAATAGTTACCTACGTCAAAGAGGATTTAAATGTTTAAATGCCATTAAAGCCTTATCTTCTCCGAAAATAGGAACACGATCTGATCATCTTTTAAATATTATTAATGCCACAATCCATTCTATCTTTGACTATGGAAGTCAACTTTTTTTTTTCCTTTTTCTAGCAATAGCAACAGACAGAAACTAGAACCGATTTGCAATGCTGCCTTACGTTTAGCCCTAGGTTTCCCAAGAAATACCCCGTTAGATTTATTAAGAGCAGAGTCTATGAATGGAAGTATTAATACTCGCCATAATTTCCTTTGCCAAAAATTTATAACCAAGGAAATAGCATTAAAAGACTAGTCACCGAACGCAAGGTTATTTTGAAATATAAATAGTATTTTTTATAAAGAGATAGAGAAAAGAGATCAGTATTTTTCAAAAGACGATCAACCTGCTCCAAGAATTATGCATCTCTAAAGTAGATATTCTTCAATGGATCCCTCCTCCCCGAATCTACGATAATCGCAAAATAAACATCTATACTCATGAACTACCATTTCAAAAAAGGATCTTCCAGATGACATAGTACAAAATATGTTTAATGATTACATTCATCCAAAATTTAATAACAATATCATAATAGCAACCGATGGTTCAAAAAATACTAATCAAACATCAATAGGAATTTTGATCCCTAAGAAAAATTCGACAAAATTTCATACTGAAAGAAATGATTTCAATATTCACAGCTGAAGCTATAGCGATATGGACTGCGTTAAAAAATTGGGTTTCTGAAACAGAAAAATTATAGCATCTTGACGGACAGCTTATCAGTCCTAAAAGCATCCAAAGTGTTAATAGAAAATCCAATACGATAATATTAAATTTAAGTTCAACTTTACATCAGTGCCTCCAAATAGCTCAATCAATTACATTCATTTGCGTATCAGCTCACAAGGTATTAATGAAGAAGTTGATAAATTAGCTAAAGCCTCTCCAGAGCCGTGGAATATTATTTCTTGGATAACTTGAGAAGACCTACATACACATTTCAAAAAACAACACAAAAATAAAAGTGAAGAAATATGGAAAAGAGCAAAAGACATAAAATTTTTTTATATTTCTCATCTTGAAAAAAATGGAACAGACAGGCAGCAAAAAATAGAAATACAGAAGTTTTAATCAATAAGTTGTGAGCTAAAAAACTAGCATTAAATGATATATATTTCCTTTTTAAACTAACAGATTCTCCTTTGTGTGCAGATTGTAAAGTACCAAAAACTAGTGAACATTTTATATTAAACTGTATCAAATACAAATCGCAGCGTGAAATTTTGAAAATTTTATCTCCAACCACGGCGAATGGTCTTATTCCTCAATAGCGAAGTGTAAATCAATAGAGCATGTTCAAAAAGTTGAAAAATTTCTGACATCATCCAATAGATTCTAAAATTCCAGTTACTCTGTACTCTACTTTCATCAATCTCAGTTGAAGCAGAAAGCGATAATTCAAATTGCTCATAGACAGTGCAATCACGAACTGTGTGTTATAACTTGGATTAAAAACTGATCAAAATTTTATCGGAGCATAAGGCGTTAGCCAACTCTCCACTTTTTCAGTGTTTTCACTGAACTGAACTGAACAAACTTCATATGATGTCTTTGTTACAGTTGTGACATTACCACTGACAAAACATTTTGTTTTTGTTTCAAAGAATATTCAATATAAAACCTATTTATCACCTCTTGGAAGAGACCTTGGAGAAAAAGTATCATTAGATGTATATGTGATTCCTGTTTATTGGTACTTTTTAAATTCAACACTTTCGGGGCAAATCAAACAAGTACTGATCCTTGTTGGTTTTCACTACAAAACAGTCAACCTCCTAATCGTTCGAATATTTTTCGCTTTCAAGGTATGAAAGATTGTTAAAAATTAGTTCCACCCATAAAATATTCGCTACACCACTGTTGTCTGTTATTACTAAGCGTAATCTTTACAAATAGAAAAAGAATATCTATTCGCAGCCGTACGACATCGACAGCAAAAAGCAAAATCGATATATTTGATTTCTTGTCAAAGAACTTCGCACCAAATTTTGATATATTGTTCTTAAATAAGTGAATTTCTTGGTAAAGTCCTAGGAGGACCAACTGGTGTTTTTTGGCACCAAAATGTTTTCGCCAAATAGCGCCAAATTGAGAAACACAAGTTTTTCAAAATGGCATCAAAGACGAAAAACTCTTGGAAATCGTATGTGTCAGAGGGGGGCGAAATGGGCAAAGAGCAACGGTTGGTTTCTGAAAGTAGGGGGGAGGTACGAAAAGTTCAAAAATTATGAAAGGAACGGAGTTTCTGGAATGGCGTCAGGGACGCCTGAAAACCGTTGGTAGTAAACGTTTTACATTAAAAAGGACAAAATGAGCGTTTCGCAAAGTTGAAAATTGAAGAAATACATGAAATTAATTTTTAAATTTTTAAAAGGCACTTACCTTACTCTTAAGGGTCATACATACTTCACGACAAAACATATACCAGTCCGCAACAGTATTCTTTTTGACTTTCAAGTAATTCACAACGAACGCATTCATGCTCTTGCCGAACCAATATCTGGTCAAAAACTCATATCTTTTCTTCACTTTCGGACATTCATATCGTGAAGCAATTAAATTAGCTTTCATACACCATTCTAACGTATCTTTCTTCCCCTTTGTGCCCAGGAGCACAAAGAAACCTGTCGTAGCCTCACTTTCAAGTAATTTCCTTTCACAAGCCATTCTTAACACAAACCGGTGCAGAGCAAATCTTCTCAAGCGAAGGCAGGGGTCAAAAAGACCGTTTTTTTCGGAAAAGGTGAAATACGTTTCACCCTTTTTCAGGGTTGCCATTTTTTCGGTGATTTGAAAATCCAAACTTTAGGGATGAAATGGAAGGGTTACCATATTGTAACATTTATCGCTCAAAAATTTGGGGACAAAAATTTGGCGACCAAAAGTGGGTCCTCCTAGGACTCAACCGAATTTCTCTGAGCAATGGGTCATGACCGGGCCATTTAAAAGGGTTGGTGAGCCGCATGGGGCCTGCGTGCCACAAGTTGAGTATCGCTGCTTTACACGGTGTATCTTCAGCGGCACAAAACTAGATTGGTCAATGCATGTACTTGAATTTCTTACAACTATATTTTCCCTCTTCTGACTCAACAACTTATCAACTCATTTCTCTGCACCGGAAGACAGGTCGTTCTCCAATGAATCCCATCTCATTGCGGCATTCATGGAAATGAACAAGCTTACAATCTGGCTAAAGATGCTTCGACGCTGCATCCACCTTGTCTTCCGATGCCTCTTCGAAATGCCAAGCGACTTGTCAGGAACAAATTGCGACATATGAGAATTTCCACTCTTACAGACCTGGCTGTTGGCAAATTTTGGTCTTGTCTGCTCGATGGCCAAAGACGTGCTCAACTTTCTGCCCTACCTAGGGTGGAGAGTGGGGCACGTTTCGCGTGTGTACCTGCAAGCCCATCTATTTAAGATTGGCCTGGATGATTCACCGCTCTGCCCTCTCTATAAATCCGTGCCAATGACATGGGGCATCAATCCGACTGACCCGCTCTACTTCATGTTCTCTCGCAAGGCAACTGTGGAGTTCTCCTTAACTGCAAGACGTCTTATGTCCGAGAGGACGTTAGCGGGCGTAATTTAATATATATATATATATATATATATATATATATATATATATATATATATATATATATATATATATATATATATATATATATATATATATATATATATTCCCTCTTAAAATGATGAGATATGTACTTTAATGAGAGACTGGGATGTAAATATCTTTCACTCCTTGTTACTGTTGCCTGTCTATAACTCGCATTTAAAACATCTTGCTCTTACTGAGCCAGTTGTAGAACACCGTATGTCCTACTTTTCTCAGGTGCCTCTAGTTGTGAAATACTAATGATGTTGCAATACTTTGTTTTTGAAAAATTGTTGGTACTGAATATTTCATTTTGATAAAAATAAATCTTTGCTTATGTCGGATTAACTGCTCATTTCTGTCTACCATTGAAACATTATTGACATTAGGTGAAATGTTGGCATGCCACTACTTTTAACCGTACAGTAAAAACTTATAAGGAAATAAATCATAAATTAAAAATATTAAATGTACTTTTTATTTCTTAAAATTTCAGACCAATTTACAAACATGGGCAATTTTAATCTGTAATTTTTTTCTATTTGATTTTGCCTTTGGAACTTTCAATCAAACTATTACCATTTTGCCAATTAAAATTTAAAAAAATGGAATTCAACTACATGAAGTAAAAAAGGGGGCACAGCAATAAGGATATTTTTGAAAAATGGAGAAAGGAAACCACAATGGTCTCTGCTCTTTGTCGGAGCATATTTAATGTAATTAAATTACAAATAAATAAAGAGAACAATATTTTACTAAAAAATTAAACATTGAAGTTCATTTACATAACTTATGCATCCCCAATTATGCATTTAATTCAAATATACCTTATAATAATGAATAATTTCAGATATGTATAAAATATGCTTAGAGAAACAAATTTCATCAAATTTCTTTTGTTCTAGTCGAGTTTCAAATCTACACACCTAGGTCAAGAGATGACCTAGGCAAGGAGATGACGAGAGCTCATTGGTCAACACTAAACGTACTCACATCATGGTCATTACATTAGCACTTCTAAACTAGACCTCATTGATCAATGTCAAATGCAATTTTACATGGAGACGAAATGTAACAGTCTCAATTTCCAATCAGACGGTTCTCAGTTGAAAGAAAATCACAAAAATCACTCTAAAATGTGAAAAAAAAATATTCCTAAGCATAAACTTTTTGATTTTCTTCTGCTTCAGTTTCATATTTTTAGATGGACTTTTGTTTTTATCATAGACTATAACCTAATTTTAATTTTGGTAAGATGTTATTTTTAAGATTTTGTTTCACAAATATTTATTTTTATTTATTTCATTTATTTGTAAGTATTTGGTCTTAATGTTCGCATCAAATTATTTTTTGTTTTGGGGGTCAGTTCTTAACTTTGTCTGAGGGGGTGAAAATATAAACATTTTTTGCAGCAGGTATAATTCTTTTAAATTTAAATTAAATATTTTGAATCTTTTACACAGTATTTACAAAGGATTATGGCTTCAAAAAAGTACAAAATATTTGAAAAATAATCATAATTTTATGAATTAAATGCATATGAAAAATATGTAATAAATATTTAATATTTTTTGCGTTGCGCACCCTATTTTAAAAATAGTAGCCTCTGATGTATAAAAACTTGATATAATTATAAAATGTATCATACACTTTAAGCCCTACATTATTTAAGAATAATATATCCTTTGTATTTCGAAGTATTTGAGAAACATTGAATTTTTAAAAAAATTTTGATAATATAAATTATATTTTTTAAAATATAACTTATTATTCAACTAATGTAAAAATTACTACAGGGTAATAAGGATACAATTAACTTTATATAAATCAACTTATATCTAGTAATAAAACCTACAATTTTAAAAAATAATCATGCGCAACGTAAAACTTAATTAATATTCCTTTATAGAAAATTTTCTTATTTTCATATGCCTATAATTTTTAAAATTATGATTATATTTTAAACATTTTATACTTTTCTGAAGCCTCATTCCCTTATAAATAATGTGTACAAGATTCGAATTATTTAATTTTAATTTCAAAGAGTTATACATACACTCATGTCCATAAATAAAGGATAATTCAGAATCACAGAAATTGAACTATAAAATAAAAATTTCTCCCGTAGAATTATCACACACATCTTAAAGAAGAATATGTAAATTACAGGAAACCACCAGATGGCGCCAATAGAACGTCACAATGACGAAACTGTAAGAGAGGGGTATATATGAATGGTGGCAAAGAAGTAAAATTGTTCACAAGCGCTTTAAAAGCCTTTCAGTACAATAATCGCATAGTTATGGAACAAAGGAAGCATTTGGATGATTTTTTTTTTACGTGATAGAATTATTGGACGACTGGAATGTGGACGTACCCAGCTGGAAGTATCCGAGGAACTTGGAATCGCCCACAATGTCATCTCCAGGCTTCGGGAACGATTCCATGATGATGGTAATGTGTGTAAATGTTATAGCACAGGTCACCCCCCGAGTTACAACGCCAAATGAGGACCGGTATTTGGCAGTTACTGCCAAAAATGGCAGACGGAGCACAGCATCAGACCTGTCTCGTCAGTCCTCTTTAGCTACTGGTACGACAGTTTCAAAGGCAGACGTACAGACACTTAGGGCACATTGGTCTATATGCTCGTAGGCCTGTCAGATGTTCTATTCACCGCAACTTACTGTCGCCTGCGATTAACCTGGAGTTTGAGCATGTATTCTGGACACCACAAGAGTGGTCTTGTGTGATGTTTTCCGACGAGTCGAGATTCAGTTTGCAAATCTGAGAGCGCCAGGTACCCGTTACCACCAAGAGGACACAATTGAACGACACCGTTACGGTGGTGCAGGATGGCTCGTTTGGGAGGAATTATTTTGGTTCCAGAACTGACTTGCATGTTCAGAGTGTAACGATGCCAGACCACATCTATCGGGATGTGCATTCTGAATAACATGCACGTTTTGTTTCAGGGCTCCATGGGTGCGGGAATTTCTGTTTATGGATGACAACTCCATTCCTCACCGGGCACACATTGTAGACGAATGGCTTCAATCCGAGGATATCACCCGTATGGATTGGCTAGCATACTCACCGGACTTGAATCGAATAGAGCATGTGTGGGACATACTTACCGACATTGCAGCCCTGGTCAACCTCCCACCTGTCTACTGGAACTTTGGAGGGCATTGCTTGATGAGTGCTGTAATATTCCCCCAAGATCAGATTGATAATTTGGATACTCAGCATGCCTAGGCGTTGTAAGGCATGTATTGCATCGTCTGGGAGACATACTCCGTATTAACCATCATACTAACCATGTTATACTGTTTTTTGCAAATAGGTTCTTTTTTGAAATTTGCTCCAGGGAGTAAAAATCGCAATTTTATTAATTATGTCAAACATATAGCATCTTTTTTTTGCTCTTTTTACCTTTTGTTTAATAAATAGACTTTACAAATAAGTCAAATTTGTTTTTGTTTCTGTCTCTTTCTTTGCTTGAACTTCATGATCCTTAATTTATGGACATGAGTGTATTTGAATATTGCTTATATTTTCAGCCCTATAGAAAGTTAACACCCCCTGAGACATCTGAATACAGACATTATTTACAGTTATCATTACTCAGTGCCGGATCAGTGGTAAAGGGGTTTAACTTAGCCGTGTTTCGCCAAGTCGGTGGATTTTCATGAAGCAGAAAATCGACAGTGTTCTTGTAATATGATTATGTGGGGTGTAAAGATCTCTTGAGTGCCTGTTTGGCTCATGTGCTCTCGGTAATATCAAATTCCTAAGTCTAGTTTCGCATCGTCTTAGCTCAGATGCCTCCCATGGGGAAAAATGTTGTCGAAATTACTTGTGGTGATTGGCATTCCACCTATATGGTGCCGCACTAAAAAGAGGTACCACCTCCCAGGAATGTACTAGATCTGCAATTGTAGATATAATGATGACTCACACACACACAGTTGCTTATTCTTTTTATGTCTCAATTAAGGTTTTATTCTTCATTTCTGAAAAAAAAATAAATTTGATAATAAGTTACTAATGAAATTCTATTTATAATCGAAAACGAATCTTAAGCATCGGGAAAAAATACTTTGGTCTCTATATGCTCGTAGGCCTGTCAGATGTGTTCTATTCACCGCAACTTACTGTCGCCTGCGATTAACCTGGAGTTGAGAGCATGTATTCTGGACACCACAAGAGTGGTCTTGTGTGATGTTTTCCGACGAGTCGAGATTCAGTTTGCAATCTGAGAGCGCCAGGTACCCGTTACCACCAAGAGGACACAATTGAACGACACCGTTACGGTGGTGCAGGATGGCTCGTTTGGGGAGGAATTATTTTTGGTTCCAGAACTGGCTTGCATGTTCAGAGTGTAACGATGCCAGGCCACATCTATCGGGATGTCATTCTGGAATAACATGCACGTTTGTTTCAGGGCTCCATGGGTGCGGAATTTCTGTTTTATGGATGACAACTCCATTCCTCACCGGGCACACATTGTAGACGAATGGCTTCAATCCGAGGATATCACCGTATGGATTGGCTAGCATACTCACCGGACTTGAATCGAATAGAGCATGTGTGGGATACTTGGCCGACGCATTGCAGCCCGTCAACCCCCTCCCACCTGTCTACTGGAACTTTGGAGGGCATTGCTTGATGAGTGCTGTAATATTCCCCAAGATCAGATTGATAATTTGATACTCAGCATGCCTAGGCGTTGTAAGGCATGTATTGCATCGTCTGGGAGACATACTCCGTATTAACCATCATACTAACCATGTTATACTGTTTTTGCAAATAGGTTCTTTTTTGAAATTTGCTCCAGGGAGTAAAAATCGCAATTTTTATTAATTATGTCAAACATATAGCATCTTTTTGCTCTTTTGCACCTTTTGTTTAATAAATAGACTTTACAAATAAGTCAAATTTGTTTTGTTTCTGTCTCTTTCTTTGCTTGAACTTCATGATCCTTAATTTATGGACATGAGTGTATTTGAATATTGCTTATATTTTCAGCCCTATAGAGAAAGTTAACACCCCTGAGACATCTGAATACAGACATTATTTACAGTTATCATTACTCAGTGCCGGATCAGTGGTAAAGGGAGTTTAACTTAGCCGTGTTTCGCCAAGTCGGTGGATTTTCATGAAGCAGAAAATCGACAGTGTTCTTGTAATATGATTATGTGGGGTGTAAAAGATCTCTTTGAGTGCCTGTTTGGCTCATGTGCTCTCGGTAATATCAAATTCCTAAGTCTAGTTTCGCATCGTCTTAGCTCAGATGCCTCCCATGGGGAGAAAAATGTTGTCGAAATTACTTGTGGTGATTGGCATTCCACCTATATGGTGCCGCACTAAAAGAGGTACCACCTCCCAGGAATGTACTAGATCTGCAATTGTAGATATAATGATGACTCACACACACACAGTTGCTTATTCTTTTTTATGTCTCAATTAAGGTTTTATTCTTCATTTCTGAAAAAATAAATTTGATAATAAGTTACTAATGAAATTCTATTTATAATCGAAAACGAATCTTAAGCATCGGGAAAAAATACTTTGTAATCTCTGCCCTTGGAGTTTCTCACTAAACACACATGTTTAGCATTACAAATAGTATTGCTCTTTAGATACTGCTAAGCTACGCCTATTGTATCGTGGCAGCTTGAGAAACTGCGACAAGACGTGAAAATCTTTATTATAATCTTTTATATTCTGGTTTGAAAACAACTTCTGAGTTGTTATCTGTATTCGATGATAATGCTTATTCATTATTTGTGACAAAATGTATAAAATACAGTCTATATATTTCCTTATAAAATCTAAGAAATTTTCGTACTTTTACGGTGAATTTTAAAGAGTTCACAAATATATTGTTGTTGTTTCTAATGCCACCTGTCTGACGTAGTCAGATCGAGGCTCACGAAATTCATCGTGGCAAAGGGTTAGGTGTACGCCTGTTTTTGACTTTTAACCTTCAGCACCATACAAGTGACAGTACGATTTACACTCATGTCCAAATATTAAGGATAATGAAAGTCAGGCAAAGAAAGAGACAGAAGCAAAACAAATTTGATTTATTTGTAAAGTATATTTATTAAACAAGAGATAAAGAGCAAAAAAAAAAGGTGCTATATGTTTAACATAATTAATAAAAATTGCGATTTCTACCCTAGATCAAATTTCGAAAAAGAGCATATTTACAAAACAGTATAACATGGTTAGTATGATGGTTAATACGGAATATGTCTCTTGGACGATGCAATACAGGCTTTACAATGCCTAGGCATGCTGAGTATCAAATTATCAATCTGATCTTGGGGAATATTACACCACTCATCAAGCAATGCCCTCCGAAGTTCCGGGTTGACAGATGGGAGGGGGTTGACGGGCTGTAATTCGTCGGCCAAGCATATCCCACACATGCTCTATTGATTCAAGTCCGGTGAGTATGCTGGCCAATCCATACGGGTGATATCCTCCGATTGAAGGCATTCGTCTACAATGTTTGCACGGTGAGGATGGGCGCTGTCATGCATAAACAGAAATTCAGCACCCATGGCGCCCCGAAAAAACATGTTGTTCCAGAATGACATCACGATAGATGTGGCCTGTCATCGTTACACTCTGAACATGCAGGTCAGTTCTGGAACCAAGAATAATTTCTCCCCAAAACGAGTCATCTGACACCACCGTAACGGTGTCGTTCAATGGTGTTCTCTTGGTGGTAACGGGTACCTGGCACTCTCCATATTAAAGTCCGGCGAGAATAAGAATGCAAACTAAACCTGGACACGTCGGAAAAAATCACACAAGATCACTGTTATGTTGTCCACAATGCATGCTCTCTACTCCAGGTTAATCGCAGGCGACAGTGAGTCGCGGTATGTGAAACACATCTGATACGCCTACGAGCATATAGACCAATGTGCCCCAAGCGTCTGTACACGGTCTGCCTTGAAACTGTCGTACCGGTAGGTGAAGAGATCTGACAAGACAGGTCTGATGCTGTGCTCCGTCTCCTTCTTTTGGCAGTAACTGCCAAATACCGGTCTTCATTCGGCGTTGTAACTCGGGGGCGACCTGTGCTGTAACATCTACTCACATTACCATCATCTTGGAATCGTTACCAAAGCCTGGAGATGACACTCTGGGCGATTCCAAGTTCCTCGGATACTTCCAGCTGGGTACGTCCACATTCCAGTCGTCCAATAATTCCAACACGTAAAAAATCATCCAAATGCTTCCTTTGTGCCATAACTATGCGATTATTGCACTGAAAGGGTTTTAATCCTCTGAGTGGATGACCCGCTAATTGAATTTCACTTCGAAAGCGGTCTACTTTTTCAAAGCTAGTGGTAGCGAAAATGTATCTGTTGAATTTCGAGAACTGCTTTGAAAGCGCACAACAGTTTTATGCCTTCCCCCTTAAAACTGCGGGAGGTCCTGAAATGGTTTTGCAGGGGATGATTTTATTGCTTTTCGGTTTCTGTGTTGTTCGAAAGGGAGGTTTCTCATTCACAGCTGTGGCCTAGGGCGAGGATTGTGAAACGGACATTTTCTCCACTTCACGGCCAACAGAAATTTCTCCCAATTTATTGCAAACAAGCAAAAAAAAAAGGTAAAAAAATAAAGTTTGAAAGAAATGACACTTTCAAAATTGAAAAATATATTTAATATATGTATAAGCAAAAGAAAATTTATTTTTTTCTCCTGTTATTTTTAAGAGCTTTTAAAATTTTTTTAAAAGGAACATTTTTATTTCGGTGTTACAATTTTAACCATACAGAAGCTCTCTGTAATCATTGTTGAATATCAGACGAAAAAAAACTCAAGAATATTTTCCTGTTATTTTTTTATTTTTTTAATTATGAGTTAAAAGTAAAAGTGATTATTTTTTTATTTAACAAAATTATAATAAATGTAGTAGCATTACATATGCTGAATAAATTTGTAAAATGAAACTTGGATTTCTGCAATTTTTTATATTTTTAATTAACAATAACACATAAAAAGTCAGTTCAATACTTTTAATTTATGGAAATTTATATCTTTATCTTTATATTTTCCTGTTGAATTATTTTTTTCGCTATAAAACAACTTAACAACTTGCACTGAGAGAAAATTCCCTTCTCTACGTCAGCATTTGCACACACATAATACACATTCAATCAGTGGCACTCACAAGGGAAGGGATTCTTGGGTCCAGACCCCCCAAAGCACTGGCTTTTTTTTTTCGATTGATTATATTCCCATATATATTTAATAAGTTATATATATATATATATATATATATATATATATATATATATATATATATATTTCATATATTTGGAAAACTTGCTCAATTTCTGATCTAAAAACCAATTAGGTTTTAAGAAATTTTAATTTTCTGAGTTTTGATTTTTAAATTCGGTTTCATTTTAAAGCATTTTTTGAATTCCTAGATTGAATTAATTAAAAATTTTTTTTTGAACACAATCCATTATTTCGTGTGAAATGTCTATTAACTGCAATTTTAATTTCTAAAATCCTTTCTGTTTGCTTATGTTTTTAAGTTTTTGAGTTTTCTCACATTTTACTTAATTAAGATTGATTTAAAGACCAATTTTTTTTTTACTCATAGTTTATATAATTTAAAAGCTCTTTACTTTGTTTTCATTATTTCTTTTCCTTTTGAAAATGCCATGACCAAAATGTACGCAGGCTACTGTGATAAATAATACTTGAAAGGGATGGAATATGACTGAAAATGGTAAATCCAAAATCCAGCTTTCAGGTGATATTACAATTAGACTACAGAATGCAAATGTTGCAGAATGAACTAAATATTTCCCTGACGTACCACAAACTACATTATAATAAATATATTGTAGTACTACATTACAGTATTTTAAAGTCATGCAAATAAAACTTAAACTTGCTTACCTGCCACGATGGGGAAAATCTAAGTATTTCTTTTCCCTTAATTTTTTATACAAATATTTTATCCAAGTTTTTGATGTTTCACGACTAAATCGTAAATATAAGAAACAACAGTCAAATATCACGAGTGCAGACGGCGCTCGCTGATATTTGAGTGAGAAAATTACAGCAGCATAAAATGCGACCTCGTTTGAATTATATCTAATGTGCATATTTGGAACTGTTTAGCGTACTCGAATTAACTCAAGTGCACACGTCAAGGGTTTATATTGTATTCTAAGTCAACACGGTGGCTACTGACGAGCGACTACGTAATTTTGAACTGCGGTTAAGTGACGAGGACGATATCTGAGCTGATAACTCCCCTTCTAAACTTCCACATCACACCAACTTGAGGACTTTTGACCTCGACGTGTTTAACGTGCATCAGCTCCTCTTCAACGCTAAACTTTTGTGGTACCAGGGCTCAAACACTGGACACGAGTTCATAACCATGACCATCAGGCTACTGTGACCTCAAAAGAAAATAGCAAGTTTGAAAGAAATGTAATGGAGAAGTATATTTGAAGAAATAACTTCAAAACTTAACGAAAACCAAAATATCAAAATTTATTTTAGGAATAATAGTGAATATAACTTCGTACACCTAAAACCACTCTATGCAGTGTATTTTGAAAGTGAACGTTTCCCCTTTTAGAGAAACTTACTATATTTATGTCAAATTCCTTTCATTTTGCTCTAAGGGGATCCCCGAAACAATGTAATTTTTTTGATACACAAAATTACTTATGGTTAAATCTAATACAATTCCTACAAAATGAATGAAAACCCTTTTTTATCATATAATAGGAGAATGAATAGGGAGATGATAGGAGTTTGAATAGGAGATTGTTAGTTAATAAGAACATTTATAAAACGTGTCGGCAATCTATGGACCTGTGGCACGTGGTACAATTCTTAGGTGCACTCAGCACTACTCTACAAATTTGTCAATTCTTGAGTGGATGGAAGTTGATAATAGACCTTATTTGACAAACATCTTCTGAGTTAGGGACATTTATGGAACTACAAAATAATCTGAAAGATAATTCTAAGGATAAATTTACAGCTATTTTGTAAATAATTGAATGTTATTGCTAGAGCATTTAATTGTTGAAAAAAAGAAAATTGCATGTACTCTGCTTTCCACTTATGATTCGGCATATCAAAGTAAAAATCTTTCCTAATATGAAAAATATTTCGACTCCGCAAAGAAATTGTTTAACAACTGAATGCTCAGAATCATGTCACGCATTATACGCCTGGTTTTGCGATATGAAAGAAGAGTGGTGAAAGAGTTAATTCGCATTACAATTTTTATTTAACTGTAATGAAGGGAATAATTTATATTTCACTTTGTCTATTTCTTATTTAAATAAATATGTTGGAAACATACATTTTTAATTTTTTTATCTTTGTTGAAGAAATAGTAACATTTTTTATTATTTATTTTTATGTTAATAAATGTATTTTATTGATCCATAATTAATATAAAATAAAACTGTAAATCTAAATTATTTACCTCTATTCTTTAAATCTGCAAATATTACCGTAAGAATCGAAGGATTTCAAAAAAATTTCCTACTATGTGGCACGCTGAATGATACTAATGCGACGCTTACTGAATTTAAACTATTTAAATTATTTCATTAAATCCATTTTATATAAAACCCGGTTCTATTCTCCTAGGTGCGCCACATTATAGCTTAAGTTTAAACATTAGATCTTTTAAAGACAAATAAACTGTACGCTAAATCAAAAGACATTTTGTTAAATAATCATTAATTTATTTTAAAACAATAAGATTGAAATTAAGTTAAAGCATAAAGATTTGCTTAACTCTGAGATCGAGGGAGAGGAGTCATGTCGCTGCCTGGAGTCCCCACCTGCGGTGACTAATTGGAAGGGACGTGTCAGACCAAGTGGGTGTCAGAGAGTGCGTCAAAAAGAGAGAGAGTCTCAAAATTCGGGGTGCATCCGCTTTTATCCCACGGCGGCTTGCTCCTGTATTCTGGAGCGGATTTTTTAACATTAACTCAATCATTATGTCTGATTGGTCTATAATCAGCGGATGAATACCGTCTCACGGTCAGTGACATCCCCAAGCGCGGGAAAATCCTAATGACACCCCCTATACCATGATATAATTTATGAGAACAATGCCCCCTTCCAGGCGTGGGAACGCGTCACCCTTTTCGGTGGGGTAAAGAGACGCATTCACCAAATTCCATTTGTTGTAAACAACAACAGGGCAGATGTAAAATTACAGTTGCAACCTTAGGGACTGGCGACCTCCCATCACTCCTCCCCTCTTTCAGATTAATAAAACTAAAAATAATGAAACACAAAAATTTCAGTTAAGTAAATGTAAATACAAAATTGCCCTAGCGTCGGCACATCCAATACAAGAAAATTCATTGAGGAAATGTCCATATCAAAGTCCAAAAAAAAATTTGTATAGTCAGTCGCGAAAGACTCGTCTTCCTTTCAACAGGCACTTCACGGACTCTTGATTCACAGACTCCTGGTTCACGAACAGCTGTCCACGTCCTGATGGGAGAAAAAAAAATGTCTGGAGCGTCGTAATCTCACTGAAAGCACTATAGTTCGTCGTTCTATTGATCTTCCGGTGCTGTTTGAATCCTGTAGGGGTTCTGCCCATACTCGTCCATGATGCCCGCAGCTCCATCATCGCTTCCACCTCTCTACGAAATCTGCTAAACTGCAAAAATAAAAAAAAAAAACTTTGTCTCCCAGGAAAACCATATTAGTAGTGAAACAAATTATTAAAAAAAAAAATAAAAACTTGGCTCTTTTTGACCGCCGACTGAGACTCCAAGTACCAACCTTCAACTCCTCTTACCTCTCATAACATAAAATAAGAATTTAAAAAAAAATTATAAGCAATTTCCAAAGTTCCTACCCAATTCCGTAAGGGAAAAAAATAAATTAACTATCAACAACTACAATTACATTCATGTACGAAGAGAGAAAAAATTCACTGAATGGATCACCCAAACAATTTACAAAAACATCAAACACAGAATGACAAATAGAGTTAATTAAATAATCACAAAGAATCGTGTGCCACTAAATAATAAAAAAATTAAGACAAATAACACGTAAAAAATTCAAAATTTGCGTATCTAACAACTGCGCAACTCACAATAACAACACTTAGAGTATTGAACAAAATACATTGATAAGAAATAAACGCTAGTGAAAACATTTACATAAAATTCAAGCGTGGCACCCAGAAACAGACACCTCATAATCGTTTAACATCGAAATCTTGGCACGACTAATGTGAAGTGAATCTCCAGACCACTCAAAAAAAAATACTAGCAGAACTCTTCACATACTCAAAGCATAAGAAATTACAATGGTTCACTAAGAGCATTGATAACAATATTTAATGAAAATAATTAAGTTAAAGTAAAAAAAAAAATTAGAGATTGAAACGATGGGTTGTTCATAGGTGGAGAAAAAAATTTATAACCCTCGGAGAATGCTTAATAGCCTAAGAAATTAAAAATTCACTACAAGCATTGGTTACAAAATGAAAGTTTAAAAAAATTAACGTAATTAATTAAGATTTGCAAATTAAAAATTCTATAAATTAACGAATCGTATAAATGATAAAAAATTTTATGACTTGTAAGAATGCTGAGTAGCCTAAGGAATTTTAAAAGAAAACTTCACTACGAGTATTGGTTACAGATGAAATTACGAAAAAAAATTACAGCAATTAAATTTAGAATTGCAAACTATGAGTGCGCATGTGATCCGTATGCACCCCACTGTTTACAAATGCAACACAAAAAAAAAAATACATGCCATTCCTTGCGCAAACGATTTGCTGCATGCCGCAAACGCCAGCACAAAGAGACAGAATGAAATTAAGATAAAAAAATTTTTGCAAATCCGATTGTAAAAAAAAATTAACTATAGCTATTAATGCCTTTAATTTAAATTTGAGAGGAAAAAAAATTTTCTTCCACATTCAATACATTCGAATTTCCATTTGAGAAATGAATTCCAGAAATCACAAGTGCAGTTGAAAATTTCAGAAAAAAAATTAAAAACATAAAATTGATATGCAACCCAAGTCATATGAGGCGACACATACAGAGTAAAGTAATTTAACTAAAAGAAAATTATTGCAAGTGTTACACATAATTAAACATAAATTCCAAGATAAAAAAAATATCGCTAAACTAATCAACATAACTTTTTAACACTCTATGTAATACAATGTATCAAGTCTAGATAATAAAAAAAACTCAAAATGTTTCACTATACGCGCAACAAATATACAAACACGAAAAAAAACACAAGATCTTCGATTTACAACAATACCGCTAACTCAATTCATCGAAAATCCTCTAATTAATAACTCAATTATAATTCTATAACACCAACCTAAAATTCTCAGTAACCTTAAAATGATTCCTCGATAATCCAAAAATAGCCTTTACCTCAGATCGTTCACATCTTATGCCTCAATAACACTAACTAAACTTATCTGCAACTTCCAAATAATCAATCGATTGCTCCACAATACCATTAACTAAAACCATCTATGCTCATCAACTTTCTTACTCAAAACCGTACCAAATCATGGACTCAAATTACCCTATCTACGTCAAAACAACGTTCTCAATTATACCGTATAATTATATCAACTCAATTTCCCTTGCTCCAAAATCCTTAAATCAAAACATCTTTCTGTACATCAAACAATTTTATCAAATAAACCATGTGACTTTCTTTTCAACTCAATTATCCATTTCCACAAAAAAACAACTATCGAATAAGCGTACTTTGAACAAACTTATCTATCTCCATGAAAAAAAAAACTTTCCCAATTCTTCAACAAATTCATCAGTGCAAACTTTATCTATCTCCTTAAAATAACTTTCTCAAATATTCCACGAAATCCCTAACTCAAACTTATCTAACTCCTTAAACAAGTAGTGAAACAACAAAAAAATTCACACCCAATCCTCTTCCAACATTCCAGCATCCTAACGTAAAAACAGGAAACAAGGGGGGGGGAAACGAAAACCCTTTGGAAAAAAATTTTGCTGAGTCCCTTATCTCATGTTACGACAGAAGGGGGCGTGAGGGGAAGCTTCCTCCTTAGGCGCCAAGAATCCGACATCCAAAAATTCCACCCCAGAACTGCTGCCCGCGGGGAGGAGAGTCCCTGCGAAAAAGGAGTGACCAAGAAACAGAATTTCCAATCAACAAACAGTGTCCCGCCCTTGACCGGATCGTGTGCGGGGGGGATTACCGACGAAAAAAAAGGTGCGGACAAAGCTCTCCCCACGTTTTCGAAACGAATGGACAAAAAAATTTCAACACCATTATCTGACCAACAACACAAAAAACTTATTACCAAATAACAAGCAGAACTACTTATTAAAATCCAGAACAAAAAAATTAAATCAACATCGACACTCAGTTAAATAATCTACCCACGCACTAACATAAATCAACACATGTAAGCCTAGCATCAACGAGAAAAAAATACAATATCGACCGACCAAAATGTTAAAATTCCTAGTAGTTTAGCGAGACACAATGATTGACTGCAAATTCATTTAACAACCACAATTAATCTAAACCAACAAAATTACTATCTCGACAAACAAAACCTTCAATTCCTAGTAGAGTTTAGCACACAAGCGAGACACAATTATTGACTGCACATTAATTTAACAACCACAATTAATCTAAACCCCTGAATAAACGACAAAAAATTTCCAAATCTATAGCAAAACAAACAACACAAAAATTAAATGAGCATTGAAACATCTAACCGAAACACTAGAAAATTTTAAATCAAAGTTAGCAATCATCTCGCATAACAAAACAACATGAACGAAAAAAAAATTAAGTTTCAACATAATTTCGTAGGGAAAAATATTCAAACAACCATCTCTATCCATAACTTAACGAGCATAAATTCCAATGTTATCATCATTTAGAAATATACAACCACTTAAAATTGATACACCAACAAAATTTAGCTATAAATTAATTCTAACAAAATGCCGTTACAAAAAAAAAAAATTAATCTTCTATGCAAAATCAAAATTTAACCAGAAAGTACAGTTATACACAATCAATCAGCATAAACTAAGTTATTCAATAAAAGAACCTTTTGTATGAAAAAAAAATTAAAATTACTAGATAATAATAACAACACAAATTATGTAATAGATGAGAAAAAAAAAAAAAATTTCAAATATGTATGTATCGTAACAACATTCAAATTTCATGACAGGTGTCCAGAGACCCCAAAATTTGACTTTTGCTGCAAACGTAAATTAAAACTTAAAATTTATAAAATTAAAAATTGACGTACGTACATGATTATCATTGAACAACACTTGCATTACACAAAATTTATTTAATATATTGCACAAAACACACAGCATAAAAATATTTTATCTAGAGTTAAAATTGATATTAACCACAAACAACACTATGTCATTTAAGCATAAAATCAAGACATAAAACAAACTGCATAAAAATAATTTAACTGGAATTCATCAAAAAAAAAAAAAAAAAAACTAAGTACAAAATTTGATCTAACTAAAAAAAACATAAAACATAACATGAAACAAGGTGCAACTATGAGACAGGTACCATTCAATGCGTGCTCGAATTGACGAAGCGTAAAATTGTAAAAAAAAAATTCAGTCTCCCTCAAATATTTTAGCGCGGAAATGTATTAACGAGCCGAATTGCCTGCACGAGCCCTTAAATTATACCGTGGACTTGGAACAATACCCTTAACTTCCGTCTCGTCTGGTTGTAAATCATCCAAATTATTCAAGTGCAAATATGAAAATCTCTTAATAAATGGAATCATCCGATTGACATGCGTGTTAAATCTTTTCCTCAATTGTTCTACATGTTGAACCCTATAATTGACATTAGAAAAACGCTCTATTACTCTGTAAGGACCTTCGTACTTAGGTCTAAGTTTTGGAGATAAATTAGATTTAATGTTAGGCGTCTTTATAAAACACAAGGACCCGATTTTGTAATCGTAATGATGTTGTTTTGTCGCTCTCGTACTCAATTCAACATGTGATGCCTCCTGATCCTTCAGATTATTTAAAACTTTATTGAAAGTATGCTCCACACAAAGACGGTAAAAGTTTCTCGACATATTCATACTTATTTTGTGGTGTATCGGAATTCTTTTTTTCGTAAGTGTAAGATAATCGAATATCTCTGCCATGCTCTAGGAAAAAAGGAGATGTGTATGTAGCTTGACTTGCAATTATTTCCGTATAGTTTAGGGTTTAAAGAAATTCTTCGCAGTTTTTTACGATTGCTGCAGGGGAAAGAATCGGTCTCCCCTTAGCCATAAAACTTCCCCTCAATGCCCATTGTGTCTCCCCGACCGTCTCTAATTATCTTTCAAGATACTAAACCTTTAAAGGAGGAAAAAAGAATTCGGAAAAACACGACTTTACCGTTTTTGAACACATTACTTGAGGAGGAAAAAAATCAGTTTGGATCATTTTTGCTGAGTCCCCGGCCTTACGAAAATTCAGTGTGGTCCGTTTTCGAAGCCTCTCTAGTAGGGCAAAAAAATCCGTGCTGTCCGGTTGGAGGGTTAAAGCGCTTATGAACAATTTTACTTCTTTGCCACCATTCCTTATATACCCTTTTCTTACAGTCTCGTCATTGTGACGTACTATCCTCGCCATCTGGTGGTTTCCTGTAATTTGCATGTTCTTCTTCAAGATGTGTGATTCAAGATTCTACAGGTGAAATTTTTATTTTAGAGTTCAATTTCTGTGTGATTCTGAATTATTCTTAATTTATGGATATGAGTGTAGCTCGGAGAAATTCCGAAGGGAAGACAGATGGCGACACCACCAATTTCCACTTCCACAATTTTATGCATGGAACTGAAGGGGAGGTTAATATTCTCAAGTCCCTTTCTCTCGTGATTCAGGCCACAAGTGTTTCGGGCCAACTGATTTAACGAGCACGTACTCCGTGTGATTTCGGAGGGTATTTGGTGACATCGGGCATCTATCCCAGGGCTTCCGGTCTGGAGTCCGATGCCCCAACCACTAAGCTACCCACGGCCCCACAAATATATGGATCCGCTTATCTTTGTAAAAACGTAGTTAAGGGCAGATTGTTTGTTTAAAATTTTCCGTTAGCTATGCTCAAGCTATTGTAATCTGTAAATTTTGAATATATTAAGTGGAACTTTTATTCTAAAAGAAGGTAAAGCAGATATATAAATCTTTCAAAGTCGCTCTCAGAATCCAAGTTTTCAAGCAGTTCGTAAAATTTGTTTTTATTTAATGAGGTGTATGCATACAGCAAGTATTTCCTCTCAATCTCGAAACCTAGCTTGTCAATCACGTGTCCTGAATGTTTGAACGAATTTCTCCTCCTCACTTTCAGAAAAGAAACAAGTAATATAAAAATAAATTTAAGTCAATTCCTACTTAGATCAACAAAAAATTTTATTTTAACTAATTTTTATTAAATAGTTACAATTAATATTAATATTAATATCGTATTGTGATCCAAAACAATCGTGTATATAATATTTCAGTGCAACTGGGTGCTTTAAAATGTGAGAAAAAGAACCTCTTCAAGTTGTGACCCAAGTCTCCAAAATGGTCGCTAAGTCGCCAGAAATGATGCCAACGTGGCTGTATTTGTAATTCTTTGAATACTTAGTTTTAATCAAGTAATTTTTATTAATTATAGTTAAATTACTGTATTGTCATCCAAAATAATCATGTATATAAAATTTCAGCTGAATTGAGCGTTTTAAAGTGTAGTTTATGAACGATTGAAAATTCCTCCAAGATAAATATTTATAGAGAGAGAATATGAGCTAATAGTAGGAATTGTGAAATAGGTGCCGAAATTATGAGTAGCACATATATTGCACCAGACAACAAATGAATAATAAAATGTGTTATCTACAGATAGGGTTATCGGAAATAAAACTATGTCCGTTGGCGTTTTACTTTACAGCTGTTTGATATGAAAAATATTCTACCCTCTCTTACCCATTTGCAACGTTTTTGTTCTTATAGAAACCTATTTGAAAATTACAGTGCCTTTTTTTTTTTTTTTGTTAATTCGGCTTATGTACGGACTTCGAATTTTAGGTAGAGAAATCACACTCTAGGCTGGCGGTCATGGATAAGTTTATATATGAGAAAAACAAGATTATTATAATTAGGCCAAAATTTGAGTAAAATTTAATGGTAAGCCTGAAAGAGAGACATAAAAGGTTTTAACATTTTTACGTTACAGATCTCTTCTAACAGATCAAAAATAACTGATAACTAAGATGAGATAAATGTATATCAGGGGGGTATTGATTTTTAACCATGACGGTACACGTAGTTACTTTTTACCAAGTACAAGTGTTTGCTTAATTGGTTAAGAAACTATTGCGATGAATAAATTTTCAAATCTTTATCGGATTTTTTGAATCTCGTTATAAATGGTACAACAGTTTCACAGGAAACGCACAAGAAAATGAAACTGCTTGACTGGGAAATTATTTTTCTTTAACTGTAAATCTTTTTATAACGGACATTAAACACTCGAGCTTGCTGCGAAGTGTTAAATATAATTGCATAAAGAATATGAAACCTTGGGAGGAATGAGAGGTTTTCTCATTCTCGCCTAAAGATGTGGGAGGAAAGCAAGGAAGACTTGCCATATCTAAAATTATCTATTTATTGATCCCATTATTAGCAACACAATTTTAGATAGATACGTCACTCTAAGCAATATGCGGATAAATAACAAGATGCGCAAAGTATGAGAAGACTTTAAATATCGACCCAATTATTTCTGGATGGAATCTACTTTCCTAATTATCTGAACACTAATGAAACTCCAGTGACCAATCGTCACTTTAATACTTTCACTTATCAAATATCTGAAATACACTATAAAATTGAATAATACCTGATCAATAGCAATCTATCTTATCTCCTCACTTTCTTCCCACTATCTAGCTTGAAGACCTAGACTATATATAGCTGTCCTAATTTGAATAATCAGGCTTTCTTCTTCAAAGGGTAAGTTGTGAATATTTGAAAGACCAAATATTTCCTATGGTGACTTTATTAATGGAAGAACCCGGATAGAGCCGTTACAACCTTTATGTATAGAAAGTCAAAGAATTACTGTTGAAAGCAACTGAGATGATGTATTGAAACCTTTTAAGAATTCTTAAAAGAGTTCTTGTGACTGATACTGTTAGTAGACAAAAAGGAAGTATAATATTTTCTCCATCATCTTATCGGAAAGAACAATAACAAGGTGAATTCAACAGATAAAAGCAAAAGTCAGAAGTAATTTTGCGGACATTTGAAATAATCTGGAATACTATTATATTGCTCACAATGAAATCACAGCGTTAAAGGATACTTTCTAACTTGTGCTTGTGAAGGTTGCATGTGATATTTTGCAACATGTGATCATGTGACAACAACACGTGGTATTTTGCAAAAGTTCGTCCCGGTGAAGGACACTAGCGCTGTGGAAGATATGATTGAAAAGATAATTTAATGAAGTACCGAAAATGTATTTTGGATTTTTCAAAACTTTCTGGAATAATCACAGATGGAATGCAAACAGTGGTTGAAGAGGAATTGCCTTCAAAACACACCGGTAGTGATTTAAAAATGCCTCTCATCAATTTTCTCGTATTACCATATATTGCCAAATATAAGCCGATCCGTATATAAGACAAGAGAGAGATTTTTCTTCAAAAAATTGCTCAAAACTCTTAACTGCATCTAAAAAGGAATTAAAAATTAACAGTGTTTTGAAAAATATGTTCCACACACACACGCACACGAGGCTAGTATCCTTTCTTTCCATTTGTTTGTTATGTTGGACTTTGAAAAACAGCACATATACATTCTGTGCTTGCCTTATTTTCTGCACCATTCTTTTTGTAAATTAACGGGAAGACAAATTTGTACATTGCTAATTTCAAACTGCAAATAAGCGTTTTTAAGGAAAATTCTAACCAGTATATAATCCAGTATAAAGGCACCCTTGCAAGCAATCCACGGTGCTGCAGACGTCAACAAATTAACGAAGCCGACATTTGTACACCTGTAGCAGTAGACCAACGGGCTGCCAACTGCCTGGAGGAGGCTATCCGGTCTTCACCGCCATGCAAATTAGGTGTCGATCATCTCACGCTGGCATCACCTTCCGTCGACCACTGCTAGTTTTTCCGAGTTGTTCGGTGATCGTCGTTCCACTGCTTCCAAACTCGCATCACTGCGAAACTGTTTCGCTGCACACGAGCTCCGATTGCGCTATAGGAAAATCCTCTTTCACGAAGGCCGATAGTCTATCTCTGTTCAAACTCTGTAAGAATTTCTCCTTAGGTCGTCTTGAGGATTATTTAGGTCTCACTAAACCTTCGCCACTAAGAAATAATCATTAACTACTTTCAACGTCCCGCTACAGCCCTGTATTTATACGCTTTCAGCATCAGTTCAGAGAATGCTGCGCATGCTCCGCATGCGGCTTGGCGCTGAAACTTTACTATTTTACGTAACATCCTATAATTGATATTTGCTGCAAATTTCATTTAATTCTGATGATTTCTTCAGGATGTTGCATTTTTTAACAAACAGCAATGTATAAAGTAACTGACGTACATTAAATCTACCGAGACTAAAAGTCTTCACTATGGTTTAGTGGAGAATCTTAGAGAGTGAGTATTAACTCAGGGATTGTCCTTGTCGCCTGAATTCGGTTCGAAATCACCAGATCCGCATTTAACTGCACTTGCGCAGCTGCAGAGAACACCTTAATAATAATATTAATAATAAACCAAAATCTCTAAAAATAATAACACTAATAGTAGAACTTTCCAGTCGTCGTTATCGAAGTTTAAGAAAAAAGATAACTTTCACGCGTTTACTAATAAATCATTATAATAAAGTTTAATATCTGTAATTGATATCCTACTCTCTCGGTCGTGGTAGCCTAGTCGCCAAGATTATGAATTCGTGACAGGTGTTGTTCAGTCGTAGGTTCTAGTCCTCAAGGCATTGAAGACTAGGGTTTGCAGCCCCGTGATCTCAGGATCCTGGTGTTTTTTCAATCCCGCGAAATCCCAGATTTAATTTTTGTCTGAATTATATTTAAAAGTATTTTTTCTACTCAAAATTTTCTAAGAATTTAATTCTTAAAAATTTATGTTTCGTTTGTAAAATATGTACGTAGAATTTTCTTGCGCAATTATAAGTGCTATATGTAAAAAAATATATATACGCAGCTCTTATTTCGCGTATGGACGAAGGTCTCAGATCTAAGTGGTTCACTGCAATACTTACACAAAAATACAAGCAACATCTCAAGGATAGATTTTGTCACAGTTTCTTCTTCAATTAAAAGACGTTAATTAATAGCGAACCTGCTTGGAAGACTTTAAACAGTTTAAATCCCATTGCACTACTAACAGCTCGTGCAACTGCATCTTTCATTTAAAATAAGGTAACACTCTTGAAATTGATTCACATTCTGATTCAACAACTGGAACAATTTATACAGAAAACCTTTAAGTGTAGCAGAACTAGATACAGTTATTTAAGAGGTATATGCTCCCCAAAGCAGTTTATTAGATTTGAAGCACTATCAACAAAAATTCAAAAAGAAATATCTCTTCTTTTGAAAATGGAGGGAGACGTGGTGACTACCTGAAAAGAACATACTCCTATTTAAGGATAACATCTACTATAGTATAGAATCCGAACGAGCAGTTTCTTCGGCAGGACTATTTGTAATAAACATAAGAAGCCGCACGAACAATGGAATGCTGGACGAGCTGTGTTTTTTAAAAGCTTATTTACAGGAACACAAGAAATGAAGAAATGTTTTTTTTTTTTTTTTTTTTTGCTTTCCTTATGTGCTACTTTTATTTGTTTTTTTTTATCATGAACTAAGTTTTTTATTTGTTTCAATAAAATTAATCATTAACCAATTTTTAATTATATTTTCAGTTTTATTATGTAATTTCTAATATGATAATGCTTAAGCATTTTTAATAAACAGTCTAATCCTGATCCCGGGATTCGAATAACGTAATCTCCAAATCCCGGCATTAAAAATATAACACGGAATAGAAAACCCCACTGAAGATCCTACGTGTACAGCGACTGATGGTTAATTCTGTTGAGGCTTTAAGTCCTCCCGAAATGCGTGTGAGGTAGTTCGTATAGAACAAGGATGACGAACCAATATAGATCCACGTGCCATTTGTTCTAAAGAAAGGTTTAGTGTGGCATAGACGTGCCTTCAAATAATTTTGACTTGTGATTATTGGAAAAATAATAAAACAAAATACTAACAACTCACAACTCTATTTACTATGAAAGAATTCATTTTTGCACTGTAGTGTAAATGTTTTAGTAATATATTTAATTCAAATATTATAAAATAACATTAGTGTGACCTATGTTGTTATAGATTAAATGATAAATATCATAGTAGGGTTGCAAGATGCTACTTTTAGCAGAATTCATTCTGAATTGAAATCATCTGCCAAACGGTTTCTAAGCGAGTCCTTAATGTTATTCATCTCTGAAAATAGTGACTCGCAGGCAGCGCCAAATGAAAATATGGTTAATACCACTAGCCAGCTTCTTCAAACAGTTAAATGTGTGTGTGTCTGGAATCAATTTTAAAAACGTCGTTCTACATGAAACTTTTTCAGAACATTAAACACGCATCAGATTTGTCGTCTTTACTCACCTCATGCCATAATTCTCGATTCACCAATTTTGAAATTATCTGTTACATTAACTATTTCGCACTTGTTGTCTTTTTTGCTGAACTAGCCGTGTTAAATAACGGTTATAAATCGCCAATATAACACAAATAAACTTTAAAATACGAGTAATGGCGATGAAATTGAGTATGCTATGCGTAGATAAACTTCGCAATATTATCAATTGCAATTCACGACGTAAATAAGGCAAAACAATAACAAACGAGTGTGCTTTCTGCCATACCGCGACTTAGCACTCGCATTTGATCGCAGTAACGAAATATGAACTTCATTCATTTGAACTCAAATGCAAACCGTTTTGATCGGGGGCGTGCCCAAAATATTGTGTCGCGTGCCATCAGTGTCACACGTGCCATTTGTTCACCATCCCTGGTATGGGGAATTCCAGCTTTGTAACGTTCTCGTCAGTGTTTCAAAATTACGAGGTCCACCGCAATAGCTCTCGTATTGTACCCGAGTGCGACGCTTCGGCTAGTCGCGAGTTCGAGTGTTCTGGTCACTGGCCCTACAGAGGGGCTCATGCGCGTTAACTCTGTCGTGACTCAAAGCCTTCTCATTGTCAGGAAATGGTAGTTCGGTGGAGGAGTGCCAGCTCACGTGTCAACTCCGTCACTTGACCATGTTTCAAATTTGAAAGATTCGTCGGCAACAGCCCTCGCAATATTTTATAATGCTACGTTAAGAAACTCAAGTGAGTGAGTAAATGAATAGGAACGTCTCTCTGTTCAGCTTCTTGAGAGCGTTTGGCGACGGATCTCGTAGTGTTGTACCATAGTCAAGTGCCTAAGACAACATCTAAGCTGGTACCCCCACACCAACAGGAAAACGTTTAATCCTCGACATATTTAACAAGCATCGGCCCCTTTTGTATGACAGGTATTATCCGGTGATCGGCTTAAATTCCTGCCACGCCACCCATGAATCTGTGGGTACAAGGCTAACGCGGCTTCTCGTTCTCAAAGGGATTGGTTATTAAAGACTGCCTGACTATAAAGAAACTAATGATTTTAAGATCTAAACTAGATTAGTGCCTGATTTTGGACTAACCGAAAGCCGCCATTGGAGGTCAAGTGGACCCTTATAAGAAATGCAAACCCAATTAAAGTACATAACATTTTATTGACAAATTGAGTTCACATTGCAACATATAACAGTTTTTAAAGATTTCAGTTTCAATTAATTGATTTATAGATTTTATTTTTCGTTTTTCTCCATGCTTATTGAGTTTTTTTTTAAAGGAGACATATATAAATGGCGATATTCAATCAATATATTTTATCCGATATTTCTAGCAAAGGTACAGGGGAGGAGATAACAAAATTACAAATACAAAATTACAAGTTTGTTAATATACTCCACAGCTATACATAAGCAGAAATACAACAATATGCAAGCGTGTCTGACAGCAACCCATTTACCAAAAATTGGTATTTTGAATATCTCAAAAAGCTTGCAGAAGTTTTATATAATCTCTTGCAACATTGAAAGTTACATTTGTTTCATTTTAGGGGATTTACTCGATTGATCTGGGAAGAAACGGCATTTTCTGAGCAAAGCAGTAATTTGTAGATCTTCTGTGATCGTAAGAATAAATTCCTGTCGTAAAATTCTGATGTTTGAGAATTGTTTGCAAAATTATACTAGAATTCAGTTCAGTTATGTCAAAAGGAGGTTGAAAGAAAATCAAAAGGCTATCATACTGCCCTAAACAATAAATCAATTGGCCACGTTTCATCCTTTACCAAATACAGACTTTACCAAAACTTGTTTTTAAATTTATTCCGTTTATTTGACGTGTATTCGATGAATCCACTTCCTTGATTACATAGAAGAAATTATTCATTAATAGATAGTTTTTGTACACACATAAATAACAAATTTTCAATCAGCTTTCAACAGGTTTCAGAAACTAGAACACATTTCTTTGTCGCCAGTTGCTTTTCTAAGTTACTTCGTACATCAGATATGAAGCATCACATAATTTATGTGAAGAGTGTGTGTCTCAAAAATAGATTGTTTGAATTTTTGTATCGTACATCATGTGCATAAGACTTTGAATGACTAGTGTTCTACAGGCAAATTACAGAGGGTAAAAAAAAAAACGGATATACCTTATGCCATCATCTCCAAATTGGATATTTGTCTAAGAATAAAATGCATTGATCCACTTGCAATTGGATGAATAGACGATGCGTATTTATCGTTAGCATAATAATTTGATACGTTATTGCCTAATCCTCGAGTATAATAGAGAAAATCAGATTGCTAAGACATTGCGCAGCATCACTTATTTCTTTCCGAAGATAGACAAATTCTATGAATTCCCATTATCAACACTAACATTATAATATTTGATGTTTTCTCTGATATCCAAATTTAATTTCTCCAGGATGACAAAACTCTTCTATGTATTCAACCATATATTTATAATTTGGCTGCGATCTGTAGCATCGAGAACGCTGTTGGGATGAGTTGCATCGAGTTCAGTTTTTGGCGGTAGCTCTGGCAGGACAATGTTCTTTCAGAAATTCTATTGCATGACAAGTCCGCAATAATGTGTACTCATTTCAAAGAAGAATTAGAAAGTTTAGAGTTAATCTAAGGTACACTGCTACTAAGGTGCATGGGCGAGAATACTATTCTTTCTCGTCACTATGTATCATCGATATCAAGCCAAACTGAAGTTTAGTTTACCTCCTACTAGCCATCACAACAGGAGAAGCATTATTCCCCATGCACACAGAAACAAAAAAAAAAAAAAGAGGTATTAGGATATCGAAAATAGACTTTCATTTGAAAACGGACATTTTGTTTATGAGGATGGCGTCAAAATGACCCTCATTGGCTGTTTGAGGTATTTTCACAATTTTTTATTTTAATAATTAAAATATTAATTTTAAAAACTATTCCAATATGCATGGAAGCACATTAGAAAAAGTTTAAAAAAACATAAAATTTGGCGCTCTATTGTATTTTGAAATATAGCGTAGAAAATAGACAACATTATCAAAATAAATCCAGCGCGCTTCTAGTGTTAAGTACGACATGCAATCTACAAATATCTAATGATCATTTCGTTCGATTTAAAGATAATGCATGGTTTCTGCATGTATTACCAGGGCCATTTTGGATTCGAGATTTTTAGGCAGATACCACACATGAAAGATTTAAATAGAGATAAGCTTGGGAATTCGATCACGTCCATTCCATTCGTCACTCTTCTACATTGAGAGCAAGGAAGTGTTACGAGACTACTATAGGAATGGTAGACATCTACGCGACTGTCCTGTGTTTCTGAAAGAAACAAGTTCTACAAAAGAAGCGATACAGAGGAACAGGATTGTCCATTCCTTCGTTGAATTAAAAACATCAGCTCTAAAAAGCCAATAACAATTATTACTAGAGGCAACGGTACGGGGTAATGTTTGTATTTTAAACAAAGATACCTTTCCTTTATTCGAACTGTATTTTTAGTGTTGCCATATGACTATTATAAAATCTTTAGAAACGTATTTTTGTTCATTATGTAAAATTAACACAGTGCAAAATTTGAAGCACAACTTATTACCTATTCACTATTATCAGGTTTTCAAACTACCTGTTAAGACTGTAGTAGTCAAGGATTCATGATCGTATGCCTATGACTGGAATTGCATTTGTCGAATCTTGTGTTTGAATTCTCAAGTCATTGAAGATTCGCCATGAAGAGGAGCTGATGCATGTTAAACCTGTCGGAAAGTGAACGGTCTTACATTAGCATGGCATGGAAGCTTGCAAAAGAGGAAGCCTTTGAAAAGCATTCATAATAGTACGTAACCGCAAATCAAACTTACAAAATCCGTTTTCAATAATCCTGCCGTAGTTTCTAAGTGTGGTCTAACACACACAATATAATAAAACAATCCTTCATCCCGGTATAAGATTTACTAAGCCCAACTTTTGCTCGAAGTGATTTTGAAGCTGGAGCGAATGATGAGGTAGACATTTTAGCCGACACTCTAGTGTCTACATCTACACACTGCCATCATGAGAGAGACTTTGTTCTCATATACACTCAGGAACATTGAAAATAGCGACCCAAGAAGGAAGTAAGTACAATCGCGAAACTTTGCAAATAAGTACAGCGTAATGTGATATCAAAACGATGCAAGTTTTGTGCCAATACGCACGCTCATACACACCGAGGGGGCGCTACAATGAGGAAGAGGGTGCTATATAAGCCAGCGCAAATTCGACGATTACCCGCCAATTGTAGGGAGACATTGGTAAGCGAAACATGCCAGGTAAACGTGCTAAAAGACATTTCTCACAGTTAAGCGAGTTTGAGAGAGGTCTGATCATCGGAATGAAAATTGCAGGCTGGTCGACGCGCCGTGTTGCTGGCCAGGGGGATCGTTCGGAGTATTCCGTTAGAAATTGTAGGGAGCAGTGGACACAAGAAGTTACCTACGCACGGAAAACCGGGTCTAGAGCGACCAGGAAAACCACGAGGAGAGAGGATCGAAGGATCCTACGGCAAGCACTTGTGGACCCCACAGTGACTCGTTCAACAATACGAGACAGACGTAGGGGCGTAGCAATGGCTCCACAAACAATTTCCAGACACCTTCCAGAAGCAAATCTTAAATCCAAGCGCCCTTTCAGTGCTTTCCCTTTAACACCGGAACATCGGCAACTGCGACCACAGTGGTGCCAAGCCAGATCAATGTGGAATGTCATAGATGGGTTAAAGGTTGTGTTTAGTGATGAATCCCGGTTTGTTCTGGGGACAGATGATAAGCGTGTACGGGCGTGGAGGTGCCCTGGTGAGCGGTACAATTCCACCCACACTGTTCTACGTCACACTGCCCGCACAGCTGGTGCAATGGTCTGGGGGCCATAGCCTATGATAGCCGGTCCACTTAAATTGGGATGCGTGGAATCTTAACGGACCAACGTTACGTTGATGATATTCTTCGACACCATGTAGGACCTTTCCAAAATGGACCTAATCCTAATGGACCTTCCTAATCCTTTCCTAATGGACCTTTCCTAGCGGCAATTTTCCAGCAAGATAATGCTCGTCCACATACAACAAGAGTTGCTCAAGACTTCCTACGTCTTTTTCCTACTCTTTCATGGCCGTTGCGCACCCCCGATTTGCCCCTGTAGAGCACGTGTGGGATCAGCTAAAACGGCAGATGTCATCGTGTCCTTCTGTACATGATTTAGAGTTGGCTGTTCAAGTTTTGTGGGCCCATCTGCCTCAGGACAACATAAGGTGTCTAATGAACTTAATGCCGGACCGTGTGGCGGCATGTATTGCAGCTGGAGGTGGTCCAACGCGCTATTGAATTTGCTCAGTTTTATGTCGTTGCACACCCTGTATTCGTTTAATTGTCTTGTGTTTGAGATCAAGTGAATTTCTCATCTGTGTCATGTATATCAACTTTCATTTCAATCCGATGCTTTCTTCTTGGGTCGCTATTTTCAATGTTCCTGAGTTTATTTAATGTGTCCGCTGTATCATAGTGAGGAACTGGTGTCAGATGTGTCATGAATTTGAACCCTAGGGGCATAGAAAACGTAATGTGTAAAGTGATTGATGAACGTAAAACATGTAGAGGTTGTATAGCGCCACGTCGCTCTGGTAGTTAGAAAAGGAAAGAACCAATTCAGTTGTCATCTTCGTCACTTGACCGAGGTTCAAAATGTCGAGGTATGTCGCAGGCAGCCGTCGTGTGCCTCTCTTGTACTACGTAAATAAAACTCTCGCTTACTTATCCGATACATTTAACAAGAATAGGCGCATTACTGGGGATTTTCCTGAAAATGCTGTTCGAATACATACCTCGACTGGAAAATCGCAGATTATGAATTCAACAGAAATTTTGATAAACAAACTGCTAACCGTTGGTTTTGGGTTTTTGCTGTTTTGAGTCAAAAATACTTCAGACGGTTTATGTCTACGTGGCACAAATTTTCGGTAAATGCAACTAAAGCCCCTTTTTTTCAACTAACCTTAAATGACGAGATTGACACACGTACTGAAATCTAATTGTTCACGTTCTCGTCAAGCCCATTCGTTGACACTTAGTATTAAAAATTTAATGCAAATCAACCTATCTACAGGAGTAGTCTTAAGTTGAAACAAGATTTAAATATGGAACGCCACTAAAGGCCCACTTCCATCCAAGCATTGAAGATGTAGCCAGGTAGAGGCTTTGCTAATGTTTCTCGTTCATTACATCTTTGTCACGCGATTCTTACTAGCTTAGATTGAGTGTCCATATTCATCGCACTTTAAAGGAGCGTGAAGGCAATTGGTGACGGTCGACCTAATTTTAAACTAAGGTTAAGTGACGAGTCCGTTAACTAAATTGGCCCCCCTCTCCAAGTTTCTGCATGAGGTTTTTGAGTCTCGGCATATTTCATGCTCTTCAGCCTTTCTACATGGTTGGTCTTCGTTTGCAACAAGATTCGAACACGCGGCTTTACAACGCTGCTTAAGATTTCATGACCTTGACCAGTAGGTTATCATGGACACATGGTTCAATGCGAAAGACTCTTAAATTTTTCTTCCGTTGATCTCAAACTACGCTTATTGAATATCAAACTTTCAACTACAGATATGGGGATGACTATAGATGACGAAACCTGTTATTTATATGAGGGACATCCATTCAGCAAAGACTGTTCTGACATCCCAGCTTTAGAGTATGTAGTACCTCAATTACCCTTCCACCTCAAATCACCAGATATTTAGAATTACGAGAAGCGTTGTCAATCGCCCCTTACGTTGATTTAGAGTGCGACGTTTTATATATATAGAATCGGAATCACCGCTATACCAGTTGATTTTGAGACCCAAACTGTGCTGTATTATTTCACATAATGATGTATAATGAAATGTTGATTTGAATCCACTTTCAAACATTGCAGTACTTCTTAAGCATCATAGAATCGAAGGTTCAAAATAGTTTGATTTTTTATTCTCATTGGAATTATCTTGATTGAAAGAAAAATATTTTTTTGACGGAGTTGCATTGATATCGTGCTATAAAATTTTCCAAGAGCTAGTGTCGACAGACCTTGGAATGAATTTTGAACCATAGTCAAGTGACAAGGACGATACTTGAGATGGTACTCCATTTTAAAGGAAGTTACGGTAACCTAGTGGTATAGATCATGGACTCATGATTGGTATGTCTTTAGATCGAGCCTAGTACCCCTAAAGACCCACTGTGCAGAGCAATAACAATCACGTTAAATATGTCGAGGCTCAAACATCGCCCCGTTGGTGTGATGTAGAAGTTAGGAGAGAAAGGCAGCTCATGAAGCGTCTTCGTCGATTGACCATGGTAAAAAATTTCGAGGTCCATCGTCAACAGCCCTTGTGAAACCTTATAGTGTGATATAAATCTCACTCTAACTGTGGAAACCCGCATCCGCAACAGTTAATGAGTTAATAGGTTGATGGTTGAGTGAGAGTGTTCTAAAAATATTGAATAATTTTGACTTTTTAAGTGGATTCGAGCGGTGAGATCGTTTTGAATTTTTATTTTGTATGGAAATTTAGTTCATAGAACTTTTATTCTATCTTCGGATAAGAGCTTTTAATTTAAGTAATTACACAAGATAGTGTATTTATACAAATTTGAGTGTTGGATTAGGGAATCCAAAATGGGTGACTAACTACCCTCACTTAGATAATAATATGGAGGTAGAAAATGCAAACTATAATTTTTCATTCAATAAATATAGGTGTAAGTTAACAGATATAGAATTATTGACCAAGTTTGTGGAAAGACAAAATTTAAATACGAGTCCAAATATTACAATTTTCTTAAAATCAGAAAATAACTTTCAGAATGGTAATGCACTTAAACTAAAAGAAATTATAATGAAATCGTTCACAATTAAAAAATGCATTCTGAGTATAAGCAAAACAAGAAACGGCGAGATCATAATTAAAACAAATAAGTGCAAGACCGCCAAAGAAGCTTTAAAAATTAAAGAAATTTATGGTGTAAAAATAAGTACAAGATTATTCTTTATTGGCCTAACCAGTAGTTATATATTACAAGGAATAGACACAGAATATACAATAGACGACATAAAATCAGAATTAGAAAATTACAGTTATGCAATTTTTGATATCCAACGTTTTACCAAAAAAATAGAATCTGGATTTAAACCTATCAAAACAGTGAAAGTTACCCAAATTGGATGCAGTATTTCTGAAAGATTTCCAATAGGATTTGAAATGTTAAAACTTATCTCTACTATGAAAAGCCTAGGCAATGCACAAACTGTTGTAAATTTGGACCCATTCAAAAATTTTGTAGAAGCTCAATAAAATGCCGAATTTGCTCACTAAACCACTCTGAAAACGATTGCAAAGAAATAAAATAAAAAAAATGTATCTCTTGTGGAGAAGAGCATGAAGCTGACGATAAAGGTTGCAAAAGATATCAAGAGGAAGTTGAAATCTTAAAAATTTAAGTACAGCAACAAATCTCGAGAAACGAAGCAGTTGAGAAATTCCAAAGGGAAAAAAGCATCATACTCGGCAAAAACCTATAATGATCAAACAGAGAAGATAGATAGTCTTGTGAAATTTGAGTTGAAATTTGAAGAAAACAATAACATATTTGAAAAGAAATTAGAACAAATAGTACAACGCTTCACGACAGAACTGAATACCGTGGTAGCACAAATAAATTTGAGTTTCTCTTCCCTAATGAATACCATGGAATCCACCTTAAAAAAGTCGCATCCAATATAACAATTCTACAAGATGATGGTTGTCTAATAAATAGAAAACAGAATGAAAAAGCAAAAAGATTCAAGAAAATATCAGAACAAAGAGGAAACTCATGAGAAAGTGTAGTAGAAAAAATAAAGGAACTTAAATAAATAATCAAATTTTCTTATATATTCTTGCTAAAAACTAAATATTAATCTTTCTTTTTTGAATATTTAAACGAATTCGCGTAGTATAGCACCTTTTTTTCATTTTAAATCATGAATAAAACCCAATGGAATGCACGTGGAATTAAAAACAAGAGGTCAGATATTCTTTTCGCGCCAATTTTTCAAAAAGCAAGTATTTTAATAATTCAAGAAACTTGGTTACATCCAAATGATATTTTCACAATTCCCAATAAGAATGTATTCAGAATTGATAGGGAAATCAAAAGAGGAGGAGGGTTAATGATAATTTCAAATAAAAATATTAGCGCAATAAAAATATTCTCAGAAACTAGTGAAGACTTAGAAATTCTAATAGTCAGAATTCAGATAGATTATAATTCCTATCACAATTTTTAATATATTAATCCCACCGGGTAACTTTAAAGACATCAATTTATCTAAAATAGCATCATATAATGATAATCACAATTTGATATTGAGGGATTTCAACGCATCTCATGAGATATGGGAATCAAAAAATTCCAGTGCTTTTGTAAAAACGATTTTTGATTGGATCATTGTAAATATAAATGATTGAATATTATTAAACGATAAAAGTACAACTTATCTTCATTCATCGGGAATTTTTTGCATCTCTATAGATCGATTTCCTTAGCATTTATTAGATTTAAATTATGATTTATATCCTGGTCCTCAAATACCGATAATTTTGGAAGTGACCACTTCCCTATAATTATTAATTACAAAAGAACAAACAGCTCAGCAAATAACAATTTTAAACAAAAAACAAATTGGAACAAATTTATCAATATTATTCAACAAAATTTAAATTTAAATGAAAACATAAATATAGATATTATAAAAGAAATAAAAAAAAGCTAAAATCTTATCTCAAAAACCGAAAAAAACAGATAAATTCAAAAGCTCCATGTCGGACAGCAGCATGCGGGCATTTAAGAGCAAAAAAAAAAAAATTCCTTAATAAAGCAAGGAAAATCTTTAAAGAAGGAGACTGGATAAAATATAAAAGTAAGCGCAAAAACTTAAGTGAACAATTAAAGCCTGTAAAGAAAATTTTTGGCACAAGACATGCGAAAAAATATCTTCTCCTAAAGTTCTTTTTAAAATAATACGAATAATCAAAAATAGAACAAATCCTAACTATTCTTCATTTAATATTATTGAAAATAACGGAATCATATTAACAAACGAACAATCCCAAGCAAACTGTTTTTTACAATAGTACGCAAAACAAAACAACGATAGTATTCCAAATATTACTATTCCGGACAATATCCAGGATATTCATAAACCTTTTTCTTTAAAAGAATTAGAAATAGCAATATCTCATCAAAAGAATAGCAGTCCAGGGCATAAAATTTCTCCCCAATCAATCAACCATCTCCCCATCAAAGCAATATAATTCTCCTTCTGAAATCCTTTAATGACAGTTGGTCTTCAAGTCAAATTTCAAAAGATTTGACTCACGCAATTATCCTACCTTTCATAAAACCTCACAAAATCCCAAGAAAGCTTCGTCATACCGTCCTATTTCTCTTGCTTCAGTACTTGCCAAATTATTAGAAAGAATGATTCTACATAGAATAATATATTTCAGTTTTCAAAACAAAATGTTCCATGTTAATCAGCATGGTTTTTACCCTCACAAAAGCAGCATTAATACATTACTTCAATTACAACATGACATTATACTGGCTAGAGAACGGAAAATTTTTTTTTATTTTGGTAGCGTTGTATGTTAAAGCAGCATATGACTCAGTGTGGCCAAATGGCCTTATTTCTAAATTAAACAAAGTTGGATAATCTGGTAGATTACTACGACATATTCAAAACTTCTTACATCAGAGAACAATTCAAATCAAATGGAGGAACATTTTTTTAAAAATCGTTAAAAACAATTATGGTGTATCCCAGACTTGTATCTTAAGTCCTTAGCTTTTTATGATTTATATGGCAGATATTTTTGAAATTTAACATGACAGCCATCTTCTGGTTTATGCTGACGACATATTTTTATATAATAGTGGTACAAGTTGGAATAAAACAATAGGCGAAATGCAAGAATCTTTAAATAAAATTTCAATCTGGTGTAAAAAATGGAAATTGTCTACCTCACCAGAAAAAAGCAGTCTAATCAACTTTTCCAGAAAAAGAAGCAAAATACCTACATTACTTAAAATATGCGACACACCTATTCCCGAAGTAAAGAGTCTGAAAAAATCATGGGTATCATCTTCGACCCCAATATCACCTGGAAAAATCATATTAATTACCTACGTCAAAAAGGATTTAAATATTTATATGCCATTAAAGCCTTATCTTCTCCGAAAATAGGAACAAGATCTGATCACCTTTTAAATATTATTAATGCCACAATCCGTTCTATCTTTGACTATGGAAGTCAACTTTTTTCCTTTTCTAGCAATAGCAACAGACAAAAACTAGAACCGATTTACAATGCTGCCTTACGTTTAGCCCTAGGTCTCCCAAAAAACACCCCGTTAGATTTATTAAGAGCAGAGTCTATGAATGAAAGTATTAATAATCGCCATAGTTTCCTTTGCCAAAATTTTATAACTAAACAAATTGCATTAAAAACTAGTCACCGAATGCAAGCTTATTTTGGTATATAAATAACATTTTTTATAAATATAGAGAAAAAGAGATTAGTATTTTTTAAAAGATCAACCTGCTTCAAGAATTATGTATCTCTAAAGTAGATATTCTTCAATGGATCCATCCTCCTCCAATCTACGAAAATCGCAAAATAAACATCTACACTCCTCATGAACCATCATTTCAAAACAAGGATCTTCCAGATGACATAGTACAAAATATGTTTAATGATTACATTCAGCCAAAATTTAATAACAATATCATAATAGCAACCGATGGTTCAAAAAATACTAATCAAACATCAATAGGAATTTTGATCCTATGAAAAAAGTTGACAAAATTTCATACTAAAAGAAATGTTTTCAATATTCACAGCGGAAGCTATAGCGATATGGACTGCGTTAAAAAATTGGGTTTCTGAAACAGAAAACTATATCATCTTGACGGACAGCTTATCAGTCCTAAAAAGCATCCAAAATGTTAATAGAAAATCCAATACGATAATATTACATTTAAGTTCAACTTTCATCAGTGCCTCCAAATAGCTCAATCAATTACATTCATTTGCGTACCAGCTCACAAGGTAATAAGGTATTAATGAAGAAGTTGATAAATTAGCTAAAAGCCTCCAGAGCCGTGGAATATTATTTCTTGATAACTTGGGAAGACCTACATAAACATTTCAAAAAAAAACAACACAAAAATAAAAGTGAAGAAATATGGAAAAAGAGCAAAAGTCATAAAAATTATTTTTATATTTCTCATCTTGAAAATGGAATAGACAGACAGTAAAAATAGAAATACAGAAGTTTTAATCAATAAGTTGCGAGCTAAAACATTACCATTAAATGATATATATTTCCTTTTTAAACAAACAGATTCTCCTTTGTGTGCACATTATAAAGTACCAGAAACTAGTGAACATTTTATATTAAACTGTATGAAATACAAATTGCAGCGTGAAATTTTGAAAATTTTTATCTCCAACCACGGAGAATGGTATTGTTCCTCAATAGCGAAATGTAAAACAATAGAGCATGTCTCAAAAGTTGAAAAAGTTTTGACATCAACTAATAAATTGTAAAATTCCAGCTAATAGTTTCTCAATACTATACTTTCATTAATCTCAGTTGAAGCACAAGGCGATAATTCAAACTACTAAAAGACAATTCCATTACGAACTGTGCGTTACAATTTGGATTAAAAACTAATCCAAAATTTATCGGAGCATAAGGCGTTAGCCAAATCTGCAATATTACAGTGATTTTCACTGTACTGAACTGAACTGAATTAATTAGTAGCTTGTGTGTGTGTATGTGAAATGATTTCAAGAATAAAAAAAAAAGGGTCTTGAGGTGTACTTTATCCTGTGATTCTAGGTGATTAATACGATTTTTATCATTAATTGTATAAGTTTTTACTGATAGAACCATTTTTTTTGGTTAATAAACTTTGTGTATTTAAGTAGGCAGTTATGGCTTTTTTATCACTCTAATTGATTTTAGAAGATCCGTCACCTAATTTTACTACTTACTTTTTGTTCTAACCTAAACATGGGAAGAAAGCATTAGAACATGTAAGTTGAATTTCTAGCTTCCAATTCACTAAAGATGTTTACTAGCAATCTGGAGCTAAAGTTAAACATGAATCATTAGGTGCAATGCCCAAAAACCATTTTTATCCATTTAGCACCAACCCCTTTTTACTAAGAACTAATTAATTACTAAATCTATTAATGCATTAAACTTTGATAAGATTTTTCAATGCCCCAAAAAGGAAGAGGTTAAAAGGGACAGCAATTGGCACTTTTAAGGGGTTTTAAGTTGAAGAAAAAATGCCAAGAGGATGTAATCCCAGATACACATAAATAATGGCTCAACATTTCAGTACTTTGAAAAGTGATTGTCTGAATCATATTTTGATGCTTCCTTTAGCGTTTGAAACGTGATTTATCGATTATAGAGGACCAAAAATTCGAAACAAATTTTCCAAGTTAATACAATGTTGAAAGAATTTAAAATACAGGGTGCAACACATGCACAGCAAAAATTCTAGACTATCTAAAAACGAAGTCCAAATTCAAGATCCACAAATTAACAGACTTGAAAGATTTGTTTCGATAGGTAGCGTACTGTAAAAAAAAATCTTACCGCTTCATTAGAAACTGATGTGACGTTACTCTTATAAACTCGATGTGTGTGTGTTGTGCGCAACTAATGATGGGAACATTGAAATCATGCAAAAAAAAAGTAAAAAAATGTGTGTGTTTACTTATGACCACAAGATAGGAGTGAATACTCGATTTATTCTGGGCAAGATAATCCAATTTTGTGGATATATTACTTTTTTTTCTCGATATTTTCGCAAACGAGTGCTGGGCCCTTATGTTTTTCGTGCCTATTCATGGTTGGATGTATTTATTTGGTGAATTTTCTGTAAAGGGCAATGTCTTTAAATAATTGTGCATTCTTATTTATTTATGTATTAGTATATATGATTTATACATACATATGTATATTTATATAAACGTCATTAGTCTAATTATTTGAAAATATTTATTCAAATTTCAATACTTATGTAGATTACATTTATATAATATATATGTTTATATAGTACTTACGTAGTATCTCATCTCAACAATGCCAATGTTCAAGATAACTCGTCAAGTCGGCAACTAGGGATTGCAATACCGGTAGACCGGGATACCGAATACCGGTATTTTGAGCCATTTATACAATTTCGAAATACCGGTATTCACAAGTTTAAATACCGATTTTTCGGTATTTACTAGAAATTTTTTTAATTGTGTCCACTATATGCTCAGGGATCGCCCACATAGCAAACCAGGCTACGTTTTTGTTTTCCTGTTATAGTTTTAATTATTGCACCACGATTAAAATATATTATAAATGAAATAATTTTACATCCATTTCAGAAGGTGCAGATATTAAACGCTTACATTCCGCTCATTCCATTGCTCTCTTTTTTTTTTTAATTTTTCCTAGCTGGTTCTACAGTTCTCAACGAACTCATTAAATCCATCATCTGATTTTTCATTTTTAGATACAACGGGATAAAAAACTACTAATCTGAACTTAAAAATATAGACATAAATTATTTCTCTGATACATAGAACTAAATACACTACTCCTAAGTTTCATTGAAAGAGGAATAACATATCCAAGCTCATCTGTATTCTTCATACATCAACACCTGTTACTACAATGTCTCCATAACGGGCGAAATTAATTAAAGTATAAATACAAAGTTCTTTCGTACAATCAAGAGAAGTTATAAAATATGTAAATCATCCAAGACAAAAACTAACCAGGAAACTTTCTACCTCTCTCTATCACCCACTTATTGGACTTACTGAAAAAATCACTGCTGGATTTCAGAGAGGCAGGTCCACTGGGAGTGTCTTTCTCGGCATCCAAAAGGCTTTTGACAGGGTCTGGGTTAGTGAACTCATTTATAAGCTTTTCACTAATAAATTCCCTCTTGATCTCATTCATTTAATTAACTCCTACCTCATTAACAGATCTTTCTTTGTACGTGTTAATGACTCTCTTTCTAGCACCTTCTGTATTAATTATGGAGTCCCTCAAGGAAGTTTACTCGGACCCCATTGTTATTCAATATTTATATTAATGACATGCACAGTCAGCCTCAAACTAACACTAATATTTATGTGGATGACACTGTCACACTTGCAACTTATAAAAATCACAAAACTATCACTTTGTCACTTAACAATCACTTATATCTCTTGCAAAATTACTTCGATGCATGAACAATTAAAATTAACGTTGACAAAACAATAGCGGTCCTCTTCACAAGAAGGAAAACACTACCAACACCACCTACTGTCTATTCCACACAACTCCAGTGATCTCAGAGCACGAAATACTGAGGATTAACTCTTGATAAAAAGCTCGCTTGGAAAAAACACATAATTCAAACGCGAGATAAATTCCGTGGGGCTCTTAGAGCATTTCCCCCTTAATTGGCCGGAATTCTGAAATGAATATGTACAATAAGTTACTTCTCTACACTGCCCTCTTGTTTACGGCTTATTTTGACTTACGGCTCGCCTGTGTGGGGCTATGCACCAGATGCTAATATAAAAATTCTCGAGGTTGCTCAGAACTCGTTAATCAGACATATTGTTAAAGCTAATAGATATGCAAAAAAAATCTGAAATTTACGAAGATATTAAAGTTCTCCCCGTTAAAAATTATATTCAAAAACTAGCTGTTTCTTTTTACAATAATCTACCTAACATTGATAATGAAAACATTTAAATGTTAATTAACTACAATACAGAGCCAGATATCATAAGACCTAGGAGAATACTCCTAGACTCTTATAATCCCCCCTAACAATTAATTTAGTCACTTTCCGTGTGGCGAGTGACCATGTAATTTGCTAAATTCTTCTCTTAATTATTTTCTTTTTTTTAAAATTTCTTAAACTTCTATTCCATTTTCGAATCCCGCACAGGCTAGTATTCTAGAACCCTCTCTACTGTAAAGTTCCAACGCATCAGTGCAGCCAATTGAGTGCCTACTCTACCAGTACCATCGACCAATCATAGCAGGGTCTTTCCGCTCACTTCATGACTTTTCCACCGAAACCCAAGATACAACCCACACCGTTCCAATAGCCATGCCTCCTTGCCACATCCTAACAACCAATCAGGACCCTCTCACTCAGCCAGGACCATCCACTTCAGGCCACATTAATAAACTCGATATGGGATGGAGGAACGCATCGCGTTGCATTTCCCAGTGACGTCCAGCGTTACGTTTTTTATAGCCAAAACTATTCTATTACCTCTCAGAGCGATATTGCACTCTCGCAAGTTTTACAGTCTGGTATTCGTATCTGAGAAACCAAGGTTGTACTTCTGAAGGAAATACGCAATACTTCAATATTTTTTTTAATTGGTAAGTTTGTTACTCACATTTTATTTGTATATCATACTTTAGGTCTCAAACTATTTTTTCAGATTCATTATAAAAATACTCATAAATAATCACTGGTGTAACGAAAAGGATTAGTCCCGAAAAGTCAGGTTTTTTGGGCCCCAAGCCGGATCTTACAAAGGGTATATGCTTCACGACAGCTAGGATTTCGGTCCTCTAGAACACTGCCCCCTCAATGCGGGGGTGTACGTTACGCCACTGTAAATAATAATCCATAATAATAACATTAAAGAATATAACAAATCAGTTTATAATACTTCAGCTTGGTTTTATTATTTTTATGATAAAAATAATATGTTGGCGCAATGTAAAAAGTGTTCTAGAGTTATTAAAGTGAATGGAGAAAGTACAAGTGAACTTCATTCACATTTAAAAACGAAACATGAAACAAATTTGCTAAAAAGGAAAGAACCTAATTTCGACAGCTTCTAATCCCAAGCCGTCGGGGATTTCACATTATTTCAAAAAAAAAATATAATTTGGATGAAATTAAAAGTAAAATGATAGTGATTCTGACAATGTAATTGTTGAAGATATTGCTAATGAGGAAGAAGTACTAACTCATCAAGAATTGTTTCCTATAATTTATAAAGTTCTAAAAATTCTAAAGAAATTTAAACGTTCTCCTACAAAAAATGCTATGTTACAAAAACGTTTAATAACTGAAAATAAAACAAAACATATGTTGATATTAGATGTTAAGACCGTTGGAACAGTTTACTCCTAATGATGAATGACTTTTGAAATTAAAAAATCGAATGAAAAAGGCAATAATCGACTTAAACCTGCAAATTAATTTTTCCGACAGGGAATTCGACTTAATATCCAGATTGTTTCTACTCTACTTCCAATTAAACTGGCCGTTGAGGTATTACGTCGGAAGATTATAATTTATTAACAGTTAATGCAACAATAAATGTCATGTTGCAGTCACTGACAGAAAAGCACACATCACTATCTGAAGAATTATATACTACATTGAAAATTCGCACAGAAGAAAGACTTATCGAAGTAAAAAACGTCGTACGATATTTACATAATTATGATGATTTAAAAACGAAAATAAAAAAGAAGAATATAAATTAACCAATTTACAAATGTGATCAAGTTTATATAGTAAAGTTTCTTAAAATTTTTTAGCCACAAACCTATCTACATTCAGAAGAATTCGATACAGTTATTGAAAATGATGACACTTTTATCGATAGTGAAAAGGAATTGTTCCTTGAACAAAAATTAGAATTAGCGATAGCTAAAAAATTTTAAAATACTAAAATAAGACAGACAAAGCAGGTATATTCAAAACCATCCAAATAGAAATCGATTCATTTCAAGATAAGGGATTTAGAGTTAAATACTTGGGGAAAGAGAGAGAGAGAGAGAGTCTATCGTGCATTGCTAACAACGTAGCATTGCAACTAGAAAGAGCGTTTTCTACAGCTGGTAATTTTTGTACAAAATTACGCTTTAGGCTTAATGGAAATACAATTGATGCATTATGTTTTTTAAGATCACATTTCAACAATTTGTAATAGTACCACAGACTGAATAGTGATATTCACACATTCTTGGGATTTAAATAAATAAGATGTCCCTTTTTACTTTTTTGTGATATATACTGTTATAATTTATAAGTTCAAATTATTTTGGGGGTATTTACACCCTCTAATAAAACTGGTAAGTAAAACAAAGAAACACCCAATGTTTTCTTTCTTTTTCTAAAATTTCTACTGATGGTATTAAAACCGGTATCCCGGGATTAAATTCTAAGAAATACCGCCTACCGCTATTGAACTTCTGGTCCGATATTGCAATCCTATTGGCAACCTTAACTTCTCATGTGCCCCACGCGCCGAATGTGCTTCCATGTGCGTGTTTTCATATAATGTTGCCAATACCATTGCGATAACATATAAATAGCGTTTATATATCTTATATAATGCCGTATACTATGTAAAGCTAAGAAAACTTATTTTCTTGCAGCTGCTTATTTTGTTAATATTTTCTAAGCACAAACAAAGTAGAGGGAATTCGTCCTTTTCACAATTAATGCTTTTTTCCCCTCGCAATCCCTTATTTGTCCTCAATAATATAAATAAAAATATTGGCAAATTTCTCACCAATTAACTTCATTAAAATTTCTGATTTTAATTCTTTCGGCACATTGATGTGCTTAAATGCTCTTTCTACTTAATCCGAAATAAATTATATATATATATATATATATATATATATATATATATATATATATATATAATTTATATATATATATAAATATATATATATATATATAAAATATATATATATATAAATATATATATATATATAAATATATATATATATAAATATATATATATAAATATATATATATATATATAAATATATATAAATATATATATATATATAAACATTTATATATATATATATATAAATATATATATATATATATATAAACATATAAATATATATATAAATATATATATATATATATAAATATATATATATATAAAATATATATATATATAAATATATATATATATAAATATATATATATATATATATATATATATATATATATATATATATATCTTTGGTTTCTTCTTTACTTCAATCTCTTACATAAGAAAAATTTTTTTCAATTATTTGCACTTCTGTCGTTTACTCGCAGCAGTTGCGTAGAAGTTGCCTGCATGAAATTAATATTTAAATAATTAAAAAAAGTAACTTCACAAGAAAAAGAGTGCATGAAATTTTTACTTATAAAAACCACGCGCCTAAAAAGTTTGTAATCCGAAACTAAACGAGCAATGCCGTCTCGAGCACAATTGCAGATTAGAGACAAGAAAATCCGAATGAGCATAAACCAGCGGAACCTGACGCTGAACTTAGATTCACTCTTCAGTAAAACGTGCCTAAGGAAGTTATGACAAAAAAAACTTTGGTATTTTCTTCATGGAACATAAAAAACGTAATTTAATATCTCTGTTTATTTGTAATTGAAAGATGAAAGTGAAGCCATACTTTCTTCGGACACCCCGTATAATGCGGCTCCATTAATTTAACTAATTTATAGTGTTAGATATTATAATGAGCCAAACCTTGATGCATTTTTCATGTATGTTTTCATAATTTGAATAAAGTAAGTTTCCAGAGTGTAACGGAGAGATCCTTACATTAAAATCACACTTACATATTATATAATCTATCATTTCATCTAATTAAAAGTCGTCACCAAATGAGGCCATTTGTAGTCAACCGATCTTCAAAATATCGTTCTCTAAAGTACACAGTACAATCGCGATAATCTTACTAGAGCATGTTCGATAATCGTAGCCGTTTTTTATTCATGATACCATTGTCGCGCATGCTCAAATGCAATTATCTTGATCACGCATACTCGAAAATTTGGTTTATAATTTGCAATATTATTTTTCTCTTGTCTGCTTATTATGATAAATAATTAAAATTTGGGATATCTCTGTCTCTCTCTCTAGCTTCTACACAAACGAACGTTGTGAAATATTTCCAATGATGGAAATTACTCTAATAAAACATATGTATATATGTGTGTGATGAATGCACCTCTTTTTTTAAAATAAAGTATTTTTTGTTGATACTAATCGTACGTACACTCCTTCAACCCACACATTGCGGGGGGCAGGGAATCTAAGGGGCCTAAAGCTTGACTGACGCTAAGTAGGTATTTGGGCTTGGGGCCCTACACTTGAGTCTGTAGGAGGGCTTTAATGCTCTCTGTTACGACACTGATGCTAATGTCACATGATCAGCAAAGGTCAGATCGAGGCCCATGAAATTCATCATGGCAAAGGATTAAGTGACGCCTGTCGTTATCCGTAGCTTTGAGCACCATACAGGGAAAATAAAGTTTTTAATGTTAAGTATTAGGCAGCTTCCTTATGAGATTAGTACAGAGGTTGTGTGTAAGCTCGGAAGCGATGATAGTGTTTGGGGACGTCTTATGCTTTGGCGATGAATTTCAATAATATCAAATATTTTTACAGAATATAAGTATCATAAATTCAAATTAATTGCTTTTTAATGAATTGGCGTTACTTGATAATAAAATTCCGTTGAAATAAAAGTACTTTTAAGATAGCGCTTTTGTGTTATTGGGACTGTGATTTATAGACAATAGAAAACTAATCTTATTTTTTAAAAAATCAAACCACAAGGAGATAAAACTATAGTAAACATGAAATTTTTATTCTATGACTCTCTAATTTGTAACTGGATAGTGAAAGGGAGAGTTATACAAGCAAATTAAATAAGGCATGAGTTTGAAGCAGTCGTCGAAGTTGTTAGAATGAAGAAAGGTAATCTATGCGCAATTCAACTCTTGCAATCTTGTTCTATGGCTTCTCTTGTAATGTGTATAATATCCATCAACATTTAGGAAAACAATTCATTCTTATTTTCTTGATGTCTATCGGCAAAAGTATTATAAAGACAATGGACATTTCTAAGAAACTTTTTCTTGAATTCTTTTGTGATCAATTCATATTAATTGGAGGTGTAAGTATTTTTACCACTACGTGAATCTGAAAGAAAAAAAAACTTATATTAAGAAAAAACGCTCATTTTTTTATTTATTTATCGAAATAGTACTATTTTCACTTAAAAAAATTTAATGCACGCAACTACAAATATCTCACATTTGTTTTGAAAATCTATAAGCGTTGATAAAAAATATGTCATTGAAATCTTAGCTCTCTGTCCACATATTTGGTGGAAGAGAAAAACAAATTTTGCCAAACTGACGCAACAGCTCGTTTGTGTCTATTGGATTTCTTTTCGATGTGATGACAATCATTTGCGAAGTTAGTAAAACATAAAAGTATGGGGTACATTAAGATTCAAATCTGATATATCAGTTAAGAAAAGGAAATTTTGCAACCAAAAAACAGTCAGTTTAAAAGGATTTTAGATAGGCAAAAGCACGCTGTCAAAAAAAAGTTTCTTTTACATACAACTTACATGGAAAAAACTATAGTCTGCAATTGGCGGGAATTTATCATTGATTTGACAAGTTCCAAGGATTTAAGATTAATTTTGTATTGAATCCCTGCTTCATTATCATAACTTTACGAAACAAACTTAAAATAGTAATGATAATTTTAAAATATTTGAATTAGAAAAAAAAAATACTCAATCTTTGTTGAGAAAATGTATTATTTACTTACCTTCCAAATCAAGTATAAGCTCCCAGCAATAAGAACAGTCATAAACGTCATGAATAAAATTGAGACAATAAACCAGGAGATGTAGTTTCCTGAAATAGCTATGTAGAAATAAAATTACATGCTACGTCTTAAATAAACATATTTACATATTGATATAAAAAGATATCCTCTCGGAGAAACTGTTTTTTTTTTCATTTTTTTCTTAAACAGAAAATTTCCAGTTGTTTTGGGGGAATTCTTTGTCTTCACTCATGGCTGTTTTCCCACACAATTTTGAACTGTATATATATATATATATATATATATATATATATATATATATATATATATATATATATATATATATATATATATATATATATATATATATATATATATATACATATATATATATATATACATATATATATATAATGAATCCCCCAGCCTCACAAGTGTCAGTTGGGGTAAACTTCCTACCAGGACAACTCAACCCACCTCCCGCATAGGAACTTTGACTTCTACTTTCGCCGGACAAGAAGAAGACACGTGTTCTATGGACTCACTCGCTGCTGATCAACGCTGAAAAGAGCTCTCGTTTTTGTCATGGCTTGGAGTACAGACTTCTTTACTGAATATTGAAATAAAATATAATAGGACAAACGGCTGCCCTTTGCATTTCTCCTGTCAATCCAAGAATTTCTCCCAAACATGATTTATATATATGTTGTGTGTGTGTGTGTGTGTGTGTGTGTGTGTGTGTGTGTGTGTGTGTGTGTGTGTGTGTGTGTGTGTGTGTGTGTGTGTGTGTGTGTGTGTGTGTGTGTGTGTGTGTGTGTGTGTGTGTGTGTGTGTGTGTGTGTGTGTGTGTGTGTGTGTGTGTGTGTGTGTGTGTGTGTGTGTGTGTGTGTGTGTGTGTGTGTGTGTGTGTGTAATAATTCCAATAATTTAATTGATAATAGCTCTTGAATTATTTAATGTCCAGTTCTTCAGGACAACCGTGTAATTAGTTTAATTGATTACCAGCCTACCGGAGACTTTTGAAACTACATCCATCCAACTCCTAAACAACATGATGTCCTGCTGACTATATATACCGAGATCTGGAAAGCCCTTGCTCTCTCATCACCATTGAATTTCTTTTCCTAAAATCTGTTAGTCTTAATCTGAATCCATGCTCACTCCCATCATCCATCTCATTGGTTGACTCGGTTCTCCAGGCCAGCCATCTTCCACCCCATTGGATCCTATTTCTGAAACCCCGCCCACCATCAAATACCAAGTCGCAACACCAAGCCAACCACAATACAAGATAGAGGACGGAGGAATCAATCGATTCCAGTTCCTTGTGCAATACAGCAGTAGTAGCCCTTGCTCTCTCGCCTCTCTGATCTTCGCTGTAAACATATAGCTAGCCGGCGGCCGCGCTTTGTGTGTTTGTATGTTCTCTTTGTATGTGCCATGCCGTCCTTTCGTTATTATTTGTAATATGCCTGTGTATTTCAAGAACAATAAACTGTGCTATTGATTTACATGACTTCCTCTTCGATAATACAGTACTCGACCACTCGCCACGTAACACAGAAATGTCACACCACCGGCCACGCCCTACCTTTGATTCGCCACGTTAAAATCAACCACTCGTCACTACTAAATACGGCATAGTATTCACCACTATAAGACATATTATATATACACTGGTGTGAAAAAATTAAGGACGAGACGGTTTTTCAATATACCTTTGTACAAAAGCTTTCCAAATCAACACATTTAATACCGTAAGATCCCCAATACGTAAGGACATGTGTAATATGTAAGCAACACTTACTAAAAGAGAAATCAGAGGGATAAAAGAAGCTTGATTGAAAAAAGTAGCATGGAGCGCAATGCGACTGAAGGCCGAAACCTCCCTGTGATGGGTGTCCAGGAAGAAACATCCGGTCTTTAGTAGGGGATATGATCTCCCCTGACTCTTAGGCAGGTTTCACAGCGTCTACCCATGCTGAGAATGAGGGTGCCAATGAGTTGTTGAGGCATTGCTGCCCATTCGTCTTGCAGCGCCAATCGAAGCTCGAATCGTTACTGGTGGTAAGGTACGAGCTGCCAAGCGTCTGCCTAGAAATTCCTATACATGCTCGATGGAATTGAGATCCGGAGATCGTGCCGGCCAATCCATTCGTTCAATATCCTCACTCTCTAACAGCTGTTCGGCAGCTACTGTGCGATGACATGGTGCGTTGTCGTCCATGAAAAGGAACTGCAGACCCATGGCGCCTCTAAAAGACGCACATATGGAAGAAGAATTTCGTTACAATAACGGGTCCCGTTGACTGAACCTGCGCCGAAGATGTGAAGGTCTGTACGACTACCAAGCATGATGCCTCCCCAAATGAGAACACAGCGGCCTCCATACCTGTCCCTTTCAATGATGTTCGAGGGATGATTGCGGCTTCCCCGCTCTTTCCAGATGAGTATGCGATGAGAATCGCTACTCCAACTGAATCTCCTCTCATCTGTAAAGAGTACTCGTCCCCATTCATTGTCTCTCCAATTCCGGTGTTCCCGGCACCACAGAGAACGCCTTCTCCGATGGGCAGGCGTTAAAGGTACACACACCTGTAGGGGCGTCGTGCAAACAAACCACCACCGTGCAGTCTTCTGGCCACGGTAAAACGCGATATCGGTCGTCCAGTCGCCTGTGTCGTGTGTCTAGCGATTTCTCCCGCTGTCTGCAGCCTGTTTCTTCTGGCCTGTAAGAAAATGTACCGGTCATCGGCAGGTGTGGTTCCTCGTGGACGACCACTACTGAACCCCCAGAGTTCCTGTAGTTTGAAATTATCTCCAAAGTCGTGAAACGATGCTGTGAGCAATTCCGAACTCTGCAGCCCCACTTGGCACACTGCGGCCTTCCTCCTCCAACTTCCCAATGATTCGAACTCAGGTAAAAGCATCCAGATGTCGTCTAACAGATTGATTATTTGCCATTTCTCGCTGAGGCAGCAACTCGGTGTGATTTTAACTGCTATACGGCGTGCAATCTCTTTGCCAGAAATACTGATCTTACACCGACAACATGCTTTATAGTACTCAGATACTCCCCCATTACGTCTACCTGCATATCTGCGCATGTGCTACCGTACATCATCTTACTTAATCTCCCTGATTGGTCTTTCTGTCCGCTCTGCCTCTTCGTTCAGCTGATATGCTAATTTTTCGATTTCGTCCTTAATTTTTGCACACCAGTATATATATATATATATATATATATATATATATATATATATATATATGTATATATATATATATATATATATATATATATATATATATATATATATATATATATATGTGTGTGTGTGTGGAATCTAGCAAAGCACGCAGTCTTCGCGCGCAGGCGCAGCTAATCCAAACAAGAACTGAAACTTTAACTATTGAGAAAAGAGCAGAGAAAGACTGAGGTGCGCGAGCAGGCGTTCCCGTCGTCACATCATGGAAATCCAATTGTAGAATAGCTACTTTTTTTTCTAATTAATTTTTGTTAAGATTAAAATAAATCTGAAGAAAGACAAATGTCTTGGACCACTTGTTGTCTCCCACAAATTATGGAGGCTCGGCCGGGATCGAAAAAATTTTCGATTTTGATCAAAGTTTGGACAGTGAAAAAAAGCGTCCGGGGAGGAGACGCGCCGCCATTTTTTGGAAACTTTGTTTAACCTGTGTAGAGGTTGAATTTTTCATTTGAACCCAGCGTGAATACTCCGCCTGTGTAGAGGCCGGGATAGATAAAATTTCGATTTTGATCAAAGTTTGGAACGTGAACAAAAGAAGCGTCCGTGGAGGAGACGCGCCGCCATTTTTTGGAAACTAGGCTCAACCTGTGTAGAGGTTGAATTTTTCATTCGAACCCTGAATATTCCGCCTGTGTAGAGGCCGGAACTATTGCAAGAATTATTTTTCGTCTAACAATATAACCTGTGTAGAGGTTGAATTTTTCATTCGAACCCAGTGTGAATATTCCGCCTGTGTAGAGGCCGGAACTATTGAACTATATTTCATCTAACGATAGAACCTGCGAAGAGGTGAAATCTGTGGAATCAACGTTTTTCTTCAATTATTGGATACATCGTACGTGCGAGCAAAGAGGGAGCTAGAAAAAAAGGATCTTTCCATATTTTTTCTAAAATGTATAAAAACGCTCTTAAAGAGGATCTCATAAGAGTTGTTGAGGATCTAGACCGTACTGTGGAGAGTACGGACACCATAGCTAAACTAAAGACTAAAATTGAGGAAAGTAGTACATTTGAAAGTGATGCAGATTTCGTTAAAACTTTAATTAAAAACTGTATAGATGAGAGGGTATCGCGAAACGAAAGAGAGGCAACTTTAGAAAAACAGAAAATTGAGCTCGCAAAACTACAGTTAGCACAGTTAGAAAAAGAAGTCGAACTTCAAACGGCTAAAAATGAAGCATTAAGTTTAAATCCTGCAGCTAAAGTCGAAGAGAAACAGTTCGAAACAAACATAGAAAATATGATCAAAAGCATTAAAACTTTATCTCTTCCTGTTCCCACCAGATCTGAAAATTTTAATCTGTTCTTCCAATCATTAGAACGCGCATTTTTAACCAAGAAAATAAACGACGAATATATATCTGAAATTTTAATAAATCTTCTGGGCGAAAAAGCTCATAATGTCTTATTGTATATTAAAAAGGAGGAATTAAATGACTATGAAAACTAAAATCTATAGTACTCAGAGAATTCCAAGTAACCCCTCGCAAGTGTTTAAACTCATTTAAAAATGCTGTAAAATCATCAGGCAAGACATACATCTAATTTGCTGCAAGATTGACGGCAAACTTCCAATATTATTGTTCGTTAAGAAAAGTTAATTCCTTTGAATCTCTATGTGATCTTTTTTTTTTTTAATTTCTGATAAATTATTTGAAACTTTAAATAAGAAAACCGCAACTCACATATTAGCATTCGAGAAGCGGAAGATTGATTTAGGCCTATTCATTTAGCTAAAGAGTGCGATATTTATATTTCATCTAGAAGCGGATCACGTAAGGAAACTCCTATTGCTTGTGGATATACCGAAGACCCCTTTAAAATAGACCACAAAACTATAAACCAGATATTAAAGATAGCTATCCCCAATATCTTGAAAGACAAAATAAAAATTGCTATATATGCGGTGATTCATCTCATTACGCAAGAGATTGTGAGAAGCGTTTTAAGCCTAAGAAATCTCACATCCATAATAGAAAAAACGCGAATAGTTTGAAAATCAAGAGCGAAAAACAAAAAAGCGATGAGTTCGCACAACAGCTCCAATATGTAAACATTTTTGTAGAAAATCAGCCCGTAACAGCCTTGATTGATTCAGGTTGCCAGATCCCAGTCCTAAATTCCTCACTAATTAGAGTGAACAAACCTTCCGAAGGAAGAATTACATTGAGTTCATGTTTTAACGAGAGGCGTATGGTAGAAGTTAAGCCGATAAATATTTCTCTTACTCAGCACTCTCCAAGTTTAAGTGTTCGAACGGCAATATCACCGACCTTGACCGAAGAATTTATTATACATCCCAGTGTATATACTGAAATAAAGAAACTAAGCCACGCAAAGAGCGATGTTTTATTGAATGAAAGTGAATCCTCTTTAGGTGCTTTTTCTTTTGCAAATGTGATAGAAAACTCTAGTTATGATTTGTCACATGTTAAAAACTTTAATACTAGAAATGATTTGAGTTCTCTAATTAAGAATTATAAACCTAACAAAATTAAGAGTACTAAGTTAAAAGTGAATATTATATTAAAAGATGATATTCCTGTGTGTCTGAGAGCCAGACGTTTATCTTGTTCTGAGAAATTACAGATAAACGATCAAAGTGATGATTGGTTACAACAAGGTATTATAAAAGAGAGTGTTTCTTCTTATTGTTCACCTATAGTATTGTATAAGAAAGTCAATGGTGCCATGAAAACGAGTTCCGTGGACTCCAACTCCCGCTCACCCACCCCTTCACCTATGGAGCGTAAACATAGTCGGTTTGCGATGCTCTGGAGGCTCTTCAAGCCCTGGAAGTGGAAACAGAAGAAAAAGAGCGATCGTTTTGAACAGACGTCCAGAACTCTAGAGAGGAAAATTTCGATGCGTTCAACCAAGGAAGAGCTTAACTCTCAGTCGGTAACGTACACGTCCTCTGTTTTAGAAACCTACAACACCATTGTGATTACCAACTCTGGTTTTCCTACCGTACTATCATCATCTCAAAATCATGCCATGCCTGTGAAACACAATGTTTCCCTGTTGAACCTTCCGGATGTCGAAGAGGTGCCTTCACATGATGGAGTCACACACATGTCTAGTTCAGCAAAATTATGCTATGTTAAATCTTTGTGTATTTGTTGTATAGTCCTTGTCTGTTCCGTCTTTTTTTGTATGTTTCAGATTCTCCTCTGGTCTCCATGAAAAAGAAAAGGAATAAGTACCGCTGCGGACAGCGTACAGTCAGGCTGGCCATTGTGGAATCTAGCAAAGCACGCAGTCTTCGCGCGCAGGCGCAGCTAATCCAAACAAGAACTGAAACTTTAACTATTGAGAAAAGAGCAGAGAAAGACTGAGGTGTGCGAGCAGGCGTTCCCGTCGTCACATCATAGAAATCCAATTGTAGAATAGCTACCTTTTCTTCTAATTAATTTTTGTTAAGTTTAAAATAAATCTGAAGAAAGACAAATGTCTTGGACCCCTTGTTGTCTCCCACATATATGTGTGTGTGTGTGTGTGTTGTTGCGTGCGTGCGTGCGTGCGTGTATATGTGTGTGTGTGTGTGTGAAAAGCGACTCACACGAGATCTCCAGAACTGTTAGACTTACAAACATGAAATTTGGTAAACTGGTTCTTCATGTTGAGGAGTAGAAATCTACTAAGAACGAGTTTCGCGAAAATCTCCCCCCAAAAATTAGAATGGGTTCAGGGGCGTTATAGATCAATTTTCCCGCTCTTGAACTAATACGCTAACAGGCTTGAAATTTGGCAGGCATGTTATTTTCATAGAGTGAGGTTCCATTGAGAACGGGTTTTGTGAAAATACTCATGTGTGTGAGGGAGGTTGTGAGGGGTTAAGTGGCATTATAGATAAATAAATTCTGGTTTTGAACAATAAGGCCCGCATTAATGAAATTTGGTGAGTATGTTTCCTTTTAATGTTGAAATCTACCAAGGATAGTTCTTTCGGAAATTAATTCACAGGATGAATTCTCAGTGTTTTTAGGACATATTCCTTTTTGAACTATAAGATTTGGACTTTAAATTTAACAAGCATGTTTGTTTCGTTGAGTCGAGATCCACTAAAAATGAGTTTTGGGGAAATCCACTTTAGGAGGGGTGTTTACGTGAGGGTTAAAAATTTTAGTACCTTAATCTTGGAAATTCAAATCTCGTCACTTAAAAATCAAGATGTTGGGGCAGTGCTTCTCAAAATTTCAATGCTTGCGACCCAATTTTCAATCATAATTTTCACCCCCTGCAATAATAATGTACCTTGAAACTAAAGCTACAATACGAGCTTAGTTAAAAATCTACGAACCATCATGAGAAGTATTGTGTATACAACTTTGTATACAATTTTGTATACGGTAAGTGCATGAGGGTCAATGGTAATTATTTAAATTGTTCTTAATTTAGCATTGAAAAAGTAATTGTCAAATACATTGGGCCGCTCTGATTCGTTTATAACACATCACTCAATAAGTCCCTAGCCTAACATATAGATGGCACTTACCTTTTAACGTTCGTAGGTTTAACCTAGCAGTACTAACTTTCAAACGACACGCGTCATAATTTGTGATAGTATCTTGTTTAATTGAAAAGTTGCAGTGGTTTTAGTGAAGCCACTTTTGTTTGCTTAGAAATTGTGAATGAAAAATAATTTCGTGTGTTAATGAAACATTGCTTTCTGATTTTGTAAATCACTGTACAAGCAAAACAATGGCTGTATAAATGTTATCCGCACTCTGCTTCACCCCTCCATTCACCCTCCCCCAATACATCACGGCCTAAATAGTTGGCGAATTTCGTAGATTTCATTCGGCCGCGATTAGGGATTAATTATAAACCGTTCAAATTATCAAGATAAGTGTTGATTTTTGCATATAATTTTATATATGACAAGCCGGTGGAGTCACTGGTAACTATTAAATTTGTTATTAACTTAGTGTTGTTAAATTAATTATATAAAATACATTTAGCAGTACTAATAAATTTATAAGTGTATTATATTAGTGTAATTTTTAGTTAAGTTTTTTTATATCTAAATGCATTTTGTTGTTTACTTTCAAAAAATTAATAAATTTTTTAAATAATGTTTTCTTTTCGACTTTTCAATATGCTCGCGCCCGCTCCTAGGGTTATTATGCCCCCCTCGAGGGGGCTTGCCCCACAGTTTAAGAAACGCTGCTTTAGAATGGTTATATAAAGAGTGTGTTTGCAGCCTTTTTTTCCCATACTGTTATTAACCCTTTATCTACCGCGTTATGATTTACTGCAGTTCTCTTCGTTCAATATTTTTTTTTCAATCACTGCATTGAAAACTAAGGGATATACATAAAGGAAATACTCAATTTTGGATAATTTAGTCATATATCCAGAAAAGGTGGATTCACACAAAAGAATATTCCTCCTAAGTATTGTCAAAGTATTCGTAAAAATGGTAATTCTATGTAATTTTAAAGTGAGTGGTATTTATAAGTACCATCGGTAGATAAAGGGTTAAGTAAAGTTACTTCTTTATATTGTGCTTGGGAGTTGATCTTTCCCTCTTCATTTGTAGTAGTAGATAAAAAAAATAGTTTAGTTGAATATCTGTCTCAGTAATTCTTGTTTTCTACACATCATTAGAGTTTTATGAGTGTGAGGTCCTCAGACTTAGCTATACCGAATATGGGAGACGCGTTAAAAATTATTTACCCATACAAACTCAAAAATGAGCAAACGTCCGCAGTTTTAATAAATATTGATATCTGAAGAGTGGACAGTCAAAAAGGAAAAAAGAATATCTTGCAAAAAATTTATATTAAATGCTTAACGTTCAGTAAGACTTACCTTTTTGGTTTTTTACTGATACATCGCAATAAGCTCCTGAATATCCTCCTCGACAGCTACAAAAACAATGACATTATAAAATAAAAATAAACTCACGATCAAGTATGAAATTTTTAACTAAATGTAAACAATAATATTAATTAAAAATCTAAGAATAAATTAATCTTGAATATAAAACAATGAGGAAGTTTTCATATTTTAATTTCCCATTCTAGGTTGAATAATCTAATGATTTTTTTATATTAGAGTTAATAAAAATGTACAATATATCACATTGGGTTTGATTTAACACGTTTTGTACAAATCAAAATTAACTTTATATTTATTTAATTATTATGACGAATAAAAAAGAAATTATTAGAGATAAATTTGGTCATAAAAGATAGTATATTAAAAAAGAGTTGAGAAAAACATAAATTTGACGAGTAAAAGAATCAACTTATTTTCTTACTAGCAGATGTAGGCGTCTCCCACTACTTTACATGATCCATATACACATTTGTTGTTGTCACATGGACCTAGAGTGGCAATATTCATAAATAAAAAACACGCTTATAAAAGGTTAAGAAGTCTCAGGAGTGTTAAATTTCTCTAGAGGACTGAAAATATAAACAATTTTCAAATAGGTATAATTCTTTTAAATTTAAATTAAATAACTCGAATCTTTTACTCATTATTTATAAAATAATGGGGCTTCAGAAAAATGTTCAATATTTAAAATATAATCATAATTTTAAAATTATAAGCATACGAACATAAGAAACATTTCTATAAAAAATATTAAGTTTTACGTTGTGCATACAGTTTTCTAAAATATTAGCTTTAATTACTAGCTAAAAATTGATTAATAACGTTAATTTTATCCTAATTGCACTGTAGCATTTTTGTACAAAATAGAATAATAAATTATATTTTTTAAAAAATAAATTACACTTTCAATTTTGTTTAAAAAAATGTTAATATTTTTCAAATATTTCGATATACAAAAGATATATATTATTCTTAAATAATGTAGGGCTTTAAGAGTAAGGTTTAAGTGTATTTTATAATTCTACTAGCCGTTACCCACCCGCTTCACTGGGTATTTCACGATGTTGTATATATGTATACTGTTTACATATATGTTAATTATTGATATCTAGCATTAAAAATTCGATTGTATTGAAAAATATATTTATAGCCGTTACACTCTCGCCCCTTGATATAAAAAGAACATAAATTTTAATATCTAATTTCTATTTATATATAAAATACAAGGAGAAAGATTTTTCGCTCACTTAACCTAATAATCAAGTGGATTTCCAACAAAACAACTTTCAGAGGATCTCTACACCATAAAATAAACATGCGTGCTAAATTTCAAGTCTAAATCTAACAGAGCAAAAACGGAATTTTTATCATCAATACCTCGTTGAGAGCACTCTTAGCGGATTCCAATTCAACAAAAGAAGCATGCAAACCAAATTTTATTATTGTAGTCTTAGCAGTTCGAAAACCGGAATTTTGTCTATCAATACGCTCCAATAATTCTAACCCGCTTCCCCCTGGAGTTGATTTCCGTAAAATTCATTCTTAGTGGAACTCTATTCAACTAAAGAAAAGTGCTCAACAAATTTCAAGTAAATGAGTTCAATTCAAAAACAGGAATTTTTCTATAACACGCCTTAATTCCTCACAACCCCAATCCTTTGGAGATCCGTTTTCACAAAACTCTTTGTAAAAGGAACTTTATTCCATGAACGGAACATACCTTATAATTTTCAAGCAGGTGTTTCTATTAGTTGAAAAACGGAAATATTTATCTGTTACGCCCCTTAATCCCCCTCAGTGACCCTTGGGGATCAATTTTCCCAAAACTATTTTGTAGCGGATCTCTACACCATGAAAGGAATTCGCTTACCAAATTTTAATACTGTACGTCTACTGGTTTAAAAATGGAAATAATTATCTACAACGCCCCTTAAGCCCCCGCAACGCCACTTAGGAAACGATATTCACAAAACCCATCTTACAGCAGATCTCTACTCAGTGAATGGAATCTGCTTTACTCAATTTCCAGATTTTACGTCTGATAGTTTAAAAAAAAAGAGTTAATTGCCTATAACGCCCCTTAATTCTCCTCAACGCCACTTAAGGTCGATTTTCACAAAACCCATTCTGTAGAGGATCTGTACCTTATGAAAGGAATCCGCTGATCAAATTTCAAGACTGTACGTCTAATAGTTTAAAAAAGGAGTTAATTGCCTATAACGCTACTTAATACTCTATAACGCCACTTGGGAGTCGATTTTCACAAAACCCATTCTGTAGGGGTTCTGTACTCTATCAAAGGAAACCGCTTATCAAATTTCAAGACTGTACGTCTAATAGGTTAAAAATGGAAATAATTATGTATAACGCCCCTTAAGTGCCCTCAACGCTCCTGGGAGGTCGATTTTTGTAAAAATCATTATGTAGGGAATCTCTACTTTATGAAAGAAAAAAATCTGTGTACCAAGTTTCACGACTGTACATCTAATAGTTTAGTAATGGAAATAATTATCTCTAACGTCCCTTGGCGTTCGAACTTTGCAAAATCCGTTCTTAGCTGACGTCTACTCCATGAAGGAAACCTACCTACCAAATTTCAAGTCTGTAGGTTTAATAGTTCCGGAGATATCGTGATTAGTCAGTGAGTGAGTGAGTCGCTTTTCTCCTTTATATATATAGATAAAGTTGTTTGCATCAGAGGCTAATATCTTAGAAAGTAGCGTGCACAACGCAAAAATTATTTAATATTTACTACAGAATTTTCATATGCTTATAATTTTTAAAATTATGATTATATTTCAAACATATTGTACGTTTTTGAAGCCCCAATCCCTCGAAAATAATGTTTAAGAGATTCGAATTATCTGATTTAAATTTAAACGAATTATACCCGTTTGAAAATTGTTTATATTTTCAGCCTTCTAGAGAAATTTAACACTCCTGAGACAGCCAATGTTTTCCTGAGGGAAACATTGGCTGTAGTTTTTACGACTTTGCAGATTTAAAAAACATAATGAATTTTCCGAACTAATAACTGAATTAAAAATTTGTTGCTAACATTTCATTCGAATATTAATTTGTAGTCAAAATTTTACGTACCAGGTTGAACAGAAACATTCGCTACCAATGATGAACTAGAGGGCTCATACGTAGAATTCAAGTAATGGGTGAAATCTGATGATTCGCGTGATGTCCAGTTGTCTATCGAATCATCATCCGGGATCGTGAAATTGAGATATTTTATGAGTTCAGTCAAATCATCAGTGACTGTTGTGTTTGTTTCTAAAAGATATAATTGACAAGATTCTGAGTAAATTGTATTCACACATTCAGAATATTGCTTCGATACTTAAAATTTCTTAGATATTTATTGCTACCTTACAAAAGTCAATGTCAAGTACTGTGGAAATTTGCCAAGTAACACCTTATGTAACTTAATATGCATTAATATGTAATTTTATTTATTTTCATAGACAAACCTTTTTTGGTGCTCTTTTGTGTTTCTTGTCCTTATACTACATTGTGTGGTCCCCTTTTATTTGTTGTGTACTTTGTATGCTGATGCTCTTAATTCTTATGGACTATTGTATTAAAATTAATTTTTTAATTTGTATTATGAAGACTTTTAGGGGAAACGCATCAAATGATGTATCATGGACATGCTACTTTCTCGTAATAAGATATTTAGATTGACATAAACTATTCAAGTCCAACATATTCTTTTATGGCTCAAAATATATGTAGCCAGAATAGTCGAAAAGTCATTGCCCCAAACCGTTTCGTAGTTAGAATTTGATTCACTTAAGATGAAATACAGCGAACTCGAGCATTCTTCGTTCCCAAGTCTTTCAAATGGAATGATTTGGTAGTTAGGTTCATGAGATTCAACTCAAGTATCGTCCTCGTTACTTGACCGTGGCTCAAAACTACGAGGCCAATAGTCTTTCTGTTACTCCTATGAAGCCAAATATACGTTTATAAAAGTATTGAAGTTTTAAAAGTATCCATTAAAAGAAACATTTAAAACAATTTTCAAGAGTTTGAACTAAACTCGAAAATATAGATTAAGCATTGAATTAGAAGATATTAATTAGTAACACATGAATTTTATCGGAATTCAATTCTTTGTTGTAAATAGTTATTCCCAAATTAATTTTGGTTTTAGTTGATATTTTAATTATTATATTCATTTATTTCCTTATTACTTTTATAAGATTTTACACCAAATACACTGAGGAACATTGAAAATAGCGACCCAAGAAGGAAGCGAAGTACAATCGCGAAACTTTGCAAATAAGTACAGCGTAATGTGATATGCAAGTGATACAAGTTTTGTGCCAATACGCATGCTCATACACGCCGAGGTGGCACTACAATCAGGAGAGGGTGCTATATAAGCCAGCGCAAATTCGAACATTCATAAACGTGACGATTACCCGCCGATTGTAGGAAGACTTTGGAAAGCAAAACATGCCAGGTAAACGCGCTAGAAGACATTTCTCACAGTTAAGCGAGTTTAAGAGAGGCCTGATAATCGGGATGAAAACTGCAGGCTGGTGGAAGCGTCGTGTTGCTGGAGAGGTGGTTCGTTCGGAGTGTGCTGTTAGAAATTGTTGAAAGCAGTGGACACGAGAAGGAACCCACGCGCGGAAAACCGGGTCTGGAGTGACCAGGAAGACAACGAGGAGAGAGGATCGAAGGATCGTGCGGAAAGCACTTGTGGACCCCGCAGTGACTCGTTCAACGATACGAGCAGATGTAGGCGTAGCAATTGTTCCACAAGCGATTTCCAGACACCTTGCAGAAGCAAATCTTAAATCCAAGCGCCCTTTCCGTATAGTCCCTTTAACACCGGAACATCGGCAACTGCGTCTACAGTGGTGCCAAGCCAGATCAATGTGGAATGTCACAGATTGGCAAAAGGTTGTGTTTAGTGATGAATCCTGGTTTGTTTTGGGGACAGAGGATTACCGTGTACGGGTGTGGAGGCGCCCTGGTGAACGGTACAATTCCCCTTACATTGATCTACGTCACACTGCCCGCACAGCTGGTGCAATGGTCTGGGGGTCATTGCCTATGATAACCGGTCCACTTAAATTGGGATGCGTGGAACCTTAACGGGCCAACGTTACGTTGATGATTTTCTTCCACCCCATGTAGGACCTTTCCTAAATGGTAATTTTCTAGCAATATAATGCTCGTCCGCATACAGCAAGAGTTGCTCAAGACTTCCTACGTCCTTTTCAGACTCTTCCATGGCCAACTCGTTCCCCCGATTTGTCCCCTGTAGAGCACGTGTGGGATCAGCTAAAACGGCAGATGCCATCGTGTCACTCTGTATGTGATTTAGAGTTGGCTGTTCAAGATTTGTGGGCCCATCTGCCTCAGGACAACATAAGGTGTCTAATCAACTCGATGCCGGACGGTGTGATGCATGTATTGCAGCTGGAGGTGGTCCAACGCGCTATTGAAGTTGCCCAGTATTTGTGTCGTTGCACACCCTGTATTCGTTTAATTGTCTTGTTTTTGAGATCAAGTGAATCTCTCATCTGTGTCATTATGTGTATTAAATTTCATTTCAATCCGATGCTTTCTTCTTGGGTCACTATTTTTAATGTTCCTGAGTGTATATAACTCGGGAATATGTTTCATATACTTCGGGTTAATTTTACTGTTTGCGCTATTAGATAAATAATCATTTGATTCAAAAATATTAAAAATTTCATTTCGCTCGAAGGTATTTTATCTTTAAGAAGAGCGTATGAAAAATTTAATTTAAAGTTATAAAGGAAGATTATTTGTGTGAACTATATAGTCTGATTATTAGGTTTTCTATTTTAGCTTCTTTTAGATTTGTCTAATTATTAGGGCTTCTTCTTTATACATTTTTCGCGATTGCGTTTAGAAGCTAACTTGCATAAGCCTGCATGGTATTCTTTACATGACAATTTGACAATTATGGGTATTATCACTCGTTCATGATGATGAAATTTCAGTGGTTAGCATTGGATACTTTAAACATAGCTATATTACCCTGTATTTTTAGGAAAATACATTGCCCTTCTCCGCCTGGGTGTAGATCAGGAGAACTCAACCTTTTTTTTCTAATGGGCCGCATACATATGTCAGCTGTTTCAAGCGGCCGCATATGTATGGTAGTTATTTTGAGAATAAAGGGGGTGCTTAAGGTTGTGACGAATCTATACGGAACTTTATCACTAACCTTCTGAACCGACCTTTTTAGGGAAATTTAATTCCCTACCTATTTCCAATCAACTCCAGAAAGCGGACAGGATTCCTTATTATGCAGATTAGATTCAGTATTTAAGTCAAACGAAATAGTAAAGTTAGAGCAGTAGGAGATAGATATTGAAACATAGAGTTATAGTGATTTTGAATTGAAATATTGTAGTTGAAGATAAATTTATCTCATGAAGAATTGAGATTCCGAGTGGTAAATATAAAATTGTATTTAAAGTCTCATTAAAGTTTTAAGAGTGAGATTAAAGTTAAATGTTCATTAAGAACATTATTGAATATAATTCTGGGATCTCTTATCGTGGTAATTTCTGCGTGATCGTTATTTAATGAATTAATTAATTAGATTATTAATTAATTGAGTTAATTTAAAGATTATTATAATTAAAACCTAATAATATTCGCCTTGTTGTTGTTAATAAGTCTTTGATTCTATATAGGAAAGATATCTAAATAAAGAAAGTTATTTATAAAAATGGCTACTGGTTCATTTACGTCTCATAATTATTCTAGTTCTCAAAGTGAGGTCCCCAGAGACCATTACAATGGCGCCCAACGTATAAATCCCGAGAATAGAGTCGGATCCAGTTTTAGAATCATTCCGGAGCAATATTTTTCGGGAATTGAGAACATAGATGATTTTTGGAGAATATTGATCATAATCTCGCGTATTATGAGATACCTGCACAACTGGCATGTGCTTACTTGAAAGGTCATCTCAAAGGTCGAGCACTCGACTGGTTCGAAGTTCTAGGTTATAGAGTCATTGAAGATAAGACAACAGACTACGCGCACTTAAAACAGGCATTGTCAGAACAATTTCCCGTGGTCAGAAACAGGTCAGAACTAGAAACGCGATTTTATTCCTCATCACAAAGACGAGATCAACAACCTTCGGACTTTATTTATGAATTGTTGAAAATTCATAAAATACTTAAACTAGAAATGTCGGAGGAAAAATTAATAGATCACGTCGTCAGTCGATTAGAACCTCAAATTTTGGATTATGTCGAAGTTAGACATCCACGAAATACTGCCAATCTCCTACAAATCGTTGATAAATACGAAGAACGTTTTATGCATAGACAAATCAGAGGTTCGAGTGAGGGATTTAGAAGTTCAGGCCCTCATGAAAACAATCGTTTTAATACCCGACATAGACAGGAAAATTGGAGGGAAAACAGAAATAATGAGAGATACGCCAATAATAGCCGACCACAAAGGGAATTTAATCGATTCGAAAACCAAGGTTTCGCAAATCGCAGATTCGAAGGTAAACGCCAAGGTGGACAATCGGATCAACCATTCCACAGTCAAGGCGGTCGACAAAGCGGGTCGAGAAATAGTTCATTTCGAGGTCAAAATGAACGAAGTAGAAATTTAAACTTTTAAGCGATCGATGTGAATATGGGGGTAATCGATTCCTCCAGTTTGGGATCATCGGCCTATCAGAGTATCCTCTATAAGAATGACCCCAGTCGAATTACCGTATGTCCCTATTCTATTAAATGAAACCTTTATTACCGCACTATGGGACACGGGAGCAGAGAAATCTTTTATTTCGGAGGAGGTATACCGCAATTATTTTTCATACCGACCTCGTCAAAAGACGAAAGACAGAGTCGTGACAGCACAAGGAGCCCCGTGCAGTCATTTGGGTAGAGTCGAATTACAAATTAGAATCAGGGAATTTCAGAAACCCTGGGAATTCCATATACTTGATAACATGCAGTATCAGTGCATTCTAGGGATTGATTTTATGAAGGCGTCGCGATTAACATTAGATTTTGATCAGAAATCCTTAATCATTCACGATCATCTGATCAAACAAACGCCTAAAGAGGAGAAACTCGTTGATATTGATCTCACAGAATCGAAACTTAATGACGAGCAACAGAGGCAATTAAAAGCCTTATTTAATAATTTTAAAGGGTTATTTTCCGATCAACCGGGATTAACGCATGTTGTATATCATGAGATAGATACTGGAGATAAAGGACCGGTAGTGTCGAGACCATACAAGTACGACAGGGTCAAACAAGGCATTATTGATTATCACATAGATAAAATGTTACGGGATGGTACAATTTGCCCTATTAATTCGCCCTATGCATCTCCAGTCGTATTAACTAGAAAGAACAATGACCTTCCTCCAGATTCTCCCGAGGCATATCGTTTCGCGATCGATTATCGGAAACTAAATGCAATTACCAAATATCCTCGATATCCATTACCGGTTATTGATGACTTACTCACCAATATCCCTCACACCAACGTTATGTCCACTCTAGATCTCAGAAGTGGCTATTTTCAGTTGACGATTAGTCCAAAGGACATAGAAAAAACAGCGTTTATCACTCGCAATGGCACTTTTGCATTCCTACGCATGCCTTTTGGTCTTTCTGGGGCGGCACCTAATTTCCAAAGGGCTATCGATATAATCCTCCAACCTGTTATTGGGCGTTTCGTGTCCGTTTATATGCATGATGTTATTACATCACCATCGTTTAAAGACCATCTAGATCATTTAACTCAGGTTTTTACCTTATTACGAGACGCAGGGCTAACATTAAATAAAGAAAAATGTCACTTCGCTCGTGACAAACTCAAATATTTAGACCTGATTATTAGTAAAGAAGGAATCGAAACTGACAATAAAAAAATTCGGGCAATTACGGAAATGAAACCTCCCAAAAATAATAGAGAAGTGTCAAAATTTTTAGGGATGACGGGTTGGTACCAAAAATTTATTCCGCGATACGCAGATATATGCGAACCATTGTACCAATTAAAGAAAAAGGGGGCGAAGTTTAACTGGTCGGGAGAAGCACAGGATTCTTTTTGATCAGATCAAACGCACACTAACGGAGGCACCGATTTTGCAATTGCAAATTTTTTGAACAGTTCAATTTATTCACTGATGCAAGTGGGGTCGGAATTGGTGCTGTGCTTCAGCAAAATCAAAACCTATTGCTTTCGCGTCTCGAACCCTTAATAAAGCAGAACGTAATTATACGGTTACCGAAAGAGAATGTTTAGCGGTAATTTGGGCTCTAAATAAGTTTAAAACTTATTTTGGACCCCCTACCTGTGAAAGTGATTACAGATCACGCAGCGTTAACGAAGTTAACCAATGGTAAGAATTTATCAAGTAGGATGATCCGATGGGCATTGAAATTGTCAGAGTTTAACATAGAATGGGAGCACAGACCTGGTGTTCAAAACGTGGTCGCAGACCTTTTATCAAGAAATCCAGTAGACAGTGGCGAGGATCGCAAATTTCGTGCGCAGCTCTTAGAGCCCTCGCAATAAATTCCCGTGAACAATTCATTAAGGAACAGAGGGAAGATCCTGAATTAGGACATATTTATCGATACTTAGAAAACCCTGATGACGGTTCTGTTAATGCGACGGTATGCGAGAGTTGGTCCCAGGACTTCAAGTTAATAAATGGTCTCCTCTTTTACGCGAAGTATTTTTTTCTAATCTGGGAGAACTAAGAGTTTATATTCCTGGTTCTCTTCGAAAAGATATAATGAAAGAATTTCATGATCTGCCACTGGCAGGACATCTCGGAAAGAGGAAGACATATCTTAAACTTCGTGACACGTGCTATTTTCCATTTATGAGAAAATATATATTTGAATATGTTTCAACCTGTGACCGATGTCAAAAGTTTAATTATAAAAACGCGCTACCAGCTGGTCGTTTAATGCCTATAGTTTCGAAATATCCAAATGAAATTGTAACGCTAGACTTATTAGGCCCCTACCCCGCATCCCGACCCGAGAGATATAAATTCATATTAGTTATATCTGACCACTTCACTAAGTGGTGTGAGCTGATTCCTCTTCGTAAAGCTTCAGCCCAGGCAATAGCTAATGCTTTTTTGATAACTATATAGCGCGTTACGGAGCTCCGATTTCTTTGATAAGTGATAAAGGCCCCCAATTTATTTCTGACGTGTTTGAACATCTCAGTCACAGGTTGTACATCAAACATATGAAAACGGTAACGTACCGACCACAGTCTAATCTCACGGAGAGAGTGAATAGAAATTTAGTTCAAATGATAGCTTCTTTTGTTGAAGAAAATCATGAAAACTGGGACCAATTTCTACACGAGTTCGCTTTCGCATTGCGCACGGCGGTAAATGAGACGACAAATAAAACTCCGGCTGAGTTGTTTTTGGGAAGGAAAATCATAACTCCGTTTAGCAAGCTCATAAATGTTACGGAGGATGCGAAATATGTTGGTAGTAACATCGAAAGATTATTCGATGAGGCAAGACGAAATATGCAAAAACAACATAGGTCTTGGGAAAACATTACAATCTCAGAAGGAGGGATGTTCACATCAAAGTGAACGATTTGGTTTTACTTCAAACACATTTCTTAAGTGCTGCGGGTAGGAAACAGGTGGGAAAATTTATGCCCAAGTTTGAAGGTCCCTATAAGGTTTTAGAAATAAAAGGAAATAATTTAGTTATTTGGAAAAACGGAAGAAATATAACTGTTAATATTGATCAGGTTCGAGTGTACCGACCTCGTCAGTCAGACACGATTAGTTCGGATAGTCCGATAAAAACTCTATATGACGAACAAGAAGTTAGTCATGGGTCAAATAGATCACATCAAGGACAGTTTAAAGAGCATAGGAAAACCTCTAGTCAGGAAAGTGAGAGGTGTAGATCACGGCAGAGTAACACCACACGGGAGATCCCCAGAAATAAACGTAAAATTAATAGTACTGCGTCGAAGGACCCAGCTATAAAAAGATCCAAGATATGTAAGAAAAGATCCCGACAAGGATCTGATCATCAGGACCGGAAAAGACACGCTCCTGAGCAAAGGCAGGGAGTCAAGAGGTCGATTCCTTCCTCGATCTCGTCCAGGACTTTCAAATTTAAAAGACCTAATACCTCTTCACCAGGAGTACAGTCCATTGCAGGTCCATCAAAGTTGCCTGATCGCAGGAATGCTACGACTACAAGTAGATCCCGAATGGAAGTTAGTAGACGTGATAACCAGACCCGTCAGACCAGAGCGACAACGAGAAGACACAACGAACAAGCGGAGAAAACAGTCAGGTCGAATCAAACCAATACAAGAAGACCTTGCCCATACAATCTACGGAGCCGTATACAAGAAAAAGACAGAATCCATGAGGAACTCAACAACATCGAAATCAACGGCATACCTGGCAGCATATTCCACAGAAGAAACCTCAGTATGGAAGCGATGAATGGAGATCCAGTGCATAGGATTTAACAGACAAAATCCAGGTTGTATTGTTTCATTATCTTCGCGGTACGAACAAATGAAGAATTTTTGCAATTAAAGCAAGTCACGGGCGGACTCTAAAATAAAGAAGACTGACAAAAGTGGACACTACATTGTGTGTGTTTTTTTCTATAACAAAAAACGACTTTTGTGTTACTTTTTTGTATTTTGGAGAAAACATCTGTAAATTTTGCATTTGTTTACTTCGATGTATGACTTCGCTAAGATGCGACAATTCATTTGGTTGTTTGTGTTATTTGTTTATTACAAAATGATTATTATTATATGCTATGTATGTTTCTATGTATGTTTTGTTTCACATCTGGTGCCTTATTGCGCGGCGAAGTTAGATAGGATTAACCATTAACACTAACTAGCGCATCAAGTTTTTCGAATGAGAAGGCAAAGGAACCAGATATTTATTGTATGACATTCATGTAACAAATGTATAACTTCATGTATACTTTTACCTACTTCTCAAATGGATATCAATCTTTCAGGGTAGCTGACCCTGAAGTCTTCGATGTTCCAGTGCCACAGAAGATTGTATTGTATTTTTTTGTAATATATAAGTCATACTCTATGGGGCTGGTTTTTTGCCACCACTAGGGTGGTTTTTCCCACGCCCCCTTGCCGAATGGATAGAGTGCAGGGATTAATTTAAACTTGTAAAATATTATGAGGTTTGGCAATTAATTCTAATTCTTAATTTTGTCATTTTTCATTACGGAAGATGTTTCAATAATATACAGTTAGAAATTAATATCGTCGGTACTATAAGACAAAGATTTTTTACGTAATTTATTTTCAGGACATTTGAATCCTTCGAATAAATCCCGTTTTCTTTTTTGGGGATTGTGACGAATCTATACGGAACTTTATCACTAACCTTCTGAACCGACCTTTTTAGGGAAATTTAATTCCCTACCTATTTCCAATCAACTCCAGAAAGCGGACAGGATTCCTTATTATGCAGATTAGATTCAGTATTTAAGTCAAACGAAATAGTAAAGTTAGAGCAGTAGGAGATAGATATTGAAACATAGAGTTATAGTGATTTTGAATTGAAATATTGTAGTTGAAGATAAATTTATCTCATGAAGAATTGAGATTCCGAGTGGTAAATATAAAATTGTATTTAAAGTCTCATTAAAGTTTTAAGAGTGAGATTAAAGTTAAATGTTCATTAAGAACATTATTGAATATAATTCTGGGATCTCTTATCGTGGTAATTTCTGCGTGATCGTTATTTAATGAATTAATTAATTAGATTATTAATTAATTGAGTTAATTTAAAGATTATTATAATTAAAACCTCATAATATTCGCCTTGTTGTTGTTAATAAGTCTTTGATTCTATTTAGGAAAGATATCTAAATAAAGAAAGTTATTTATAAAAATGGCTACTGGTTCATTTACGTCTCATAATTATTCTAGTTCTCAAAGTGAGGTCCTTAGGGATCATTACAAGGTAACAGAACACCTTCGAAGAAAATTTTTTTGAATTAACCTGAATTTTGCCTGTAAATGCATATTTTATGACCTTATGGGTCTCTACAATTAGAAAAACACCCAAGAAATTTTTGTTAGTATACAATTTTAGTGTCAAAGGGGTATTTTATAAAAAAAATTAGCAAAAATAAAGACTACGCAAAACATAACTGAAAATAAAATAAATATATTGACGTTTTGTAAATTGAATAATATAGCATACAACCTTATCTAGGGAATAGACTCTTATTTTGGTAATATAACTATTATGTGGGAAGTTATTGTGTTTCGAGCTTCTATACGTTGACATTTTCTTTAAAAGCTATTGTAATTTTCATTTTATTGCTATATAAAAATTCTACTCAACACAAACTCTTAAGAAAGGTCTATTCCCTGTATAAGTATTAAAAAACATACATATAAAATTTTTATTTCATTCAAGCATAATTTTTTGAGAGATTGTGTTTTGCGGTAAGAAAAAAATGTGAAAAACTCATTTTGAGAAAACGACAAAAATAACATTAAACTCATCTGATTACAAGAAAAACACTTACTTTATCATTAAAATACACCAGATTTATAATTCTTTCCCTCTCTAATTTCTAAAACACTATTTTTTTTCTTTTAATGTGCTCTTAAAAATTTTCTGTGTTTCTTTGTTTTGGGGTCTGCGTTATGAATCGATTCACAGATTCTGCATCTATCTAAATGTTTATACACTTTTGAAGAAAATTTTTGAATTAACCTGAATTTTGCCAGTAAATGCATATTTTATTACCTTATTGGTCTCTAAAATTAGAAAAACACCCAAGAAAAGTTTTATTAGTGCACATTTTTACTGTCAAATGGGTATTTTATAAAAAAATAAGCTAAAATAATATTTTACGCAAAACATGATAATTGAAAATAAAATAAATATATTGACATTTTGTAAATTGAATAATATAACATACAACCTTATCTAGAGAATAGACTCTTATTTTTGTAATATGACCATTACGTGGGAACTTATTGTGTTTCAAACTTCTCTATACGTTGAAATTTTTTTAAAAGCTATTGTAATTTTTACTTTATTGCTATATAAAAAATTTCTACTCAACACAAAATCTTATGAATGGTCTATTCCCTGTATAAGTATTTAAAAACATACATATAAAAATTTTATATCATTCAAGCATAACTTTTTGAGATATTGTGTTTTGCGGTAAGAAAAAATGTAAAAAATTCATTTTGAGAAAACGACAAAAATAACATTAAACTATTCTGATTACAAGATAAACACTTACTTTTTATTAAAATGCACCAGATTTATAATTCTCCCCATCTTTGACTTCTAAAACACTAATTTTTTTTTCTTTTTAAGTGCTCTTAAAATTTTCCTGTTTTTCTTTGTTTTGGGGTCTGCATTATGAATTGATTCACGGATTCTGCATTTATCTAAATGTTTATATCCCCGTAAGGTAAACACCCCAGGATTTTCTCAATATTCATTTTATTAAAAACTTTTAGACACCCATTTAATCCTTCATTGAAGTGTATAATAGCATCATACGACCCAAATTTAATTGTTTTGAGCGAAACAAATACTTCCTTCGGTACTTTTGCCAAACTATTCCATTAAAACACTCGTTGGCATTTTGCGTGCGTCCATGCAAGCACTTACTTAATATTTGTTTGTCGCATAGTTCTAAATATACTGGTTTAATTTTATTTAAAACATCATTTGATAAACCAGCATATTTTGTTCCATTTGCCACCCCCCGCTGAAAATAACACCAGCTTTCTTTCCCTATTGGGCATTGGCCATGCATCGGTTTCTTATTACTTGATGCACAGTGATATAACGCAGCAATTACATTTTGCTGCATGGCAGTCAAGTTACCGACATTGCTGCGAACAACAATTCCGTAATAGTTTTGAAGTCGGTCAATAAAATTATCAGTTAATTTGCCTTTACCAGACAGTCCTTTAGTTTTAGTTTTCAGTTTTCTCAGACGCGAACCCACTCTCTTTTGTACATGGCCAATGCACTCAAACTTGGTCACACTGTTTAATCCGTAAGTGTATTTCACATTCATGAAAGCTTTTGAGTCGCCATCCCCATAATATTGAGTGTATTGCAGTCTGCGGTTTTTTTCAGATCGAAGAAATATTCGGGAAGCCCCCACAATTTCTATTTTTGATGAAGAGCCTCTGAAATTACACTGACATATGTGGTCGGCTTTTGAGGACTCATATTCAAAGTTTCTTGGCATAGTCTGAAGTCTCTTACATGTTGGACAGTAGGACGACATAACTTCTATGTCTAACACCGTACCAGTATCAACTGATATTGCAGCAACACAGCCATTCATATATGTATAGCCTCTTCGTTGCCATGTGCCATCCACCGATATGCCACATTTTACAATATCGGATGAGAGATTTTGTTGTTTCTCCACAATTTCAGTAGCAGCTTTTATCATGGATTCCTCAGCTACTTCCTGAACCACTTTTAAAAGCTTTGCTTCCTGATTTTTTTGTAAGCAGTTTTGGTTAGTCGAGGCAAATTTAATGTTGAGCATAATTTAAATGCCCCAGCAAAACCTTTGCCTATCTGCCTCATACCATATACTAGCCTGGTATTTATGACAGGTGCATTTACAACTTTTTTGATGAAGCAAATGCAAAAAAAAAGTCACAACACTTACATTTTAGTGTAAAATGGGAGCACAATCCATATCTGGAATCCTCGAATAGTTCTACTTTTTCAGCAAAACATTTTGGGCAGAAAAGTTGAGAAAAGCTTCCACAATAAGTTCAATGTCAACGATTCTGTTACCAAACACAGGACCAGGCATTTCTTCTGCAGTTGAGAAACTCTCTTTCCCAACTTAGAACAGCTAACAGTACATTCAGGAACTGCTGAAGTGCTATTTTTTCGAAGTGTTTGTGAATTTATTACCATAAAATTGTCGCTTGCGCTTTCTAGCAATACTTTTAACCATTTTTAAGTTAAAATAAAGCAGAATAAAAACAATCAAATAAACTTTTTTACGCTGTCAATTCTTTCAGCATGAAAATAAAACGCATATGTAAACAAAGTCAAAACAACAAACTTGCTGCCAGGTTTTACACATAAAAGGAAAACTGTATTTCCAAATACATTTATATTTATTCTTAAATGTTCTATTTTAATTTCTGACTAAATATTTGTATATTAATTATAATATTTCATGTCATATTTTATGAAAGAGAAACGTAAACAAACAACTCGGCCACTTCCGGTTAGCAGAAACTATTTCGGGTCCGAGAAATTTATGATTAAGTAATATTGAAAAAGCTGTAACTCGGCTTCTAATTAAGATAGAAACAAAATTTTAACATATTTACAAAGATAAAAGATTGAATTTTAATATAAGACCAAAAACGAAAAATCAATATATGGACCAAAAATTGAGTTTTAGAGGTGTTCTGTCACCTTAAGACCAAGATAACATTGGAAATTTAAAATGTGGAAAATTGATCGAAATATTATAACTCCTGTTTTGCTATTTTAAACTATTATTTTTTTTTATTTTTGTCGCTAACACTAAATTATAAGAGTTTAAGAAACACTCCTTCACAATTTCTTCTTCAATTAACGTTTCATATGATTACCAATAATATAACAAACCTCTTGAAAAAAGACCTTCATAGAAAAGGAAAAGCATCATTGAATGATTGATTCCTGTTTATTGGTATTTTTTAAATACAGCACTTTCATGATAAATCAAACAATTACTGATTCATGTTTGTTTTTCACTACAAAATAGTCAGCCTGCTAATTGTCTTGAAACGATTTATTTTTTTCGAATATTTTTCGCTTGCAAGGTATGAAAGATAGTTAAAAATTCGTTCCACCCATAAAATTGTTTCCACTCCACTATTGTCTGTTATCGCTAACCGTAACCATTCCAAATAGAAAGAGAATATCAATTCGTACCCGTATGACACCGACAGCAAAAAGAAAAGTTGATATATTTGATTTCTTCTCAAACAATTTACCACCAAATTTTTAGTACAGTGTTCTTAAATAAGTAAATTTCTCAGAGCAACGGACCATGACCGGGTCACTTAAAAAGGCTCGGTGGGCCGCAGATTGAGTATCGCTAGTGTAGATCATTAAGAGTAGAGGAGATTTAACACTAGAACAAGGGGGTTTTGAATACCCTTAAACATTCACCGGAGTTGTTACGACACCGCGGTATAAAATATATAAATAATTTATAAAATAACCAAGTAATTGCAGTACTACTGTTCAGTAGGGTTTAGTTTTAAGACTGTTTAATATTATTTCATGTAATTATCATATAATATAACCCTTTATATGAGTATCATAAAAAAAAATTGACGTTGACATTATGTTTCGCGAAGCTTGTTGGAACACTGCTTTGTCCTAAATCTGCCAGGAACATTACTATTATGCAGCATCTATTACGTGCCATTCCCAGTGGCATATACATCAGGATTTACCGGAATATTATCAATTAAATCTTCACTTTCTTCAGAATCTTCGTACAGTCACTTTCTTTCAATCTTATGTCTCCATCAGGATCTAAGTGAGAACAAGACAGCTCACGACTATTTGATCCACTCTCAGAAAGTTGTCGCAACAGATTAGCAATTTCCTCGGGATTACACCTTTTCTACGAGTCATCGTTTCAGTGCCCCTGTTCTGCATAAGGTAACACTAAGAAATAGTTATGAAACACTTAGATACAACGATTTTAGTATAACTGACTCATTTTTCCAGTGAATCCAATAACACTGCATTTAATGTCAAATAAATGTGTGAAATGTGCTTCGTGTCAAAACGACACCAATGAACGTTCTAGGTATATTTAGTTGCAAAATCTTTTCTAATTAACTTAGAAGCACGAAATCATCTCAGTGTAATCATCATTGAAAGTGATTAAAAGTCACGAAAATGTTCAAATTCACTGCAAAAACGTGGAAAGGAGCGAAACTAAGCAGTTGTTCAATCGACACCGATAGACGTTCTAGAGTTAAGAAGCAGATGAATTTTTAAAAGAGCGCGTTTTTGAGACAATAATGCTAAAATAAGGGGATAATGTAGTTGTTACAACGTAACAAAAAAAATGACAGTTTCTCTTTAGAGAAAGTTCACACTGTCGGTGCAACACGCTAAATATGGTGGACCTGCAGTGTTAATGAACTGTGAAGCGTTGGCGAAAGGCGCCAGTTGCTTTTCTTCCCAAGTGATGTGAACTATCTCCTTCCCTTTCCTTTTTGGCAAAAATGTAAGTTATCTATTAATAAGGTTTTCAATTTAAACTTCCTTTGTAATTAAGGCCAGACTCGACGCTGACGAGAAAATTATGTGACTAAATTTTAAAATAACGCCAAAAACTAACTGTGTTTCTGTTCAATTGTGTTTTCTATATATTGTGATTTTATGAATTTTCAAATGTCACTTAATTGCACTACTGACTAAAAGAATCCACTATACGATCAGTAATTCCATAACAGTAGTTTAAAATCGAATCATTTGTATCTTGGTAGTAATGGTGCAAGTTGTTTTTATTAACGTTGGGGTTTATCAGAGCAGTAAATCAGGGGAAATATTTCAGCGAAAAAAAAAGCCTTAAGTCTCTTTAAGTCCTTAAACGAAGCATTACCTTAGTTTTTTTTCAATATTAAAGATCTTTCAGACATTTTTATTTCATCAAAGCTCTGTCACATCCACAATCAATATCCACATCAAATATACTTAAAACATTACAAGACGACATCAATTGACCTAAACACTATCCTTTAATCTCAAAAACGATGTGCAAAACTTACATTAAAAGACAAAAAGAAAAAAAAGCAGACTCCGTTTGCTTTTTTTTTTACAGTATGGCAAAGTATTTTCCATAAATTCTGTACATTTAACAGTAAGTAATTAGCTTCTGCAACATTGCTCAGTAATTTAATTGGGTATTTGTATAAAAATATTTGGTAAATTCCTATTATATATATAGCCCACCCCTTGGCGAAGATTTTTTCAAGTCACGCCAAAAGGGCGCCAAGGCGCGTTTTTCAAACAGGAAAAAACAAGGCGTCTTGTCCGATGGAGCAGAAATGGAAAACATCAGAACTTTAAGAAAGAATTCATATTTAGCTTTTGATTATAGATACTTTTTGAAACTTACGGAACAATAATTCCATGAAAAATTTAGCTTTTCAAAAATAGGAAATGGAGAGAAAAAGAGGAATCGGAAGCTCTCAAAAGAGAAATTTTTCAAATGTTACGAACAAATTCAGTAAAATCTCGTCTTCTAAAAATAGGAAATTAAGGACATTCTAATAATTTAAAATTTACAGCCAATGGTCAGAAATGAAAATTTTTGAAGTGAAAACTTCTTTACGCGCTTTGAGCGTTTTGGTAGAGGGTAAAATCCTCGGTTCGCGTCACCGACATGCTAATGATCTCCAGACTAGCGCACGCGCAGTAGCCTGTGTACACGTATACACTAATACATCGACTATTTCTGACTGTATTATGTGTGCGTTGGACGCTTTTTGATAAGTATAATTTTGTGAGTCACGTCACCAATACGTTATAGTAGCAGTACATCTGTAATTGTAAATGTGACGCGTTGTACATTAAGTATTAGAGTGTAGTTATATACATAAGTAAAGTTAAATTGACCACGTGGGAAGTTCAACTTGTGTGTACTGGATTTTGTTTATTTAAGTGAATTTTTTAATTTGACTATTATTGTAATTATTTAATTGAAGGATGACTGTTTATTTATTGAATTTAAATTCATTGACTTCAGTATAAAAGTGAGTATGAAACATATTAATATTTTTATACAGATAAATGAATAATGAAAACAACGAATATATTTTTAAACATTTTTAATATTTGTACGAATATTTGTATTTAAAATTTAGCATTATTCATTTTAATTATGTTTTTAATATTTAACCTCTTCATCATGAAATGAGTATTATTACGGTATAAGATTTATCTTACTAGCGTGGTAAAATAGATTTCTAGTTATTTGATAATATTTTTCGTGGATTTTAAAATTGGAAAATTAAAAATGTTATAATAATTTCAGATTTTATGAAATACAGTACAGTCCCGATAATCCGAACAATATCGGACCGACCCCCGTTCGGATTACGTGATTGTTCGGATTAGCCGGAGTAACAGCGAAATCACTATTTGAACTGGGAGTACGGGTTACGTTGTACAATTTTTCATACTAAACATTAGTGTTCTGTTCTGTAGTTTATTCCATTTTAAAATTTGTACCATAACTTGATGTACAGTGCGTGAATATTAAATAAAGAACTGTTTTGAATTAAGGTTTATACTGTTTTATATTGAAATATTCACCGATTTTCGTCCTTAAAATTATAAAAATTTTCGCGGAGCCGTTCGATTAACCGGATGTTCGGATTAGCCGTGTTCGGATTAGCGGGACTGTACTGTATGTTCATTTATTGTAAAATTCAATTTTACGAAGTTATTGTTTGTTTGTGTAATTTGTTAGATATAAAATACGTGCTTTGTTATTTTTTTGCCAAATTATTTATGAACTTATATAATTTAATTTCACTATTAGAAAAATATTGTAACATAATTAAAATCTCTAAATTTCTATTTTTTTTATACTTGTTTAGATCCTTAATCCCACGAGAAAAAAACTTGAAGATGTCAACAGATAGAACAATTTTTATTTGAAAATTTAATGATTTACACAAAAGAAGGTTCTGAATTACTCGAAAAAGATTTGGCGAAAAATTTGACGACATACCTATGATATTAAGCGGAGACTTTAATATTAACTTTCGCAGATGACAAAAATTTATCATTAATTGAATTTTTGAATGAAACATTAGGTTTGACTATGTCTAATGATCGAAAAGTCAGTACAACAAAGTATAAAACGACTATCGATGCTGTGTTTTTATACGATATTTAGATAAATTTCAATCAAACATTTTTATTTCTTATTTCAGTTACCATAAACCTATTGTATTTTTTAGAATACAATGAAATGATTGAACGAACAGATAATCTAAGTATTGTCGAAATTAATGATGACAATGATGTAAATAATGAAAATAATGTTCAAACTTGAATTCATTGAAATTCGTGTAAATATAAATACTATGTATAATTAAGATAATTGTATATTAATTATTTTTCAACCACTTTGTATTTATATTTTGTTCATGATTTGTTTAACCCATCATATGTAACTAATAAATAAAACATAAAAAATTTCATATAATTTTTGCATATAGTTTTAATTACTCTCAACTTAATAGTTCCGTTTTCACTTCTATCGGCAGTCCCACGACTGCTATTTTTTTTTTTAATTTTAAAAATAGGCAATTAATAACATTCCGAAAAGGAATCGAAGCTCAATCTAGATAAACTGAAATTTTTAAGGTGTTAATAAGAACAAATCAATGATAATATCCAACTTCTTAACAAAGGAAATTAGTACATTCTAAAAAGAATAAATTGATGTTCGAAGGAGAAAAATTGAAACATGAACAAATTCCTGTATGATTTACTTTCTTAAAAAGATATGAAACACATTCTAAAATTACTCAAATGGCTTTTGCCAAACAACGTACCTTTCCTTACATCATGCGGATTCTTTCCTGCTAGCGTACGTTTCATACTAGCGTATGAAAAGCACCACATCTAATAATTACCACCTTTTTTACAAAAAATTTTAAAGGAAAATAAATCTTGCTTTCATCTCGTAACAGTGACCGGTAATCCCAAAGCGTCGAAAAAATGGTAACGGCCTTTACCACTCATACATAGTTAGTAGGGTTGCCAAAGCTAACGAAATTAACGGAAATTACTAATTGCCGATACCTAACAGTCACAAATAACGGTCTCTTATTTTAAAGAATTAAAAAAAAATGAAGGGTTGCCAGCTTGGTGAGCTTATCGCCTAACTTGGCGACAAAAAAACACAAAAACCGGGGGTGGGCTATATTAGGACCCAACTGATTGTGCTGATTCATTTATATTCTTCGTAAATTTTATTTAAATTTTCTAAATAGTTTACTTAATTTGTCTTTTCTTAATAGTATTTCCTTATATGAGCAATTGAAAATAGTTTATTCTTAAAAAAGCTTCATAATTTTCTCCAAATTTACTAGCCATGAAACTGTCTAATGTCTCAACTATTCCATCCATCAGTAAATTCTCTTTCAGTAGTCTTAATCATGGTACTCCAGTGCTTCTCAGACTTTCAATATTCGCGACCCAATATTCAATCATAATTTTCTCCGCGACCCCCACCATACAATGACGATAAATTGAATTAAACAATACTATAGTTTGACGCTAAATCTACAATACGACTTTAACGCTTTAAGTGACACCGGTGTGTATAATCGTCTCGCTCAGCCAAATCATTCATTTGCTGTACGTATATATACGTCATTCCGAAGTACGATCTTCTCTGTCCAACATATCCATAAAACTATTCCGAAGGCTATGGAATGCAATTAGAGGATTTTGATAGTGTTTGGGAAGGATTTTCTTATTTCAGAGGATTTCCCCCCCCGCCTCGAAAAAAAACATCCCATTCGTGAGTCTACGTGGAAAATAATGGCATAGGTGAGTGAATCGCGTAACTTTTAATCAGCAGTTATGGGATAAGTTGTAAACCGTACAAATTATCAAGAAAAGTGTTAATGCAAGCCCATGGGGGGTCACTGGTAATTTTCAAACTTGTTGTCAACCTAGTATTGTTAAATTAGTTATAAAATACGTTGTACTGTACTGATACATTTATAAGTGTATTATGTCAGTGTAAATGTGCATTTTATTTTTCATTGTGTCAGAAAGTATTGTGTTTGTTTACACTTTCAGTAAATTAGTAATTTTCTTAAAAAATCTTTTGTTTTCGACTATTCAATATATTAGCGCCCCTCGTAGAGTTTACCCCCTTTGGGTGTAAACCACAGTTTGAGAAACACTGTGGTACTCCGCATTTTTGAAATTTGTTTTAATTGAATCGTATAAATATATATATTATGCTGTAAGTCTGCAATTGTGTAAAACTGCTTATATTCCATGCAATAAAATGGTTAAAGTATTAAACAATAGAATAAAAGAGGCATGTATAATTGCAAATGCAAATAAAAACAAGCATTACTACATTAAACATTTTATATATATCGAAATATCATTTTGCCTTAACATTTATGATTATTACCTGGCTCAACTGTGTTGTTAAAAGTTATATCCATCGAATCAATGGTAATTATAGTAGCGTTTACATCACTTGTAGAATTCAGTTCTTCGTTTGCGACATCTAAGTCGAAAATAGTGTCCATTGTCTCGATGGAGGTCAACTGGAAATTGTCGAAAATTTCATTAAATGTCCGATCCGTAAAGCTTGTTACTTGTCTCTTACCTTCAGCAATAGATGTTGTAGGCACGATAGAGGAGGTATCTATTACAGAAATTGTTGCCTCTTCTGAAGAAATTTCGTTTGTTTCTGCAAGAGATTTAATTTTTGACTCAGTTTTTAACAAGCGAGAAATAATTGTTTTCTTTAAAAAATATATTTCTTTAAAAAGTAAGCAACATCAGTGTTAAGTTTTTGGGTTTTGCAAAAAAAACAAGATAATGGAGAAAGCAAGATAAAAATTCTTTTATTCCCAGTGGAGGAATAGGTAAAAAAAAAAAAAAAAAAGGATAAATTTCTAATTTAAAAAAATCTAATTAGAGGGGAGATACAGATGCGAATTCTCGAATTTTCTATCTAATATTTTTTTCAATAAATGTTGATTTTATATCTTAGTGAAACTTGTATTCAGTGAGCTGAATTCATGAAGGTCACTTGACAAACACGTGCTCTTCATTGAATTCAAAACAGACATTTAACTAATTCTACTTGTTCTATTTGTACGACTTGGGTAAAATTTCAAATTTTATAATTGGGTAAAAATATTCCAATGTTATAAAAATGAATTTCTTCAAAAGATTTTAAAACTTTAAAAAAATCTTATTTTATGCATGCATTTTGTCTACCTATGTGCATTATTGCTGTTGACAAATTTGTATTTTTTAAGAGAAAGTTTCCGAAAAGATCAAAAGTTGGTCACAACGAAGCGTATGAATGGATCAGCTGGAAACACATGATTGCTTTTATCGTGTGACTATGACGTCACATGATATTTTGAACTGATTCACTAAAATATGTAGTTATCATTATCATGTGACTATGACGTCACGTGAATTGAGCTCATCAAGCATTTCTGAAAGCCTTGTTTAACATAATCAATATAACTCGTAATTTTGAGTCACGGTCAGATCTCGAAATAGATATCTTTTTGGGGGACCTCGTTTTGTACATCCACATTACAGCAGTAAAAGGGCAATCAAGCCATAATGTACTATAATAAAGCATCGACATTTAAATGCTTTACGCTAGTAATTTCCTAAAGAATTCTGTACATTAAACTTATAGCATTTTTCAAATGTAGTGAAAATAGTTATCTATACAGAGTCTTACTATTTATTATACGTAACGAAACCCTTACCTTGTCGCATTTTTGGCCTGAATATGGACGTTTGCATTTGCATTTGAACGAACTTCCATCAAGGTAGCAAGTGCCTCCGTTTAGACATGATTATCGGTGCAAACATCTATTGACGAAAATACCATTTAGTTATTAAACTATTCATATATAAGATTAAAAATTGTATACCTGTTTGGGAAATATCATTTTTGGTTTCATTAAGAAAAAAAAATACCAGAATTTTTAAAAATATTACACATTATATGAAAGTCGCGTTGAACGAGATTCAAGCGCAAGGTTATCAGCTATCTTTAATTCATGAATATAATTTAAGTTCTACGGCAGTGCTTCTCAAACTGTGGGCGCGCCCTGGGGGGCGCGATGACCTTACGAGGGGGCGCGAGCATATCGAAAATAAAAAAAATTTAAAAAAAATAATTAGTTTACTGGAATGAATTAAAACAAAATACTTTCAGACATAATAAAAAATGCACTTTTACTCTGATATAATTTATAGGCGGTATTAAGCCATCAAAAATAAAAACTTCTTCAATACCTAATTAGCTATCTTTGATCCTATAACCAAATAAAAAAACTTTTATTTCATTTGCTGTCATCCCGTGATGAGAGATTATTTTATTACGCTTTTCTTTAACCTAACATACTACTCTTTCAGAGAGAAACCAGATCCCGGATCCAGAATCGAAAAACTTTAGGAACATAAAAATTTCATCACTGTCATTATTTTTGAAATACTGCACATTATAGCTGTAATCTGTTTGACCTTCTAAGTTAAGTTTTATGATATTTGGAAAACCACGGAGAGCACACACACACACAAGCACATGAAGGATTACTTGGCCAAGACATATTTTTATAAATATTCTCAATGTATAAAAGCATAACGAAAACGTTTCACACAATTTTTAGCAGTAACATACATGTTATCATAATGAATATACTTTTTACCCGGAAGTAGTCGCGCGGGACACACAGATTACGAAATCGTTAATTCTGGCAAAACTGTTTATTTATTACCAAAAAGAAAATTGAAAAGTCTTTGAAGGTAGGTAAGTAAACTTTCTATTAGCTAACTTATTCACTGGAATCATGATTTGTATCGTGTACAATAAAATAATTTTAAAAAAGGATTGGGGTGACTCAATAACCCCGACCGTACTGTATAACATCAATTATAAATGCTAATTCTGTGAGGCTTAAAATTACAATTCGCTTAAAACTAATTATAATTTGAGCAACGATTTTAAAAAATCATTTTACGTTTTTGTAAATATTGTCGAGCACTTGGCTTTGCTTCCTTACAATTCAGCTATTATTTCAATTATGTTTTATTTTCTTATAAATGAACTCGAGCAAAGAGCGGGCACTTCAGCCGATATACTTTTAATGTATCAGTGCTGCACAGAATATTTTATAACTAATTAATTAATACTAAATTAAGAACAAGTTTAATAAGTATTAATGACGTCCATGAGCTTGTCTTGGAAAGCAAAGTTTTTATAAGGAATGCTTATGATTAGAAATTGACCTCTGACTTTTTCTATATTTAGCAGATATCTATATTTTGTCTTCTAAGCAGCTACCGCATTTTGTAATATGTTCAATTTAAAAATTAGAGAAAGGAAAAAATAACATAATAATTATCCTATTATTTTATTTATTTATTTATTTTGCTTAAAAGTAGTATACAAAATTTAATACTTATGTTACTAATTTGTATGGTTTATAATTAAGATCGCCTATTGTAATTTTAGCTTCAAAGTGCATTATTATTGCATTCAGTACATTATTAATGTATAAGTGGGGGGCGCGAAAAAATTGTGATCGAAAAGGGGGCACCAGTATTGAAAGTTTGAGAAGCACTGTTCTACGGAAATTTCTCTTTTCTTCTCAAAAATGTAATCTATTGTATTTATATGTAACCTCTCCAGACCCAAGGTACACATATGTGTTCCTACGGTGTTAACTTCGAATATTACTAAAAGATGAAAACAATTAATTGAGATCAAGGGTTATCTTTTTCGTGCATGTTCATATTTTCCAGTGTTTTCATCAGATGGTGATATTTGGAATTTTTTCCCGGAGATTCTCATTGCACAAAGTAACAAGTGTAGATTCAAAAAGAAGCCGAAAGGGAGAGAGCTATTTCTTTTTTTTAATATACACTGGTTATCATAAATTAAGGGGAAATCGCAACAATAATTGTAACCCAAAAATTTATATGCAGAATTTAATGAAGTTTATACACATTATACAACATACAAGAAGGTATAAAATAGCATAAAAAGGAATCACCAGATAAGTATAGTGTTACAGAAACTATCATCTGAATGCCATGAACCAATCGGATGTGTCAGTTTGATATAGGAAAAGTATCTTTAATTTGGGGTATGATCCCCCGAGAAGCAACACAGCACATGTATCGATATGTGATGCTCTTAATGGTGTTGTTCATCTTTTTTGTATGAATGATGAGCCACAGCTCTGCCAAGACAGTTGAAAGCGTATCTAAGGTACTCGGAAGGGGATCGAGAACCGCTATACATTGTCCAAGAGCATCCTAAGCATGCTCGATATGATTAAGGTATGGCGATCGAGCTGTCCACTGCATGCGCAGAATTGTATTCTGCTCAAGATAAGCATCCACTATACGAGTTCAGTGTGGTTTTGAATAATCACCCAGGACATGGATGAAAACGAGTTCTATGTTCTCTCCGAATGAAAATACACCTACTATCGCTTTCGAAGTTAAACCTAGACTCATCCGTAAAGTGAACAGCCCTCCATTGATCACTCACACAATGGCCATGTTGACGCCCCCATGGCAAACGTCCCTGCCTATGGCGTGATGTAAGTGAGACTCAAATGACATGAGACGTAACATCTCATAAAAATTACTTTCGTGAAGCCTACAACGCACAGTTGACCTTGATATCAACATTCCGGAGCTTACTGCTAATGAGAATCTGAGTTCAACCGGAGTAGCGGATCTATTCCTTCGTGCACATGACTAATATCTGTCATCGGCACTCGTAGTAGTGCATGATCGTCCTTGGTTGAACCTTTTAGATGTCAAATTCGTAGTCAGAACTTGTTACCAAGGTCTATGAATCACAGACGAACTCGATGTCAGCCATCTAGCTACTTCTGTCTGAATTTGTCCTGCCTCTACTCTTCCAATAGCTTGCTATCGCAGCTCTTCACTCAAATGATGCCTGGAGTTCATTGTTTCAATTTCGATATCCTAGATTTCTACTATCAGATCTACTATTTCTAATGACGACTGTCGCCTTTCTCTGAGACATTTATTTCTATGCTCCTCGCAAATGACATTCCGACTGCATCGTCCCTATTGAGGATAATATGGTTTTGTTCAGAGAGATGCATTTACTTGCCTTCATTGAGATTGGCTTATTTTGGGTCGAGTTATTGCTATGATTGTGATTTTCCTTAATTTTTGATAACCAGTGTATAATTTAAACTTGTGAGCTTCAGATTTTTTTATTTGGCGTAGAGGAGTTTCAAGAGTTGATGCTACTTTAACAACTGTAGCATTCTAATTAGAAGTAACTTTCGAGATGCATCTCCGTTTGTTATTCGGTTCCAGATGCAAATGAGATTCAAACTGAAATTTTGAGAGTAATGTCATTTTTAAACCCATGAAGAGCTTGTTTTGTTGATTTATAGTTACGTATTTATTTTTATACACTAAACTAAACTAAACTCAGGAGCACAACAGCCCATGAGGAACAAATTCTACAGTGTCTATCTCAGTTTCCATGATCCTAGGCTCTGAGGTGCATATGCAGATGCTTGAGTCAACTGGTCAGTCTGACGCAAAATCCCCAGTGTTTATATATAATATGTTTTTTTATCATGTAATATTTCTTCAGAAGCTATTATATTACAATCTCTTTAATACTTAAAATATAACCGATTCAATAGGAAAAAATGAAAAACCATTCCCATTCACTGTTTTGTTGATTTTATACGTAACCTCAAAAAAAAATTCTTTTATGATTTGGATTATTTTAAGGATATTTATTAAGTTAGATTAAATTATTAAACTTATTATTATGTATAATATTATTTCCCTCCTATCAAATGAATTCAGAAACCCATGAAACCAATAAAAATTTCAAAGTCCTCTAAATCTAAGAGACAGCGTTCATCTGATATTTTTGGTTGCGGCACAAATCAAAAACAAAATCAAGCCACAAGTAAATCATGACTATCTTTTCAGAATATAGACAGTGTTACTCGTACATTTATTCGATCACAGAGAAAAAAGTAAAGTGAAGTTTTAGTTCCCTAGTAGGTCGTAACACAGACTTATTCTACATTGAACTATATGATTGAAGAGAGAGAGAGAGAGTCTCAGAAATTATATAATCGTCCTTACTCTCTTCACATGTTACACCTTGATACGGAGCTTTGCAGACACATCTGAAAATATGTCCAGATACATGACAAGTTCCACCATTTTTACAACGATCTCCAGTACAGGGATCTAATGTACCAAGGAAAATAATAATCATTATTTTACAAGTTACACAAGAATAATTATTCATTCAGAATAACTCAACAGAGAATTAAACAAACAGACCCAAATTACTAGTTGTTTCCAGGAGTCAATTTAGATTTCATTTTCCCTTATTCTTCTCAAAAACCAAAATAATCTCAATTGTCTCCGTATGGGTGTGAGGTAATGTTCTTGGAGCAAGAACCGTTGAGATTGTGAACCTCGGCAATTAGTGAGAAAGGCACTGAACTGGCATCTGACTGTCTAAACTCCCGGTCTCTACACGGCAGATCTTCAATGGCACCAGGGTTCAAATCCACATATTGGCAGTGCTGGCCACGAGTTCACGACCTGACTATTCAGCTACCTCGGCCACCACCCGGATACAACTCTATAGTACTTTATACAGATAACATGTCAAAGAAATTGTATGCTCAATATTCCTCCTCAATAAAAAATCCTTTTTATAACAATTTAACATTTGCAACTTTTGGAAACAATGAGCTGAAACTGAATTTTACCTAAATGTCATTGTAAGGAGTGAAAACGGAAACAATTTATTAACTTACACACACACAAAAGAACAAACACAAATGATTTAAGTTAATATTTTAAATTAGAATCACGTATATTTATATCACACGTTGTATGAGCTTAATGTAGTAAAAAAATATGTATAACTTTTTGGGAAATGTTTGTAGTCATGCGTTTTTAGATTAAAAGCAATACATTTTATTGCAAATTTCTATGTTAAAACTGCATTCGAAGGTATGGAATGCTAGTCTTAGAGGAAAAATGATTAAGATGAAGAAAAAAACAAAAACAAAAATACCTTCTCCACAAGTGTCTCCAAAATATGGATGTTTGCAAACGCATTTGTACTTTTCATTTACATTGTGACAAGTTCCTCCGTTTTTGCAAGGTTTCACACTACAATAATCTGTGATAAACAAAACCATTTTAACAAGATTCATAACATACAGAAAAACTTAGTGCATATTTAATTTCAATATATGTTGTTCATATACAAGAGAAGTAGCTAATACTGTTAAATTTCGTTTGTTCGATCTATTTCTACAGCTAGATAATAGCTTGAATTTTAGAGGAAAACTGTCAAGAGTTCTGAGAATACATAATTTTGGCATTGAGACCATTCTTACTATTAGCAATTCCTGCCAATGCCAATGCAGTAACCGACTGCATCTACTTAACAATATCTGAGTGATAATTAACGTTACTGGACAAGTAACATTGCGTAAAAAATCTTAACCACTTAACTGGGTTTTTTGTCATATTACGTCAAAAATAAGCATATTTTTGTAAACATTTTTAAGATGAAATCAATTATATAAACTCAAATCAGCAGTCAGAAATGTTATAAATATTAGATTTAAAGAAGTATGCTAATTTTTATTTTCATTGGAAAAACATACTTTCCCTTGGAGGTCACTTTTTTCCAAAGAAATAAGCGAACTGGAAAGAACCCTTTAGAAAAATGTATATTAGATTTAGAAAGATAGTGTTGTACTTACAGTTAATTATTAAAACATTTAATTAAAACATTAATTTAAAACAGGGAGACAAGCATAGTTCAACATCGCAATGGGGGGGGATTTTGTGTTTCTTTTTTCACCTGTTTATTGCCTTATTGATCTAAATTTTTTGTCGATGGGAGAAATTACTTCTAAAAAGGTTTCTTCTATCAATCGTAAGAGACTGGGGAAAATTTCTGTTCGGCCTTTTTTTTCTCATTTACCACCCAATGTCTTTTTATAAAAAAGGAGATCTATACTATTAAGTATATTATGAGCTTCTTGTTTTTCTCCTACATATGAAATGCTTAAAAAAGAAACATGCTCACATGGGTTATCCTTTTTTAGAAGGGTTCAATTATTTTGGGATTCTTTATCAAATAATTTCATACCGATTTAAATCAAAACTCCTAACTAATAAGCTATGGTCTTTACTTTTCGTCCTCCACCTATAGTTCATTAAATGTAAACTACCTGCATGACCCGGTTTTGCACGGGCTTTCTCTACTTTTATAAATTTTCCCTTTCCTTCACAAAATCAGCACTTCCAATATTCTTTTTCCAAAATTACTTTGCCTTTTTTCCCCCTCCGGTTAGCTCGACGTTGCTTGGGGTTTTACCTAGTATATATCTTAAAATTCCCTGTTTCGAAATTTTTTAGCTTCTGTTCTTTGTCAGTCAAGTTTCTTTCCCCTCGGCGTCACCACGAATATTTCTGAATGCATAACATATTGTCATGGAAATATTCCCTTCACTTCTCGCTATCAGCCCTTCCTGGTGTGTGTGTGTGTTACTTCTATATTAACGTCATTAAAAAATTCTCATAGTAATTTCCCACAATTAATTTTAACTGCCCGTTTAAAATTTCGGCTAACGCTGAAGACCCGCTGTTACGAGGAGCGATGTACGTTGAATTTGTCGAGAGCTGAAACGTCAAGCACTTGTGTGGTATAGTGTTTAGGAGAGATGGGTGCCAGCTCAAGTCTCATCCTCGTCACTTGACCGTGGTTCAAAACTTTGAAGTTCGTCGCCAAAAGCTCTCGAGTGGGTGAACAATGCGACTTTAATATTCACTCATCCACTTTGCATTAATTAGGCCCCGGAAACAAAAATGTGGCTTTTTAAAAAATACTTGTATGTTGAATAAAGACAAAAAAGTAGAAATTTTTTTAATTAAAAATTTCACAACTATATTTAATGTTGAATTAAAATTGTGAGCATTTTTTGAATTTGTCGATACGCGGGGAAAAAATTTCATGCAATAATTTTTATAAATAAAGAGTTATTAAAAATTTGAAATTGATAAAATGTTATTAAATTTATAAAATTTGAGAATATTTTAAAAATTCGTAAAAAAATTTGGGCAATTTATTTTTTAAATCGTTAACTCTAAAAGATCAAATTATGAGTTTTAAAAATTCTTTTCATTTAAACGCATCACACTCGATATTGCTTCAATATATTGCCAAATAAATTATCTTTCCAATTAAAAAATTGCTGGTGAAGTTATTAAATGCGCGAATAAAAAATTTTGAGTATATTTTTTTTAAAAATATATGAATTAAGTGATGCTGCTGTTTTGAACCCCCCCATCCTGGGTAAAATTGGTAGAAACCATGCGCTATGCCGAACGGGATACAGAGTTTGCGGTAGAAGCATGAAAAGACCTTTAAAATAAAAGGAAGTGATATTTATTCAGTATGCAATTGTGAGCAATTTTGAAAACGTGTAAAAAACGTTTTTGGTATTTAATTTTTAAATCACTAATTTTAAAACAGCAAAGTAAGAGCTTTTTTAGTTCAGACGATTTGTTCATCATAATCATCAATACATAAAAAGATTGAAAAAATTTTATTAATGTTTACACAAAACAATAAGGCTTTATTTTTAAAAAAATATTAATTTAAAGCAATGGATTTAAATGTATAGCAAATAAACTTGTTTAAAATAATGATAACGGAGTAAAAGTTATTAAGTATTTCACAAACATTAGAGAAATTTTTGTTTTATAATTGGATGTTTAAAAAAAGAATTTTTTGAAATAACAAGGAGAGGGCACGACTATGGAAATTAATTTCGGGTCCAGACTTGGTGTAATAGTAGTACTCATTTAGGGTGTTCAACCCTCAATGTAATTCCGCCGAATGGCGAATCAATTCGGGAAAAAAAGCCTTCGAAATTCATGCTTAACTTTTATACAATTAAATTTCAATTTCCTCCAACGATTTCGTAGCTTGGTTGATATTTCGTCTGCATACTATGCGTGATGTCTGGGTTCGATTCATCGGTCAATTTTTTTTTCATTTGATTTAATTATTTCTAAAATTAAATAAACTTTTTTTATGAAAGGTTTAGTAAATAATAAATGAAATTTTATGTAATTTTTTTGTATTTTAAAAGTAAAAAAAATACCGTAACTATATATAAATATTTATATTACATTTATATAAATATATTTTTATATTAATACATAATATTTATAATAAAATATATAAAATAAATATTATATGATAATATACATAAGAATTAGTTACAAATAGTTTTATAATGTGAATTAAAATATACTATAAATAAAATATTATATATAATGTAAAATAATTTATAAAGTATATTATATTATTAAATTAATTATTATATAATTAATTTAATAAAAAATATGTCTTTTTTATATATTATTAATTTAATTATTTTAAAATTTCATAAGACATTTAATAAGTCCTTTTGAAATAAATTTAAATAATTTTAAAAGTTTATTTTTAATTAATTTTTAAAAAAATAATAATTACTTCAACAATAAAATAATAATTTTCAAAATAAATTAATACTTTCAATAATAAATTAATAATTTAATAACAAATCTTATTAATTAATTTTAATTATTAATTATTTTAATTAAGAATTATTTTAAATAATTATTATCAATAATTATTTGAAATTATTTTAATTATTAATAACTTTAATTAATAATTATTTAAAATATTTTTATTAATAACAATTTCAAATAAGTTTAATAACAAATAATTTAAATAATAAATTTATTTCATGGTTTTTACCTTATAAAATACAAATAATTACATAAAATATCATTTATTACTTAATAAACCTTTCATAAATAAGTTTATTTAATTTTTAAAATAATTAAATGAAATGAAAAAAAATTGACCGATGAATCGAACCCAGACCTCACGCATAGTATATGGACGATATATCAACCAAGCTACTAAATCGTTGGAGGAAACTGAAATTTAATTGTATAAAAGCTAAGCATGAATTTCGAAGGCTTTTTTCTCCGAATTCACTGGCCATTCGGTGGAATTAAATTGAGGGTTGAACACTCTAAAAGAGTACTACTATTACACCAAGTCTCGACCCCAAATTAATTTTCTTATAGTCGTGCCCTCTCCTTGTAAGACATGTACTGAAAATGAAACAAAAATAAATTTTTCACTCGCCAAATCTGGTGATTTTCATTATTTATAAACATCTTTTCTAGTGTACCTTTCATCAAACGTGCAGAGAACAGGGGGAAATATTGCCATTTGACGCCTAAAAGGTTTTCGCTGCTCAAACCTTGGCCATTGTAAAAATTGCGTTTTTTTAAAAACATTTTAGAACTTCATTTTTAAGTTAATGCCTTCAAACTTACCATATCGATTGCAAACTACTGTAATTTTAAAACAAAAAATGAAATTAAAAAAATACTACATTGTGTGTGTGTGTGTGATTAACTCTTGCAAAAAGAGTAAAAAACGAAAAATAGAAATTTTTTTAAAAAAAAAAAGTAATTTTTAAATATTTTTCTCAATCTTTGTACATATTACGGATATAATTGCTCTACACACGGAAAAAAAGTTTCGTGAGATTATTTTTATAAGTAACGAAGTTATTAAATTTTTTTTCATTAAAAGTTTGAGTAATTTTTGAAAAATCGTAAAAAAAAAATATTTTGATATTTTGTTTTTCAAATGACTGATTCTAAAAGAGAAAAGTATGAATTTTTTATTGTAGAATATCATTTCATTAATATGAAAAAACTTTCAAACGGAATGATTTAGGAATCATTTTTATAAAACCGTATCGATTTTGACTCATATTAGAAAAAAATTGTAAAAAGTAGAAAACATCATTATTTTGTAAAAAAAACTATACCGTATCGTGGCGAAAAAAAATGATCTTTCTGATTCAGTAATTATTTTTTTGTCTGAATTTCAAAGTAAGAATTGGATGTTTTTTTTTTTAAAACGTGAGGAAAGTCAGAATTTCACTCCGCTTAAATGGTAATGACACTCAGCGGAATAAAAAGCTAACAGAGATCAACCAATTATGTGTTTTAAGGCTTTTAATTAATATCTCTTTAACTAATCGGAATATAAAATATATATCGGAATATAAATGATAAAACTCGATTCCTCGAATCATTTCCAATATGTTCGTACCTTCGGCGAGTTTCTGCGTTGTGCGGTTCGTGAGAAAATAGATGCACACACAAAGTGACAAACAAACATAGATACGTTTGTTTGCCTACGAATTTTAATGGTGTAGATGCTACAAAAAACTGAAGGTAAAAAATTAAAGGTATTTCAGAATATAAAAAGAATATTTAATAGAACAATTAGTTTAATAGCCTAAAATATAATATTTGTTAATAGCATTACCTTTTAAAACCATTCCTTAAGATATAGATAATAAAAATTTTGTCCCTACCTTCATTTTTCGATACGACAGCACTGTGAATGATTAATATATTTATAACTAAGAGTAATATTATTTCTTTTATTATATATCGCATTTTTTCTGCTGATTCTGTCTTATATTTTTTGTAACTATAAATTACTCTATAACCATTTCTCTTTTCTAAAAGGGGCAATTATTTTGTGGAAATTTTACATCTCATCAAGTTATGCGCGTAGATAAGTCTAATCTTTGAATTACTTATTTAAAAATGATAAAAATTAGTCCTATCTCGTAACGGATTATTCGTGATAGAATAATAATTTCTACCGTAAAAATTAAACAAAGATTAGATGAATAAAAAATTCCCAAATTTTCAACAAATGATTGGAATGGAAATCAGTTTTTAAGATACGAGTTTCATAAGAAGAATTGCTTAATATTTATGAAGGAAAATACAAAAAATAAACATGTAAATAAATAAAAAAATGATAAATAAAAAATAAGAAAAAAATAAATAAATATTTATAATATAACTTCTTGTAACGTATTAATTTTAAGAAAATTAATATAATGCTTTACGTATTAAAAAAAAATAAGATTGAGAATTATTTTTAACTTTGAAATATAAAGCCAAATTTTCTTTAAAACAACAAAAAAATTTTAGAGTTGCACATTTTTTAATGTATTTTTTTAAATCATTTATTAATAAATACTCTGTTATAGAGCTATCGAATTCATTGATAAAATCTTCATGAAAATTATTTTTCATTTGTTTCGTGGAAAATCATCACAAATAATTGGCAATGACACATTTGTGTCTATGTGTTTATGTAGAATAATGCAAAAACTCATTAAAGTATCCAATGATCGCAACCGTGATTTAGAAGAATCGTGTAAATGAATAATTTTCATGATATTTAGTGTCATTTGGATTATAATATATGTATAAAACTGTTTTAAGAATATTATTAGAAAAAAAATGGTGCGTGGAACGCCACACGATAGAAGTGAAACTTATTTGGCGACGTTGGAACATTGATTATTTTCTCTAACATTCCAAACTGAGAGTGTACATGTCTCAATCGATTAATTTGCATGCAAAGTAATCGTGGCGAATTGAGTCTTTCTGATACCAAATACAAAGTAGGAAGATGTGCTAGAATTTCTGGGCTTTCAAAACTATTATATTTTGATAAATTTGATATACTTTTCCTACTGAAACTTTGTTGGCAATTATAACATTCTTTAATATCTTCTAAATTAATTTCCAGTAAAATATTTTTCTCCTCAGCAACAGGCGTTATCAAAGCATCTCTAAACCATAATATATCACAAATCGAACACCCGTGACCGGAAGGATTATCAACGAATAGTTTTTGAAAGTCTTTGTGAGCATTTTTATGGGTGAGTGAATTTTTCGGCACGCTGTTCAGCTACACGAGGGCTTTTGGCGACGGACTTTGTAATTTTGAACCATGGTCGAGTGACAAGGACGTCACCTGAGCTGGCACTCCCCCATCTCCTTACTACCACATCACATCAACGGGAGGACATTTGAGCTTTCAACAGATTTAACGTGCATCGCTCCCCTACACGGAGGGTCTTAGTGGTACTCGGCTCGACCTCATGACACGCCAGCCACGATCTGATACTTTGACCACTAGGCTATCGTGGCCACGCATTTTTATGGAAATCATAAACTTTGCAACATAAGATAGAATTTATTTTCGATTCACATGCATCAGTTCCAACATGCATTAGACTTGTTGAGGGTGCTGTAGTTGACGTCAAGGTGGTTCACAAAGTCCGTATTAATCTGTGCTGTCATAAGAAGAGTCTCAATAGAGCATTCCAATCCCTTAAACTCGGCATTAAGAGAGTATTTTGCAATGTTTTTTTCCATGCTCGATATTCTCTCATGTGTGCTCTGATGGAGATTTGGCAGTAGCACTTGATGAATTTGCATTATTTTTCTGGGGGCTGTGTGTCGACTTGCTGCTAGTTTTTTTTTTTTTTCACGAAACTCTTTTCCTCTTTGGGCCTTTGATTTAGACATTCCGACCAGAATTAATAAAAATTCAACGCAAATGAAAATTAAAGAAATAAATTAACCACCGAACTCATCGTCATGTAGCCAACAATCTAAAGAAAATTTCAAAAAGGCACGCTTTTGCTGCGAGAGTTATTTTGTCTACGCCGTAATGCTCACACTACAACTGATACGACCGCTAATAATGTTCCCGGGGTCTGGGGAAAATGACCCCTAATCGGAAGATGGGCAAGTTGACCAGTCGGAGACGTGGGCAATTATCCAACTTTTTCACCGATATGACACAAGTCCCCCCTTTCCTTCTCTGGCTCTCTCCTTACTATAGCGACGATTCGAGGGGATGGGGGGGAAGACTACTTCCGTTCGTTTTTTCACTGTTACGCAAAACTGGGCAATTTGTCTCATATACTCTCGAGCCCAAAAAAGTTTCACTTCAAAAACTATTTAAATGCAATATTTTAGCAAAAAATGAACTTAGAATTACCTATTTTCAAAACATTCTCCTTTGATGAAAAATTATTCCATAATAATAACATTTTGCTTATACAAAGCAGATTTCTCCAGAGAGCCTGAACTAAGATTTTTGAAAAATTCTGATTATTTTCAGAGTTACTACTAACTGAAATAACTAATGATGTTTTTTTCTTAAAATTTCTCTACTCTGTTGTATTAAAACATGGATATAAATCCACTTCTAAGTTATATATTTCCAACATCGTAGTTCAGACTCTTTACAAAGATTTGAACTCTATATAAGCAAAACATTATTATTGGAGAATCATTTCACCTTACAGCTTCTCGTGTTGCTCGTGATAAGCCTTGGAGTACACTATGTAAGAAATCCCACGGTATTCCAAGTTCTCCTCGTGCTGCTGCTGTGGCTAAATTTAGACTTTTAACTGGACATGACTGCCTTTGTGCTCATCTGTTTCGTTTTAATTTAGTGACTTCACCTATCTGCGTTTTGTGTGACACTGGACAAGACATGACTGCCGCTCATTTGGACGAGTGCTCTGCACTGAATGATCTTAACTGCATTGTAAAAAGGTATTAGAGAGCCCGTTGCCTAATGACCTGATGGTCAATGACCTGGCATTTGTAAAATAAAATAAAATAAATTATTGGAGAAACGTTTTCCATAAAGGGAGAATGTTTTGAAAATAAGTAATTCTTTGCTCATATTTTGCGAAAATATTTCATTTAAGTAAATTTTTACTGTAATAATATTCTTAATACAATTTTATACGCATATCATAACCTAAATTACACTAACTATCATAAAAAATATCCATTTATTTGATTTTGCAAAACAATAGTTCAAAACGTAGCCGGATACCTCAATTTCCTGATCAAATTATTTTCTTGTATCCTCAGATCAATTTTTTTGAGAACATCTATTATTTCTATAACAATATTTTAACAGTCAACTTTTTCATGTGTGGTTCTTCCTGACAAGTTTCAATTGGAGAAAATGTGTAGAGAAGAAAAGAAATTAAATTCTCTTGTTGCTGCAAACTTTTTAAAATTGAATCTGAGCTGGCACCTCTCTCTCTCCTAACTACCACATCACACCAAACGGGAGGACATTTGTGCTTTCGACAGAGATTTAACGTGCATCACTTCCGTACACGGCAGGCTTTCAGCGGTACTAGGCTCGAACTCATGACACGCCGTTACCTTGACCACAGGCCACCTTGCCAACCATTCGACCAGGAATCTCACGTACTGGAGTAAAATTGTTTTCAGCAATGAATGTTGTATGCATGTTTACGCTTTTCTTTTGTTTCATTTTGTATTCGAAAATTTCCAAATTAAAGGCAATTAATATTTTTTCTTGCACTTGATTCAATTAATTATTTTAATGTCTTTATTAAACGTTGTACTAAACAAGAATATAATTAGAAATTGAAAAAGAGGCGACGTACAATGAACGCGCCCCACGTATCTGTATCTACAAATAACTTCTTTTCTGGGCCGTGGGTAGCCTAGAGGTTAGAGCATCGGGCTCCAGACCGGAAGGCCTGGGCTTGATGCCCGATGCCATTAAATACCCTCCGAGTACACACGGAGTACGTGCTCGTTAAATCAGCGGGTCCGAAAGTTTTGTGGGATGAATCGCGAATGCGGGGGACTGGAGAATATTTTTCTCTCCTTCAGTATCATGCCTAAATTGTGAAAGTGGAGATAGGTGGTGTCGCTATCTATCGTCCCTTCGGAGAACTTCGCCAAGCTAATTCGTACTGTCACCTGTATGGTGCTCAAAGCCAACGACAGGCGTACTTCTATCCCCTTGCCACGATGAATTTCGTGGGCTTCGATCTGACTACGTCAGACAGGTGCATTAGAAACAACAGCACAACACTTGTTTTCTTAAAGATTAAATTAAGTAAATCAAAAATTTCTTATAAAAATTTGTATTTTAAGTTTGAATGTCCTATAGTTAATCCGAAAAAGAAAAACCTTGACTTTACGGTGTTTTACGAAAAACATCGTACTAAACTGTCTGTAAGGATGTCGTATCATAAAATAATATCTGAATTATAATTTGAGTTTATATGGATCCATCAAAGAAATTATCCAGGTTTTAAGTCCTCATCCTTAATATCAGAACACTTGTAACACTTATATAGATTGCTTGTTAAAATTGTTAAAAAAATATAGTAAATTGCATAAAAAAAGAAATTTGAAATATAATGCTGTATCACACATATTACATTTACATTTTTAAACAATGAACTTGTTTTCTATTTTAGGAAACATTTTTAAACAATTTGTGTTTATTGTTATTGTATATTATTTATTTATTCATACTTTTAAAGATTATTTTAGAAAAATAAATTGTTAATATAAATATTAAATAGTTTTTAAACAATAATTGCTAGGAAAACATTCGTAACATTATATCGCTGATGCTATGATTACTTTGAAGATAATTCAGATTATCCGAAACAACAGTAAGAGAAATTTTTAAAATTCAGCACATTTTAAAGAACAGCCAAATGCATCTTTTTACGTAAAGAAAGAAAATTTAACAGAATATTAACTTATCTTTTTTTATAGATACACGTTAGCTAAAAAGATAGCAATAATTATCGATTAATCTCTAACTGTTTTAGATTGAGCATTAAACATTATTGACAGTTGAAGTAACTGTAACCCTGTCCGTACACATTTTTTTCGATTAAAATTATCAAAGGCTAGATCTATTCGTGCTTCAATTGAAGAACGTTTAAAAGCTGCAATAAGTTCATAACTGAGATAAATTCTTATAATTAATCCAATCATGATTTCGTCAACAACTTAAAAAGTTTTTTATCTAATATTAGAATGATCAAGGACCGTTAAGTTAAAAAAAAAGGTATACTGAATTTGTTTTTCAAATAGATTGCAATCCCTCCCGACTTGAGTTGAAGATTTAGCGAAAATGAAAATCATCGAAGTCATAATTGGAACAATAGCTGACTAGTTTCTCATTTGTTCACTCTAACATGTTAAACCGAGAAGAAATGATGAAACTGTGCAAGTTATGGTGATTTTTTAAATCAAGTCCCTGATTTAACGTAAACAGTTTGACCTCCTTGATGTTTTCGGAGACATTTAATCCTATTAAATCTAGTTCTGGATTATTTCAGGGGAAACTCAGTATTGTTTCGTTAATCCGACAGTTGTGGTGACTTTTATTTGAAATATAGCATTTCAGATCTATAATTCGTATTTTCATTATTAATATTCATTGCTTTTTAAACTTAGTTTCTTGACATGGACCATGATTTACTTTAAGTTAATGTACGCTAAGCACCGAAATAATTTCTTAAACTTTCGTATTTTTACGTGGTTGTAAATAATTTGGCGATTTTTTTTCCTTTTATTAATCTTTTTTCTGCGTGTTTTGGTGAATGATATTTCAATGGCAATACAAAAAGGTGTACTTTTCCAATACATCATGTACAATATACCAGCATAATGGTGTATAACTGAACACAATTTAATTGTCTTTTTTATGTCGAGAACTCCAACACTTAAGCAGTGGACTCACGAATCTCTAGAACAATAACCGTTCACACACATTCGTTTCTAAATACACAATAACACACACTCAACTCTGGTAATGGCACTTCGTATGCCGGGAACTGACATACCGGCCCACATTGCACTGGTTACACCATGCAATCACTGTATTAGTTATTTACACAAAATGCATTTAAATTGTTCACCACTCAAATTGCACAAAAGACACTTTAAGAAATGCAATATATCCATTGAAAATTTAAAAAAAAACAATTTACTTGAATTAATTAAAACACAAAAAAAATTATCAGCAGTATTTTATTACTTGGCATTGGCAAAACAAACTTTAGATATGGCTCTTTTATAAGTACTAAATTGTGTTTTCACTTTAACTACACGAATTTTGTTAACGTCTCCTAAATAAGCCTGCATAATTCTTCCTAATAACCACTTGTATGGTGGCAAATTCTCTTCAATTAAGAAAGCACTAAATCTCCAACTTTTACGTTATTTTTTTCGAACATCCATTTGTATCTTTGTTGCATTTGGTTAAGATAATTGCGATGCCAAAATTTCCACATTCATTGCACTGTTCTATTAATTTGTTCCCATTTCTTAACGTAACTCTACTTTATATTTATCAAGTTGGACTCAATAATAGAATTTATGGATCTATTAATCAAGAAGTGAGCGCGAGTAAGAACTTCAAAATCATTATCATTAGCAGACAAAGGGCAAAGAAGTCGAGAATTTAACAAACCCTCGATTTGAACTAGCACGGTCAAAATTACTCATAAGTGAGATTTATTCCCCTCATAACCCTTTTTAGATGGTATTTAAAGGACTTAATAACAGCCTCCCATAGACCACCAAAGTTAAGTGATGTAGGGGTTATAAACTTCCACTTAATGCCTTTTGCCACTAAGTATCTAGCTAATTGATCATCTGGTTTGCTAACTATTTCTTGAAGTTTTTTTAATTTCCCTATTTGCTCCTGCAAAATTCTTGGCGTTGTCAGAAAATAATTTTGCATATTTCCTCTTCGATCCATATATCTTTTCAATGTCGCAATTATTGCATCGAAAGTTAAATCAGACACTACTTCGATGTGTTAAGCTTTAAACACAAAACGGATAAATATACAAACATAGATTTTATGCAAACTTCCTTTGCGTTGGCCTTTGTTTTTTATGAAGAAAGGACCACAAAAATCGACACCCGAGCAGTTAAAGGGGTAACAAGTGGTAAACCTTTCCTTAGACAAATTGCCCATTATTTGAGAGGTTATAATAGGTTTCCACTTAAAACATATAATACATATATGCACAATTTTTCTACAAAAATTGCGACCACTGAGAGGCCAAAATTTTTCGCGAACATGATTTAAAAGTGAAAAAGTACCAGCATTAAAGTATTTGTTATACAAATATTCAATTATTATACATGACAATTTATGCGTTTCATGCAAAATTTCTTGATGTTTTTGATTAAAATCAAAATTTGTATTACACAATCAGCCGCCTACTCTAAGCACTGAATCCAAAAATGGATTGAGACTTTTCAACTTACTTTTTTGCAACACTCGTTGTTGTTGTAGACATTTAATATCTACTGAAAATTATTGACTTTGTACACTTTTTATTAAGAAGATTCCCACTTTCTCCAACTCATTTACTGTACTGTTAGTGGGCTTTGACCATCCTCGTCACATTGTTCACGAACCTAAAAATATAACTTAAGATACGCAGAATGGTTAAATAATTGTTACTAATATTACACAAATTGTTCACAAAGTCATTCACACGATTGTTAAGTACTGGCTCTTCCTTCCCAAGATTTTCACGAACACTGTTCTTCAGTTCTGAATTGTACGCATCGTTGTTTTCACTAATTTTCACAGTTTTGTTCGGATAATCACTGCGAGATAGAAACTCTGAACCGTTACACCACAGTTCTCGGTTCACACGCTTGTCAGGATCTACTCCACGAGAAATCAAATCTGCAGGATTCTGGTAGGATGGCACATGTCTCCATTGCCGTACAGGAAACGAATCTTGAATCTAAGCCACTCTATTCTGCACAAATATTTTAAGGTCCATCGGTTCTTTTTGTAGCCACAAAACAACACTATCATTGAATCAGTCCACTGATAAACTTTAACTGATTCTAGTTTCAAGGCATCAATCACACTTTTCACAAGTTTCGACAAAAGGACAGCTGCACATAACACTAATTTGGGAATAGTTTGTCATTTAATTGGTGAAACTCTCGATTTGCTAGTAATTAATCACACTAAAGTCACTCCCGAATTATTTTTTTGATTTGCAATAAACTGCAGCTCCGTAGCAACGCTCTGAGGCATCAGAAAAACCATGAATATCTATAGATGAAGGATTCTCAATCACTACACGTTTTTCGATATTGATGATATTCGGGCTCTCTAGCCTAATTATCAGCTGGAGCCATTTATAATACACTTTATTTGGGAGTGGATCTTTCCAGTCAATACTAAGTCTCCAAAGCTTTTGCATAAACATCTTGGCTTTGGACACCACGGGTTCCACAAGTCTCAAATGATCGAAGAGTATGGCAATAGTTGATAAAACGGTTCTCTTTGTATACGAATCACTAGGTATTACGCCAACTTTAAAAGGAAAAAGTGTCTCTTACTGGGTCCTGGGACAGACCCAATGTTTTGGTTCATTTGGTCCAGAAAAATTATACATTCCATTTATACACTGCGAAAGTTCAGAATGATTTCCTCAGTTTATGCGATTCGATGCCTGCACTTTTCAAAATTGCTATTAACTGATATTGTGGCTCCTTAGTCTCTTCTATGGTTTCCGCACCGCATAATGCATCATCTATATAGAAATTGTTTCGAAGGACCGGTGCTGCTACCAAGAATTTATTTTCTTCATCATAGAACAATTATTTCAATGTTCGTTAAGCTAGGTATGGGGCACTGGTGGTCCCATACGTGACTCTTTGAATCTCATGTTTTTACTCGGCCGTGTGTATTGTCCTTCCACAATATTTGTTGCAGACACCGTTGTTCGGAATCAATTAGGATCATTCGATACATTTTTTAATGCCCCTAGTCAGTGCATATCTGTAAGTACGAAATCTAATCATCTGAGCATATAAGTCATCTTGGATGACGCCTCCATTGTACTGAATATCATTTAGGAATAATCCATTATCTGTAGGACTAGACGCATTGAAGACCACTCTCAACTTAGTGGTACTTTTTTCGGGTCTATAGACGCCATGATGAGGTAAGAAATAGTTCATCTTCAAACTGTCATTTTCAATCGTCACATTGCATATGCCCCAATTGTTTATATATTCTTGCATGAATTCTTTATACACACAATTTTAGAAATTGAGAATCCTTTTCCAATCTAAGCCACAATACATTTAATCGTTGGAGAGCAATGCCCCTGGAATTCCCTAAACAATTTAGATTCCCTTTAAGGCCCATTTTAACTGCATACAGTCTCTCAACGTCTCTAGAAGGCGTTTTCATAAAGTGTTCCTCGCATAAATTAGCCTCATTATTTTTTGTTTGCTATATCTCCACATTTTCTACTTCCCAAAATGTTTGCAGTGTTTTATTTAAACCTTCGTCCTCAACCAAACCGCAATGAACTTAAGTTTCATTTAATGAATCTACATTACCACTTACAACGTATCCAAAAACCGTGTTTTGTAAAATTAGAACTGAATTTTTTGTCTTAAATTTTTCCGGTCTCAATAGTTCAAAAAATATTTCTGTACCTAACAGCATGTCTATTTTATCTGGAATATTAAAACGATCATCAGCTAAATCCACTATATTAGACAAATTAACACTGGTATTAAACGTGTTATTTGGAATAAAATTTGTGATTTTCTTAACTACTAACATATTTAAATCCTTCACGAATGTATTATTTTTATTTGAAGTCGTTTAAACGCAATCGTTAACAATCATAGAGACATCATTTAAACATGAGATCAAAGTATTAATCTTTTCACTTTTCGGTTGTAATTTATTGGTGCACTCATTAGTTATAAGACAAACCATACTGCCACCATCTAACAAACACCTACATTCATGCCAATTCGAATGATTATCCCTAACTAATATGCGAGCATTGCTCAATAAGCATCCTTTAATTTTGTAATGACTAATGTAGTCGCCACGATTTCTTGATTGTTTATATTTGAATTAGGAATGAAATGAGTGGCGCGGGAATTAAGATACAGTACAGTCCCGCTAATCCGAACACGGCTAATCCGAACATCCGGTTAATCCGAACGGCTCCGCGGAAAAAATTTTATAATTTTAAGGACGAAAATCGGTGAATATTTCAATGTAAAACAGTATAAACCTTAATTCAAACAGTTCTTTTTTTAATATTCACGCACTGTACATCAAATATGGTACAAATTTTAAAATGGAATAAACTACAGAACAGAACCACTAATGTTTAGTATGAAAAATTGTACAACATAACCTGTACACCCAGTTCAAATAGTGATTTCGCTGTTGCGGTTGGCTAATCCGAACAATCACGTAATCCGAACAGGGGTCGGTCCGATATTGTTCGGATTATCGGGACTGTACTGTATATCGTTTGCGGTTTTTCTTCAAGGACCGAAGGAGGCCCGATTTGGGGAGTCTGGATACTTTTTATTTCTCTTTGAAAATGAAGCAATTTATTATGCGGCTTCTTACAAATTATGCAATTTCTAGAGCGACACGTTTAACACAACATTTTGGGGATAGATATTTAAAGGACATTTTATTGTTTTTAAGAAAATCTACTCTGTCCTTTATCGAAAAACTTTTAAACTGATTTCAAAATTGCGAAGCAGGTGCTTCATTTTTACACAACACACACTTTTCACTCGTTATTTCGGAAAAAATACGCTGGAAACACCTCTCTGACTGCGCGAGCTCTATATATTTCTGTTGTTTATTCAAATCAAATCGTTTGTTTTCATTTCGAGCGAAGGACCTGGAAAATGTGTATTAGACTCGCTTTTAATTTTACCTTTAGAAGATAAATAAATACCACATTCTCGTCCTAACTCGTGGGGTTTAAAAATGTTTCTCCTTGTAAATTCTCTGTCAAGAGTGCTCATCATTTATCTGCAACAATTACTTCACATACTGACTTAAATTCATTAACATTTCGTAACTGACAGTAATACTCAAATGTTGCACTTACCGTAGACGCAAATTGAACATAACTCTCTGAATTTAATTTTTGAGTTTTACGAAAATCATTATAGCATTCATGCGGTGTTGGCTAAAATTCTTTCAAAAGCAAATTTTTTAGTTTATCATAACTGCGCAATTCTTCCTCTGAAAAATAAATCATTCAGTTATTCGGTCTCTCTCCTAGGATATTTAAAAGAATTTCCGATTTCCATTTTTCGTTTTGAATGTTTTCTCTAATGACTGAAAAAATAAATTATATGACTCAACACGTGAGGGTACAGAGTTATTTAATGTTTTTACACTTTTTACTAACGTTTCGATACTAATATTATTACATGTTTCGGTGGCGCTCACTGTTGAAAGTGAAGAATCATGTGGTAAATCTTTCCGAATATTAGCAAGCTCTCTATCTTATTGCTTTTCTCTAACTCCGCTAACTTAATTTCCTCTAATTCTAAATTTGCTTCACTTTCTGACCGCTTATGCGCTAATTTTATTTTTTCTAACTCTAAATTTAATTCACTCGCAGATTTTTTAATTCTCGTTTCTTCCAAAGCACAGCCAATAATATTTTTTAATTAAATCTGTGTCTGTTTTATACACTTCACTACTTTCAATTAAAATTTTCAAATCAAAAACTTTTGCATTATCTGGCACAGTTAGTTTTAATTCCCCAGCGACAAGTTTTTTAACTTATCTTTCTTCAACTTAGCATTTAAAGACATAATTAAAATTCTCACAAAAATTCGAAGAACATTGCTCTCACCTACCTCACATCACTGGTTGCCGAACTAAGCTTTTTTGCCCAAATCACTTTTTGCCGAATGTCGCTATTGTTTCGTAATACGAATACAATGCATTAGCTTCACTCACTCATTTTTTATTCCCTAGTAGTTAGTTCCTATACTCCGGCTGCGTGACGATCACATTTTATGTCAATAACTCCAACACTTAACTAATGGACTCAAGAGTCTCTAGTTCAATAACACTTTATTTTTGCTAACACCGTTCTTCCTCATTCGTTTCTAAAGACACAATAACACACACTCTACTCTGGTAATGACACAGATGGCCTTTCGTAAGCCAAGAACTGACAGTCTTTAAAAGCAAGTAAAAATTTCCACCAAAAGTTATAACTTAATAACGTAATATACTTAGTTAACTACTAAATTCTCTTATTTAGCACATCTTGCATGCTTTAAAACGAAATGCAGGAAAAAGATCTTCATTATTTGTTAGTCCCTGAACAAATATTCAGGATCTCTTCAAATTTCATTGAAATCCTCTGGAATTCTGCGTGCTCCAGAGGCACCAACCCAATGGTAGATGTATTTACTATTTTTTCCTGCACTTCAATGCTTAAAACATATTAGGTAACACATTTACTTCTTTTTGATAATTATAGATGGCAGCCCTAAACGCATTTTCTTCTTACTTGGGAATAATATAGCCTTGTTCTATATCCTATAAAATAACATGTGGATCCTATCTGATATATATTATAAATGTGAAAGTTTGTGAGGATCTTTGTGGGTTTTTCACGCAAAAACAACTGAATGGATTTTAATGAAACTTTACAGTAATATAGCTTATACTTTAGAATTAAACATAGGCTATAATTTATAGCATAGGTTATAATTTATAAAAATTTGTAAAAAGTGTCCAAAAAATATAACGATATATGTCAAGTAAGTAGGAAAAAATTCTGGCATCTGCAAGCAAATCTGGCTTACGCTGCAAAAAAGCCAACGTCAGCATATATCTATTTTTGTTTGTGAAAAACTATTTTTGTTTTGGCTACGCAAGGGGCTCGTTTTTAATTCATTCCTGTGATCAGAATAATGCCTATTTTTTTTTATTTCAGAATAAAACTAAGTTTTGAAGGGAGAGGTGGTTATGAATCTCTCTTTATTTTAATGTTTTTTTTATGATTTTATTATGCACATTTGGTAGTAAGAAATTGATCTTTTTTCAAAATAAATGCTTTTATCGGTTCTGGAACTTAAAGTAAATAAACTTTCTCTTTCACACTGCATCATTTGGACAAATTTTCAAAATTTGTATGTGGTTAGTAGTTAATTATAACTCTATAATTTTAATTGAATAGGCAGATATTGCGTTTTTAAGTATTAAAATAATTATAACTACTGTACTGTATTTTTTGGAGCGTGTGAGTGAGTGAATATTAACATCGCACTGTTCAGCTACACGAGGGCTTTTGGCAACGTATCACGAAATTTTAAACCATGGTCAAGTGCCGTGGAGGACACCTGAGCTGGCACCCCTTCTCCTAACTATCACACCACACCAACTTAGAAGGAATATTCTACCAATACTTAGCAGGAATATTCTTTGAAATCCACTCTTCCAAGATATATGGCAGCACGGGTTCTATGATGAGTATTTTAGCGAGGAAGCCGAATAGTTTTGTAGCAGATATTGCGTTTTCAGCGGACTGCAAAGATTATTATTTTTGTCACGAAAAAATAGTTTATGTCAAAATTTAAGTGTCTTATGTTTTTGCAAAATTCCTTGGAAAATGATTTGACTACTTATTTTAAGTGAACGGTGTATATAATTAATTTTACAGTGGAATATCTTTAAATAATTTATTAGCTCTAACAGATTAAATTTTCCAAAGTGGAGTATTTTGTTTATGTATTTCCCTTAATTTGTAAATGTAGTGATCCAAAAAAATATTGTATGAAAAAAACTGCAGTAAATCATAATGCGGTTGGATAAAGTATTAACGTGCATCGCGCCGGTACACGGCGGGTCTTAAAAAGCTCTAATAAAGCTCGAGCTACGAAAGTAGCTAGGAATTTGCCAACTTGACTCTATCGTTAACATTTCGCTATGCTTTTCATTGAATCGCCATTATAATTTAAGAAACGGCGTTGCTTGCGAATATTACGATTTTAAAAGAAAATAAATTTTACAGAAAGTAATATTAATGTATTACACTATTAGATATAAATTATTTACAATATTTTAAGCGTTCATTACGCAAAACTTTTAACAATGTGTTACTTTTGCTGAGCAGAGATCAGCTTAGGGAGGTATTTTGAAAAATCGACCCTCAAGAGTGTTACGAGGAATTATAAATAAAAAAAAATCCTTTTTATCAGCTATTAGATCTACATACTTAAAATTTAACAAAGGTGTTTTTCTTTCTTTTTTTTGTTTAACTGAGATATGCAAAAAGCTTTTTATGTTTAATTTGCAATTCACATAAAATTAACTCATTAAAAACTTCTTTTTCCTTCAATCTGTGTTGTTTAATTTTAGTTCACCCATGCGAAGAACGGGTATACCAGCTAGTAAAATCTATGGGGTGGGTCTTTAAACAAGTGAATGGCTTTTTACGTTCAGGTAAACTTTTCATAATGGTTAGGTTTGAAGTGCAAAAAATTGCCATTGCAAGTCACTTTCTAGAGGAAAGTAAGAATAATTATAAAATAACCTTTGCTGACATAATCTGGATAAAATAAAAGATAAAGGCACAGATTTTTTTTTTCAAAAAAAGTAAAAAAATAAAGAAAAAAAAAGTGTTTTCACAAAGATCAAATCTGAAAAGGCACAAAATTTTTCATTCGGGAGACAAGCCTCATAAATGTGAAGTATAAGGAATAAACTTTACTGTGTAAAAATAAATTCAAAAATGCATTATTGTATTCATACAGGAGAAAAAAAATATACACGTGAGAGTTTTGTGGTTAACAATTTTTGCCAAAAGGAGATTTGAAAAAGAATCGCCGTATTCATACGAGTGAAACACCTTGTTAATGCAAATTTGGTGGAAAATGCTTTTCCAACCGGAAGTATTACAAACCACCATATTCAAAGTATTACAAACCACCATATTCAAGATTAACACACACAAAAATAAAAATTGCGATATAAATATATCGAAGCAAATCTCTTTTTCCCTCGCAAATCATGGAAAGGCCAAAATTAAGCTCTACAGAACTTTTTCCAAACACTATTAGCTGTTTAAGTTGTATTTTCGAATTATTAACTGTTTTAAATCGTAGTTTCACAATATTTTTTTAAACTGTTGCTAAAACAATGTAAATAAATATTCAGAACGAATCAAAAATTTGTGTTCTCGCTTTGTGCTTTTTAAGGCATGTTTTGTATTTTTTTTTTAATTTGAGAAAATATTTCCTTTGTGTTTCTTAAGATATATTTTAAAAATATTAATCAGTTGTAATAGTGAAAATTTAAACTATGACCTATCATTTTAAGTAGTTTAATCCTTTCGTCGATATCCTAGCGTTTTTTAGTCATAATTCAGAAAATTAAAAGGAATTACTTTATATTCAATATTTTTTGCAGCTTATATTTCTTACAATCTCGGATGCAAAATATTATCCTTCTTGAGTGCTGGGTATCTGGATGCATGCAAAGGTCATGATCTTTCCAGGATCATGCTGGTACTAAAATAAGATATGCAACAGCAATATGTATTATAATAATGGGATAGCGATGTAGCTCATGCAATGCCAATTCTTTGGGCTGTGTTCATGGTTCTTACTGGGCCGCGGTAGCCGAGTGGTATAGGTATCGGATCGTATTTTGCCTGATCACGAGTTCGAGCCTAGTACCACTAAAGACCCGCCGTGTAGGGCAGCGATGCACGTTAAATCTGTCGAGGGCTGAAACGTCCTCCCGTTGATGTGGTGTGGTAGTTAGGAGAGGGGGTGCCAGCTCAGGTGTCGTCCACGTCACTTGACCATGGTTCAAAATTACGTGGTCCGTCGCCCAAAGCCCTCGTGTAGCTGAACAGTGCGACGTTAATATTCCATCCATCAATCAATCAATCATGGTTCTTACTGGAAGTATGACAGAATTTGGCATCGTCAATTGTTCGGGTTTCTTGATTATTTTACTCATGTTGAGATGTGGTTTTGGCAATCAAAAAGAGCCAAAAAGTATTTTATCTCTTAGATTTAATCACGTACCCCATGTACATCAAACTCACGACCCACAACGCACCTTTTGGCAGACCGATAAATGTATTGGTATATAATAATATATAGCAGCACGGGTTGAGCAAGGTCGACTCACACTTTCATTCCTTCGGTGTGTAGATAAATAAGTAACAAGCTTACTTAGGAACTTGACACACTAGGATTACGCATTAAAGTGATCACCTGACGGAAACATTTATTCATGCACCTCAGGGCCCAAGGCTACTGATATGGACACAGCAAGCCTTGGCCCTCATGAGCTGTTGCGCCACTGAGTTAAGTAAATAATGTACAATAAAGTATAGAGATTTTACCCGAAATAAGAAAGATAGTAGCAGAGTGTCAAGTGTCAGGACATGCATATTAAATTTTCTTGTTATTTTATACCTTTTTATTATAATGTATTATACGAAATAAACCTACGTTTCTATGAATTTTGATTTTCTTTGCGGCCCACCTGAAGTTAAACCTTGTTAATTTGGCCCATGCCAGGCTTTCAGTTTGACTCTCTTGATGCACCCTCTTTTATTGTTAGAGGGTGCGTCGAGTCCTCTTCCGTTCTGGTGCATATATTTTATCTCTTTTGAAAACAAATATATTACTTAATGTCTGGAAGCAAAGTTCTTCCCGGTTTTCCAAAAGATAAGTATAAATGATTATAAAATTGCAGTTTTAAGTCAATTTCATAAATTCAATAATGCTTAATTTCATGCGTTTACATACATCAGATATCCCCCAGAGCTCTAATCATAGACCCTTTCAACTTCTTTTATTTACTAATGACTTTGGCAGTATTTTAAATTTTCCGCGAGTATACCTTACTTACCAATGACTTACAATTATTTAAGTTGGTACGATTTAAAATCGTTGGAGCTCTTTCACAAAATGATCTGGATAACTTTTTTTTTATGGTCCACGAATAAGATTACTTTTAAATGTCGAAAAATGTAGCATTCTTACTAAAACTCGGAAATCGCAACATATATTTTTTTCTGTATTATAAAAAATATGCTCTCAATTATTTTACATTCTGCTATTGTTTTCGGCATTTTAATTAACAGCACACACTTAATTTTAATTTTAAGAAAAAAGTTCATTTTTTGTTTTAATATTTTGGGATGCCAGCTCAGATGTTCTAGTCACTTGACCGATGTCCAAAATTACGGAGTCCGTCACTCATAGCCCTTACTTTTCCCGAAAGAGTGAAGTAGACATTTGAATCAAACCAAATTCCTTATTCATGTTCTAGTGTGTGCATAAATTTCTGAACAATGGTAAAATGACAAGATCGGCACTTGAACCACCACTTTTCCTTCAGCATCTTCTTGACGACATTGGGCAACTTTAGTTGTATTGTGTTTCCTGACTGTTCCTTTACAGATTCAGAAATCAAACTCACCATATAGGGTTTTGGATACATATTAGATTGAACGTGGCTCAAAATCATCTCGGGGTCGTGGTATGGAAGTTTTAATTATCTAGTTCCTGGTCCAAAGTCATCCTGATTACTTGACTATAAATATAATTATTGAGGTCTTTTTACAATAACGTAGGAGTAGCTTCAAATTGCAAACTTAGTATAAACCAAATCTGTTTGAATCATTCATAGATCGTGGGAATCGAATGAATGATCTCTGAACACCTAACCGCACAAAATGGTTAATCTACTAAAACCGTTATAAATTTCAAGACACTTGTAATTTTAGTGTGATTGTAAAACTCTTTCATTTCTGAATTCAATCAATTTTCTTTAACAGTTATTTATTATGTATTATAAAAATAAAGGAACGTATATTTAACTATAAACGAAAAGCGAAATAAATAAATAAACAAGTAATATAAAAACAATTAAGTCAATTACTACTTAGATCAACAAAGAGAAATTTTATTTTATCTACTTTTTATTAAACAGTTACAAATATATATATATATAAAAGAAATATGTATTATTTATCAAAAACAAGAAATAATAGATAAAGAACATAACAAGAAATAGCATAATAAAAATATAAAAGCTGAACATGAAGAACAAAATTATAGAGAAATAAAAGAACTACAAAAAAGCAGAACCTAGCGAGTCAGAAAGCAATTTCGGACTTAGGACCGAATAAGTGGGGTTAAACTAGTTTAAAGGCGCCAACCTTCCCCCTTTGCAACTCGGTAGGAAAACCAAATAAAATAAAATAAACAAAACTTCAGAGTATGGATAACTCAGAAAGCATGATAAAACCAATCACTACTATTATGTAACAAACTCTCCCAAAACTCTTAATGCAGAAAAAAATCACAAAATCACAAAATAATTATGTAAGAAAAGTAGAAAAATGCTAAAACAATTACATAAGAAAAGTATCATTCAAAAATTAATTTAACAAAATTTCTTTACTCACAAAGCTTTTACGAAGAGAAACAAGCGTCTTGCCATTAATGAAAGTCAATTATTCACTGTTAAAAAATTCGAAAATACATAACCACATCATTTGAGCTGACTTTTATACCAGCCAGAAAAGACAAGTATAAAATGACGACAATTAAATATGGTAAAATTTGAATTGGTTGATTGTCAAAAATGTAAATTTGCTAGGCTATAATTTGGTTGGTTGTCAACAATGTGTAAGATGTTCAAGATGTGTGTGGAAAAAATGTAAACTGTGATATGAGTGTTATGATATAATCTTCACAGCAAGACCACTAACATGCTGACTTTGAAAACCTATTGTTGTGTGATGGATTTGGAATTTGAAGTAGCAAGCCGGTTAATGTACTTGTGATGAATATAAGATCTCAAGAAATTAAATGGGTATTCATGATCTAAACAACATTGAAAAAAATTTTTTATATTATTGTATTTATCTATTTTGTGGGTAGTTAAGTTATCATTTCTAAATAAAAAATTCAAAATGATATTTCTGTAAATTGATATATGTAAATTACTGTTCCATACGGGAATTTTAATTATATGGAACTTAAACGAATCTCTTTTGTCAAAAATGTTACTGACTACAATATTGTTAATAAGATGCAAGTCTAAATCCAAGAATTCCACCCTATTAGAGTTGAAGTTAGTTTTAAGGAGCTTGAGATATTCAGGGTAGAATGTAATATTTGGTTTGTATTCACTATTTTTACCAAAAATTATTATATCATCTATATAACGATAAATTAAGTAAGAATCATTTACAACATGATCTATTTCAAAAAAATGTAAATATAGGTTCGCTAAACAATTACTAGCTGGACCACCCTGAGGTAATCCTTTGATCTGTTTATAAAGATTCTGATCAAATGCAATGAAATTTTCTTTTAATACGAGGTTAACAAAAATATCAAATTTTTCTTTTTTCATTGAAGTATATAATTCATATTTATCATAAATTAATTGTAGAACCTTAATCATATCGTCAATATCTATAGAATTAAAAAGGTCCTCGAAATCAAAACCATGCATAGAAAAAATCATCATATCCTTAGTAACTCTAGCAATCTCTAAGCTATTTTTAATAATTGCCGTGTTTTGTAAATTATCAATTAGATTTTGAAGAAGAGATTGTAAGATCTTCCCAGACTTCGTGATATATGTATTGTATCCATTAGTGATACTACGGAATTTTATAGGGCTTTTATGAAATTTTGGTGTTAAAAAAAATACTTGGATATTTAATATTATTTAGATGAATATTCAGTCTTTTGTTAAAAGCTAAAAGACGATTATCATCTTCTCTATTATTGTGAATTGATTTTTGAAATGAATTATTATTTAAAATGTGGTTACTTAATATTTTACTGTAAAAATATTTACAAATTATGGCATAACTAGCAGAGACCTTATCAACATATGTAATAACGAAGTCATTTTGGATATTTACTATTGATGATTTAAGATCTTTATACATAATTTCATTTTCAACAGTAAAATCTAATTCCTGAATTTCTGTTGTTACATAAGATCTAAATTGATTGAATGCTTCAATCGGCATTCCTTATTTAATTGCCTACTTCCTCTTTTAGTTATCTTAGGTTTATATATATATATATGTGTATGTATATATATGTACATATGGCAGAATCACAACATTAAGTGGTAATTAATTTTTAATTAATTATCATTAATGTATCGTATTGTCATTCAAACAATCGTGTATATAAATTTCAGTTCAGTTGAATGCTTAAAAAGGTGAGAAAAAAACCTTTTCAAGTTTGACCAAAAATGATGTCAACGTGGCTGTATTTGTATTTCTTTAAATAACTGGTTTTAATCAATTAATTTTTATTAATTATAATTAAATTATTGTATTGTCATCCAAAATAAAATCATTTATACAAAATTTCAGCTCAATTGAGCGCTTAAAAATGTATTTTATTAACGACTGAAAACTCCACCAAGATAAATAAATAGAGAGCGTGAGCTAGTAGTAGGAATTGAGTAAATAAAAGTTAAAGAAAAGTAACTCTGATTGTAAATATCCTTTGTGTTGAACAAAATTTTTTGTGTTTATATTTTTCACGAAAGTTGATTATGACATACTTATATAACTCACATGTAATTTTGTTAATTAGTCTTGCTTCACATACGGAACCCATCGTAACTGCACATCCTGTGTTCTTCATTGTATAAACTGAACAACCGAGAATGCCAGATTTAGATTTTTTTTTAGAGAACGAATGCCGAGACAAAAACTGCCCCCAGTGTCTTTTCAATTTAAAAAACGTACAGTGGATTGCACTAATTACGTCCTTCTATTCTTTTCTATTTAATTTTTGTTTTCAATTTCCTTACCCAATCGTCCCTTCTTATAAGGAACAAGTATTTTATGTATTTTAAGAAATAAGTGAGCCATATGCGTATGTGCGATATAATAAGTATCAGGCCCTGTACACATAAAGTTAGTTTCTTGTATCTGATATAGATCAGTCGTGAAGCACACCACAACTCTCACTTACTAAAGTCGTTGCGAAGATGTGGAAAGAGAAAGGATTGTTCAGATGCCGATCTTGTCACCCAAAATTTCAGGGAAAAAATAGAACTTCAGTGAGAAATATGATTTGATTCAATTGTTTATTAACGTAAGATGTTTACCTGTCCCTCATGGAAGACATCATCAACTTTTGACCAAGTTTTTGATTTCGAATGAGAAAGAATAGTAGCCTATAGGGAATGCGGATTATAGGGCAATTAGATATGGCGCATGGCAGTGATGGACCCCACTGCTAAATCACGAACCATAACACTACAGATTCAATCTGTTACGCACCATTAGGTGTCTGCCCGTACCTTTCAACGTCGTATACCACAGAGTGGAATGTCCACAATTCATCCATTGCTTCGTTTACCTTTGACTGGAAACCTCAGGCCTGTGCTTCTCAAACTTTCTATACACGCGGCCCAATTTTCAATCATAATTTTCATCGCGCCCCCTTACATACAAGAATGATGTATTGAATTCAATAATAATATACTTTGATGTAAAGCTACAATACGTCTTTAATTATAAACCGTACAAATCATCAAGATAAGTATTAAATTTGTATATAATTTTATGACGTGTCCATTGAGTCACTGGTAATTATTAAACTAGCTCTTGACTTAGTACTGCTAAATTAATTATGAAATACATGGTGCAGTACTGATACATTTATAAGTGTATTATATCAATGTAAATGTATATTGTACTTTTTATTATGTCAGAATGTGTGTAATATTTTTTTTTACTTCCTTTCAGTAAATTAATGATTTTTTAAACTAGTGTTTGTTTTCAACTTTTCGATATACACTCGTGCCCCCCTGTGGGGTTATCACGCCCCCCTAGGGAGGCGCTCCCCACAGTTTGAGAAACACTGTCACAGGCATTTGCACGCCCAATAGTGCGATGAACGCCGGCCAGGTACAACGGAAGGGACGGCATTGTGTTTACTGAAGAATCCCACTTCAACCTTCAACATCACGATGATCGAATTCGATTTTGGAGACACCGTGTTGAGAGGTTGCTGAAATGTTGCATTATGCATAGTCACACTGATCCTGCACTCGGTATCATGTTTTGGGATTTTTTTTAATTTCACTAACGCACACCTCTAGTACGCATTTCTGGTACACTGAACAGCCAGAGCTACACCTAAGAGGCATTGGAGCCCGTGGTCCTCACATACATTCAGCGCTTCCCATCAGCCCTATTCCAACCGGATAATGCACGACCATATATGGCATTCAATGTTAAGAGTTCTTTTGTACCTATCAGACTGAATTATTTCTTTCGTCTACTTGTTCTCTCTATCTGTTGCTAGTCGAAAACGTGTCGTTCATGTTTGCACAACGAATGACCCGGGATACACAGCATCTGCTGCTACACCAGATCAAGTTTGGCAATATGTGGTAGCCGCGTGGACTGCTGTACCACAAGGATACCTCTTTGATTATATTCCGAGGCGTGTGGAATCCGTTATAGGCAACCAAGGCAGCTACACTCACTATGAATTTTGTCATCATCCCCACGTAAAATGGGGCGATAATTTTAATCGTTTGATCTCTGTACAACATTAAATCTACCGGAGAAATTTGCCAGCAGTTACAGGTTAAAAGTAAGCTTTAATTTCTACACAAAATACAAGTATAATGCATTTTATTCATTGTGCAAGTTACACAAGCTTCTTCAATATATATATACATCAAAATGACAATTCATAAAAGATGTGTTGCAGTACAATCCATAGTTTTTGAATGCAAGTTGGTAAAATCATCAAAAATAAGTTATATTAATCTTGCTTCACATCAGCTCATTCCGGTCCTAAAAAGAAAAGAAATATATGGATTGTTACTTTTTTTTCCAAAAGAGATTACTAAGAAGGAAACTTGAATCAAAAACTAAATTTTGTTTTTGAAATGGTTAAAATTTGGAAAAACATTTTGCGCGCTCACAAATGGAGCAAGAAACCCAACTTGACAATGCTTTATTGCATAACTGCACAATAAAGGGTGATTCATAAGGAAGTATACAATTTCAATGCAAAATAAATAAAAAAAACAGTGTAAAAGGTATTATATTGTGCATGTAACAGAATTTTTGGATTATTTTGTGAGAGACAATCATAGATGTTCCATGTATGAGTCTTAGATCAATCGATACACATAGAACCGATGATCCATTTCCCCCTAAACACGAGTTATGGTATCTGAATCTATTCCATCGCAAGTGACTTGATACGCAGCTTCAGTTCAGCTATATCAACAGAAATACCTTGTCTGTTACGTATCCCAAGAAGGAAATCACAAAATATTCAGGACTTACGGGGGTCCATTAGGTGAGGGGCATGTGAAAATCCACGGTTCACCCAACCCATCGTTAAGGGAGATGCTCATCGAGGTAATCTCACACGTAGGGCGACCAGAGTGGAGAAGTGACGGGTCTATTCGCGAACCTTCAACTAATCCTAATGGGGTAAATTTTTCTTTTTAACTGTATGTTCTATTGAAAATTTTCTCCCGAAGAAGACGTTTTTTATGCTAAGTGAGTGGTTCTTACGCAGTGGCGTGACGTACACACACGCATCACGGGAGGGGCATGATTCTAAGGGGCCCCAAAACTGACGGTTTATGGTTTTTCAATCCTTTGCAAGGTACTGTTTAGGGCCCAAAACCTGACTTTGCAAGGGGCTCTAATATCCTCTGCTATGCCATTGATCTTACGGCTCACTGAGATGGTGCTTGTCCTTGCCTGTTACTGTTTTAAAGCATTAGAAAAGTGTACACTTCTTTAAGAACCACCATGCACTTACAATGTAGCTAATTTACAAATAAATTTCATGTTTCAAAATATAAAAAGGATATTTAATATAGGACTCAAAAATATATTAACATTTGAAAACTCAATAACTTGCGTAATAATGTAGGTCACATTGTGTTCCGTGGAACCCTCGGGTTCCACAAAGCATACCTAGGGATTCCACGAGTAACAATAAGAAAATCGAGAAGAAATAAATATCTATACAAAATGGATTCTCATTCTCTATGAAGTATGTATAGTTACAAATATCTGAAGCTGCTCATTAAAATTGAAAATTTTATTTACATGTAACAACTTTATTCTGCAGCATTTTTTAAACTTTTATCATAATACAATAAAAGAATATATATATATTAAAACGCGCGCGTATTTTATCTTTAAATATACTCCTGCTAGATTGCGGATTTTCTACTATTTACTCTTTCTCGGGTTCTATGAAATAATTTTATACTCGCGTTAGTTAGCGCAATGTCTTGCCAAACTAAATAGTTTTCTATTGGAAAATGCACCTTTTTACACATTTGGAAAACAGTACATAAAATGAAGGAAAAAGAACATCATATCAACAGTGACGATGTTAAAATCTAAATTGAAGCAAGAACAGCTTCAAAATTTTAGGTTGCAAATTTATGCAAAATACATGGGGGTTTTCTCACAGCTATAAACATTTTAATACCACTCAGAATATTGAGTTTAATGAAATATATTTCTCAACGCAAACGGCAACAAAAACAAAGTATAAAAGCGGAATAAACTTAGAAAATTTAATGTAATTGCATTTAATCTCAATAGACCTAGACTTTGACAGTTCCTGTGTAAAAAAGTAAGCACATATCCCAGTAACTATAAATAATTCATGGATAGGGGACACTTGAATCATAAATTAATATTATTAATGAGTAATAAAAAATGAAATTAGAATTTCGCTTACTAGTAAATGCAATACTGTTTTATTTGCATTTACATAAAGTGTGTATAATACGTTTAATCTACTTTAAATATTATTTTGAGGTATATTCTTTGAAGTATGTGTATACGGATTGGGGTTCCACGAAAACTCTTTCTAGTTCTAGAGCATGCATGCCTAACCCGTGGCCCATGGGCCGCATGTGGCCCATTTGGAGACTTTTTGCGGCCCAATTAAAGTTTCTGTTTATATTATTTTAGACATTTGCACTACAGACGGTTAAATCGAAAATATCGTGTTTTAACCCACCCTCACCTATCCCCGTGCAGTTCTTACCGAAATATTTTTTTTTTCATTTGATTTCCAAGCAATTGTAATAACAGGTGTTGATGGATGAAGGACAGCAGATGAGCGTTGGTATGCTATTCCTCTTTCAACGAGAACTTCGTTGAGAGTGAGTACTGTATTTAGTTCTATTTGTCAGAGAAATAATTTATGTATATATTTTTAAGTTCAGATTAGTAGTCTTTTTCTTGTTTTATTTGGCAATGAAAGAATCCGATGATGGATTTAATGAGTTGCCTCAGGACTGTCAGACCAGCTAGTAGAAATGTAAGATAATTACGGCAGTAGAATAAAAATGTTTAATATTTTAACCTTCTGAAATTATGTAACTTTTTCATTTTATGATATATTTTAATCACGGTGCAATAATTAATATCATTCAATAAGAAACTAAACTTTTGGCTATCGGGCAGAAAAGAAACTTTTTTGTCAAACAGTGTAATAATTACAAGCTGCTCTTTGTTTAATTGCCTTTTTGCATTTGAAATAAAATTTTGAAAATCTAAATCAATTTTATGCAAACATATTGTAACACAAGTATAAAATGTTAAGATGTCACGCACATATAGTTGTTATATTACGTAACCTCAGATGGTGGCATAAATCTAATGTAGATAAGAACCTTGTATGTTAAGAGATATTCTTCCACCAACAAGTGCAATCGGTCGACTTTCAGCTTTGTTGTGATTGTGATCCAGTAAAAGGTAAACTTGCTGTTTTTGATCTTATCAATAATTATTGAAAATATATTTGTATTATATATTTATCTGAAGTAAAATACAAAAACAAGTGTCACATTAATTGTAAGGTAATAAAATATTTTGAGTGTTGTACGATAGTGTATAGTATTTTGAATAATTTGTTTTATTTTGATATGTGCGGCCCACCTCAGTTTAGTAAATTTTTACTTGGCCCACCAACCGATTTGGGTTGGGCACCCCTGTTCTAGAGGCTCCACGAAACCACCTTCCAGTTCTAGGATTTCTGTGAGTTGAAAAAGCTTGAAGACCACTGATGTAGGGTGAGAGACACAAATTGACTTACATGCTTGAAAGAAAACTGAGTTTTATTGCAAAACCCCATACGTCCTTTCAGAAGTACGAAAAATGACCAATAGATGGCGCATTATATAATAAAAGCAATAATTGGCACAACAGTCGACTTTAAGCAATAAAAGTTGTGCTCTATAACAAATGTTAATCTGTCGTCGTCATTCATCAGCAAAAAGTGGAGGGATAAAAACATTCTTAAGAATGCTATATGAAATGGATATACATTTGGCACAGCAAACTGAAGTCTTTTTATGATCCATGTTATTGTAGCAATAAATATAATTAAAGCGATAGTTTGTAATGGAGTACTTTCGTATTATATCATTCCGTCAAATCAAAAAACGTCGCCAAATGTTTCGACATACAGTTAAAAGTAGAAGTTACTCCTGCGCATAGTAAAAATAACCTTGTTCGCGTATGCTAGAAAATAATTACTATTTTTCAATTCCTACTATTGGCTCACGCTCTCTATGTATTTATCTTGCTCAAATTTTCAATCGTTAATAAAATACATTTTAAAGCGCCCATTTGAGCTGAAATTATCTATACACGATTGTTTTGGTGACAATACGATAATTTAAATATAATTAATTAAAATTAATTGACTGAAACTAATTATTCAAAGAATTTCAAATGCAGCCACGTTGGCATCATTTTTGGTGACTTAGCGACCGTTTTCGATACTTATATCAAAACTTTAAAAGGTTTTTCTTTCACATTTTAAAGCACTCATGCGAGCTGAAATTTTCAATACACAATTGTTTTGGGAGACAATACGATAATTTAACTATACATAATTAAAATTAATTGACAAAAACTAATTATTTAAAGAAATACAGGTTCAGTTAAGTTGGCTTCACTTTTAGCGACTTGGGTCAAAACTTTAAAATATTTTTTTTCCCAACGTTTTAAGGCATTAAGTTGAACTGAAATTTTATGTACACGATTGTTTTAAATGACAATAAGATACTTTAATGATAATTAATAGAAATTAATTACCACTTAATATTGCGATTCTGCCATTCGTATATACATATTTATAATAATTGTAATTATTTGATAAAAAGTAACTATAAAATAAAATTTTTCTTGCTGTTTCTTAGTAGGAATTGACTTAAATTTTTTTAAATATTATTTGTTTATTGTTTGCCACGCAGGTTCGAAAATATTATTATTATTTTGCAATGCTATAATTTGCGAATTAATATTATTATATAAATCTACAGTATAATTATAGCCTTTAATATTACTTAGTCGTGAAAAATCATCAGAATTTGGGACTTATTTTTTACGGAAGAGAACGCATTGAAGTATTTCTATAAATATGGTCTAATGTAGAAGTACCCGAAAGACTATAGGTTTTAGGAAAACAGCAAAAAACATGGCGTATCTACACGAAAGCATTTAGATTTGCTCTCAAGAGAATTTATGCTAAATTCGCTCTAAATATAGAGTTCTAATCTGGCGTGATTTTGAATGCAGTTACCTTACTTTAGCCACCGGAATAATTTCTTTCGTTTCATTTAAATACAGTATTTAATTCTACCAAAAAAAATCATCCCCAATTTATTTGCTGATGGGTTAATACGGAAAGAAAGGATGAGCTGAAACTTGTTTTCGCGCATGCGCTGAAATGATGGTGCCATTTGGCGAAGTCTTTTGATGTTGCCGAATTGGCCGAGGATGCATTGCGTAAAAATACATTAATAATCAGTCATGAATTTTCCACAAAGAATGATTTTTATAAATACTCTGTAGGTAACATTTTTTTTTTATCTATATTCACTTATTTATTGCTTAATCTCTGCAGAATGATCCTATATAAAAAGAAGTCCGCGAAAAGCATACAATGAATACAATTCCTTTATATTTTATTTTAAAATTCAAACTGACACAATTATAACTAATTAAATTTACCTGCTGAATAAGATAGATTTCCACCACTTCTTTCGTACGATCCAAACTTTTAAAACTTTCTTCTCTTCCTAGAATAGAAAAAGTTCATGAAATAAAAATTATTATGTAAAATTTAGGTCAAAAACTAACTATACGAACAATTCCGCAGGAATTCAATTTAATAATAACTCAGAAGAAACTTTTTTCTCTCCCGGGATCCCGGATTCCCGAGAAATCATAAGTTTTCCATACTTTTTGAATTTCCGGGAACAACATAAGATAAAATAATCCGAGGTAGCCAGTTTTGACTTGACTGTGAATTTCGAACTACGATATAAATTTTAGCAGACCACACTGATGCAATTTGCGATCGTTTACGCCGAATATTTATTTGAGCCCTAGCGGTGAGGTAAAACTGTAAAAAAGAGAAACAGTTAAGAGCCCACGTAGGGCTGGGAAAAACTTGGCAGCTTGTCATTGGAAAGAGTATAGGCATGAACTAATTGACCTGATCAGTTCCTGTCTGTCGAACAATACCACGTTAAATAAAAATATTTAGTTTTTAAAGAAACATTGTTTCGTGTAGCCTATCAGTAAACTTATTCTGATAAAGTTCTAAAATCTAGGTTTAATTTAAGTTCTTGTACTTAAAAATGTTATTTATTTCATTTATTATTTTAATTTTTTTCCCGGATACTTGTCTTCGTTATAATCTTTTTTTTATTGAATCAGCAGTTGGAAGAAGAGAATGAGGACCTAACTGTTTGTTGGAGAAAATTTTTTAAAAATCTCACAAATCTTCTAAATTTTTTTTAACCAAAATATTGTGTGTGTGAGACCTTCTTACATCAATATTTAGTTATTTTTATGTGACAAAAACATGGATATTTCATAAACAAGAAACCAGTTACGCAGATAAAATACCATAGAATCTGGCGTAATAACGAGCATTTTTAACACCAAAAATAAGATCGAAACTTACAAGTGCGCTTTATACGCCTGGTATAAAAATGATAGCTTCAAAAATAAAAAAAAGAGTTGAGCATAAAAAAAAACCCTAGACTTTTACATAGATAGAAACATTGTTCATTTAAAAGAAATGACATACCTAAAGAATTTTAAGGGCTGTAACTGTAAGCATACCATTTTTTTTATAAAATATTGGCATAGAACCTCTAATAAAGGACTACAAAACATAATAGAATTGCACACGCACATTTCAGGTTCCTTCGTAAAAAATGGGGAGGGCATTATACGGCAAATATACCTAAAAATCAAGAACCGCAGCTTGAAAGTACAGGTGCGTGTTATACGCCGGATTTTACGGTAATTAAATGTTATGTGCTATATACATATGATCAGTGTCGGTTTATCCATTGGGCGCTTGGGATGGGTGCCCAGAGGCCCGATTAGGCTGGACTTAACCAGATTTTCTGGTTATAAATTTCAATCCGCCAGTGCCTAAGAGGCCCCTAGATCTTCCGCATCCAGAGCCTGAAATGAGTTTTAACTGGCAATGCATAGGATTATCAACAATCGAAAAAATATCAAGAACTATGGAGTGTGGGGGGTCTGTACCTTGGACCCCCACCCCTTCGAGCGCGCCACTGACCATTACTGCAATGTACTATTTTCAAAAAATAGTAGAAACACACGAGTAAAGATTAAGAACTGAAGCACGCCCATACGATAACTATTGCATTTAAATCGATATGCCCTATGTTGTGAGACAGGGATTTTGGGGGCTGTGATGCCAAGTTGATACATAAATATTATTGATACGTAATATTTTAACACGAAAGAACTTGCGACTTCTTAAATCTTATTTCTCTCTCATATTACGCAATTTTTTCTTGGTATGACGTCACTTCTGTTAAGAACAGTTACTAACATCTAATATTAGTATTATTGTATATAAATCGTCATTCCTGAATAAGAAATTACTTGAATTTTCTTATCTGAAACTTACCAAATCTTTATCAAACTGTTTGGGTTTTTCCTCTCTTTATAGCAGTCTTCGCATAAGAAATTTCCAAAATTATTGTAAGAAACAGCTCCATTCTTTTTCGGCTTGCATTGACGGCTTACTAAACACTAGAAATAGCTATGTGAAAACTCCTTTCTTGTTTCTCTTCGGATACTGCTTAAAAATTATGATGATGATTATTCTCATACATATTAGTATATTTTCCATTATGCAACAACAGCATAATCCCAGCGTACAAACGATCCTTAAACCCTTTCCATATTCATCAATAAAACAGGATTTTCTGCATATTTATCAAAAGATTTGACAACAAAATCAATCAATTATTTAAGAAAGTGACTAAAAGAAATAAGTAAAAGATGATTTTTTTTCGTGACACTTCTGTTTGATTCAAAATTAGTGTGACTAATTTTAAAACCTTATAACTATGAATGATAAATTTTTATCGCTTTGCTGCGAGTTATATTTTTAAAAAAAAGAAACGTTTCAGTTACCAATCTAACTATTTTTATCAGTGGGAGTTTAAATTATAACTCCGAATTTACATCCTTCAATCCGAAACGAAATTTAAAGCTGTTAAAGGATCTCTACTCATATTCTGTTATAAATAAAAGCATTTTAAAATCAGAAAATACATTTTGCTAATGGATTACTATCTGAATCTCGAAAAGAAATAATTTGGCCGGTAATCAAAGCTCCAGGAAAGAAATGTGGACGAAAGGAAGTCATTGAGGAAAAAGAAAAAAAAGCTAACAAAGACTATTCGTTGTAGAAAATTCTCTGCCTCAAATAATTTCAGTTAATTAACTACAGGTATCGCAATCGACAATTTTTCGTCAGATAAAGAAAAATGGCTACAAAAAAGTGAATAAATCAGACTGTCTTCAAATGTCTGTGAAGACCGTAGAAAAATGAAGAAAATGTTCTTGGCATCTATATTTAATGTTGCGCCTAGGTAGACAAAAATCACGGATAACTTCGGATAAACCACTGTTTCATCTGTCATTCACAACAAAACGAAAATACATACACACTATATTTCACGCAAAAAACGTTGCAAAGACGCAGCTGTTTTGCAAAATGCAAGTTGGCCGTCAGGTGTTATGGTATCGATTGGAATGTTCTCCAGAGGATTTACAAAACCATTTTTTGTAGAACCAAAGGTTAAAATTGGTGTTATCAGAATAAAGTTTTAAAATACTCGATCAAATAAAGTAAATGTCTTTACCCTCAAAGAAACTTAGTTTTTCACCAAGATTCTGCACCAAGTCATACTGCAAAATCAACTATAAAAAATGGCCGAAAGATTAAAAAATAAATTTTCTATCTACTGAGAAATGGCAACCACCATCCCTTGACAGTGTTAATCGAGATTATTTTTTATTGGGATACTTAAAAATCAATTAAGCAAACGTAAAGTAAGAACACTCCAAGGGCATCAAAACGCAAGCAAAGAGGTAGTTGGGAAAATACCCCCACCCCACAAATGGTCAAAAGCCCCCAAACCCCCCAAAACGTTTATGCAAAGTGTACTATGCCAAAGAAAACCCGATTGAAAATTTCATGAAAATAACTTAATTCAATAAAAATTTAAGATGCTCTGAAATTGGTTACATTTTTTAATTAACCGGTAAAGCAAATCAAAGGTTTTCGTAAGAATAAATTTGTTCTGCCATTCAGGGCCGTTTTTAATATTCCAGGCACCCTAGGCACCAAATTGTCACGCCTCCTCCTTCAGTGCTTATCTTGCCAGTTTTGGGGTTTGGAAGGGATTTTCCCTTAAACTCTCTCACTCTTTTTTTTCCCCTTTCTTTGTTTTTGCTGTTTGGAATATTTCCATTACCCACCACATATTGACCCGCCGTGTCCTGAACTGGCAACCGTAAGGAAAGGACAGTGACATGGTTTGGTCACTATTGTTCACTTCTTACCTTACAGACTTACGCACCAACCACCTACCCACTCTTTTATAAATTAGTAAAGTAAATTAATGTAATCGTTTGTAATTATAATATAGAGTGCACATCAGTATGGTGTATATAAAATATACAACTAAAAATCAATTTTTTTTTTAAGAAAAATTCTGAGGAGGTGTACAGATACCTTAATATAAGAAACACGCTTGCCAAATTCCAAATCAATACGTCCGGTTATTCAAAAAAAAAGGGGAATGGTTTTTATCTTTAATTCCTTGTAAATATTTTAGGAGTCAATTTCCGTGAAATTGGTTCTGAGCCAAACTGCACTTAATAAAAGAAACATGTTCACCAAAATTTATCAAACCTGCAAGTCTAATATTTCATAGCTCGGCTGTCACAGCTTTGACAGTCCATTTAAGCAGTACTCATTCCCTTTATATATACATATATACATATATATATGTATACATATATATATACATATATATATACATATATATACATATATATATGTATACATATATATATATATATATATATATATATATATGTATACATATATATATACATATATACACTGCTGGACAATTGCTAAGGACGGATCACAAATTGCTATGTAGCATAACATTAAGCGAGACATGAGGCCTAGTAGGATAAAATATAGTTGCCACACTGTTCAGACATTAGAATAAAGAATATTTATTGTTCTGGAAAGTACAAAAGCTGTGAAACATCTGAACGAAAAAAAATGTTCTTTTGATCTGCGTACGGAGAAATGGAACAATGCATCTAAAATTCAGCAGGCACCTTAAAGAAAGGTATCAGTACGGGATATGTCGACCGTGGAGTGTGATGCAACATTCCACACGTCGTACCATACTTTGCACAACATTATCCAGCAGCTGTTGAGGCAATTTATCCCATTCCTCTGTGAGTGCACGGATGAGGGTGTTCTTGTTTGTCGGAGGATAGTTTTGACCAGTAACTTGCCTCTCCAAAGCATCCCACACATTTTCAATGGGGTTTAGATCTGGAGGACGTGCTGGCCATACGAGACGTTGAATACCCTCGCTGTGTAGACAATCATGAACAGTGAGTGTTCGATGACATTTTGCGTTGTCGTCCATAAAAACAAATTTATCACCGACAGCACCACGGGAAAGATGAACATGAAGAAGTAGAACTTCATCAATGTATCGTTGGCCCGTCATAGTCCCATTCGCAGCCACATGTAGGCGCGTGCGGCCATTGATCATGATTCCGGCCCACACCATGATACTGCATGTCGGATATCGGTCCTTTTCCTGGATATTTTCTGGACGATAAGCAGTACCACTATCGCGCCAGATCATTTGGCGTCTACAATCCGAAGACAGACTGAACCTACTCACCTCTGAGAATAGTACGCATGCCCAGTCCTGTTCAGTCCAATTGTGATGCTCAAGACACCATTGCAAACGGGCAGTACGGTGCTGTCTGGTCAATGGGACACACATAACAGGTCTGCGTGCGTATAGTCCTCCTCCCCTCAAACGTCTGGCAACAGTTTTTCGGGAGATCTGCTTTCCTGAGGCAGCAAGAAACTGATTTGCCACCTGCTGATCTGTGGTGCGCCTGTTCCTTTTTTTTGCTGATAGGACGATATATCTGTCTTCTGCAGGCGTCGTACTTCTAACACGACCTCCCCGTGCCGTCTACTACATTCCAGTAGTTTTAAATGACTTCCACAGCCGTGAAACAACGCTGTGAGCGATGTCGAACATCCTGGCAACATCTGTTATTTTTCGCCCTTCTTCGATCTTTCCAATAATTCGGCCACTCATAAAATCATCTATGTGATGTCGGGAAAACATGCCAAAAATTTTAAGTTCGTCTATTAAATCTTTCCTGTAAAACTTTGACTTGAAACAACAACTGTCCACACGCGTCAAAACCTTTAAAGCTCTTATGAACGCTATCATGTGATGAACAGACGTGGGAAAAAAATGTGCATGCTCATACTTCTTCTTACTAATATCCCGCATTTATTCTAATTTTCCACATTTTGCTTCCTTTCATTTTGTGGTTGCTATGGATGATAGTGTTATCCGTCCTTAGCAATTGTCCAGCAGTGTATATACATATATATATATATATATGTATACATATATATATGTATATATATGCATATATATATGTATATATATGCATATATATGTATATATGCATATATATGTATATATATGTATATATATATGTATATATATGCATATATATGCATATATATATGTATATATGCATATATATATGTATATATATGCATATATATGTATATATATGCATATATATGCATATATATATATGTATACATATATATTTATATATTTATATATATATATATATTTATATATATATATATATATATTTTATATATATATATATATATATTTATATATATATATATATAGATATATATATTTATATATATATATATATATATATATATATATATATATATATATATATATATATATAAATCAATCACAATAATCAATTAAAAAATTAAAATTATTAGAATCTTATAATACTAAATCCTATTTCAAAATATCAATGGCGAATATAGAAGATAAAATTGCACCGTTTTCAAACAAAATTATAAAATAAAAATTTATAAAATATCCAAGTGCAACCTCGGACTTAGGACCGATAAGTGGGGTTAACTAGTTTGATGGCGCCAACTTTCCCCCTATTGCAACTTGGTAATTTAATCGGAAAATATCCAATTCTCAAAAATTTAAAAATTAAAAGTTAAAAAGTTAAATTTAAACCATTAAACTTGAAAAATTAAACTATTCGCCATCGCATTCTGAAAGATATTATAACCTTAAAATATTAAAATCTTAAAACAAATTAGTGCGTAATATAAGTGAACCATCGAACACCATAGATGATGCAACATCTTTAAACTAGTTGAATAGGTAGAAAAAATATCTGAAATCCGAAAGTTCAAATTAAAAAATATCTAAAATCAAAAAGTTCTAATCAAAAAATATCTAAAATCTGAAAGTTCAAATTAAAAAATATCTAAAATCCGAAAGTTCAAATTAAAAAATATATAAAATCCGAAAATTCAAATTAAAAACCCAGTATATACACAAATGAATAGCGTAAATCATTAAAAACTCACCATAGAGCTCCCTATCAGTAATTCAATCCATAATTATTGAACTATTTATCATATTTAATACAACAATTACCACTCTTATATTTTGCTCATAACTCCTACTAATGCCATGTCAATCCAAATGATTCATAATCTAACATTAGTGCTTAACTATTTGGTATTAGAGGCTCATCAGATTGCATGCAAAAAACTTGCGTGATAGGTCATAAATAATCTTAAAGCGTAGTCGTGTAAATATTGGTCAATGTGTGTATTAAAATGTATCCTGTGTGTGGAATGCACATATACTTCACAGCTGGACCACTAACAAGCTGACTTTATGGACCTACCTTTATGGAACTTTTCAAAACTAATGTAATTATTCAAATCATATTTCTCATATGCATCTGAAAGTACCTCAATTATATCTTCTATTTTGATGGAATTAAAAAAAATCTTCGAAATCGAACCCATGTACAGGAAATACCTCTTCTTGATCAACTTTCTTTATTACATATATATCATGGCTGTTTTTTATAATAGAAGTATCTTTAAATTTGTCTACTGTATCTTGTAATATGGTCTGTAAAATTCTTCCCGATTTGGCTATATAAGTATTGAACCCATTTGTTACACTGCGGAATTTGACTGGATTTTTATGAAATTTAGGAGTCAAAAAAATATTGGGATATTTAATTTTATTGCTAGAAATATTTAATTTTTTACAAAATGCCAATAATCTTTTGTTAACTTCTTTCATACTAAATTTACTTACTTCATATGAATTATTAATTTGTATATGAACATTTATTAATTTACTATTGTATTATTTACACATAATTGCATAATTTCTAGGGACTTTATCTAAACAGACAATTATAAAGTGTTTTTGTAAATTTTCTATTGGTCCTTTATTTTTTCTATAACAATCTTCATTTTTTGTTCTAAAATTAAAATTCATTAAGTCCCTGAGGACATGAAAACCATATTCTTTAAAAAAGCCTGAGTAGGTAAATTATAAATAATTGCAACATCTAGAATGGATTTATTAATATCTTCTGAAAGCTGTTTTCTCACATTTAAATTGCTGTTTGAAATACACTCATATCCATAAATTAAGGATAATGAAGTTCAGGCAAAGAAAGAGACAGAAGCAAAACAAATTTGACTTATTTGTGAAGTCTATTTATTAAACAAAAGGTAAAGAGCGAAAAAGATGCTATATGCTTGACATAAATAATAAAAATTGCGATTTTTACTCCTTGGAGCAAATTTCAAACAAGAACCTATTTACAAAAAACAGTATAGTATGGTGGTTAGTATGATGGTTAAAACGGAGTACGTCTCTCGGACGATGCAATATAGGCCTTACAACGCCTAGGCATACCGAGTATCAAATTCTCATTCTGATCTTGGGGAATATTACACCACTCATCAAGCAATGCCCTCCTAAGTTCCGGTAGACAGGTGGGAGAGGGTTCACGGGCTGCAATTCGTCGGCCAAGCATATCCCACACATGCTCTATGGGATTCAAGTCTGTTGAGTATGCTGGCCAATCCATACGGGTGATATCCTCCGATTGAAGACATTCGTCTACAATGTTTGCACGGTGAGGACGGGCGTTGTCATCCATAAACAGAAATTCAGCACCGATATGGCGCCCCGAAACTAACGTACATGTTGTTCCAGAAGGATATCCCGATAGATGTGGCCTGTCATCGTTACACTCTGAACATGCAGGTTAGTTCTGGAACCAAGAATAATTCCTTCCCAAACGAGCCATCCTGCACCACCGTAACGGTGTTGTTCAATGGTGTTCTCTTGGTGGTAAAGGGTACCTGGCACTCTCCATATTAAAGTCCGGCGAGAATCAGACTGCAAACTAAACCCGGACTTGTCGGAAAACATCCCACAAGACCACTGTTGTGGTGTCCACAATACATGCACTCTACTCTAGGTTAAACGCAAGCAACAGTGAGTTGCGGTAAGTGGAACACATCTGACAGTCCTACGAGCATATAGGCCAATGTGCCCTAAGCGTCTGTACACGGTCTGCCTTGAAACTGTCTTACCGGTAGCTGAAGGGAGCTGACGAGACAGGTATGATACTGTGCTCCGTCTGTTTCTTTTGGAAGTGGCTGTCAAATACCGGTCCTCATTCGGGGTTGTAACTCGGGGGCGACCTGTGCTGTGACATCTACTCACATTACCATAATCTTGGAATCGTTGCCAAAGCCTGGAGATGACACTCTGGGCGATTCCAAGTTCCTCGGATACTTCCAGCTGGGTACGTCCCCATTCCAGTCGTCCGATAGTTCTACCACATAAGAAATCATCCAAATGCTTCCTTTGTGCCATAACTATGCGGCTATTGCACTGAAAGTCTTTTAAAGTGCTTTTGAACAATTTTACTTCTTTGCCACCATTCCTTATATACCCCTCTCTTACACTATCGTCATTGTGACGTACTATCCGCGCCATTTTGTGGTTTCCTGTTATTTGCATATTCTTCTTTAAGATGTGTGTGATTATACTACAGGTGAAATTTTGTTTTTAGATTTCAATTTCTGTGTGATTGTGAATTATCCTTAATTTATGGACATGAGTGTAATTAATCGATATCCAGTACCTTTGCTCATAATTTCTCTTAATTTCTGATCCTGAACTATTTCTAAATTGCTAGTTACTACGTGCCCATGATATTCGTCCACGTTATTCCTGTAATTATTGCAAATACATTATTTTTTATGTACCATTTCCTTAATACTATTATAGTTAAAAACTGATCTACTAATTTTTTTATTATATCTGAACGCTGATTTTATCAACACATTTCTCACCGGGTATAAATCCATGTGTTTCCTAAATATTTCAGAAAATTGTATCCCATTATATGATTTATTCATGTAAAGCAAATATATATCTTATATATTAAAATTCGTAGGTAAACAAACGTATCTATGTAGGGATGTATATATGAATATTTTCTCTCGAACCAAGAGACGTAGAAACTCTCTGAAGGTACCAAAATTTCGGGAATGATCCCAGGAACCCGTTTTAACCATTTATATTCCGATATTCCAATCAGTTAAAAAGATGTTAATTAAAAACCTTAAAATGCATTGAAATGCATCGTGGTGCCATCTGCAGAGATTATCGGAAAAAAATTCTGTTTTTACAAAACAACGAAGCATTGAATATAAATAATTTTATTTAAAAATTAATATAATAAAATTATATATATCTTTCTTTCAATTTATTTATTTTACATTTTTTTAAAATAAAAAAATGAGTCAAAATCGGTTTTTTTTTTAATACGAATATAAGTTGTTCCGCTTGAACTTTCTTCCGCGTTAATGAAAAAATATTTTACACTAAAAAAAAGTTCATGCTTTTTTTTCCGCGTGTAGAACAATATTATACGTAATCTGTACAAAGATTGACAAAGTATCTTAAAAATTACGGTTAAAAAAAAACAATATCTTTCTTTCAATTTAATTATTTTACAATTTTTTTTTATATATTTTCGGAACTTTTTTTTTTTTCAGAGGTTTTTAAAACACCATCTAATAATTTTGTAATTTTTAAAATTTCTATTTTTCTGTTTATTTCATTACATAAACCATTCTTTTTTTAAAAAAAAAATGTATTTTGGGTTTTCGGTGACTTCAAAATTAAACGAAAAAAATTGCCTCAAATGTCAGTAACAATTAATTAATTATAATTACATTCTTTATTTTTGTTTCATACTTTTTGATTACAAAAGCAATCGTTTCAATAGCTATCTGTAAATTTTCTTTTATTAATTACTTATAGAAATTTGATTTTAATAAATAAATAAATATATATATATATATATATATATATATATATATGTTTTAAAGGATAATTTCTATTATTTCATTACTAAAGGAATTCTTTGTTAATTAAAAAGTACATCGTCTATTGTTTATATGAAGTTTGAAATCATTAACTTAAAAATTAAGCCCGAAAAAATATTTTACTTCAACGAATATTGAAATGAAATATTAAAAAAAATCTACCTTTATTTTAAGGCTCATTTCAATGTTCTTCCCCGACGTAACTGTAGTTTTGTTGGTTAACCTGCTGCTTTATAAATGGCAGTTCCCGGGTTCGAAACTGAAGAGGAACAAACTTTCAATTTCGCATTACGCTACTTTTTAAAGATTCATATTTTTTTAGTGGAATGAGAAAGGTTAAAATTAAAATGAAATAAATTAATTCTTTGTTTATTATATAAAGTACATTGCGTCTATTATTTTGGATCAAAATACATTTTAGAGACATTTTTTACATTTAGTATCAGAATCATTTTCTTTTTATTGCTTCACATTAATATTTTTTTAATTCTAACGCACGACTGTTAAGACATTAAAACATCGGAAAGATCATTTAAAATTTTTTCAGTGGAATGAAAAAGGTTAAAATTAAATCGGTTATTTTTTAATGTTTTTTTAGTACATGTACAAATATATATATATATCTAGGCTTTCCCCCATACTCTGGTTTTTTTTCTAAATTATATATATTTATATGTTAAATCAAACATTCAAACGTTCAGAAAAAATCAATCCCTTCAATAGCTATCTGTAAATTTTCTTTTATTTATTACTTATAGAAATTTGAATTTCATAAATATATATATATATATATATGTATTTTTAAAAGGATTATTTCTATTAATTCATTACTACAGTAATTCTTTGTTAATTAAAAAGTACATCGTCTATTATTTTGGACCAAAATACATTTTAGAAACATTTTTAAGCTAACTATATATAACGATTGATTGATTCATGAAAATCAGAAATCTATTTTATTATTTTAGATTCTTAAAAACTGACTATTATCAAAAAAAGGATGAACGTTTTTTGTTTGACTCTTAGCATCAGAATCGTTTTCTATTTATTGCTTCACATTAATAATTTTTTAATTCTAACGCAATATTTTTTTTATAAGTCATACATCGAAATTTGAAGCAATATCTTATCTGTGAGAAGGAGGGGAAGGTAGAACAATAATTTTACACTAAAAAAAACGTGTTCGGGCTATGAAGAGGGGAAAGAAACCTGTCTTAAATCAAAATAAGTGGAATGGAACAAATTTTGAAAAAGGGAAATTTTTTGACATGAATTTAGAAATCACTCACATTGTGCGCGTACAAACACACACACAGAAATGCTGGTGTCATGAGGAAAAGAGAAAGCGCCGATCAACGCTCGGCTAAGCGGTGGAGGGGGGATGGAAGTCATTTTGAAAATGAGTATTAGAAGTTCTGATTTTGTGAAAGAAAGGGAAAATTTATAAAAGTAGAGATAGAACGTGCAACGCCGGGCCATGCAGCTAGAATATATATATATATATGTATATATACAGAGACGAACTTCTATATAACGAATCTCTATATTGTGAATTTTTCTATGTAACGAGCTTTTCCCTGGAACCTTGAACAATTCACGATTTACTTCGTAAATTAATCTCTCTATAGCGAAGTGCATTTTCTACATAACGAACTTTTTCTTTGAGGATTAAATTTTTGTTCTGCCTTTTTTTAAAGTACACTGCTGGACAATTGCTAAGGACGGATCACAAATTACTTTGTAGCATAACATTAAGCGAGACATGAGGCCTAGTAGGATAAAATATAGTTGCCACACTGTTCAGACATTAGAATAAAGAATATTTATTGTTCTGGAAAGTACAAAAACTGTGAAACATCTGAAAGAAAAAAAAATGTTCAATTGATCTGCGTACGGAGAAATGGAACAATGCATCTAAAAGTCAGCAGGCACCTTAAAGAAAGGTATCAGTACGGGATATGTCCACCGTGGAGTGTGATGCAACATTCCACACGTCGTACCATACTTTGCACAACATTATCCGGCAGCGGTTGAGGCAATTTATCCCATTCCTTTGTGAATGCACGGATGAGGGTGTTCTTGTTTGTCGGAGGATAGTTTCGACCAGCAACTTGCCTCCCCAAAGCATCCCACACATTTTCAATGGGGTTTAGATCTGGAGAACGCGCTGGCCATACGAGACGTTGAATACCCTCGCTGTCTAGACAATCCGTAACAGCGTGTGTTCGATGACATGTTGCGTTGTCGTCCATAAAAACAAATTTATCACCGACAGCACCACGGAAAAGACGAACATGAGGAAGTAGAACTTCATCAATGTATAGTTGGCCTTCATAGTCCCATTCGCAACCACATGTAGGCACGTGCGGCCATTGATCATGATGCCGGCCCACACCATGATACTGCATGTCGGATATCGGTCCTTTTCCTGGATATTTTCTGGACGATAAGCAGTACCACTCTCGCGCCAGATCAGTTGGCGTCTACAATCCGATGACAGACTGAACCTACTCTCATCTGAGAATAGTACGCATTCCCAGTCCTGTTCAGTCCAATTGTGATGCTCACGACACCGTTACAAACGGGCAGTACGGTGCTGTCTGGTCAATGGGACACACACAACAGGTCTGCTTGCGTATAGTCCTCCTCCCCTCAAACGTCTGGCAACAGTTTTTCGGGAGATCTGCTTTCCTGAGGCAGCAAGAAACTGATTTGCCACCTGCTGAGCTGTGGTGCGCCTGTACCTTTTTGCTGATAGGACGATTTATCTGTCTTCTGCAGGCGTCGTACTTCTAACACGACCTCCCCCGTGCCGTCTACTACACATTCCAGTAGTTTTAAATGATTTCCACAGCCGTGAAACAACGCAGTGAGCGATGTCGAACTCCCTGGCAACATCTGTTTTTTCGCCCTTCTTCGATCTTTCCAATAATTCGGCCACGCATAAAATCATCTATGTGATGTCGGGAAGACATGACAAAAATTTTAAGTTCGTCTATTAAATCTTTCCTGTAAAACTTTGACTTGAAACAACTGTCCACACGCGTCAAAACCTTTAAAGCTCTTATGAACGCTATCACGTGATGAACAGACGTGGAAATAAATTTGCATACTCATACTTCTTCTTACTAATATCCCGCACTTATTCTAATTTTCCATATTTTGCTTCCTTTTATTTTGTGGTTGCTATGGATGATAGTGTTATCCGTCCTTAGCAATTGTCCAGCAGTGTATTTCTGAAGAAATTTCAAGTTATTCTCTTTTTATCATTTATTTTATTGTAGTCATAAACTTTGAATTGCTTTTATTAAATCCTAACTCATTAAAAGCAATAGAGTTCTGGACGTTTCATCCAAGTAGTGCAGACTTTAACCCCCATTGCCCAGTTCACTAGAAACATCTTCGATATTCTGTTTTACCCTCAGTGGAGTTTTCCTTTGTTCTAATTATAACATAATGTATGTTTAATATTACATGTATGCTTCAAATTATAAAATGATCTTAAAATTCATTTATTTTGCTATAAATTTATTTTCTTAATATTGAAAATACAGTGATTTCTTCGATAATCTTTTTTTCTTGTTTTCCATGCAGTTTTTATTTTCTTCTTTTTTTTGATGGGTAAGTTATATAAAATAAAGAAATATTAATTTATAAGAAGGTGTGAATAATTACTTTTTGAAATTATACTTCGTTTTGCGCGTTAGGGAAAAATGATGAGGGTAAGTTTTTTCGATGCGCGTGCATACCGTCATGACACCGATGCGCACGCACACCATTGTCTAATATTTAAACATGCCACTTTTTTGGAGCTAGGGCACTGATATTTGGGGGATCGTTATAGCTATTGTTATCACCCATAGCTGTTGGAACGCATCACCCCGGTGCATTCCCCCTTCTATAGCTTTTTGGCCAATATATCGACACCCGAGCCTCAGTCCATACGGACCTCACTCATTCGATCGCTCTCTATCTGCTCTTCCAGTTATTATAATTTCATGCTCATAGGACTATATATACATTCCATACATAGTTTTTGTTTTAAACTTTTTTTAACTTCTTAATTTCATTTAAATCCACAATATATTGGCTCCTGTTTGAGTCTTGGACTTAAGATTTGAAACATATACTCCACTCGTTGAGACCCATCCAGTTATCTACTTCTTTTCCATTATGTAGTCATGGGGAGGGCTTAAGTACTAAAATATCATGCTCCCATGTTAATCCTATGGGAACTGGAATATATTTCACCCCCTCTAAGTAAATGAGCTTGGGACTTGATTTTTGGAGGCTCGCTATATTTTCGTACTATCGCGAGCTTTACGTGGAATTGGCATTCTCGAATGCTCCCCACCCTACAGGTCTTCCCCAGTAATAACTCGAATCCTATACTACCTTGCTTGTCTGCACCAGCTGGATTCGATTGTTCTCCCTATGAGTATCCTAGATATATTTTTCAGGACAATAGCCCCATTTCTTCACCTATATTTTTTAGCATATTAAAATTATTTTAAAGTTTAAAAAATTTTTAAATTCCGCATAGCTTTGATGAATTTTGAGCTTCGTTAATGAAACTTGTACCATAGATTCTCCTCATTAAGCTCTTTCATCTGTTACAATTCGTGTATAGATAGAGGGCCTAGAAAGGCGTTATCACTAAAAATAGAATCCCCATGTTATTCCTATTGGGTTCGATCTTTTGATGACGTCACGATATTACAGAGAGAGGAGGATGAAACATTGAAATCACCTACAACTATGCGTATCGTTGGGATGTACGTGACCATTTACGTCACCATTGCTCCCCCCCCTGGGAGAATTAGTTTCGTTTTCCTTTCCCGAGCTTCCACCGCCCCATTTACAATTACAGACTCCGGACCGATTCGAATGGATTCCTCTTGTATTTCCTCACAACCAGGCCGAGTTTCCAGTTGCTCGGTGTGCCCTGCTTCTATTTTATTTAATTGTTTTTAATTTTTTAATTACTTTCAAATGACCATAACTCTTCAGGTGGATAACTTAATTTTTTCGAGAAGGATTCTTCCCGCCGAGACATTCAATATAACGGCTGAGGTGCCATATTTGGTTCACCTCATCTCCAGATACAATCTGACGAGAACCCCCATGTAGATGTGGTCCTATCTTCCCTGTGCGGGGGTGTTTAAATTTATTTAGATCGTCATTATTGTGGTTTTGGCTGATCCGAGTGACTTAAGGTTAGTATCGCTCAACTCTCCTTGCAGGGTTCGTGGCATAGGTTGTCCTACTCAAGATTTTTATCTTGTTGCACCAAGGAAGTATAACATCTTACGTTCGTGCATAAGTTTAAACACACTGTTTTTATAAAATATATACCGATTATGAATTTAAAAAACTTGTTTTATGTCGTTTATAAGCTATAGTAAAAGATGAACCTCTATATAACGAATTTTCAATACAAGGAACATTTTTCCGGGAGTTAGCGACTTCATTATATCGAGGTCCGACTGTATATATATATATATATATATATATATATATATATATATATATATATATATATATGATATGATTTTTAAGACAGAATCAGATTAAAGTTAGAAAAGTGAAAAGACGACCTTTATTCTTTCATTTGTACATCTGTTCTGACACCAAGAGCAGGGAGGAAAAAACACTCCATGGTGGTGGTTTCAAGTGGATAACACTTGAAAAAAATATGGTAAGTATCGCTGCTTTGAAGAGGGTGCTTGCAAGTTAATGCTGACATATGTTGACTATTAAATCTAACGATCTGGAATTAGACATGTTTATTGGCTAGGCCATATGTTCGGAATAAATAAATGGGTGATTAGTTTGATACTTGAAGATGGGAACTGAGAAAGATGAGTCAAGTGCTAGATAGGGAATTTAATTTTTAATCTAATTTAATTATCCTTACATTTGCCCCCCAATTTTAAAAGGGAGTCATGGCGTGGTTTTTTCTCTCTTTACAAACTTAATCAATTTTCAACAAACACAAAACAATACATAGTTATTTAGAAAGACATATTACACACAGTAGAAATATTTAAGCAATAGGAGTACTAAAATCAAAATGCAATATAATAAACGAAACTATAACAACAAACACAGTAATGACAATTAATTGATAAAAATGAATTTCCATACATATAATTGAAGATTAGCTTGTTTAAATCTATTCGACATCCAGAAAAAGAGCTCGCGTTTCCTCCTATTCCTTCATAATAATAGATTCGTATTATAGCTGGTAGATATTTTCAAAAAAATTATGTAGGAAAATAATATATCAAACAATAAGATAGTAAATATAAAAATACATGAAATCATACAAATGTTAAAATAATAATTTTGTATAAAAATCTACTCTGGCGTCATCGTAGTAATACCTTATATTGTTACACACATTTTGTATAGATGAAATATATTTTTTAAAAAGATAAAAAAAAATATAGACACTAATAATATGAAATTATTAATAATATGAAAACGGTGTATAACAACACACAACTTCTATGCACTATCCAACACAATAAACAATGTTTTATTTCATATGCGTTAAAAAAATATAAAAATTATAAGAATATAAGAATATAAGAGCTCTTTTTTATTATTTTGAGTCGGAAAAGTGGACTCACTTCAATAATAACTTTTAGTATTTCTGAAAATTTTTCACAATATTCATTGTAACTTAATATCGCATGCAATATTTTGAATCTTTCCGTAACCTTCTAAAAATACGTTTCATAGACAAAAATTCTTGAGTGTCTCTTGCATCACACATTCACTATTAAAACTGTATCACCTTAATTAATTTTGAACACATCTCTCTGAGAAATCTGCGTCATCAACTCACAGATGTTCAGGGATGCTGATAAGAAACAATGAGAGGTGTACATATCAAACTAAACAAGTTTGTCCTCTTAATGTTTCGAGACATATACAAAATTATAATGATTGTATTCTCGCTTATCCATTGTGTAATATCCAAAAATAAGCTTCAAGTTATTAAATTAATTTTAATTTTAGATAAGGAAAATTTCGAGAAATAGTGAATCCTGATATATGGCCGGTATATCAAAACACACAATTTCAAAATAAAAAAAAATTAAATGACATGCAATAAGATTACTGCTGAATAAAATAATTAACAAAACAATTAAATTCAGTGGAGAAAAGAGAATGCAACGTGACATTACTTGTGCTTCTTATCAAAATATCATTAGTATTAGTACATTAATCATTTTTCTAAAAACTTAATTTATATCTTTCACTTTAAAACACCAATTTCTATCATAACTCTTAACTCATTCGACATCTTAAGATAAAATTATGAGAAGTATATTAAAATTTCTCAAATTTTGTATGACTAAACCTATATACTTTGTTTTCTCAATTAAAATATAAAGAAAATATCTCATTTATAACACAACTATATTATAAAAATTAAATACCATATCATATCATATATTATTCATTTTCGTAATGTTCTGTTCAGCAAAACTCAGTTCTTCAATGTTACTAAAATTGGAAATATACAATTTACCTCCAATTTGCAACAGCAGAAATCCTTGGTGAACATTAACCCAGATGCTGTTGTCACGTTATTTCACTAGTAAAATTTAATTTATTTATTTTTCTTTCAATGTTGGTACTTCACTATTATTATATGGTGGTCAAATTCACAATATTACCGTGCAGACTTTCCGGTGAAGAAGATTTTTTCCTTTTATTTTTCTGGCGAAAGGGAGTGACGTCTTTCATCACGGGGGAATAAGGGATTCACACTTCTCTTTTTTTTCTCCATTAGAATGTCTCTTCCATTCACGGTAAACTGGATGGCCTCTTCAGCAAAGACAGAATATCGTTCGGCGGTAAACACTGCATTCTTATCGGTGTTAAGAGCGAAGTTCTTCCGAGGATTATTAGTGCGGTTTTTTTTCGTATCATTTTTTATTCCGGCAATCCGACGTCTTCGTATACAGGCATACGGCGCATTCGGTGTTCCGTCAAATTCTCCATATCATTTATTACTGCAGTTGGCTTTCGTTTTTATATTAAAATATTTTATAAAAAAGATTAGTTTTTTACATTAAGATCGCAGACAAAGATCCTGCCGGCTTTAATTCTGTCATGATTTTTAAGACAGAATCAGATTAAAGTTAGAAAAGTGAAAAGACGACCTTTATTCTTTCATTTGTACATCTGTTCTGACACCGAGAGCAGGGAGGAAAAAACACGCCATGGTGGTGGTTTCAAGTGGATAACACTTGAAAAACATATGGTAAGTATCGCTGCTTTGAAGAGGGTGCTTGCAAGTTAATGCTGACATATGTTGACTATTAAATCTAACGATCTGGAATTAGACATGTTTATTGTCTAGGCCATATGTTCGGAAGAAATAAATGGGTGATTAGTTTGATACTTGAAGATGGTATATATATATATATATATATATATATATCATGGTATATATATATATATATATATATATATACCATATATATATATATATATACCATATATATATATATACATGGTATATATATATATATATATATATATATATATATATATATATATATATATATATATATATACTGTTTGCCACCGTAAATACAACACAAACAACAAATTTTATTTTGTAGATAACATGTTGACCAAGTATCAAATGATTAAATTTATAGACTTCTGTGAAGTGTGGTTCCTGCCAGAATCAGTAGCCAGAGTTTCCGCCATTGTTGGAGATCACCGCTGCCACACGCATCGGCATTGATTCAAAGAGACTTTGGATGTGTTCATTGGGTATAGCAGACCAAGCAGCTTCCCCACGTTTCCGAAGTTGATCTGTTGTGGCAACTGGGGATAGTAATGTGGGTCAACCGTTGAGTAACCATGGACCACATTTTTCTATCAGTAAAAGATCTAGAGAGCGAGCCGGCCAGAGAAGCAATTCAATCTGAAGATTGACGAATAACCTTTGGACAATGCGTGCCACGTGTGGCCACGCATTATCCTGTTGAAATATGGCTGTGGCCAAGCCCTGAAGGTAAGGAAGGACAACAGGCTCTAACACCTCGGAGATGTAAGCCTGGCTGTTTAAAGTACCAGCAATGCGTACTAGAGAAGTGCGAGAGTGATATCCAATACATCCCCATACCATAATAACCAGTGCAGGACCAGTGTGCCGGTGCATAACGCAACTCTTCAGCATCCTGTCTCCACACTTGAATCCGACCTTTGTGGTGTTGCAGACAGACACGTGACTCGTCAGTGAAGACAACTTCATTCCATTCTGCCACCCACATCCTTCTTTCATCGCACCCTTGGTGGTGGAAACGACTGTAGTAGTCTACCCTAGACGTCTGTGTCAAGGGTAGACCAAGCACAGGCAACTGCTGTAAACGGCGTCGAATGGTACACACAGGCATTAAATGATGCCCTACAGACTCAATTTGCTGTGCTACGGTTCGTGATGGCACTGAGCGATCCGTCACTGCCATGCGCACAATTTGACTGTCTTCACATGAAGTGGTGCTCTGAGGTGGATGCGATCGAACACGTCGGTCCATCGTACCCTCCTGCATCCAATGGGCACGACTACCGATTTTCCTGAAAGATAATACACAATCTCTCTCGGTAGGCCACTATCCTTCCTCTGTCGAACTCGAATACTTGATCATAAGCTGATCGCTGTTTTCTGCGAGACATAACTGATCGTTTTTTGAAAAAACCACAAGAAAAATACAATTGCTGCACTTGAAATCGTCAGTCACTGGACATCATTGGACACTGAAACGGGCAGCGTTCCTCCGTCCCAAACTGATTGTATTAGGCTCTTGTTGTTGAGTGGCCTTAATTGAATCCGTGCGTGATTAGTTCCGGCGTGATGAGTTTCTGCTAATCATTTGCATATCTCACCTCTGCTAATGCAAGCTGTAAACTTCATGTTATTTGTATGGTTCCTTCAGGGTGCTGCATTTTCGGTGACCAGCAGTGGTATTACACACACACGAGCTTCTCAAACCCGGCGAAACCGTTAATACTGTTTGCTACAAGCAACAATTACTTAATTTGAACGATGCTATACTTGAAAAACGCGAGCAATGCAAAAAACGGCAGCACAAAGTGATTTTCCTTGCTAATAACGCACCGTGCTAAGCCGATCAAGGACATCGTTAAGGCGCTCGGCTGGGAGCCCTTAGCGCATGCGGCTTATTCGCCAGACTTTGCTCCTTCCGATTACCACCCATTTGCATTATTGGGACAAGCATTGGCTGACCAGCGCTTCAGTTACGAAAACGTCAAACCTTGGCTTGATGACTGGCTGGCCTCAAAAGACCGATCCTTTTTTGGCGTGGTATTCACAAATTGCCCGAAAGATGGGGAAAATGTGTAGCTAGCGATGGGAATTATTTCGAATAAAGAAATATTAACAGTTTTCGCAAAAATTTACTGTTTTTTTTCAAATAATCACCTCATTTCATTTGCATACATCTGGTAAGCTAATGAATTTCTCGAGCTGATATTTGTTGTTGATTATACGAAGTTTATTACATTTAGATCGAGCATAGAACTACTGAAAATTTGTCGTAAACTATTTAATTCAGAAATTGAACTTATCGTCGTATAAAACGCTCCGTATCCGTATAACAACAAACCGAGGGTAACTCAGAGACTAGAGATTCAAAACTTCGTTTATCATATAATTCATCGGATTCGAAACTAAAACTATATATCGATAGTCTTTACCGTAATGAACCACTAACAAATAATCATTAACTATTTTCAACGTCCCACTACAGTTTTCTATTCATAAGCTTTCAGCATCAGTTCAGAAGGCGCTGCGCATGAGTGGTGGCTTTGAAATCTTACTATTTTACGTAACATACTATAATTCATATTTTCTGCAAAGTTCATTTAATTCTTCTGAGGATTCCTTCGTGTTGTTGCATTTTTTACAAACAGCAGTGCATTAAGATAGCACGAAGAAAAGGCATACTCAAAATGATGACGTAGACATGCTTATTTTGTAATTAGTGTGTTTGTATCAGATTTGAACGCAGTCTTTTCTCTAATTTGATACAGTACATGTATTCAAAAACCCCTAAAACACTCTCAGACACATTTAAATTATATTCAGGATTACAGAAGCTCTTTTAATATTCTGGCTAGATATTTTAGAAATTGGTGTTCAACAACAAACTTAGTTCTCTTAAATCAACCGAACTACACTCATGTCCATAAATTAAGGAAAATTCACAATCACACAGAAATTAAACTCTAAAATAAAATTTTCAACTGTAGAATTATCACCCATATCTTGAAGAAGAATATGCAAATTACAGGAAACCACCAGATGGCACAGATAGTACGTCACAATGACGAGAGTGTAAGAGAGGGGTATATAAGGAATGGTGGCAAAGAAGTAAAATTGTTCACAAGCACTTTAAAAGCTTTTCAGTGCAATAACCGCATACTATGGCACAAAGGAAGCATTTGGATGATTTTTTACGTAGTATAATTATTGGACGACTGGAAAGTGGACGTACCCAGCTGGAAGTATCCGAGGAACTTGGAATCGCCCAGAGTGTCATCTCCAGGCTTTAGCAACGATTCCAAGATGATGGTAATGTGAGTAGATATCACAGCACAGGTCGCCCCCGAGTTACAAACCCGAATGAGGACCGGTATTTGACAGGTACTTCCAAAAGAAACAGACGGAGCACAGTATCATACCCGTCTCATCAGCTCTCTTCAGCTACCGGTTCGACAGTTTCAAGACAGACCAGGTACAGACGCTTAGGGCACATTGGCCTAAATGCTCGTAGGACTGTCAGATGTGTTCCACTTACCGCAACTCACTGTTGCCTGCGTTTAACCTAGAGTAGAGACCATGCATTGTGGATACCACAACAGTGGTCTTATGTCATGTTTTCCGACGAGTCCGGGTTAAGTTTGCAATCTGATTCTCGCCGGGTTTTAATATGGAGAGCGCCAGGTACCCGTTACCACCAAGAGAACACCATTGAACGACACCGTTACGGTGGTGCAGGATGGCTCGTTTGGGGAGGAATTATTCTTGGTTCCAGAACTAACCTGCATGTTCAGAGTGTAACGATGACAGGCCACATCTATCGGGATGTCATTCTGGAACAACATGTACGTTTGTTTCGGGGTACCATGGGTGCTGAATTTCTGTTTATATATGGCAACGTCCGTCCTCACCGTGAAAACATTGTAGACGAATGCCTTCAATCGGAGGATATCACCCGTATGGATTAGCCAGCATACTCACCGGACTTGAATCCAAAAGAGCATGTGTGGGATATTCTTGGCTGACGAATTTCAGCCCATCAACCCCCTCCCACCTGTCTACCGGAACTTCGGAGGGCATTGCTTGATGAGTGGTGTAATATTCCTCACGATTAGGTTGATAATTTGATACTCAACATGCCTAGGCGTTGTAAGGCCTGTATTGCATCGTCCGGGAGACATACTCTGTATTAAGTATCATACTAACCATGCTATAGTGGTTTTCGTAAACAGGTTATTTTATGAAATTTTCTCCAGGGAGTAAAAATCACAACTTTTATTAATTATGTCAAACATATAGCATCTTTTTTGCTCTTTACGTTTTGTTTAATAAATAGACTTTACAAATAAGTGAAATTTGTTTTGCTTCTGTTCTTTCTTTGCCTGAACTTCATTATCCTTAATTTATAGACATGAGTGTATATTTCGTATATGTGCCATGCTACACGCGGAGGAACACATGAGTATTAAAATGAGTATAGATTATTTGTTGTTATCTTTGATTTCTCTTGTTTGTATATCTAAAAGTACGTGACTTGTTTTTAATACAAGTTTAATATGCTGGTAAAATTATTAATTACACTTTCTATATGGCTGACATCTAATTTAGCTATGTGATAAAAATTTACTTTATATTTGCAAATTATTTTTTAAAAAAGACTAATGTTATTAATTTAATGCAATTTACTTGATCCATTGGTCAATTTTTTGATTTATTCAGATCAAAACTAAACAACTGTAAGCAGCATTCTTATAAAAGCCAACCTGGGTTCAAGTGTAGAATAGAGAGATGGGGGCTTGTCAAAGTGTTGATTTTGTATGAACTAAAATTGGCAATAATTGGCTTAATTTAGCGATAGGTGCTACGAAGCGGAATTTTCCAATGAAAATAAATAAATGTTAATGAGAAATAAAAAAAAAATTGTGTAAGTTACCAGTAATACGTTTGGCGATCAATTCCGGTCGCCAAATCCAAAGGGCCCCAATTTTACACTTTAACCCAAAATTGGAAAAACTTTCATCTATGTCATCACACATAGGTAACTGCTAAACCCCCATTTTTGATTCTGCTTTGAAAGGTGGCCATCCAATGATCGTTATGTCGCATGAAGTTTGCAGTAATAGTACTAGTGTTTTGTGTGAAGTAGAATATGCTTGTGTGAATTGTAGCATTAACATGTTTGAATATGCAATATGGTTTTATGGATTGAACATAATATTAAGTTTTAATCAATTAACACTGTTAGTAGAAGGTGCCATGACACCCCGAACGAGTAGCTGCCTCCCCATTGGACGGGAATTAGTCACTCAAAGACCTTTAAATACGGCCGTTTCGGCGGCCCCACTTCAGCTATTCACGTATCCTCACTCTAAACTAAATTTTGCTTACAAAACTACTAAATGGAATCTGCCCTTGAAGCCGCTGTAATTACAACAAAAATACTTAATTGCTACACTTAACAACATTCATATGCATTTGCCTGACATCAGAAATAGGATCAGTGAATAAGCTGGCTCCTGCTTCGAATTCAACAACTGTTCGGTCTGCAAGTTTCCCTTGCAGTCTCCATCCATTTTTCATCCCAGCTGGAAAAAAAAATCCCGCAGCATTTTCTATTCCCACTGCGTTTTTGGTGCTCCTCGAACGCGTTTTGGGGCTGTCAAGCCCCCTCCCCTTCCTTGCGCTCTTCCATTCCTCGCCCTCGTGACGTACTTAAGTTTCGTTCTCTCGTTCGGCCGTTTTTCCTCCTCCATCCTCCCCCTGCGGGGGAGTGCATTCAGATATTCATTCTCATTGATACTTTCTCTCCGCGAATTTGGGTAAAAGTGATTTATTTCGCTGGCACCCGTTAAATCTAATTTTTGTTTCGTTTCCCCACTTCAGCCGGACAGGCAGCGGTAAGGAACGGCTCGCCGTCCCCTCGCCCTGCCGGCCGGCAATCTCACCTTAAGCCGCTGACCTCGGTGCATTTGCTTGCGAAGAGCCGAATCAGCAGGCACAGCTCACTCCCAACACAAAGCTTCCAGCCTTATCTTATTACTTTCTTACTTAAATTACTGGGAACTCCAAAACTTTAAATTTCTATAATCATAAATTATTTTATAATCAAAAATGGGCAAATTACTGAATTGACTGTCAATCCCTCAAATTGTGACTGAATGGAGATTTAGACCTCTTCGGAGATCAGGTGCTCCAAATGAACCGTCAACACCGATTGTGAGAATAAATACAACTTTAGACTCCCCACATTGAATCCAAATCAATACTAAAAAGTTTATGGATTTATTTAAATTTTACTATATTTTCAAAACCCACAAAAATTTATTCCTTCGTACATTTATTTATAGGCAAATAATTGAAGTATTTTCTAGTTTGGAATAATTTTAGTTTTATTTTCATACTGAACTCTAAAATGGCTTGCATGTTGTGAACGACTGTTTTGAAAAAGGCAAGTTTACAAAATAAGTTTTTGTTGACAATTATTAATCTTTTAAGGCGACTAATTTCTTGAAACTTTTAAAGATCTTTTTTAGCTTATTAATTAAGTAATGGAAAATGTCTTAAAAGTTCCCATACAGAAATTATTTAAGAGTTTCAACAATCTCAATACACTTATTTTATGATTCCTTTCAATTGCCAATATTGAAAGAATCAAAATTAACGGAGCAGAAATTACAGAATGAGTAAAATTAGTTAGTAAAATTGAACATAATATATTTCAAGAATGATTTGTATTTTTCGGTATTAGACATTAAGTATAAAAATTAAATCTACTTAACTACTAATATTTAATGGATATTTTGTCTTATTAATAATTGATCTGCATTGTTTAAATTAGATTTATCTCAGTACTTACACATTATCACAGCCTTTTGGTAACGTATGAAACGAGAGAGAGAAACACATGAAATTGCCAATTTAGCGCAAACAACACATGCAAAATTGGTGTTGCCAATTTGGCGAGTTATCTTGAACGTTGTCACCATACTATGTAAGTACCGATTTATCTTATAACATAGTGCAGAAAGGCAGCGGCATGACAGAGAACGTTGTGGCCCCCTGAAAAGTCAGGTTTTGGACCCCCAATTCGGATTTTACGAAGGGTAGGTATACTTGGCGACTGTTAGGCTTTGGGCCCCAAGGACCTAGGATACCTCGCAATATGAGGGTGTATGTTAAGCCACTGCAGAAAGGCTATACTTTCATGACCATAAAACTTTACTTTGATTGAAAACTATTGTGATATTTCTAAAAATCTTATTAATATGATATTTTTATAATAAACTTACACACACAAGCTCAGTCAAAGTAAGTTCTAATTCAAAACATATTGATCTTCTGGTTTATAACACCTTTAATGTGACCATCGTGTTTTGTTTATTTGGATGAAAATGAATGAGATATATATCAGATTTTTGATATTTAACCTGATTAAGTATATTTTACGCTTTTATTTATTTATCCGTGATTACGTATATGTGGTCACTTCAAGGAACACGGTATCATGCGAGATTACTTTTTCCTCTTTCTGAGTCCTGTGATCATACTGGTATTATCTGGATTTGGAATGATTATAAACCATAAATTTTTTTTTGGCAAAGAATTTATATGAATTTTGAAATGGGGAGTTAGGCTTAACGGATTAAAGGAGGAGAAAATTTAGGTACTGTTTAATTGCCGATTCTTTACTCATATTTTTTAAATTTTCTAAAAGATTACACCACACATTAAATGGCGAGACTGATAAGAAAGGAATTTTATTAGAGTGTTCTCCATACGCTCTTGTTCTTACTCTGTTTACACATACACTGTTCTATACATACTAGCGCCCTCTCACGACAAATATTTACTTGTTGTTGTGGGCGTAACAAGAATTATTTGTTCAACACTGAACATCTACCCCCGGGTTGAATGACACATTCAACAATTTTCAAATAACACAATAATACACAAAATCAATGATACACACAATACAAAGCCAATAATACGCAATACAGAAAACACTAATACACAACAAAGAAGCACTAATACTCAAAAAAAATAATATTCTTCAATATACAAAAGGTAAAGTACTCAAATACACAAAGTTGAATTGAAAAAAATACACAAATTTGAAATTTTCACATGCATTATTCACTTGAAAAAGGTAAAATACAAAGTTTAGTTATTGGACGTTTAAAAATTCCATTTTTAGTTTTCACTAACACTACTCGATTTTTATTATCTTTACCATGATACACTTCAAGAATTCTACCAAGAGGCCAATTACACACGGGTAAATTATCTTCCTTCAGAATTACCATATCATGTATTTTTACATTATTCTTTTCAAAATACCATTTTTTTCGATTCTGAAGTGTACTCAAATAATTATTTGACCAACGTTTCCAAATCTGTTGCACAATTTTTGTTTGTTTTTGCCACACTTTTAACCTGTTATCAGACACTTCAGTTATACTTGACTCTGCAATTGCTGTGATGGGACGACCAACTAGGAAATGACCAGGAGTCAAGTGTCAAATATCCCACTCAACACGTTCTTCCCACAAAAATTACACAAATTACTCTCTTAATTACTAATAATTTCTCTACGTCTTTTAACTCTAATTATGTGCCAACAGCATTGGTTGCGCTGTCTGAAAATACAAGCTTTGATTTTCCTTGTCTCTGCTAAAAAAATCACTTTAAATGTCTTTTAATAAATTAAAGTGTAAAGTTTTTTTTATGCTTTTGTGAATTCTCAATATGAATTAATAACTTTTCAGAATGCTTTTAAGGGAATTTTAATTTAATTGATCCTTTTTTTTGCATTTTATATATCTTACGTTTTGTTTGAATTTACTTTCTTTAATGCTCATTTTTCTTTCATGCATTCTCGTAACATTCGATTTTTTTGCGATCTTTTTCTTCAAATAACAATTTCTTTTATAGTTATTATTGATTGAAATGCCAGCTTAAGTATTGTTCTCATCAGATGACCAAAGTTCTTCATTGCTAATTCGTTTGCACAGTCGGGATGCCCCCACAAGCCTTTGATTACAAAATCAACCAGGCTGCTCAATTAATATGGGGTAAGAGACTTCAAAATTTGATTTTGGATGAATGAAAACAAGTTTTCTGGAGTGGTTAATAAAGGTTCAATCTCTTCCCGTTGGATGGCAGAGCCTGATTTGTTGATAGCGATAATAAAAGGGATACTGCTACATATTTGAAGATAACGAAAAATAATCTATCAACCCAAAGATTTTGGTTATAAAGGGTGTTTTTTAGAGGTATAGAACTTTAAATTGCAATAAAACAACGATGTAAAGGGTGTTTTTTTAGAGGTATAGAACTTTAAATTGCAATAAAACAACGATGTATTATTCGATTGACATGAATTTTTTTTTATTCGAAAGATAATCTTGTGGCATTACATTTTAAATATGACTTCCGGCATAGAACTGCCACGGCTGGCTCGGATGTAGTCCAATCTCGACGTCCAATTTTCGATGACTTTTTCCAACATTTGAGGCCGTATATCGGCAATAAAACGGCAAATGTTGTCTTCCAAATGGTCAAGAGTTTGTGGCTTATCCGCATAGACCAATGACTTTACATAGCCCCACAAAAAATAGTGTACCGGTGTTAAATCACAAGATCTTGGAGGTTAATTCACAGGTCCAAAACGTTAAATTAGGCGGTCACCAAACGTGTCTTTCAATAAATCGATTGTGGCACGAGCTGTGCTACATATTGCGCCGTCTTGTTGGAACCACAGCTCCTCGACATCATGATTGTTCAATTCAGAAATGAAAAAGTTAGTAATCATGGCTCTATACCGATCACCATTGACTGTAACGTTGTGGCCTTTATCGTTTTTGAAGAAGGATTCCACCAGCCCATAAAGCGCACCAAACAGTCAGTTTTTCTGGATGTAACGGTGTTTCGACATACACTTGTGGTTTGGCTTCACTCCAAATGCGGCAGTTTTGTTTGTTGACGTAGCCATTCAACCAGAAGTGCACTTCATCGATAAACAAAATTCGCTTATTAAAATCGGGAACAACGGCAATCTCGTTTTGCGTCCATTCGACGAACCTAAAAGCGTTGTTCAGGCGTGAGTCTATTCATGATGAATTGCCAAACCAAACTGAGAATAAATCATTTGACAGCTGTTAAATCGGTGGCCATCTTGGAAAGCAAAAAAAAAAAAAAAATGCCAACTTAAACTTCTATACCTGAAAAAAACTTTCTTTACTTTCTACCTCAAAAATATGTGAATGTATTATAAAAAGCACCGCCAAAAGTGACATAAATTACAGTTAGGCCTTAGGAAAATGATAGCTCTTCATTAATAAATTGCACGGCTTGGCAATAAAAAGAACAAATTTGAGGGGAGATCTATAATAATGCGATTTGCAATTAAATCCAATCCAGGAGATTTATTGATCTTAAACTTTTTACTATACTCCTGTACTTCCCCTGGTGTTGTTTTTTCCAGGTCTATAGAGGTAAAAGCTTCCAGAATTCTTAATTTCCTTGTGTATATCAGCTGTAAAACGTTCGTTTTCAGCTTCAGTGTTGGGTTCGAACTGCTTTTGGAGGTTGGCTGCAATCACTTCCTCCTTCAGAGAGTGATTTGCTACACTGCCAAGTGCGGCCTTTAGGGGGATGATTTGAGGCGAGTTGTTTTAATAAGGAGATTTTCCTCCATAGAGTGCCTGTCTCCCGCGTAATACCTCTATTAGATTTAGGTTTTATCCATATTTATATATATTCTTGGTAGTAAGTTTTATATTACTTTAATTTGCCTATATATTTGTGTTTATTAATAAAGATGACCTATTTTATATATTTTATAAATCTCTCCCCTCCCTTTTCTCCTTATTTTTCAGTTGTGTAAACAGTGTTAGAGTTTTGAAAGATTTGAGAATAGGATTTTTAACACAAATTTTTTTATACTTTGCTTCCATTATTCTTGGAACATTTTTATGCCAAATAGCATTTGCAATACACATTTACATGAATTTGTTACAATAAAATAAGTGCACAATCGCTTTGATTTCTCTATTGGGAGCATATTCAATGAACTATCTTTTGTGCCCTGATATACTTTCTGAGCTTTTACTTACAGTTATTTCCAATCTTTTCTTTGTTGTTACAGAGATATTTTTTAATTCTGATATTTCTGCAAGGTTTTAGTCAAATGTTTTCCATGTTCCTGTCCTGAAAAGAAGTTTTATATTGATTCTGGTGTATATAGAGAAAGAAATGAAACTAATCTATATTGCACCCATAAGACGTCAGTTGTTCCGCAGAAAAATCACGTACTATTCCTTACGTCTTTTATTCGTATACGCGGAAGTGAATTTATACATTGTATCCTTTCCTTTCAATGTGGTATGAATTTATAGCTACTTCGTTTCCCCCCTTATTTGAAAGTTTTGCCTCATGGTACATATCCGACATTCGTACATTCCAGAAACGAATTACATTTATACAAAATTAAAAACCAAAAAAAAAATTCTCACATGACTATAAATCAAAAGGGAAAGGATATTTCCTTGGAAATCTAAAAATAGCTCTTTTTTATTTAATAATTATTGAGCAGGAGTTTAATACATAAGGAAATTATGTATTTACATGGATAGTAATGTGAAATGAATCGATTAGATAAAACTACTTAACACAATCCTTCTATTAAGAAAAAAATATTTGTCTCAGAATTTTTACTAAATATAATTATTTACTGGGAAATGGAGATTTTTAAATAAAAAAACCATGGAGTGAGTGAATATTAACATCACACTGTTCAGCTACACGAGGGCTTTAAAAACCCGCGGAAGTTAGCAGGAAATAAATTTTACAAATATTTCAATAGCTCTTTCTATTCGGATCTTAGATGTATGATTTCTTGTGTGTGTGTGTACTCTTGGAATATGTGTTACTAAGACAAAGACGGAAATAGGAAGGAAGACTAAGTGATTGAATGCTTCACACACACACACACACAGAAATAGGAAGCACGGTTTTCTCACACATGTTTACTAGGCACATTCCTTCATATGGGAAACATTCACTCTACCTCAAAAAGGTTATCATCCGGGGATTGTTAAGCGTAAGAAATATTTAAAAGGAATATATAAAATTGGAAGGTGGTTAGGAAGTCTTCGGTGTGCATTTCCGGTTTGTTGCCAAAAATATAAATTTCAAGGAAGTGTAGGAAAAAAATCATTACTGCACCCTCAAAACGCATGTCCTTTATATATTATAAAGTTTGTTTTAGTGTAAATTATCTAAAAATTTTATGCATTTAAGTTTTCTGCTACTTTATGAATTAAAACATCCATAATATATGTGATGGATATTTAGAGCAGATATTTATTTTATACTACTTTCCAATTAATAATTTCAATCAGAGCTTTTTCACATATGTATTGAGTTTTACAACTGGTAACAAAAGAAGTCGCGTTTCTCTTTATTTTAATCAATTTCAGTTTTATAGATGAACTAACCACTTTGCTGAAAATTTAAGAACAATTTGAATCATTCAATTTGGTCTCAAACAGAAGTATGACGTTAAGACCGAAATAATAATCCACTAGCTACAATTAGTTGAGCGTTTTCAGTACAACAAATGTCTCATGTGAATTGTTTGTGTCATGAAGCACATTGAACGACTATTATTCTCCACAACTACTACATTTAATGTTAGAAATGAGAAGCTAGGGAAAATAGCATGAAAGCCAAAATCATTCATGCAAAACCTGTTGTTTAGAATCTTTCTCAAGAAAATTGATAGAATTCTAAGTTTTCTCTTACAATATTAAAACAGGATACGAACTTATAAAAATATATTGTTCGAAGCTTCTAAGTTCTGAATGCTATTTGTCAGTTGATATTATGCAAAAAATGAGTGAGTTTTAAGCGAAACACCTCATGAACTTATACTATTCAGCTGATATCTTATCCGAATTTTTTTCATCCTTTCATGAGATAATTAAGACCCCCGTTTTAAGTTTACTTACAATAGTTCTTACTAATTATTAGGACACTTCTCAGAAAGAATAAAATTTGTGTCTTGATCCCCCCCAAAAATTAAAAATTTGCAAGAATGCTACTGGAATAGCACTTTTCAAATTCAAACTCTTAAGGCGGAATCTTCTTGTTTGTCTTGATGAATTTCTGTAGAAATAATTTTAGCCTCAATATTTACCAACAAATGCATTTGAAATAAATGAGCACACAATATTTCAATTGACGAAAATTGGAAAAAAATCGTTCCAAATATTTTTAGCCTAACTTATCTAAAAGCGTCTCCAAGAGAGAATAAAATTATTAGTGATTTATCTTGGAAAAAACACAAAATTGCTAGGTTTTCCTCAATAATAACTTGAAGTGCTTTAGAGGGCTGCAGATGATGATTTTGGCGTGGTTTCATACTTTTATATTATCTTAATCGAATGATGAATTTGCAGTTATTGGGTGAATATTTAATTTTGGCTAAGCAATACCTTTACCCAAGGAGGAAATTAACTGGTCCATGAGAAGGTTAAAATTGGGGAACAAATTTGATATCGGAGGGCTACCCCGCCAAGCGATGTTAGGCGCGATTCTTTAATCGCTCGAAGCAGCGCTTGTTCTCTAGTGATATATAATCCAAAATGGCGGCCTAGAGATAACAGATCGTCAGGAAATTAATTTTAAAAAATTGTTTTCAAATGTTTTCAAATGAAAAATATAGGAATAGACTGAAAGTAACCAAGGACAATCAATGAAGAATATCAATGTAATATAATAAAAAAATTATAGTTACAAATAATATGTAATATATAATAATCGTATAATATAATTTAATAGTAATTAAGTATGATATTGATACAATGAGGCATAATAATTATATATCACCATCATCTTTATATATAAAAATCTTCTGTCCGTGTGTATATGACTAAACTCCTTCCAAACGGCTGGACCTATTTTGATGACATTTTTAGTGTGAATTTAAGTGGATTCAAGAATGGTTTTGATTCACAATTCGGTCCAATATCGTAATTAGTTAAAAAGATTAATTAAAAACATTCAACTCAATGTTCACCTGCATTGTTGTAGCAACGTTGTTATAAAAATGACTTAAGTTGGCGTCGAAAATAGATTTTCAGCCAAACTGGCCAAAATGGGTCTTCATTGTTGCAAAATTGCAGACGAATCATGTTTTTTTTATCTTTTTTAATTATTATCTTTTCAAATAATCTTTATATGTATAATTCTTCTGTGCGTGTGTATGTGACTGAACTCTTCCTATAAACGGCTGGACCAATTTGGATGATACTTTTTTGTGTGGGTTCAAGTGGATTCGAGACTGATTTAGATTCAAAATTCGGTCTGATATCGCAATTCGTTAAAAATGCGCCAAATTTATGTAAAGGTGCGTGATTGTTCATAAAAAAAAATCACGGCCAATATTCTTCCGGCCACTATTTTGAGCGGTAAACTTCAAGGTGAAGTTGTACTTCCATCACAGATCCCAATGATTCTTTCAGACTCACCCACCCATTCAAATGTTTGCAATTTTCAATTCGCTTGGCATTAGCTTTAACCATTAAGAAGTCCCAAGGTCAAACAATGACAATTTGTGGCTTAGATTTAGAAAACCCTTGCCTTTCGCGTGGCCATTTATATGTTGCATGTCCAAGGTTTGGATAACCATCACATTTGTTTGTTTATTACCCCTCAAGGATTAACCAAAAACATTACACATTCAATGGCATTACAATAAATTTATTTTTTGTGCATTAAAAAAATATACCTGTTATAAAAAAGCTCGAGTTTAATCTTTTTTACCCTTTAATCAAAACAAAGTTTCAAGTTTCTAATCAGAATAGCTTCTATATTCAACTTAGTTCGTAATAAATACATACTCACAAGCAATCGATAGGTCAAATTGTGGTAACTGTGGCATATGATGTCAGGTATTGTAATAACTTTCTTTATAAAAAATTCTCCAAAACGGTCAAAATTGTTACAACTTATTCAAAACAGTTTGTAATTTTCGGATTTAAGACGTGTGTACAGGACAACGTCTATCGGGACTGCTAGTATAATATAATTTACTAGTAATCTAAGAAAGAACAATAATCATAATGTAATCTATATATATAAAGGAGAAAAGCGACTCACACTCACTGGCTGACTCACTGGCTGACTAATCACGATATCTCCGGAACTAATAAACCTACAGATTTGAAATTTGGTAGGTTGGTTCCCTTCATGAAGACATCAGTTAAGAATGGATTTTGCAAAGATCGAACCCTAAGGGGCGTTATAGATAACTATTTCCATTATTAAACTGTTAGATGTACAATCTTGAAAAACTTGGTACACAGATTTCTTTCATAAAGTAGAGATTCAATACATAATAAATTTTACGAAAATCGACCTCCAAGGGGCGTTGAGAGTGCTTAAGGGGCGTTAGATAATTGTTTCCATTTTTAAACTATTATACGTACTGTCTTGAAATTTCATAAGAGGATTCCTTTCATAGAGTACAGATCCGCTACAAAATAGATTTTGTGAAAATCGACCCCTAAGTCGCGTATTGGAGAATTAAGGGGCGTTATAGGCAGTTAACTTCTTTTTTAAATTATTAGACGTAAAATCTTGAAATTGAGTATGCAGATTCCATTCATTCAGTAGACATCCGCGATAAGATGGGTTTTGTGAAAATTGCTTCCTAAGTGCGTTGCGGGGGCTTAAGGGGCGTTCTAGTCAATTAACTCCTTTTGGAAACTATTAGACGTACAGTCTTAAAATTTGGTAAGCGGATTCCTTTCATGGCGTAGAGATCCGCTACAAAATAGTTTGGGGAAAAATTGATCTCCAAAGGTTACCGAGGGCGATTAAGGGGCGTAATAGATCAATATTTCCGCTTTTCAACTAATAGAACCACCTGCTTGAAAATTAGAAGATATGTTCCGTTCATAGAATAGAGTTTCTTTTACAAAGAGTTTTTCGAAAACGGACCCCCAAAGGAGTGGGGTTGCGAGGGATTAAGGCGTGTTATAGAAAAATTCTTGTGTGTGTTTTTGAATTCAACCCATTTACTTGAAATTTGTTGAGCACGTTTCTTTAGTTGAATAGAGTTCCACTTTTACGGAAATCAACTCCAGGGGGAGCGGGGAGAGTTATTGGTGCGTATTGATAGACAAAATTCCCCTTTTTCGAACTGCTAAGACTATAATAATAAAATTTGGTTTGCTTGCTTCTTTCGTTGAATTGGAATCCACTAAGGTCCACTTCAACAAGGATCCACTGAAAGTGGAGGAACTGGAATCCACTTCAACGAGGTATTGATGATAAAAGTTCCGTTTTTGCTCTGTTAGATTTAGACTTGAAATTTAGCACACATGTTTATTTCATGGAGTAGAGATCCACTGAAAGTTGCTTTGGTAGAAATCCATTTGATTATTAGGTTAAGTGAGCACAAAAAATCTTTCTACTTCTATTTTAGATATAAATAGAAATTAGATATTTTAATTTATGTCCTTTTTATATCAAGAGGGGAGAGTTATAGCTACAAATTTATTTTTCAATAAATCGAATTCTTAATGCTAGATATCAATAATTCATATATATATGTAAACAGTATACATTTAAACAACATCGTTAAATACCTAGTGAAACGGATGGGTAACGGCTAGTAATTATATACAAGAATAACTCATGCAACATAATGATTATAAATATCATATGTAACACTATAAATTATAAATGAATATAATATAACTATTATGTATAATAATTGTATTTTTATATTATATTATAAATACAAAAATTGCATAAATTACGTTAAAATTAATAATGAATAAATTAAAATGTGCTATGATAACTTCCAATATTTCAAAAACTGTGAGTTCCTGAAATGAATTGCTTCGAACAAGGAAGTTTTGAAAATGCCTTATTAAAAATTAAAATAAAGCTTAAAAGCGAGATGTGTGCAGCACTCTCCAGTGGTATTGGAAATATTTATATTCAAAAACAGTATAAAATACAACAGAAGACGAAAGCAGCTGTCTTGAAGAAATGCAACAGAAGTGGTTAAATTTTGTAAGAAATCGAATTAAAATGATCTGAAATTAATATAGTTATGGCTGAAAAAATAATAAAAATAAACTAATGTACGTTATCCCCAAGAAACCACATTACCACACGATAAAAATATTAAGGTAACCATATTTTAATGTTATCGCCCATCTTGGCGAACATAAATAATTTGGCGCAGACCTCCGATATCACATTAACACAAGAATTGTATTCACATTACCATTGGCCACGCACCAAGAAGTCCAGTTGCGGAATCAGTGCATTGGTCAACTGACAATAGCCAAGTTCGGCGCTTATTTCGAATCACCGATCGCATATATATAGTAAAGGGTGTTTTTTTAGAGATATAGAACTTTAAATTGCAATAAAACAACGATGCATTATTCGATTGACATGAATTTTTTTTTTATTCGAAAGATAATCTTGTGGCATTACATTTTAAATATGACTTCTGGCATAGAACTGCCACGGCTGGCTCGGATGTAGTCCAATCTCGACGTCCAATTTTCGATGACTTTTTGCAACATTTGTGGCCGTATATCGGCAATAAAACGGCAAATGTTGTCTTCCAAATGGTCAAGCGTTTGTGGCTTATCCGCATAGACCAATGACATTACATAGCCCCACAAAAAATAGTGTAGCGGTGTTAAATCACAAGATCTTGGAGGTTAATTCACAAGTCCAAAACGTGAAATTAGGCGGTCACCAAACGTGTTTTTCAATAAGTCGATTGTGGCACGAGCTGTGTGACATATTGCGCCGTCTTGTTGGAACCACAGCTCCTCGACATCATGATTGTTCAATTCAGAAATGAAAAAGTTAGTAATCATGGCTCTATACCGATCACCATTGACTGTAACGTTGTGGCCTTCATCGTTTTTGAAGAAGGATTCCACCAGCCCATAAAGCGCACCAAACAGTCAGTTTTTCTGGATGTAACGGTGTTTCGACATACACTTGTGAATTAGCTTCACTCTAAATGCGGTAGTTTTGTTTGTTGACGTAGCCATTCAACCAGAAGTGCGCTTCATCGCTAAACAAAATTCGCTTATGAAAATCGACCATTATTTTCGAAATAAAATTGCACAATTTGAAAGCGTTGTTCAGACGTGAGTCTATTCATGATGAATTGCCAAACCAAACTGAGAATAAATCACTTGACAGCTGTTAAATCGGTCGCCATCTTGGAAAGTAATGCCAACTTAAACTTCTATACCTGAAAAAAACACTCTGTACAAATGCTTCATGGTATGGAAAAACACGTTACCCCTTATCTGCAGTGCTAGTACTTCCAAAAAAGCCACCCAATTCAATTTGATTTTTTGCTAACCTCGCCCGTTAAAGCAACTACAGTCGCTCTAAGCCAAACTCGGACATCAAAGAAAATCCACTAATTAAGAAAAAAATTTAAATAAAAATGATTAGCAAAATATTTAAATGCATTTTCAATAATATATTTATTGCAGTTTTAAAAACAGATAACAAAATATATAAATTATTACATTGTAACCAGAAGTTATGGTAAAAACAAAACAAAACAAAAATTAACGCACAATTCAAACTCGGACGGCTAAGAAGATTTTTAAAACTAGTTAATATTTGAAACGAATTAATATTTTGTGTGTAATCCTTTGTTTTTTATAACCATTTTAAGGCGTTTAGGCATAGAGTTCTCCAATTTTTCACAAAAATTAGGTTGAATACTGTCCCATTCTTGCAATAATACTCTTTTCAACTTAGTGTTACTTGAAATAGCGTGTTCCCGGACTTTTTTGTTAAGATGATCCCACAAATTCTCGATGGGGTTTATGTCTGGGCTTTGGGTGTGGTGTTTCCATGACGCGAGGACAATTATATAGGAGCTAGGAACGCACTGTATAAGCTTTATGCTTTGGATCATTATCCTGATAAAATCTCCAATTATTGCTTAGCAAAAGTTTTTGTACAAGTAGTGGCAAATTTGCTTTTAAAATGTCAAGGTATACATTCTGATCCATTCTCCCTTCAATGAAATGAAAAGTTTCTGGGCCAGCAGCTGAAAATGATCCCCAGACCATTACTCATCCGCCACCATGCTTCACAGTTGGTTACAAGTTTTGTCTACGCAATTCCTAATTCGATTTTCTCCAAACATATGGCTTGCCATCTGATCCAAATATATTGAATTTGCTCTCGTCAGTGAATAATACTTGTTTCCAGTAAGAAAATTTTTGTTTTCAATCTCCTTTGCGAATTCACGTCTTACTTTTTGATTTCGCTTACTTATGAAAGGTTTTTGTCTGGCTTTTCTTCCAGTGAGATTTTTCATATGGGGTACATTTCTAATTTTTGATGGACTAGCGTTTTACCTAATTCATTTTCAGCAATAATAGCTAGCTTTGGAGCGCTAAGGGGTTTACTTTCACTTTTCTCACTAAATATCGCTCATCTGCTTCGGTTAAAATCTTGTTATGGGCTTTTTTAGGCTTATTTTCCACCTGATTATTGGTTTTGTAGCCTTTTATGATGTCATGAACCGTGGAATGACTTCTTTTGACAATCTCCGATATTTCTCGTACAGACTTTCCATCTTCAGTGTGCTTAATAATCAATTTCCTTAACTCTATGTTCGTTTGGCCCCTTTGCTTGACATTTTCAATAAATTAAATTTTTTTCTGCAATAAATGAAAAAACGTCAAAACGAGAATTCCGCTGAACAACTACAATGTTTGTCATGAAGTTGTCTGTAATTTTCACTCAGGGTTGCAAGTATTTGACGCTTTATTGTCAGATGTCTGAGTTTGGCTTGCGCTCTCTTTCTTCCGCAATTTTATTTTTATCTCTAAATTTGTCAGTATAATTTATGAATTAGCATTATTTGGTTTGTTTTTAATAGAGCAATAAATTCACTATTAGAAAACCCTCTTTACTTTTTTTGAATTCCTTTTAGTCAAAGTATTTTTGCAAAACAAGATTTTTTTTTCTATAGTGTCCGAGTTTGGCTTGGAGTGACTGTATGTTTATTGGCGATAAAAATTGTGAATAAAAAGCTTCGGTCAAGCAACTAGAATCACACCTAAGCTAGCACTATAATCCTCAAGTCCTCAGAGATTCCTCCATGTCATCCTGAGTAGCACATAGAACCAAAAGAAACATGCAGTTGTCTGCATAGCATGCTTATTTACGTACTTGTGTTTAATTACAATTCCAAGGCTCTGCAATGATATCTCACAAAAAAAACTACAGAAATATTAAAAAAATAAAATAGAATATTTAAAATTTAATTTAAACATTCGATATTTCAAAAAGTTCCCTTTCTGAATTATACTTATATTTCTTTCCAAATTTGCTATCGGTGACCTCGGTAATCTAGTGGTGATGGTGAAGAATTCGCAGTCGATGCTCTCTAGTCCCGGTTTTGAGTTATGTTACCATTGAACATCTAAAAAGTAGAATACAATCAGTCCAAAAAGTATTGGGACACACTACCAGTTCATATTTTTATCGTAATATTTTACTTAAACATGCAAATGAAACCAAAAAAGAAATAAACGTAATTTTGTTAAATACAAATAATAATGTGAACAAAACTCATACATTAATGCAATTATGGTTAAAATTGAAAGTAAAAGAAATCGAGTTAAGAAAAGGGCTCAAAAAAGTATTGGGACGCTTCTCAATAAAATAAGAAAAAAAATTCAAACTTAGAAATTAATATCTTGTTGGACCCTCCTTACTTTTTATGACCTCTCGAAGTCTATTTGGCATGGATTGGATCAACTTTTTGCAAAATAATCTATCGTTTTTGGTCCACTCTGCGACCAAATATTTTCTCAAATCCTGCTTGTTAGAAATTTGGTGCTCATATAGTTTTTGCTGTAAATAATCTAACACATGTTCAATGGGATTAAGGTCTGGACTTTGTGTGCAAGAGTTTTAATAACTCTAGGACAGTAGTAGAGGACCCATTACTTGCAAATGTCTGCAGTATGTCACGGGTCGTTATCTTGGTACAATTTAAAATATCCTGAGATTCCCAGCTTTCTCGCCCTTTGCTTTAAATTTCGCTTGAATATACAAAGATAGACATATCTATTCATTATACCATCAATAAAATATAAGTTCCCGAAACTAGAGCTTGCCATGCAGCCCCAGACAATTTGGTTACCCCTTCCATAGTTGACAGTAGACCGTAAACTTTTAACATGCATTGCTGTATTTGATTTTCACCAAGTGTTTTCCTTGTCATCCGATCCGAAAATGTTATATTTGCTTTCATAAATAAAAATTATATTTTCCCAATATTCTGTTGGCTGCCTTACATACATTTTAGCAAATGCCAACCTAGCTTGTCTATTTTCTTTGCAGATGTAGAGCTTTCTTTGAGGTACTCTGCCATGATACTTATGTTTTCTTAAAACATTTCTGACAGTTTCAGGATTTACTGATTTTCTGAACCTACTTTTACGTTGTGAAGTCATTTTTAATGCACTAGACCTTGGATTAATGTGTACGTCTCTCACAATCCACCTCTCTTCACATTCATTAAATATCCTTGAACGCCCTGATCTTTGCTTGCTTTCAACACTGTTTTCTTGAACCTGTTAATGTTAAAAACAGTAGACTTAATCAATTTCAATATTTTTCCTATACAGTGAATTGATTTTCCCTCTTTCCAATGACTTTTATGAGATTTCGCACATCAACCAATATATCCTTTTTTCTCGCCATTTTTTTCTATAAATAATCTTATCTGTTGAAAATTTGTGTTTAATTTTGTAGTCTAAAAAAGTAGTGTGAATTTAAATTCTATTGATGCGCTGTATATTTGTTAAATTTATCATTTCAAAAGTGTTCCAATATTTTGACTCCAGTGTGCCTTTGAATTATATTTGAAAAGCTAGATGAAATTATAATTTTATAATTCTAATAAAAGTTTCCTTATATAGTGTACACCAAATGTTACAATATTAATTCATTTTGTTTTTCTTTTAATGTGATAAATATTTTTATAAATAACTTTACATTTATGCACGCCAATTGTCCCAATACTTTTTTGAGTGACTGTATGTAGCTGATCCACATTAAAAATTACGTGATGAAAGTTAATCACTTTGGTGTTGTCTCACCAATCTTTGGTGCTTTTGAAAATATTTAAGTATTCAAAATAAATACAAAACAATGCAAAAAAAATCGAACTGAAAGCATTTTCAGTTTATCCGGGGAAAAGAGATTTAAAAAAAAAAACATAACTTTCAATCAAAATGTCCAAATATTATGTACTAAGTAGCTAAAAAAGTTGCTTACCTTAATAACAGACTCAATCGCATCTGCCTTGGATTACAGCTCGTACTTGATTCGGAATTACTTTAAGGCTGTTTTCGGTTAATGTTAAAGAAGAGGACCCAAATTTGGAACATTTTTTCAGATATAAAAGAAATGAAAAACTAATATGATATTCTGGCTTCACTATCCTTTCGAAAGCAGCATTTTTTATCATACTTGCCTTTTTTAACAGTTAATTTCAATTTTTCTGGTATAAAATGTGTTTCGCGTTTTTTCTCCTATAGCGTAATGTTAAATGGGCTATGCCTTACCGTAATAAAATGAAAAAGAAAGTATTCATGGAATATTTTGAAATTTTTGAAACCACTATCTTGTTAACAGCGATATGAGCTATAATTCTACAAATTTCCATGGAAATTGAGGCATTTTTCTGTCTGAAAATGTGTTTCGCGTTTAGTTTAAGCTCTCGTACTTTTACCGAAAACAGCCTTAATAAGATTCTGTGCTACTTATGATCGTCCAGCTGTGCAACAGTTTTTCACTGACACTGAACTGGCGTCGGAAGGAATGATCCACTCATTGTCACTGCTTCAGTCTATCCCAATGGTTGTCGATCTTTAAGATCTGAGCTTTGTATTGTCCAATTCTTGTGGGTAAAAGAGTTATCATGTTTACTGAACCAAACTGAGTAATTTTTACTATACCATGCCAGAATATACCAGTTCCATTGACGAAGAAAATATAAATATATTGCATGATTTGGAGTTCAACAATGCTTTGTCTTTACTCAGAGATGTAAGTCATCTTCAAACCCGAAATAGTGCCTTTATAGGGAGATTTTGTTGATTTTAACATTGTTCTTACAGATTTTAGCACTGTGCAAGACATGTTTCAACACATTTTTAGTAAATCAACGATCTTTTAGTCGTTTTCACTGAGACAGGTAAAAAGCTCGATTTTTTAAACGTGGAACCATCTAATCATCGACAGAAGGAATAATTTATACAGAGCTTCTGCGTTATTTAAACTTTTATTCTTTTGTGAATCAGACAAGATCCATGAGTTTATTCGCTTTTAGCACCTATATAATGCTACATCGGAGCTTTTTTAAATAATTCATCTTGCGTCAAGTTAACACAACTGAGCAAGTGACGCGGCACGGCTCCACCCGTATTGCATCTAATACACACTGTGTGAACCTTTTTAAGAAACCACATAAGAATCTAATAAATCTTAAGTGGTCTGTAGTTAAACAAGCTAAAGTAGTTTTGTATTTTCTGTTCCCGTTATATTTTATAGCAATGCCGGGTTGATTGAATATTAACGTCGCACTGTTCAGCTACACGAGGGCTTTTGGCGACATAGCAATGCCGGGACTTTTACTACGATACCAATTGTACGCTGGTGGTTGCCTCGAAGTACTAGAGACCTTCCTTTTTTAACATAATCCGAAGCTGGCAAATGGAGGATCCTGATTTGTGGGATATTAGAGACATTTTTAGCCAGTTTATATATATTTTAGGTTCAAGTGAGGTGGAATCTAATGAAGGTGAAGACACTAGTCTCGGACGGGATTGAAAGTAAAACTTATTATAACAAATGCAATTAAACCACTGCACTGCACGGTCAACGAAAAAAGTGCTCATAAATCTTTAATACTTATTTCCCAGGTGAATTTTCTTTCGTCCAGGTATATATTTGCGTGGAACTTGACTATTTGATATTTTGTTAAAGTTGCCGAGTTTCTCCTTTCCAACATAGAAAACTAATTAAGCTCAATAATAAAAAAGTTTTCCCCCAATACTCTGAGTTTTTATGTGTGTGTGTTTGAATATTATTTTCAAAACTATAACAGTAAAAACCACTGCTCATTTCTTTCCTTTTCTATGTCGAAACGTTGAAATATCTATCCAAATTGAGTATTGTTGCATTAACAGGAAGCATAATATACTAGTCTACTTAATTTTGTTCTATTTTTTTTATCCTTTTAAGTAAATATTCACTCTCTATGTGCAAACTGCTGTTTTTGTATTTATCTTTAATATTGGCCTTGTATACTTTAGGACATTTGCGCCATAAATCATCGAACAGCTCATAACCATGTAAATCTTTCATTTTTTCAATAATACAGATTTCACTTAACAATTCGCTAACTTGCTCCCACGTAAGACTGTCCATTAAAATATTTGTATACTTATAAAACAAACCCGAAAAGGGGTATCTTAAAAAGTTTCTTAAGAAGGTAAAAGAATTTGCGCGCAAAACTTGCATTCGTTCATTTTCGTTTAATTTTGACAGTAAAAAGTAAACAGCATCATTGTAGTGGGTGGTAGGCCGTGTATTAAGATTATATGGGCAAATCGAACTTTCCATGGGTCCTAATGTAAGAACAGATACATGATTGTTCAAGACCAATTCATATTCATTGGGTGATAAAAAATTCAGAAAGTATTTGATTCCCAATTTGCTACCATGAAGTAGAGTAAACAGAAATGCAAACTGATGAGCTGTATATCTATACCCTTGTCTATATATACCGTATCTCAAAATCAAATTGCTGAAGGTAGACAAATTGTCCGACAGGCGGTGGGTCCAATAGCTTACTAGTTCTCTATTTCTATTTAGTTCCAGAAAACGCTCTCTTTGTCTGTCTGATAATAAATCATAAAGTTTCTGAAGAATATCCTCGAAGCAATCATGACACGCCATGCTATATCTCAATTCAATGTCGTTTCTTTCATCTTGAACAAGTAATTCTTCGTGTCGTTTTGTGTCGACAGTTCCATAATGAGTCCAATAAATGACTGGAAACCCAAGTAGACATTCTTGAATTTGGGGGTAAAATTATAAAATGTCCTCATTGTCCTTATTCGGAGGTAAATTGAAGTTATAAGAGCTACCATGTACTCTACCAATTCTTTAGGAATACCTTCAATGCTTTCAACGATTTCAGTTACATGCATTTTAATTTCAAGCCATATTATGTCAGCTTCGTAAACATTGCTTATACATCTATTGATATACTGAGTAATATCACCACGGTTCCATATAGTGGTCACAATCCAAAAGACAGTTCGGAAACGAAGAGATGGTATGGCGTTGAAATCTTCAATCGACCTCATTTTTAACGGCTAATGCAAAATATAAGTAGCCCTTACGAGTTTTATTTTCTCTTAGTAAATTAATATGCGTAAAATAACTGAATAAACGTAGGTATTTCAGTTGCTATTTATCAGACACTGAAATTTGTAAAGATAATTTCACTGCTGAAAATTTGCTTAAGGGTAAGTAACTTTCATGAAGTACATGGCCGCGTAAAAGAATGGGTAGAAACGAATATAGGCACATTTTTATAAAATAGGTAATAGGCACAATTACAGTGACATATTCGAATTGAAGAAATAATGCTAGTAAAAGCCAAAGCAAGAACAGTGTAGGCAAAGTGTGTAGGTCTTGATTTTTAACGCTTCAAAACCTAAAACATAGCTGTAATTGACCGGTGTAATAGTGGACGGACCACAAATAATCTTAAGCCACGGTCATCAAGTGACAAGAATGACATATGATATGCCACCCTAATATCATAACTTTCACCCATACAACTGTTAAAAATATCCCTCATGACAAAATTCATAAGAATCAGCCCCTCAATACGGCAGGTCACACTAGAACTCTAACTCATGTCAGGCTGACCATCAGATCATGATTATAACCACGAGGGGTGTTACTCGAGAGATTGGCGACGCTCCTCGTAATTTTGAACCCTGTTCAAGTGACGAGGACGACACCTGAACTGGAGCCCACATCACCTAACTACCACACCACGCAAATGGGAGAACTTTGAATCTCGACACATTTAAAGTGCATCGGAACCTCTATACGGCGGGACTTGAGTGACCTAGTGCTTGATCTGAAGACACTTCGACCACGAGCTCCCTACCAGGTGAGGACGAGTGGAAACATTTGCCCTACAAATTGCTCTGGTGCTATTAAACAAACAAAATACATTCTGACATAATAATAAATGAAATACACATTTACACTGATATAAGACACTTAAAAATACATAAGTACTGCGCAATGTGCTTTATAATTAATTAAACAATACTAAGTAAAGAAGAAGTTCCTTAATTACCAGTGACCCCATGGGATTCCCATACATAAAATTATATGCAAAAATTAACACTTAGCTTGATAATTTTTGTACGGTTTTATAATTAATCCCTCAAATACCGACTAAAAATTACGCGATCTCCCCAATGCTATCATTTTACGCGTCGGCGATCGTATGTGGAAGGAGAATAGAAAAGGAATAAATAAGCAAATTCTCTGAAATAAGTCAATCCTTCGCAAACACTGTCAAGGTGATTTTATTGGATTCCAAAACCTTCGGAATAATTTTATGGAGAGCAGTTCACAGAAATGATCTTACTTCGGGTAATCAGCACACTGGTTGAGCGAGAGGCTTATATACGCCGGCAGCACTTAAGAGGTTAAAGTCGCGTTGTAGGTTTAACCTCAACGTACAGTATTACTTAATTCCATTCATTGTTATTGGATGGAGAGAGGCGCGAGGAAAATTATGATTGAATATGGGGTCGCAAATATTGAAAGTTTGAGCAGCACTCGATTGAGCCCTACTACCACTTAACATCTGCTTGTTGAGGAGCTGATGCATGTTGAGTCTGTCAAGGCTGTCTAGGTTCACGAAATATTTCACAAAACTTTGCACGTTGATTTAATACATTAATAAATTTCTCTAGTTGATATTTGTTGTTGGTTACACAAAAATTATTATTTAGGTCGAGCATAGAACTACTGAACACTTCAAATACGATATTTGGTTTTTAAAAGGAATTTATTACTGAATAAATCACTCTGAAGCCGTATAACGATATACCGAAGGTCACTCACAGACTCCATATCCACAACTTCCTCTTTGACTATCAAGTAGCTAATTGTATTTGAAACTAATGTGATATATTTATAGCCTTTACTGTAATGGGTAAAAAAGCGTTGGCCTGACTCTCAAATATTAGATTTTTAAAGCTTTTGATTTAAGTAGTATTTGTAGAGAATTCCCTTCTAAAATCAGCACAATGATGCCCCAGACCTTTCATGGAGGTTCCCATCAAATGATAATTATTGTATTTGTAGTAATTTGATTCATCAAAATGGCATCGAATACTGAAATTGTGATTGGAGGAAATACAAATTATATAAAATCACGGATAAATTATTAAAATTCAAAGTCACAGCGAATGAGGAATTAGTTTTATTAAGAAAGAAATATATTTATATAAGAGGTATTTGTTTTTTTAATTAAATCGTAACTCAACTTGATTAATAATAAATGCATTATTTTGATTAAACAAGCCAGAGGAGTAGTTAGCTTCAGATATGTCGGTTTTAATATGCAATAAAATAAATAAGCATAACAAGAAACAAGAAATGCATATGCGTAATACGTAACTAAAGAAGATGCCAGTGTCATATAAATCAGTTTCCATATATAATGAAATCGTACATAGAAATAGAAGGAACAAAAAAGCAGCGAACACTGTTGACGTAATCAATTAAAGTAATACGAAACTTCGGGTTAGTTACAAATTTGTATTTGGAATATTTTAATTAAAGCACCCAAAGGAGAAGTTACCTTCAGACATGTCGGTCTTCATGTGGGTGGAACTCATTAAATATGTATTCATTAAGCTTTATATTATGCTTAAGTATAATACGTAACTAAAAAAATAAAATGCCCATGTTCCTATAAAAGGAGAACAAAGTATTAGGAAATAGAACAAAAAAAACACATGCAGCAAGATTAACGGCCATATTCAATACGAATCAATTACAGGTTTTAAATGAGAGAAATCCTGGGAAGAGTTTTCGACAAGGCATCCGTGGTTCTTTGAAAAATCAGATCCGAATCTCCAAGATCACAGAAAGTGCACTTATGATGTTCTGTGCAGCTGCATTTGAAGCAAGCCTGATTATCGTGGTGATAGTTCTAAGTGTGGCCCAAGAATTAAGATAAAATAACCGAGATTTTGAATCGTAGATTAGATGTCTCGAATGATGAGTGCGACAAAATTACCGAAAAATTTAAGACTTCATTAAGAAGTTGACTTCGAGGCTGCCAACCTTGAAAATATTCTTTTTTCAGGATCAAGGATTTGATAAGACTGTCGGGTGTTAAATTCGGTCAAATTACGATTCAATGATATTTCTGATTCAAAGGGTGCGCATTTTATTTAGAATCAAAATTCACACATTCCTGTACTGAGAACTGTTTCTCAAGCCAAATCGAACGAATAGACATCCGGTTTTATTAACTGTGAGAGTTCTTTCTCAAAACAACTCCACTTATTTCAGAAATCCCATAATCAGTTTAAATATCGAAATCGTAGAGAAGATTTCGAAGGAGAAGATTGACGAATTAGACGAGAATAGATTTTGAACCCTATTCATTTTCTATCTCATGTAAGTGCCCAGGTTAGAATTTTATGTAAATCGGAAAAACATTTCAATATTTTTTATAAATTAAAAACATTTCAAGGATAACAATACGTTATTCATATCTGAAAAAAATTTAATCTAGAAATTGGAATGAATGAAAATTTAACTGAAGAGTAATGAATATAATGTGGTATAAATCATGCAATTTTAAGGTAACTGACAAAGTTTGGGACCTGGATTGAGTTTTGATATTTAATCTCAATTAAAAATAGGATAGGCATATACAATTATTTAAGAAAACAATAATTTATTAAAATGTATAATTGTATTTAAGAAACCACAATTTATAAAAAATGTACAATTATTTTAAGAGAATTACAAGAAATTGCTAACACTTTTCATTTAAAAATATTGTTTTAAATAAACATTTTGCCAATAAATGCAGAAAGAATAATATAATTAAAAAAAACTATTCTTTTTACTAAAATGCTTCTAAACTAATAATAAATTGCTACCGGAGTTCAACAAAATATTTTAAAATATTACTTAGAAAATGATATATTCATGTTTTATTACATAAGAGTAAAAAATAAATATTAACAAATTTACCCGTTATTATTTTAATAGATCGTTACTCTGAATATGAGAATTTTTCAAAAAGTTTATGTATTTTGTTATGCATTTTGTAACATTCCTTTTAAATAGTTTAACAAATTTCTCCATTCAGACAAGATATGATCAAAATAAATTTTATTTTAAAAAATTATGAATATGAGATAAAAAAATGTTTAAATTTTTTTCAGATATTTAGTGTTGAGAAATTCGAAGACTAACCTTGTATAGAACCCATCTGCAGCTTCGAACAGGCTCGACCTGTTACCGAAATATTGCCAAAACCGTATTTCTTTCATAATATCATAAAGAAAAATCATAATCTCAGTCATTAAAAAGTACAGGAGACATGCCTGCTGAACGTGCAGAAGACTCGAAGTATGTTTGTGATACGTGTCACAGAACATTTCAGTTCCGGAGGCACTACTTAAAACACCTGGAAGTGCATAAAGATAATCTTTTTTGCAAATGTTTAGAATGCGTGGCAGCCTTCAGTTCCAACATTCAGCTGCGCAACCATCTTGAAACTCATGCAAAAGATTCGACTTTAACGTGCATGTATTGTAGTAAAACTGTTCACATTCCCCATACATCCTCAAACTGCATGAAAATGAACATACAAGAGAACACTGTTTGATTCCCAAAATGAGCAATAAGGTATTTCAGAATAAAGAGTCAGTACAACGATATCTACTGTAACGTAGAGAAGGAAAACGTTTTAATTCTGATTTAAGAAATGCAGGAATAGCACAGAAAAATGAAATAGAAACACCTACGTATCACTACGAAGGGAAGAAACAATTCATCTGCCAAGTATGTGGGAAAAGCTTACCTTTCAAAAGTATATTTAAGCAACACCAAAAAAGACATAGCAATGATAAACCATATTCTTGTCCAGATTGTGGTAAAAAATATAAGACTGAAAGTTATTTTCAACTACACTTACGTTTACATTCCGGAAAAAATCTACAAAAATGTGACAAATGTGAAAAGACATTTTTGACAAAAAGTGAATTGAAAAGACATTACCAAACGCATACAGGAGAAAAGGCCCTTAAATGTGAAATTTGTGGTGAAATATTTGTTCGAATTGAGTATCTAAAAATTCATCGACAGATTCATTCGAGAGAAAAACCTTTTGTGTATCAATATTGCGGAAAGAAATTTACGCAAAAAGGAAATTTGAAAACTCATGTTCTTATTCATACGGGAGAAAAACAGTCTGCATGCGATTTTTTGTGGAAAAATATTCACTCGAAAATCAGATTTGAAAAAGCATCGTCGGATTCATACGGGAGAAAAACCCTATAAATGTTCTTTTTGCGGAAAATGCTTCTCAGTCAGTACTAACAGAAGCTGTCATATTCGAACTAAGCACAAAAAAAATTGAGAGAAATATCTCGAATCAAGCGACTTTTCAGTCGAAAATTATGGATAGGACAAAATTAAACCTTTATAAAAAAATAATCATATCCGTAAAATATCATGTAATTTGAAATTATCATATGTAATGAATAGTAGTTTAGGATATTAAAATTATTTGCTGCGTTTTATCTTAGTTGTATATGATTTTTAATTGTTAAGTAATGATACAGTGTATTAGAAAATATTTTCCATGCAAGTTATATACTTATTAATATAACTAGAATACGCTTTTTTGTTTTTAAGTATTTAATCAAATAGAGTAAAAATTATCTTTCCAATTTTTAATTTACTATTTTGTAGTAACAACTCAGATTCATTTTATGCATACTAACCATCGGGAATAAGGACTCATAAGAAAATTTAAAAGTTTATAAAGTAATAAAAAATACTAGTGGTTAGAACTTTTGGGTCTAAAATTAGTGTACAAACAAATAAAGCGATGAAAGGTGTGTGTTTATTTATTTATTTATTTTTAAGCAGAGGAATCCTTGATTTAAATACAGTATATGCTTCCAAAATAGTGTTTATAACGAAACCTAATATGCAATCTTTAGGTTTCTGAAATAAATGGTAATAATTCTACAAAATTTTAGAGCGCTAATTAAAGTTAAATGGGGCACGTATTACACTGCTGGACAATTGCTAAGGACGGATAACACTATCATCCATAGCAACCACAAAATGAAAGGAAGCAAAATGTAGAAAATTAGAATAAGTGCGGGATATTAGTAAGAAGAAGTATGAGTATATATGCAATTTTTTTTCCACGTCTGTTCATCATGTGATAGCGTTCATAAGAGCTTTAAAGGTTTTGACGCGTGTGGACAGTTGTTGTTTCAAGTCAAAGTTTTACAGGAAAGATTTAATAGACGAACTTAAAATTTTTTGGCATGTCTTCCCGACATCACATAGATGATTTTATGCGTGGCCGAATTATTGGAAAGATCGAAGAAGGGCGAAAAATAACAGATGTTGCCAGGAGTTCGGCATCACTCACAGCGTTGTTTCACGGCTGTGGAAGTCATTTAGAACTACTGGAATGTGTAGTAGACGGCACGGGGGGGTCGTGTTAGAAGTACGACGCCTGCAGAAGACAGATATATCGTCCTATCAGCAGAAAGGAACAGGCGCACCACAGCTCAGCAGGTGGCAAATCAATTTCTTGCTGCCTCAGGAAAGCAGATCTCCCGAAAAACTGTTGCCAGACCTTTGAGGGGAAGAGGACTATACGCACGCAGACCTGTTGTCTGTGTCCCATTGACCAGACAGCACCGTACTGCCCGTTTGCAATGGTGTCGTGAACATCACAATTGGACTGAACAAGACTGGGCATGCGTACTATTCTCAGATGAGAGTAGGTTCAGTCTGTTATCGGATTGTAGACGCCAACTGATATGGCGCGAGAGTGGTACTGCTTATCGTCCAGAAAATATCCAGGAAAAGGACCGATATCCGACATGCAGTATCATGGTGTGGGCCGGCATCATGATCAATGGCCGCACGCGCCTACATGTGGTTGCGAATGGGACTATGACGGGCCAACGATACATTGATGAAGTTCTACTTCCTCATGTTCGTCTTTTCCGTGGTGCTGTCGATGATAAATTTGTTTTTATGGACGATAACGCAACATGTCATCGAACACTCACAGTTCAGGATTGTCTAGACAGCGAGGGTATTCAACGTCTCGTATGGCCAGCGCGTTCTCCAGATCTAAACCCCATTGAAAATGTGTGGGATGCTTTGGGGAGGCAAGTTGCTGGTCGAAACTTTCCTCCGACAAACAAGAACACCCTCATCCGTGCACTCACAGAGGAATGATATAAATTGCCTCAACAGCTGCTGGATAATGTTGTGCAAAGTATGGTACGACGTGTGGAATGTTGCATCACACTCCACGGTGGACATATCCCGTACTGATACCTTTCTTTAAGGTGCCTGCTGACTTTTAGATGCATTTTTCCATTTCTCCGTACGCAGATCAAATGAACATTTTTTTTTCTTTCAGATGTTTCACAGCTTTTGTACTTTCCAGAACAATAAATATTCTTTATTCTAATGTCTGAACAGTGTGGCAACTATATTTTATCCTACTAGGCCTCATGTCTCGCTTAATGTTATGCTACATAGCAATTTGTGATCCGTCCTAAGCAATTTTCCAGCAGTGTATTACCAGTATTTCGAAAAAGTTTTAAGTATTCCACACACACTCACAATGCTTGAAAATCGAAAGAGGATTGATTGCACGTTCAAGCCTGTTACGTAGCTTTATATTGTTTTAACATTTCGCGATTAGAACACCGTCAAAACACTTGCGCAAGGAAAGTGGATTTATTTTATGCAAACAATCAAGAATAAAGAGTGATAAGAAAGAAAATAAAAAAATTTATAAAACAATAAAAATATTTGGGGTTTAGACTTTTGTGAGCAAATTTGGTCTAGATAAAAACAAATGAAAAAAGAGTGAAAAGTGTTTTTAAAATGGAGGAATTCTCAATATAAATATAGCTTACAAGATGTGTCACAAAACTTCAAGTTTCTGAAATAAATTCTAATTAGTCAACAAAATTCAGAGTAAATTATTGTTTAACAGGGGCACACATTATTATCTTTTATATATTTATTTATAATCTTATATATAATGCATTTTAATTTTTCTCTCTCAAAATAAGCATTGCAGTATAAATAACAATACAAGTAGTTCAAAGGATTGCATTTTATATAACTATATTTTTAATTATCTAACTCTCACGAACATTTGGAATTAAGCGTTTCTCGATTTTTGATCTGCAAGGAGGATACTTTAATTAAAGTGGCCAAGCTCACTTTAAATAGTTGCACTACCTTGATATCTGTAAACGTGATTTTAAGACATTTGGCCTTAAGCATGTGGTACTTCATGGTATCGAGTGAAATTTTGTTCACATTGTTGTAATAATATTAATGACAAAGTTTAACTCTTATTGTCACTTAAATGAAATTCTTACTCAAATTATATAGAAACAAAATAAATATTCTTGTGAATCCAGAAAGTTGATTAAAGGAAGAATTCTTGACCGTAGATTTACTTTTAAACGTGGGGATCCGAGCATTTTCAAGAAATTTAAAACTTTAAAAATCTTGTTAAAACAAATCAACAGAAAACTAACTTTCCAATCCAAAAATTTACTCCATACTTTCCAAAAAATTTTTTGAAGTGATCACTTTTTTAGGCTCGCTTTGCTGGAGAGTGAACTTGAATTTTACGTTTTAAAAATCCAAGCATCGTTACGCTCGGGTTTGTAACGCTCGTAGCAATGGTAAAAATACTACTGAATCATTTGGGTTTAATGAGGCATGTATCGGAGAAACTTGTGCAGTGAAATGTAGAGGAGAAAATAAACAAATAATTCTAATGGTTACTATTTATATTTCACCAAATCAAAGTGTAGAGAAAAGTATCGAATTTATATTCACAAAAGTTTAGTTGCTTACACTGAAGCCGGGTCAACTCTTCTAAATAAATTGCCTATTATTTTTAGTGGGTATTTTAATGTAGATTTTTCAAAAGACAAATCCAAACATTTAGTAGATTTTTTAAAATCAAAATTCGATTCAGTTATGTCAAATGATCCAAATGGAAGCACGACAAAGTACCGAAACACGCTTGGCGGAGTTTCTTTTAGATATTTAAATAATTTTGAATCTAAAATATTTATAATCTATTTCAGCTACCATAAACCTATTGTTTCCTTCTTAGAATACAATTAATTCACAAATATTATTGTATATTTGGCAAAAATATTTTTATGAGTACAAACATATGAGTAAAAAATTTTATTTGACAATACTAATATCCCCCTTTTTTATTCAGTAACTAATCTCTGAAATAACATTACAAAATTTGAATTTATCACTTCTGTCGTGTGGTCATAAGCATACACTCTTTTTTTTCAATAAGATACACAACAATCTGTATTATAATAATGGTACAGATGTAGCTCATGCATTGTGCGAATTATTTCGGCTCGGTTTATGGTTCTTACACGAAGTATGAAAGAATTTGTCATCGTCAACTATTCGGGGGCTTTAGTCTTTTACTCTTCATGAGATGTGTTTTAGTAATTATAAAAAGCTGAATAGCTACTTTATCTGTTGCGGTTGATCAAGTACTATTTTTTAATGTTAAAATGTTAACGGGGAAGATATTTGTGTTCTAAACTTGTGTGTATTTTATCTTTCTTTGAAAACAAATGAATTCCTTAGTGTCTGGAAACAAAGTGCTTTTTTAGTAAGATCTAATATCATTACAGCTCTTTCACAAAATGACGAAGATAGTTTTATTATTAGTACACGAATAACTAGTTTTGAATGTCGTAAAATGTAGCATTCTCAGACATACTGGAAACTGCTACCTATATATTTTATTTCTATCTTATAAAAAATATATCCTCACGCACACACGCATGTTTTTCATACTCTGTTACTGATCTTATTTTATTTAACATAAAACTATATATAGCTACACACTATTCGGTATTTTCAAACAAAAAAGTTCATTTTCTAATGAGTTCTATGTTTTGCGTTCATCTGCTCGAATGATGCTGCCGTATTTAGGACCCTTATTACGAAATAAAATTGAAATTCTTGAAAAGTTACCAAGTAAGCACTACTTTTTTTGTTTTGTTTTTTTACAAAAAAAGATATTGTTTTTATCCTTCTTTTATCTACACAAAGATTTTGAAATTCCACATGTGAAAACACGATGAGATCTCATTATGCTTGCCACCTGATCAAGGACCCCGAAATTCATCATGACAAAGCACTTGTTGTAAGCCTGTCGTTAACTATAGCTTTGAGCACCATACAAGTGACAGTACTATTTGGCTCGGTCACACCCCAATTTTGAGGAAGAAAAGATTGTGGAAGGGTCAGGTTCTTCCCACCTCTCTTCCCCTTAAGCCAACCTCACAAGAAAACCCTGCGGTTTCACTGTTATATAGAGCACCCCCTTGCAACAAAGGCACTATACATTTAGAAACATCCATTCCTCCTCCGGAATTCAAGTTCAGGCCCTACGCCACAGTAATTGGTCATTAGCCTTAATACCTTCACTGTGGAATGACGACATCTTTCTTGAGTCAATTACATTATTGATGAAAAGAATGGCGAGATCTTTCTTGAAATGGCTTTAAAGCTCATTAAGATTTTAAGTGACTAAAGGCTTATCTCCGTCAGGATCCTCACATGACATCACCTTCTCATGACATGCCGGACTGGAGTCCATAACCAATACACTACCGTAGTCTTAGTAGCCGCATCGTAAACAACCTTTAACACTATATATAACTGGGTTTATACTGACATAAGCCTGGAATATCAATTTTTTTAGTGCCACAAGAAAAGTAAATCCATGCAATTTTATTCCTTGTAATTATCCATTGATCATTTGGCCGAAAGTAGAAGTGGTGAGTGCAAAAGATTTTGGGTGGACGAGTAATCATTTTGTTGCAAGATACTCCACTATTAGATGGCACAAGAAATACAAACACTTAAGAAACAGCAAAACAAAGAACACAAAAGCACATATACGCATTAAATTATGACAAATACGAGGCGTGACCCGAATTTTCCAGAGAATCTCGATTTTTATGTAAAACACTGACCGGAAGTTTCAAAATTCACATGACTTCCGTGGATGGATTTTATGATTGATGGAAAGACCATTAGGACCATTACAAATTTAAAAAAACTTTTAAGAGGAAATTAATATAAATTATTACACACACACAAATATAATATATATACCTCATGTGATGGCAGCTCTTACCGTGTCATGACACGTGACTGAGCCCGCTTCAGAGGGATGTGCATGGAGTCCCCAGACCTGGAACGGAAATGGAAACGACGAGACAGGAAGAACAGCGTAAAAAGGGAACTTTTCATTGTGGGTGCGTTTAAATATTTAACTTAGAACTATATTTGTGTAATTGTGTAGTCCCCTTTTCTTTGTTAATGTTCGAATAAATAGTTTTGTTTGTTAGATCACATTCATTACTGGGTAACGAATCAACACATTACTCAAATTTAGATCGAGTTAAAATAATGATTTTGAATGTGAATAACTTCCAAAAAAGCGTTCTAATACCATTGAATTTAGTATAAGCCTCACCGCAGCCAAATTTGCGCCCATCTGTTATAACAGCGCAGAGTTAGGGTCACTAGAAAGCTGAAAGAAAGCTATTGGTGGGGGACCATTTCGAATTAAGGTCAAGTGACGTGAAGGACGCATGATTTCCTCACAAAAAGGGAAAACGTTCGACCCAGATTTAACGTGCATCGGCTTCACTTACACGGCGGGACTTCAGCGGTACTAGGATCAAAATCATTAAACTCTGGCCAAGAGTCCGTGAGTGAGTGGGTGAATATTAACGACGCACTGTTCAGCTACACGAGGGCTTTTGGCGACGAACCACGTAATTTTAAACCATGGTCAAGTGACGTGGATGACACCTGAGCTGGCACCCCCTATCTTAACTACCACACACACCAAAGGGAGGAAGTTTCAGCTCTCGATAGATTTAACGTGCAACGCTGCCCTACACGGCGGGTCTTTAGTGGTACTGGGCTCGAACTCAAGACATGCCTGTCATGATCCACTACCTTGACCACTGAGTTACCACAGCCCTCAAATTTTAGTGGAAATTGGGTTTATACTGACATCAAAATAGTCAAAACAATCTTTTTCATCTCTCCATATTGTATGAGTGAGTGAGTGAATATATTAACGGCGAACTATTCAGGTACTAGAGCGCTCTTTTGAAACCTGGTAATTCTGAACTATGGTTACTCTACGAGGATGACATCTAGAAGTTGGTACCCTCTCTCCGCACCATCTCTCAGGAGGACGTTTGAGCCTCGATAGATTTAACGTGCATCAACCCTCTCTGAATGGTGGGTGTTCAGCAGTACTAGGCTCGAACTCGTAACACGCCAGCCATGAGTCCTTTGCATCGACCACTAGGCTACCGCGGCCTTCGTTGTCACCATACGAACTCCCACACTTTTATTCTAAATGATGTAGCTCTGTTCCCTGTGCATCTTATTCCTCCATTTTTGCACTGTCCCGCATTCTTTCAACAGTTCGTACATAGACCTATATCGCGAACTATAAAACTGTATTTACGATTAACCTTTGCATGAAAAAAAACCCCTGTTTTTGTGTTTTATTCTGATGACCTTTCCAAAAAACGTTTCTCAATCGCATGTCTGATATCATGCTGCAAATTACATGGTACAAATTTGGAAACGGTGACGTTAACACTAGAGCATCCAGGATTTCGATTACACTTAAACGTCCACCGGTGTCATTTTGACACCTCGACATAAAATATATAAAATAATTGTTTTAACTAAATCATTACAGGACTTCTGTTCAGTAGGGTTTAACTTTAAAACTTTTTAATATTATTGCATGTAATTAACATAATTTATGAGCCTTTATATCATAGTGAGTGAGTGAGTTAGTGAGTTAATATTAACGTCGCACTGTTCAGCTACACGAGCGCTTTTGGCGACGGATCACGTAATTTTGAACCATTTATATCATAAGAAACTGACGTTGAAATTATGTTTCCCGAAGCTTGTTCTATACCACTGCTTTCTTGCAGAACATTTCGAGTCGCAAATCTGTCAGGTACATTACTACACTGCGATATCCATTCCGTTCCATCCCTAATGATATATATATATCAAGATTTACTGGAATATAATCAATATTATACCTGTTTTTTTTCCTTAGATTCTTCGCAGTCACTTTCCCTCAATCATGTGTCTTCATCGGAATTAGAGAGCCGATTAGTTCTCCGAAATATCTCGCAATAAATTAGCAATTTCATCAGGGCTTGTACCTTTTCTATGAACCATCGTTTCAGGGTATCTGCTTTGCACAATGCTTGAAAATCGAATGAATTTTTTTATGAGTAGAAAACCAAATGCTATGTAACGAAATACTTACACTACAATTTTAAAAAATATATTAGTTTCCACTGTTAACCCAATAACACTACATTCAAGGTCAAATAAATTTGCGCTAGTACTTTAGGAAGTTTGTTCTACTAAAAGTAATGGTGAACGACAACCATCTATGATAAATTGTCTTGCTGTCAAAATGACTACAGCGGATGTTCCAGGTATTTTTAGGTCTAAAATTTCTCCCTATTAGCCTAGAACCACAAAACTTTTATTGTGTAATCACCATGGAAAATAATTGAAAGTCACGAAAAATTTTCAAATTCCCTGCAAAAATGCGGCAAGGAGAACAAACTGAACCGGCTCTGGTGTCAATTTGACAACGATCGAAATTCTAGTAATACGTAAAAGTACCAAATTTAGCAATAAAAATTAATTATATTTGTATCCAAAAAATGAGATGAATATATTTAATTTAAGCCACTTTTTCTTCGGTACTCGATCCTCGTCACTTTCACACGGACTCGACCCCTGAGGGGACTCATCTTCTTTAGGTGAGTTCGGGTGTCACAATCCCGAGGTACCCTAGTGATCTTTTTCTTTTCCCAAGGGGTTTACTATCTTTGGTGAATACGGGTTTCACGAACCCGGGGAACCCTAGTGATCCTTCTCTGTTTTCGACCCTCTTCTTGTCATTCCATTTCTCTCCTTTTCTTCTTTTCCCGTCCAGACCACAGACCTATTTTACAAAATTAACATTGTTCAAATTTAATTTTTTTCAACTAAAAAAACTTACTATTTTTATTAACATATTTTTGTTTATATCTTGTGTTGCGTTAATTTAGTTGGTTTTTTTCGTATATTTCTTTAAATCTTTTGATTTATGTTGCGTTATTTGTGTTCGACTAACACCTTTGGTTTTCCAACCCACATGTTTGCCGTGTGCGGCATCCCGTAAGGAGGAAAATGGTGTCCTGGGAATACCTTTGGCCCACGCTTCGCTGTAGACGGGAGGCAAGAGTGAGCCCGCTCCTGTCAATCGGCTGGTGGTACCTCTCTTCGGTGTCCCCGAAGAGACATTGCTGTAGGGTTAGTGCTGCAGATAAGGGGTGTCGGGTTTACCCGTTGGATTCTCGCCCTGATGCTGTAGCATTATATTCTGGGTGTACTCCAGGTAAGCGCCGTGCCTAGTTTTTGCCAGATGACCGGCACACTGCATCCCTTGTTGGACTTCGTGGTGGATGGAGACACGCCAGGACGAAGATATTTACGCGTATATATGGATCCAATGCTGCTGTGCCCGGGTAAAGGCCTTATTTTAGCCAACCTCAACGTCGACGATATTGCTAGAAATACACGATTTTTAATTTTATCCCTGCCAAATAAGGACATGAGTAAAAAGTAGCCATTTGCTATTCACAAAGTACTAATTGGAACAGGTGGCGAACCTAAGTCAGTAAAACGCTTAAAATCCGGAGATATATTAATTGAAACAAGCTCTGCTCTCTCCTAACGAAGTCGCTTTTACTTGCCACGTCTTTTCTCGATTCTCCATTAACAAATAATTCCCCACAAATCACTTAATACTTCCCGCGGTGTTATTTCTGAACCCGACTTGTTGAGCACTCCTGGAGCGGAAATCCTTGAAGGATTTTCTGATCAGGGTGTGATTCAAGTCAGAAGAATTACAATAAAAAATATGCTACTATTATTCCTACAAAACCTTTAATTTTAACATTCATTAGCCCGAAACTTCCGTCTACAATTGGTTGATTAAGGCGCTGCTTTTAAAAACGGCAGTTCCCAGGTTCGAACCTGAAGAGGAATAACGAAAACAACCAACGAAAATTTTTTTTTCCAGTTCTTGCTCTTCCCTCTCCTCGCCCGAGGATGATTCTTCTTGCCTGCTTTCCCCGCTTGTGGGGGCATTTTCTCGCAGCCCGAGCTGCGACTGTTGTATTTCTTTTTCTTTACAGTTACTCATACGGAGAAGAAGCGCTTGTTTAGCGCTCTAAAAAGCCGATTTATCCTCGACTTGAACTGTAAGATCCGTCCCTACATACCGAACCCTCTGCTCTGTTTTAAGTGTCAGAGGTTCGGACACTCACAAACTTCCTGCCGTGGGCAATTGACGTCCTCTAGATGTGCATCTGTTGGACATGCTTCCCCAGATTGCGGTCTGGAGCAGAAATGTGTCAATTGTTCACAGCATCATTCCTCCGACTCAAAACTTTGTCCTAAATGGAAAACAGAAAAAGAGATTCCAACACTTAAAACAAATAAAAACATATATTTAGAAGCCCGAAAATTAGTTACCCCGCAGTTATCCCAAACTTACGTCCAAGTTACCAAACCCTCAATAGCTACCAATACAACACAAACAGATGAGAATATTACTAAAATGAAGTGCCCACCTTTAGAATGACTTAAACCTCTATCATCGGAACCTCAGCCAAAAAAAATGCATCTTCTTCAATTCCTTCAGTTTCCACATCGTCGTATACCACTCAGGCTAATATCTTGCCTTCCGCAACTTCAATAAAACCAACCTCACAAATTGAATCTCGGTTACCTGGACCCATTTCTGCTTCTGATGCTACCCCTGACAATAGCCTTAATACCTCGACCTCATCCTTATCTACTGAAACATGCCCAGCTCCTACAACTTCTAATAAGTTTGTCGCACTTCAATCATCAGAGCCCTTATTAGAGGCTGCAACTACATCCAATAGTGAACTTCCTAATGCATCTAAAGTCCCACGGAATGTAAAAATGAATTCGAAAAATAGAAGAAAACGCACAAAAGCACAAAACGCAGAAATAGAAATAAAAATGGCTAAACATAAACCCAAAAAATCAGAACCTACGGAGTATACGACTGATGAAGACATGCTTATGTATGACGTTTTATATTATATTATAAATACAAAAATTGCATAAATTACGTTAAAATTAATAATGAATAAATTAAAATGTGCTATGATAACTTGCAATATTTCAAAAACTGTGAGTTCCTGAAATGAAGTGCTTCGAACAAGGAAGTTTTGAAAATGCCTTATTAAAAATTAAAATAAAGCTTTAATACGAGATGTGTGCAGCACTCTCCAGTGTGGTATTGGAAATATTTATATTCAAAAACAGTATAAAATACAACAGAAGACGAAAGCAGCTGTCTTGAAGAAATGTAACAGAAGTGGTTAAATTTTATAAGAAATCGAATTAAAATGATCTGAAATTAATATAGTTATGGCTGAAAAAATAATAAAAATAAACTAATGTACGTTATCCCCAAGAAACCACATTACGACACGATAAAAATATTAAGGTAACCATATTTTAATGTTATCGCCCATCTTGGCGAACATAAATAATTTGGCGCAGACCTCCGATATCACATTAACACAAGAATTGTATTCATATTACCATTGGCCACGCACCAAGAAGTCCAGTTGCGGAATCAGTGCATCGGTCAACTGACAATAGCCAAGTTCGGCGCTTATTTCGAATCACCGATCGCATAGTAAAGGGTGTTTTTTTGAAAGGTATAGAACTTTAAATTACAATAAAACAACGATGTATTATTCGATTGACATGAATTTTTTATTCGAAAGATAATCTTGTGGCATTACATTTTAAATGTGATTTCTGGCATAGGACTGCCACGGCTGGTTCGGATGTAGTCCAATCTGGCCTTCATCGTTTTTGAAGAAGTACGAACCAATGATTCCACCAGCTCATAAAGCGCACCAAACAGTCAGTGTATGTAACGGTGTTTCGACATACACTTGTGGATTAGCTTCACTCCAAATGCGGCAGTTTTGTTTGTTGACGTAGCCTTTCAACCAGAAGTGCGCTTCATCGCTAAACAAAATTCGCTTATGAAAATCGGGAATACGTATTCCGCACAGAACCATTATTTTCGAAATAAAATTGCACGATTTGAAAGCGTTGTTCAGGCGTGAGTCTATTCATGACGAATTGCCAAACCAAACTGAGAATAAATCACTTGACAGCTGTTAAATCGGTCGCCATCTTGGAAAGTAATGCCAACTTAAACTTCTATACCTGGAAAAAAAACACTTTTTGGGAACGAATTTTTTTCATGAGGCGTTGTCTGCTGTGACATCATTTTAAATTCACATTTTTCATTTGTTTATTTTTTAAAAAGACTTGTCTGACTTGGTGGGGGCATCCCCTTCCAAATTAAAGTAGATTTTATCATTCGAAAACATTTTTTACATGATTTGATATTTTAACTTATTGAAACTATGTACTCAAAGTTTTTTACTTAATTTATGAAATGTTTTAAAATTTTAAGATATGTTTGGCGCTTAATTTATTTTGGCGTCGAATTGGTTTTTCATAGTCTAAAAAAAGTGTGTTCTTGACCGTACTTTAAATTTAAACATTTATATGGTTATTTTTAAAATTTTAAACAAATGTTTGGCGCAATATGGCCGAATTCAGCTATTGCGCCATAAAACCTCAAAATCACTCACTCATTTACCCGGACTCGAATCCACGACACTACGGTCACGAGTTCGAGACCGTAAGAGTGCGACGTCAATCAATCAATCGAGACCGTAACAACCAGGTAGTGTGGCCACTCAATGAAATCTAAATATAATTTGTGGTGGGGGAGAGGGTACGTCTTTTCAAACCTGCTCAAGTATCATACATGAATTATTCTATCAGAACATTCCACTCTATGCGGTAAAATATCTACCCAAAATATTCGTACCCTACAAGAAACAATTCTGAAGGTTGTCTAAAATGGTAATTGGTTAAAACTTTAATTCTTCTACGCTATATTGGCATGCATTATCATTCAGTTTCTGGCCGATTTTGAGCAGAATATTCTACATAAACAAAATTTCATTATTTAAACATCAAGAAACTCTGAATATAAAATACATGTTTGCTATATAAATTTAATTTTAGAGTTAATGCTACAGAATCTATATACCAGAGTGGTCCAGCTTTAGGATATATGGTAGCCACATCTAGATGAGCGTAAAGATAACTTCAAGATTATTAGAGCTGTCTATTCCCACCCATCACTCCCAGGACAGCACGAAGTCATTAAAACCAATACATATGAACATTGAGTGCTTATATGTGTTAAATGTATTTGGTTTGGTGTATACTTCCATTTACCACAAAACAATGCATTTGGAGTAAAACACTTACAGCTCGGATTGATTACGGAAAGCCCTTTAAAAGAACAAGGTTTAAATAAACCTTACACGTTTCATGTCGAAGTAATTTTATTAATAAAAACATTTAATGCACTCTAAAAAGTTAAAACAAGTTAATGAAAAATATACAGCTCCAGATTTAATGAATTAAATAACATTAAAATTAGAATTAAAAAACACGAATAGTCAAATAATCACAGTAGCAACAAAATAGAATTGAAACCAAGTTTAACATAGTTAATATGCGTAAGAAAAATACTCAGCTTTTTGTTTCCAAAAGTTTGTCAGCATGTAATCCGAAATTGGCAACACTGACAGAAACACAAAATTTACAGTTCCAACATTCAAAAATTACTATCGACTAGTTGTAAGAATGCGATAATGCGCCCAAAGAATTATTTAAGTGTAAGGAAATAGATTCTGAAACCCAGTCAAATTGCCGAAAAATTACCAAACTAGAGATAAACGCCTGTCTTCAACACAGCTAGTAAAAATTAGTAAACAAAGAAGTTGCATGGTTTTGGAAATTATCTTGATGATAAAATTTCTCCTTTGATAAAGTGAGCATGATTTATAATGCAAAAAAACAATTGTGAAGATCGGAGACAAATCTAAAAATGTCACCAAGAATTACTATTGCTGCAGTATTATCCTGACAGGCTTACAAGATTTTTACTTACAAAGGTCTGGATTATCAAACACAATTTCTAGTGCCACAAGAAAAGAAGCGTTCCATGAATACGCATCTAGAGTTGACGTTTCCTAGGAGACAGGAAAGTGTTTAATATGTATCAAAAATGCGCTTAAGGAAAGTATATTTTAATCTACTTTAAATAAGCATTTATAGTTACATTACTTTGAAGTACATGACAATGTCAAAGGTATTTCTCAAATTATGTCAAATAAAACTTTAAGTTGTCCTCGAATTGTCTTAATATCTCCATCCTCGGAAAGGTTTTTTTCACCTTCCGCAAAGAAAAGGAAAAACATTCTTCAAATTAAACTATTTCGCATTTAGGATTTTTAATTTATCCGTATATGGGGCAACATTTCTTCATCACTAACAGGTAACATTTTAGAGTATGCAAAGTGTCAAAAAATTAAGTTTTTAATTAGAGAATTGGAAGGATGAATTTTACTCTAGAATATAATAGCATTGCAATTAACGTCTAAAATTAAAGATTTAACTTGACAATTGATCTTTCTGCTTCTGTTATTGCTCTTATCATATCTTCTCTACCTCTTACATACACATAGTTACTATAAATGCCCCTAACGTATACCTTGTGTGCTTGAGGACAAATGTGCCATAGATCCTTAAACAGGTGTTCATATCCGAAAAAATGCACGTTTAAAGATTCCAATTGAAGGATACGTTCTAGAAGAGTTAACGTTTGGGCCGCGCTTAAATTACACATCAAACTATTTACATATTTACTAAATAAACCAAAAAAGGGATATCTTAAAAAATTAAGTAAGATGTAAGACGCTTTCCATTTTAAAATATTTCTTCGTACATTTTCATTTAATCTTGAGAGTAAAAAATAAAACGAATCGATACATTGTTCTTCAGGCCGACGCGGAAGAGTATATTTGCTACCACTAGAAGTTCCATCTAAAATAAAAGAAAAGTGCTCATCTGCGATATGATCGAATCTGTGTCGTGGCAGGGAATTCAGAAAATATTCTATTTTTGTGTGTGTGTGCTTCAGAGTGCACATGAAAGATAATTCTTCAGCAGTATAATCCAATTGGTTTATCTATGGAAAATGTGCAAGAACCTTCCTTCTGAAGGCAAACACATCTTTTAACATGCGATACGTCCAATGACTTTGCAACTCATTCTTGTCTACAAAGCGCTTATAACGTTTTATTTCTGTAGACGATACGAGATCGAAAAGTTCTTTGATTACATTTTCGAAGCAGCTATGCCAAGTCTTATCTGAAGCCAATGCACAGTCTTTGATCCTTCACAAGTATCTTTTCCACTTGCTTTGTATCCACGGTACCATAAAGAGTCCAATATTTCACCGGAAACTCTACATCGTAGCTTTTGATGTCAGGAGAATAATATGCAAATGTTCTCATTTCCCGTATATGAAGACCCGTTGGGATGATTATGGCATGCAAGTCTCATTTTAAAGTACCAGGAATTTTTACAGTGCTTTCAGCGATTGATTTAACTTTATTTTCTATTTCTTTCCAAATAGATTCGTCGTTCACGTCACTTGACCATGGTTCAAAATTACGTGGTCCGTCGCCAAAAGCCCTCGTGTAGCTGAACAGTGCGACGTTAATATTCAATCAATCAACCAAATAGATTCGTGAGACCCCCTTCTTCCGTCTAGGAATCCAGAAATAGAATTCCCGATGGTACGGAGATTCCACAGTCTGATAGAAAACTGATTGCTACTTATGAATATAAGCGTTGGTATGTCATTGAAATCATTCATCAACTTCATTTTACTCACTGAATATAAAGGCTTTAAATAACACTTTTTTGTTTCTTAATCATAACTGGAGAATTCATATAAAATTGCTGTAGAGAGATATACTTCTTTAACAGTAATGTACTGAAACCTAGAACTAAAACTGAGGAAGTAGGTTAAAAGTTGAAAACTGGATGATACACAAACAGTACTTCAAACGAATTACTGGCAAAAGATTGAAAAACAAGTAAGGTGAACTTCACAGGAGACTGGATCAATAACTCGATCCTCCGCTCCTTATCTTGAAACTACGATATTGCTGGTGTTGTTAGCTTGGCTTGTTGGAGAAAGAGTGGCTTCATTAAGTCAAGAATCAATGGGGTGGCTGGTTTCAGCTATTAGGATTGAGCATTGCTATTGGTTGTGGAGTAAGCTAGCGGAGACTGCCCTTCTCAGAGAAAAGATTTAACTGTTGAGAGGAGAAATTATTGAAATAAAAATACTAAAACGGAGAAATTAAATTGAAAAATAAGTATAGTGTGAAGTTCAGTTAAGTACAGTGAAATCACTGTAATAGTGGAGACATGGCTAACGCCTAATGATCCGATAAAATTTTGATTAATTTTTAATCCAAGTTGTAAAGCACAATTCGTGATTGCATTGTCTTTCAGTAGTTTGAATTATCGCCTTGTGCTTCAACTGAGATTAATGAAAGTAGAGTATTGAGAAACTATTAGCAGGAATTTTAGAATCTACTGGATGATGTCAGAAATTTTTCAACTTTTTGAACATGCTCTATCGTTTTACATTTCGCTATAGAGGAATAAGACCATTCTACGTGGTTGGAGATAAAAAAAAATTTAAATTTCACGCTGCGATTTGTATTTGATACAGTTTAATATAAAATGTTCACTAGTTTTTGGTACTTTACAATCTGCACACAAAGGAGAATCTGTTTGTTTAAAAAGGAAATTTATATTATTTAATGGTAATGTTTTAGCTCGCAACTTATTGATTAAAACTTCTGTATTTCTATTTTTTGCTGCCTGTCTATTCCATTTTTCAAGATGAGAAATAAAAAAAATAATTTTTATGTATTTTGCTCTTTTTCCATATTTCTTCACTTTTATTTTTGTGTTGTTTTTTCAAATGTGTATGTAGGTCTTCCCAAATTATCCAAGAAATAATATTCCAAGGCTCTGGAGAGGCTTTAGCTAATTTATCAACTTCTTCATTAATACCTTGTGAGCTGGTACGCAAATGAATGTAATTGATTGAGCTATTTGGAGGCACTGATGTAAAGTTGAACTTAAATTTAATATTATCGTATTGGATTTTCTATTAACATTTTGGATGCTTTTTAGACTGATAAGCTGTCCGTCAAGATGATACAATTTTCTGTTTCAGAAACCCAATTTTTTAACGCAGTCCATATGGCTATAGCTTCAGCTGTGAATATTGAAATCATTTCTTTCAGTATGAAATTTTGTCGAATTTTTTTCTTAGGGATCAAAATTCCTATTGATGTTTGATTAGTATTTTTTGAACCATTGGTTGCTATTATAATATTGTTATTAAATTTTGGCTGAATGTAATCATTAAACATATTTTGTACTATGTCATCTGGAAGATCCTTGTTTTAAAATGGTACTTCATGAGGAGTGTAGATGTTTATTTTGCGATTTTCGTAGATTGGAGGAGGAGGGATCCATTGAAGAATATCTACTTTAGAGATACACAATTCTTGAAGCAGGTTGATCTTTTTGAAAAAAAAATACTATTTATATCAAAATAATTTTTCGGTGACCAGTTTTTTAATATTTAGTTAAAAATGTTGATTTATATACCAAAATACGAGGGCTTTTGCATTCGGTGACTAGTTTTTTACCACACCACACCAACAATTTGTTTAGTTATAAATTTTTGACCAGGCAACGATCGGCAAAAACTATGGCGATTATTAATACTTTCATTCATAGACTCTGCTCTTAATAAATCTAACGGGGTGTTTTTGGGAGACCTAGGGCTAAACGTAAGGCAGCATTGTAAATCGGTTCTAGTTTTTGTCTGTTGCTATTGCTAGAAAAGGAAAAAGTTGACTTCCATATTCAAAGATAGAACGGATTGTGAAATTAATAATATTTAAAAGATGATCAGATCGTGTTCCTATTTTCGGAGAAGATAAGGCTTTAATGGCATATAAATATTTGTGTGAATCCTTTTTGAACGTAGGTAATTAATATGATTTTTCCAGGTGATATTGGGGTCGAAGATGATACCCATTATTTTCAGACTTCTTCGGGAATAGGTTTGTCGCATATTTTAAGTAATGAGGTATTTTGCTTCTTTTTCTGGAAAAGTTGATTAGACTGCTTTTTTCTGGTGAGGTAGACAATTTCCATTTTTTACACCAGATTGAAATTTTATTTAAAGATTCTTGCATTTCGCCTATTGTTTTATTCCAACTTGTACCACTATTATATAAAAATATGTCGTAAGCATAAACCAGAAGATGGCTGTCATGTTGAATTTCAAAAATATCTGCCATATAAATCATAAAAAAGGTAGGACTTAAGATACAAGCCTGGGGTACACCATAATTGTTTTTAACGATTTTTAAAAAAAATGTTCCTCCATTTAATTTGAATTGTTCTCTGATGTAAGAATTTTTGAATCCATCGTAGTAATCTACCAGAGTATCCAACTTTGTTTAATTTAGAAATAAGGCCATTTGGCCATACTGAGTCATATGCTGCTTTAATATCCAAAATAAAATGTTCTTTGCGTTCTCTAGCCAGTATATGTCATATTGTAGTTTAAGTAATGAATTAATGCTGTTTCTGTGAGGGTAAAAACCATGATGATTAACATGAAAAATTTTGTTTTGAAAACTGAAATCTAGCATTCTATGTCGAATCATTCTTTCTAATAATTTGTCAATTACTGAAGTAAGAGAAATAGAACGGTATGACGAAACTTCTTTGGGATTTTTTTGAGGTTTTATGAAAGGTAGGATAATTGCGTGAGTCCAATCTTTTGGAATTTGACTTGAAGACCAAATGTGTCATTAAATGATTTCAGAAGGAGAATTATAGCTTTGATGGGGAAATGGTTTATTGATTGGAGAGAAATTTTATCATGCCCTGGACTGCTGTTCTTTTGATGAGATATTGCTATTTCTAATTTTAAAGAAAAAAGTTTATTAATATCTTGGCTATTGTCCGGAATAGAAATATTTGGAATATTATCGTTGTTTTGTTTTGCGTAATATTGTAAAAAAACAGTTTGTGTGTGTGTGTGCTTGGGATGGTTTGTTAATATGGTTCCGTTATCTTCAATAATATTAAATGAAGAATAGTTAGTATTTATTCTATTTTTGATTATTCGGATTATTTTAAAAAGAACTTTAGGAGAAATTTTTTCGCAGGTCTTGTGCCAAAAATTTTCTTTACATGCTTTAATTGCTCGCTTAAGTTTTGCGCTTATATTTCTTTATATTTTATCCAGTCTTTTTCTTTAAAGTTTTCCCTTGCTTTATTAAGAGTTTTCTTTTTTGTTTTGCTCTTAAATGCCCGCATGCTGCTGTCCGACATGGAGCTTTTGAATTTATCTGTTTTTTTCGGTTTCTTGAGATAAGATTTGAGCTTTTTTAATTTCTTTTTTATAATATCTATATTTATGTTTTCATTTAAATTTACATTTTGTTGAATAATATTGATAAATTTGTTCCAATTTGTTTTTTGTTTAAAATTATTATTTACTGAGCTGTTTGTTCTTTTGTAATTAATAATTATAGGGAAGTTGTCACTTCCAAAATTATCGGTATTTGTGGACCAGGATATAAATCATAATTTAAATCTATAGATGCTAAAGAAAGATCTATAGATGTGTAAAAATTCCCGATGAATGGAGATACGTTGGACTTATATCGTTTAATAATATTAAGTCACACATTTTCAATGATCCAGTCAAAATTCTTTTTTCCAGAAGCACTGGAATTTTTTTATCCCCATATTTCATGAGATGCGTTGAAATCTCCCAATATTAAACTGTGATTATCAATATATGATGCTATTTTTGATAAATTTATGTCTTTAAAGTTACCCGGTGGGATGTATATATTAAAAATTATGATAGGAACTTAAATCTATCTGAATTCTGACTATTAAAATTCCTGAGTCTTCACTAATTTCTGAGAATATTTTTAATGCGCTAATATCTTTATTTAAAACTATCATTAACCCTCCTCCTTTTTGATTTATCTATCAATTCTGAATATAATCTTATTGGGAATTGTGAAAATATCATTTGGATGTAACCAAGTTTCTTGAATTATTAAAATAGTTGCTTATTGAAAAATTGGCGCGAAAAGAATATCTGACCTCTTGTTTTTAATTCCACGTGCATTCCATTGGATTATATTCATGATTTAAAATGAAAAAAAAGTGCGATACTACGAATTAGTTTAAATATTCAAAAAAAGAAAGATTAATATTAAGTTTTTAGCGAGAATATAAGAAAATTTGATTATTTATTTAAGTTTCTTAATTTTTTCTACTACACTTTCTAATGTATTTCCTCTCCGTTCTGATATTTTCTTGAACCTTTTCGCTTTTTCATTTTATTTTCTATTTATTAGACAAATCATCTTCTGGAATTGTTATATTGGATGCAACTTTTTTAAGGTGGATTCCATGGTATTCATTAGGGAAGAAAAGTTCTAATTATATTTGTGCTACCACGGTATTCAGTTCTGTCGTGAAGCGTTGTACTATTTGTTCTAATTTCTTTTCAAATATGTTATTGTTTTCTTCAAATTTCAACTCTAATTTCGCAAACTTTTTTTCAAGATTTTCTATCTTCTCTGTTTGATCATTATAGGTTTTGGCTGAGTGTTTTTTTTCCCTTTGGAATTTCTCAACTGCTTCGTTTCTCGAGATTTGTTGGTGTACTTTAATTATTATGATTTCAACTTCCTCTCGATATCTTTTTGCTATTTTTATCGTTAGCTGCATGCTCCTCTCCACAAGAGCTACATTTTTTATTTTTATTTCTTTGCGATCGTTTCTAGAGTGGTTTAGTGAGCAAATTCGGCATTTTATTGAGCTTATACAAAATTTTTGTATGTGTCCAAATTTCCAACAGTTTGTGCATTGCCTAGGTTTTTCAAAGTAGAGATTATTTTAATCATTTCAAATCCTATTGGAACTCTTTCGGGAATACTGCATCCAATTTGGGTAACTTTCACTGTTTTGATAGGTTTAAATCCAGATTCTGTTTTTTGGTTAAAACGTTGGATATCAAAAATTGCATAAATTTAATTTTCTAACTCCGATTTTATGTCGTCTACTGTATATTCTGTGTCTATTCCTTGTAATATATAACTACAGTTTAGGCCAATATAAAGGACAATCTTGTATTTATTTTTACACCATTAATTTCTCTAATTTTTAAAGCTTCCTTGGCGGTATCGCAATTATTTGTTTTAATTATGATCTCACCGTTTCTTGTTTTGCTTATACTCAATACTTTTTTAATTGTGAACGCTTTCATTATACTTTCTTTTTTTCTTTTAGTTTAAGTGGATTACCATTCTGAAAGTTATTTTCTGATTTTAAGAAAATTGTAATATTTGGACTCGTATTTAAATGTTGTCTTTCCACAAACTTGGTCAATAATTCTTTATCTGTTAAATTACACCTATATTTATTGAATGAAAAATTAGAGTGTACTTTCTACGTCCATATTATTATTTGTGTGAGGGTAGTCACCCATTTTGTCTTCCCTACTCCAACACTCAAATTTGTATAAATACTCTATCTTGTTTAAATACTTAAATTAAAAGCTCTTATCCGAAGATAGAATAAAAGTTATATGAACTAAATTTCAATACAAAATAAAAATTCAAAACGATCTCACCCGCTCGAAAAGTCAAAATTATTCAATACTTTTAGCACAATCTCACCTAACCGAAAATCAAAATTCCGAACAGCTCTAGTGTGAAAGTTTTTGTATTCAAATGTTATAGAAACAGTTACAGTGACTTACATCAAATGATTAATGCAGCGTTTCTCAAACTGTGGGGTGGCCGTTGCTGTCTAGTGGTCAAGGTACCAGACCCGTGGCCAGCGGGACATGAATTCAAGCCTAGTGCCGTTGAAGAATAGCCGTGTAAGGGAGCGATGCGCGTTAAATCTGTTGAGAGCTCAAACGTCCTCTGTTGGTGTGTTAGTTAGGATAGGGTGTTCCAGCTCAAGGGCCGTCCTCCTCACTAGACCATGATTCAATATGGCGAGGTCCGTCGCCAAAAACCCACGTGTAGCTAAACTGTGTGACGTTAATATTCTCGCTCACTCACTCGAACTATGGGTCACGCCGCCTGGGGGTTGCATAATAACCCTAAGTGGAGGACGCGAAAAGTCGAAAGTTAAAATTGTTTTAAAAACATTATTAACTTGTACTGTGAAAGGACGTAATAAAAAAGAAAACACAAATTTATACTGACATAATATACCTTTAAGTGTATCATTTTTGCTCAATTTATTTCATAATTTAACAATACTAAGAACAAGTTTAATAATTACCAATGGTAATGTATTATGATCTTCAAGTTTAGTAATTTAATAATTATCCCTTGGACTTGTCAAATATAAAATTAAATGTAAAGTTTAATACTCATCTTGATAATTTGTACGGTTTATAATTAAATACCATAATTCTAGCTTTAGTCAACGTACATTATTACGTTCAATATATTGTGATTGTATGGAGAGGGTGGCACGAGGAGAATTAGGATTGAAAATTGGGTCACCAAATTTTGGAAGTTTGAGAAGTACTAGGTTGAGGAGTATTTCATAAACTTTGTCATTTTCTGTTTGCGATCACCAATGTTGATACCCCTCCCCCGAAGCTGTACTGTAATTGGCGTCTTAGCCATAAGCTCATTGCCAGTTTCGTCGATCTTGGATATTCGTGTCTAAACTCACAGCATAGTTCTCACGTTGGGAAGGCGTGAAAATTTGTATATTGGAGAGCTTACTCACGTGTCATCCTCGTCTTTTGAACGATGCTCAAAACTTCATGAGGCTGTCACCAATAACTCGTAGGAATCTTTAAATTGGGGAATTTTAAATGAAAATAGAGAATAAAATCTCAAGACTGTTTAGCGTGATAATTGAATTAATTAAAACTTTTTTTGAAGTTAACTTATGGCACGGTGGGCCTCGGTAGCCGAGTGGTATAGGTATCGGATCGTGGCTTGCCTTGTCACGAGTTCGAGCCCAGTACCACTAAAGACCCACTGTGTGGGACAGCGATGCACGTTCAATCTGTCGAGAGCTGAAATGTCCTCCCGTTGGTGTGGTGTGGTAGTTAGGAGAAGGGGTGCCAGCTCAGGTGTTGTCCACGTCACTTGACCATGGTTCAAAATTACGTGGTCCGTCGCCAAAAGCACTCGTGCAGCTCAACAGTGCTACGTTAATATTCAATCAATCAGACAATCAATCAATCTTATGGCATGGTAGGGAAAATTTTTCGTTACGCGTTACCGAGTATGGTTACGCGATGAACGTAAGGTAGAAATGAATGAAGTTCCGACTTTCCTCACGTTTTTAAAAACACCATCTAGTTCATACTATCTATTTCAGACAAAATATAATTACAGGATCATTAAGATCATTTTTTTCGCCACGATATGTTTTTTTTTTTACAAAATAATATTTTCTGTTTTTTACGATTTCTTTTAAAATGAGTCAAAATTGATGTGCTTTTATGAAAATGATTTCTAAATCGATCCCTTTCAATTTCCTTTTGCATTAATGAATAGATATTCTATAAAAAAAAACATGGTTTTCTCTTTTAGAATCAGTCATTTAAAAAAAATGCTAAAAACCTTTTTTTTTACGATTTTTAAAAAAATACTCAAATTTTAAATTAAATATTCAATAGCTTCATTTTTTACAAAAATAATCTTACGAAACTTTCTTTTCGTATGTAGAATAGTATTTAGAGTAATCTGCACAAAGATTGAAAAAATGGTTTAAAAATTACGGCTTTTAAAAAATTTGTGTGTGTGTTTTTTTTTGTTTATTAGCCATTTTAAGAGAATTTTTTACTAAAATATTATTCTCATATATTTTTGTTTAAAAATTACCGTTGTTTGCAATCGATGTGTGAAATTGTAAACCATTAACTTAAAAATTAAGTCTTCAAAAAATAAAAACTAATAAAAAGCGCAATTTTACGAAAAGCCAAGGGTTTGGCAATCAACATCTGCTTCATCACGTCCCCTTCACATTTCCTCAGGGGTTACATTATTAGAAAAATTAGAGACTATAACAAATGAAAATCACCAAATTTGGCGAGTAAAAAAAGGCGAATGAAAATTTTATTTTCGTTTCAATAATGTTATTTATTCACTGAGCAGCATTACATAAACTAGGACCTATTGCAAAAAAAGTGAAAATTTAATGCCCAATGAAGATTGTTATCAATTAATGAGAAAAACAAAAAAGACTTTTACTTCATGTTGTTTCGCGTCTTTTATCATCAGATCGAACTCCATTTCAAAGATTTTTTACCGGCCCTGCCGGATGCGGTAAAACGTTCGTCATTAAACTTTTGATGGAAATGTATAATCGCTATACGGACAATGATGGATACTGTCAAAGTTGTAAAGCAGCAGTAGCTATTTCAGGAACGACTGTTCATGCAGCTTTAAAAATTTCTTTTTCTGGATTACTGCCGTTACATTCTGAAACTTCTCAACAATACAGAACTCTTTTCAAATACGTAAGAGTCATAAACATTTATGAGATGAGTATGATCAGTGTTCAGTTATTTTTGAAGGTTGATTCCAGATTAAAACAAATAACTGGAAATTTTCAGTCAAATGTTGGTGGATTAGATAATATTTTAAAAGGGAGATTTACGTCAATTACCACCAGCTCGTTCTACACCCATCTATTAGCAACCGAAATAGACTATCGTTTGACCAATTTGATGGCGCAATCTAAAATTTTATGAACTGAATGAAGTCATGCGTCAAGCGAATCAACAATTTTCTTCTATACTTACAAAAATTGGAAACGGCGAACAACTTGATGAAATGGAAATAGCTCTGAGTCACGTTTTTGTACTGTGGAAGAAGATGAAGCAAGGTGTCCTCAAGGTATACGATTATTCAACACTAACAATTCCGTTAATGAGTATAATAATAAAATATTGAATGCTTACGCGGATAGAATAACTTCAACTGCAAAAGATGTATATATTGGTTGTACTTCAAAATAACTTTCTTAGCTCAAAAATTACATAAGATGTCATTAATTGATACAAATCAAACAATTTATGTGAATAATATTTATTACATGATTACCACAAATATTGATGTGGCAGATGGATTGGCAAATGATGCAGTTGGAAAGCTATTTCATGTAGAAACAAATGATGAAAGATTAGTTAAGACAATAGGGCTTGAGTTTCCAGATTTACCTGAAATAGGGGGATAACTAGGACGCAAAAAGACAATTTCGCCTTATCTCTACAAAATAACAGAATGATATCAACGACAAAATCAAACACTACGATTGGTGCAGTATTTTCGAGATTCTTAAATGATATTGAGTGCAAAACCTAAATTTCTTACTATAGTTACCACAAGACTGATAACAAAAGTATGTACTGAAACACCCATAAGCATAATGGAAATAGACTAATAATGATACTTTTCTATAAATGTACACAATAAAAAAAATGTTAGTATTATGTATTGAAAATGAAATTTTGGTTTATACTTATACATTTTCCATCCTAATTATGTTTTTAAATACAGTTGGAGAAATAATAATGATAATAAATTTGATAATTATATGTATAAGATTACTTCAAAATAAAATTTAATTATACAATTCAATACATAATAGCCAAAGAAGTTAACTTCTACCGCGTGTTCACACTGATACACACACACATTTTTTCATTTACGTGTCATTTATGCCTCATGAGAGGTATGTGTATTTTTTAACCATTATCAAGTAAAAGGACGCCCCCTGAACTGGCATCACACCCTTTCAACTTTCACATTATGCTAAGTGAGGCATTGAGAATATTAACTCTATGAAGCGAATTGATGCCTCTGAAGAATATAGCCATTGTTTCATTCTAGCCACGTGCTCTGTGAGTAAATACTGATTCCGTAAGTGCTTCTGGCGTGTATGCACATCCCACTGAGCTGGTGCCTTTAGTGCCCCGAACGTGTACACTCGTTCTTTCAAATGATGACTTTCTGTATTGTGCTGCTCTGTTTAAAACTAGCCCACGACTTTGGAATACAATAAATTGACAGTGCTTCTAAAGAATTTACTTATTTCGGAGAAGAGATGGGGAAGGAATGTGTGTGTGAAGAAGTATATTCCAAGAACGGTGAAATTCATAGATAAGCAATTTTTCTTCCCCCCTCCCCCCGTTTTAGTGTGCTCTTTTCTACTCTTCATTTGCGGTCAGTTTCCCTGTATAATAGGAGTTTTTTTCAATTTCTTATACGAATGCACTGAATGTAATTCGGGTTTATTCGTTCAACCATGTTTAATGATACGTCACAGAACAAATAAAAAGTTAGAATATAATGAAAAATAATCTATAACTCTAGGGATTAAATTTTCTTATTTTATTCTTTTTCCTTTTTTTAAAATGAAAGTAAACAATTTTTAAAATGGAAAAATCTCACCCCTTGTCCCCTAATAAACCGCGTAACAACACGTACCTGAGGGGAAAATGGTGGCACTGGAGGGGGGTGAATTTCGTAACTTTTCCTCGGCAGTTAAAGGGTTAAACACTATTCAGCTACTTGAGATCTTTTGGCGACGGACCTTATCATTTTGAACCATGGTCAAAACACTAGGACGACACCTGAGCTGGCACCCCTTCTCTTAACTTCCCCACCATACCAACGGGAGGACGTTTGAGGTTTCGACATATTTAATATGCATCGCGCCCTTACACGGCGGGTCTTCAATAGTACTGGGCTCGAACGCATGACACACCAGCCACGAGTCAAGTATCTTGATCACTAGGTTACCGTGGCCTCTCACGAAAAGTATCAAATTCCAGGCACATTAAAGCTATCTGCAATCGCACATCATTATTTTCGTTAATTTGCTTTTCTGTGGCTTTGATGCCATACATGTTAAATATTTTTAGCTTAAATACATTGTTCAGAACCATATTAAGGGGGGGTCACTTCACACAGCATTTTCCCTATCTCCGTAATGTTAAAAATGACCAAGCTTAAGGAACATTTTTTAAAAATTGGCTGGTTGTACAGTCATGAATTTTTTTTGTGTATTCATTGTATTGTTTTTATTATTTTAATGGGAGCATTTTTCAAAATTTTGATTAGTTTTTTTTAAAAAAAATTCATATGTGGAGTAACACGTCAAAAATTTTAAAACGATGAAAATTCTAGTACATTTTAATCCATAAATATTTTTTGAATAATTTTTTTTTGACAAAATCTCTCATTAAAATATTTATTTGTATAGTGTTAACATATGTGCAAAGTTTCAAGGCTGTAAAAAATAAGTAGTTTTTTTCAAAAATGTTCCTTTTGTGTTGAAATGTACACTTTTGAGAATTAGTGATTATAAAGTAAAAACTTACTCTCTATTAACTAATGCATACCAGAACACTATAACTTGGGGGATTGCTAATATCATCTGAAAGATCATCTTCTTGCCTACATTTTAATTGTTTGTTTTTAATTCTAGCTCCTTTGGTTCATTGTAAAACTGACTATTCTGCTTTCCTAATACACACATAATCTACTTCTTGCAAAGCTCGATGTATGTAAAATCCAGGTATTGAATGTTTAATGCATCTAAAACTTTTAATTTGGTAATGAAGCCTTGATTATATAAGTATATAGCTTCATGTACTATAGTTTTTAAAGTTCCCAATTGCACAGATACAGTTTTTGGAACTATACACTAAAAACTATTTCCGCTTTCACTAATATTTTGAGTTTTATCAAGCAAGCATCCAGATAAATGTTCAAGATTAGTGACCTCTAAATATTTTGTTTATGCAATTCCTAATTACAATAGGTAAGTCGTGTTTATGCTTGTATGTGTAACCTTTCAGTATGTGGACATATTAAATCTACACCACAAGTCACATCCCATGGGGCATAAACCGTGTCGTAGATTCAAACCTGTGAACATTTTATCAAAAATTATAGCCCATATACACTGGTGTGCAAAAAATAAGGACGAAGTCGAAAAATTAGCATATCAGCTGAACGAAGAGGCAGAGCGGACAGAAAGACCAATCAGGAGATTAAGTAAGGTGATGTACGATAGCACATGCGCAGATATGCAGGTAGACGTAATGGGAGAGTGTCTGAGTAGTATAAAGCATGTTGTCGGGGTGTAAGATCAGTATTTCTGGCAAAGAGATTGCCCGCCGTATAGCAGTTAAAATCACACCGAGTTGCTGCCTCAGCGAGAAATGGCAAATAATCAATCTGTTAGACGACATCTGGATGCTTTTACCCGAGGTCGAATCATTGGGAAGTTGGAGGAAGGCCGCAGTGTGACAAGTGCGGCTGCAGAGTTCGGAATTGCTCACAGCATCGTTTCACGACTTTGGAGACAATTTCAAACTACAGGAACAGCTATCCGGGGGTTCAGTAGTGGTCGTCCACGAGGAACCACACCCGCAGATGACCGGTACATTGTCTTACAGGCCAGAAGAAACAGGCGGCAGACAGCGGGAGAAATCGCTAGACACACGACACAGGCGACTGGACGACCGATATCGCGTTTTACGGTGGCCACAAGACTGCACGGTGGTGGTCTATTTGCACGACGCCCTGTACGGTGTGTACCTTTAACGTTTGCCCATCGGAGAAGGCGTTCTCTGTGGTGCCGGGAACACCGGAATTGGAGAGACAATGAATGGGGACGAGTACTCTTTACAGATGAGAGGAGATTCAGTTTGAGTAGCGATTCTCATTGCATACTCATCTGGAGAGAGCGAGGAAGCCGCAATCATCCCTCGAACATCATTGAAAGGGACAGGTATGGAGGTCGCGGTGTTCTCGTTTGGGGAGGCACCATGCTTGGTAGTCGTACAGACCTTCACATCTTCGACGCAGGTTCAGTCAACGGGACCCGTTATTGTAACGAGATTCTTCTTCCATATGTGCGTCTTTTTAGAGGCGCTATGGGTCTGCAGTTCTTTTTCATGGACGACAATGCACCATGTCATCGCACAGTAGCTGCCGAACATCTCTTAGAGAGTGAGGATATTGAACGTATGGATTGTCCGGCACGATCTCCGGATCTCAATCCCATCGAGCATGTATGGGATTTTCTAGGCAGACGCTTGGCAGCTCGTACCTTACCACCAGTAACGATTCGGGAGCTTCGATTGGCGCTGCAAGACGAATGGGCAGCAATGCCTCAACTCATTGACACCCTCATTCTCAGCATGGGCAGACGCTGTGAAACCTGCCTAGCAGTCAGGGGAGATCATATCCCCTACTAAAGACCGGATGTTTCTTGCTGGACACCCATCACAGGAATGTTTCGGCCTTCAGTCGCATTGCGCTCAAGCTACTTTTTCAATCAAGCTTCTTTTTTATCCCTCTGATTTCTCTTTTAGTAAGTGTTGCTTACATATTACACATGTCCTTACGTATTGGGGATCTTACGGTATTAAATGTGTTGATTTGGAAAGCTTTTGTACAAAGTTATATTGAAAAAACCGTCTCGTCCTTAATTTTTGCACACCAGTGTAGCTTGCCTTATGGCTGACAAATTTTCCCGAGTTGTTTTGAACAGCCAAAACATAGTAACTTTGCAATTTGTTTATTTCAGCATCTGTCAAGCCATTACGGCATCCTAGAGATTTTTTGTCTTTAAGCTTTCTGTCTTTTAATTTTAATATTTTAAGGCCTTAAGTCATGTCCCCATCTTTTTTTCTCAACATGATTAACACATTCTAATTGTTCAATATTGACATATCTTAGATTCTAAAACTGATTTCTATGCTTTAGAGTTCCTATATAGTCCAAATATTGTGTATATCGTAAATTGTGTAATGCCTGCGAGTGATGAGAGATACAAAAAAAAGTGCACCTCTTCAACTTCCATTCCCCTACTATTTTCAATGTAACTTGCCGAACACTCATTGCTATGTACATCGCTGTTAAAATTACACATACATTTCTGCGATAATATTTTAGCATCAACAACTTTCCCAGTGTCCAAACTAACTGCCGTAACAACACCATTTAGAAATATATAGCTTATATTTAGCCAGGTACCATTGATAGCCACTGGTACATTTGGTTATCCATTATTAAATATTGTTTCGGCAGCAGCTAAAGCCATAGACACGGTCACCACATTATTTAATGTATGCATGGAATCACAAAACCTAGGAGGACCCACTGCTGTTTTTGGCGCCAAAAATTTTTCGCCAAAAAGCGCCAAATTGAAGGTTTTCAAAAAGGCGTCAATAACGAAAATCTCTTGGGAAGCGCATGCATCAGCGGGGGAAATGGGGGATGAAATGGGCGTTTCGCAAAGATGAAATCGAATAAATACATTAAATTAATCATTATATAATAAAAAAAAGGAGAAAGAGCAATGAAATTCATTTTAAAAAAGCATTCTAAAACCAGTGTGTACAGCATGATTTACATTTTTAAAAAAGGACGAAAGGGGCGTTTCGCAAAGATAAAATCGAAGAAATACATGAAATCAATCATTTTAAAAAATGTTAAAAAGCACTTACCTTACGCTTGCATTTCTTCATGACCTGTTGGTGGATACACCCTTGCGATGGATGCAAGGAATTTATGAAAATTCTCATTCACCAACTTGTGATCGTTAGATCGCCGCCACATGTCTTTTTAACTTTGTCATATTCTTATTAACTTTCAAGTCATTCACCACGAACGCATTCATGCTCTTGCCAAACCAATATCTCGTCAAACGCAAGATAATATTTATAGCAAGTTCGCTTTCGCTAAACCAAGTGCCCTTTCTCACACTCCGAACGACGTCGTGGCGATTATCTTTCGACTGGTTGCGGCAACGCCATTCGTAGCCGTCAACCGTCCCCTTTCGCTTTTGCAAACGCATATTTTTTTTACACCTCGGACATTCATAACGAGAAGCAATTAAATTAGCTTTCATACACCATTCTAACGTCTCTTTCTTCCCCTATGTGCCCAGGAGCACAAAAGAAACCTATCGTAGCCTCACTTGCAAGTAATTTCCTTTTACACGCCATTCTTAACAACAACCGGTGGAGAGCAAACCTTCTCCAGCGAAGTCAAATGTCAAAATGACGTTTTTTCGGAAAAGGTGAAAAATGTTGCATTTTTTAGGGTTGCCATTTTTTCGGTGATTTGAAAATCCAAATTTTTGATGCAATGGAAGGGTTACCATATTGTAACTTTTATCGCTCAAAATTTGGCGACAAAAAATTTGGCGACCAAAAAGTGGGTCCTCCTAGGATTCAATCGAAATTCTATTGTGTCCACTTCATATAATTTTGTACCTTTTTTGATTAACTACTGTTTTAGAAAACGTGGTATTAAGAAATGTTTGAATAAGACCACAAAAGTCACAACATATTAACAATTTTGTAGCCAAACCCTAGATTTGGTGACCAAAATTTATGTGAATACCTTGGTTTTTACATTAATTTTATGTAATTAATGTTGTTTCAAAGTACAAAAGAACAGTATAATGTCAGGAATTTCACAGAAACATTCAAATGAATCTAAAAAAGAAACACTCTTTATTAAACTTACCTAACTTAGATTTTAAAGCTGATTTATTTATGTTGAAATTGTCTGACTTATCAACATTTAAATCCATAAAAGTTTGGGAATTTTGTACATTTCTTTCCGAACTCTTTCGTTTTTTAAACATTTTATTACTTAACAGAGTTTAAAAAACGTTTTATTAATGTTTTTGATGGAAAACACTATTGCACACTATCGCAGAAATCCGTTGCATTTAAGGAGGTAAAAAATAGGCTGTAAGTAAACAAACATCTATAACTATTCACTTCACTTCTTTCCTGGATAAGCTGCTGATCAAAATAAATTCTTTTAATCAATTTAAACCATTTGATAAGGCTGAAAAGTAGCATGTGTCTTTTGTTTTGATTTGAGAGGGCGTGGCAATCAGCGGTTTTTTAGTTTGACAGATGTAAACAACTTTTTTAAAAATATATTAAAAATACTTCTAATTAAGCTAGAGCAAAACTTTAAACTGCATTAGAAAGAAAAAGAATGGTATTTTATGTTTCAATCAAAATTGAAAAATCGATTATTTCATGGATTTTCGTGAAGTGACCCCCTTCCTACAATTTTATAACCTAAATTTTAAAAGCCCTCTCCGATTAAATTTAAGCATTAACATCGAATAATTGCTCCTTCATTGGCAGTGCTTCCAATTTATCCATTTATGCTTGAAACACGTGACTTATACGAAATTTAAAATTGTGTTTTTTGTCCTTGAAATATTTTTACAAACGAACTGCTTTTAAAATTCTATCTTTTATAAAAAAAAATATAAAGCTTTACTAAAATTTGTGGCTTTGATTAAGCAATTAAGGATCACATGTGGGACTACTGTCCAAGTTCCTGTTAAACTCAGGGTTTCCTGGAACCCCCAAGATAAAGACCTCTGTTCTACAGCATAAAAAATGTACATGCAGTTAAAATAGAAATTTTCACACAATTGAATGATTTCCAAGTTACCATTGAACTTCGTGATAAAAATTCTTGACGTTATCCTTAATGTCTCCAAGTATTGAGATTAAAGTATTTTACGGTAATTTGCCTGCGGTATTTAATAATTTGCTCAGTTTCCAACTGTTTCATGTAAGGATACGGGCTCGCTCTTTTCAAACCTCTTGTTGTTTACAGAATATTACCCGAAATTCGGCTGTAAAATGCGCTAATATTAGCCAAATGAGCCAAGAACCATTCAACCATCTCACTTTTAAGTTGAATGTGTGACACAACTTACTTTTCTTTTATCAGTAGCATGGACTTATATTTTCATCCATTTTACGGTTTTATATTAAGCGAGAGCATTAATCAACATCACACTGAAAAGCAACACAATGGCAATTGTCGATTAACCTCGTAACTTTGAAGCTCGGTCTAATGACGAAAATTTCTGATCTGCTCACTCTCCAAACTATCACATCGTACCAATTGAAGGATAAATATTCGTCGAACTTATGCCGTGTAAGGGAGCGATGCACGTTAATTCTATCGAGAGCTCAAGCGTCCTCTTTGGTAGTTAGGAGAGGGGGGTGCCAGCTCAGGTGTCATCCTCGTCACTTAACCATGGCTCAAAACTACGAGGTTCGTCACCAAAAGTCCTCGTGTAGCTGAACAGCGCGACTTTAATATTCACTCACTTCGATGAACTTAACCCCTTGTCTGTGAAACTTATTAAAAACAAAACACGAAAAAAATGGGAAAAAATTCTTTAATTTTGTTTATTATATCCTCAAAATGTTTGAAATAGAATCTTTTATAAAAAAAATTAACAAAATAATATTTATATTTAATATTTTCACACACCTGAGGAATGTTAATAAATTACAGTAATTTTTGCTCAAATTACAGCAAAATGAATCAAATGACATAATTTTCAAGATAAATTCAAAAACTAATACATAATATTTTTACTTATATGAACCGTCATGGATTCCATATGTCCCTCCGATTCTTCTGAATTTCCCCAATCATTTACGACCTGCCAAACTACAAAAATCCGACAAATGACACTAACTGCCAAACATTTCGCGGAAAAGCATCGCCAACTATTAGGAAAATGGTAAATTCCATGTGATGCGTTGGACGAACTGAGTTCGGACTGCATGGAATTGAAACACCAACTTTTCTCTTGCCCGAACTCAGGTCGGGCATTCCAAAATTGGTGCATTTGTGTTACCCGAACTGAGATTGGGCGTCACAGGCAAGGAGTTAATATTCTTCAGCCTCTTCATGGTGGGACGTCAGGGACACTAGGACTCGAACTCGGGACCGTGAATATAACTGCTACGTCACCGTGGCTTCATAAATTGAATTTTCAAAATTAAATTTAGGACGTTTCATGCAAATAGGCGTAAGTGCAATACTTGCATGATTCTGTCGAAACATCTTCCAGTATGTGCTAAAACAACTCTCAGTAATGTACTGAATTCCTACAAGGCAAAAAATTCCGATGACTGCTTAAAATTGTAATAGATGAGAACATTTAGTATTCTTTTCTGCTGTATTAACACGCGTTTTACTTCAGATAATGACCGATTTTGAACAGCTGCTTTAAATCACAATTTCTACTTTTTAAAGTGCTAGAAATTCTGAATCCTGTTTGCCTTATTAATTTCATTTCGGGATTAACGCTGCATAAACTGTCAAATTTTGTGCCGTGTTTGGAACGATGCCACATCTAGATGGGCAGAAGGATTATATAAAGAAATTATAGGCTGTGTATATCCACGCTCGTTACACACGAAACAGCACGCAGTCCGTTGCCACTCCAAATAAATTCAATATTTCCCGTTTAATATTATTTAATATTTGCTTTGTATTTGTTTACTTTGAATAGGGCAACATAATTTTATAGTCAAGTTGTTTTTGAAATATTCTAAATGTGTGCGTGTGTATTTGCATTTTACGTTAGGAACTGTACAATATTTTTATCTTGAAGGAGTGTGAGCTCATATATTAGTTATTTCAAGTAAAGTCGCATTAATTCGTTAATGTAAATAACCTCACTTATCCTACATGTTGAAGTAAAAAGAAGAAATATCGAAACCTAATAATAGTAGTTTCTCGAGTCACAACAAAGTCATTAAGACTGCCTTCAGCGTAACATTAAATATTAAGACAAATTTAGAAGATTGTTTATAAGAAAAAGTATTGCAGCATAAATACTAAATTCTGGTTTCACTATCCTATAAAGAGCAGCATAATTCTACTATTCCTTTTTATCCGAGTTGACCCATTTTTCACAGTAAGATATGCGTCTCTCCTTTCCTATGTATATTAAAGTTAAATGAGATATCGCTTTACGTATTAGAAGTTAAAGATAATTATTTATGGGACACTTAGAAATCTTAACTATTATCAACTGATGTACGAGTCACAATGTCGCAAGTTTTTTTTTATAAGGATTTAGACATTTTTCAGTCTAAAAATATGCTTCAAGTTTAATTCAGGTTTTCGTACATTTCCTGAATACAACTTTGAAACATTACATTTCAATATAGAGCTAGTACATGTGTTGAATGCATATACATTGCTATATATTTACAAGTATCTTAAAGTGGTACATTTGGAATCCATTACTTACAGATTTCATTATCTAAACAAATAGCATTGATTAAGTGCTTTAAAAAGATTAAAATAAGCTTGAGACGTAGTACATTAATTTTATTCATTAGTTAACAAGACATTACATAGTAAAACGCTAACATAATTTAATGAAAAATCATTTCAAAACTTTATTATATTAAATAGCTTTAAAATTAGAATCAAAATACACGAAATGGTTAAATAGTAGCAATAACAATAGACATTATAATAAAGTATAAAACAGTTCAAAGACAAATGGAAAATATTCAACTTTGTTTCAAAAGATTCTCCGAGTAGGTTATATGAAATAAGTAACAGTCTGTTAGAAATTCAGTTCACATTCCCTGTATACAAACTTTAATCATACCCAATTTGTGAGGGTGGGAGCATTTTTTCCATTTACTTCAAACAATTAGTAATTTGGAAAACCTGCAATTTCATTGGTTTCAGAAATTTTTATTTACCAAGTATAGAGTTCAACGCTCGCCAACAAAGCCCCACCACTGAACATTAAAGAAATTAACTATTTTTGGAAATTATCAAAAAGATGAAATCCAACTACTGAGAAACTGGGGATAAAGTTAAACATTTGAAAAAGTACGAGTGACTGAAAAATGCAGAAAACACTTTTGAATAGAGAACAAATCTAAAAATGTCTCCGATAACTATTATTGCTGCAGTATTATTATGCTGACAAGCACACAATATTTATACTGACGAAAGTCCGGGATATCCAAGTCTTTCGAGCTCCACAAGAAAAGAATTCATGAAATGCATATGTATCCAGCAGTTAAAGGCGACTCGAAATTAGGATCCGGATCAAGTCGCAGCTTTGAGAAAATATAGATACTGTAGCCTTAAATACGTGTACTTTAATTGCTATTGGGTACTTGACATTACAAATTTGAAGATATTTATCATGTTATTTATTAAATAAGACTAAAAAAGTATTATCTAACTGACATAACATTACCTTTGGCTCAGGGAAAGGAGTCTTCGCTGATTCCCATCTTCCGCAAACAAAATAAAAGATTTTTAAAAGTAAGAGACTCTTCCCGCTTTTAAGATTTGTAATTTATCTGTATGACGCAACATTTCTTCATCACAAACAAGTAACATTTCACAGTATTCAGAGTGCGAAAACAGTTCAGTTCTTAAGCAAAGATTCGAAGAGATAAATTTAATTAGCAATTAGTATTTATTAACATCTAAAATTAAAGACATTACGTAGCAGTCGCTTCTACATCTCTTATTGCACTTAGCACGAGTTCTCGTTCTGGAGTTAAATACGCATTACACTCATTTTTAACAGATGTTTTGCGTTCTTCTGGACAAATGCTCCAGAAATTCTTAAAAAGTTCATACCCAAAAAAATGCTCGTTTAGATGTTGCAGTACAACGATTATTTGTAGCAAATTGAGCGTTTCTGCTTTTCGTAAATGACCCACCAAGATAGTTGCATACTTATCAAATAAACCAAAAAAAGGATATATTAAAAAAGTACACAAGCAAGGAGCTGCATTCCTTCTTAATATGTTGCCTCGTATATTTCCGTTTAATCTCGAGAGTAAAAAATATATCGCATCGGTGCGTTGTTCTTGATGTCGTGTCAATATATATATATATATATTTTAAAAAACTCATCTATTAATCTCTATTCACAGATGAACCAAATATGTTTCCAATATATCAAAGAATGGTATGAAACAAATAGCACAGGAAATAACAGTTTTGAATGGTATTTTTTTACTTCATCGCAAGTAAATTGGACAGATATAGAAAATTGTGTTGAGTTTTTATCGAAAGAAATGTCCGATACTAAAATCAATGACAATGGTCTGTTTGAAGTAGTGAAGAAAAGTGCACTTCGGTGATATATTCGACTCTGTGACGGGGTAAGTAATTCAGAAAATATTCGATTCCCGCTGTTCTTTTTCTTTATAGAATACATGAAAACTAATTCTTCAGCAGTATAGTTTGATCGGTCTATACTGTGAGAGGGAGATTGAACTACGTTCACAAAGGAATGCACATCCCCTGTCTTGCGGAAGATCCAATAACATTGCAACTCTCTGCACGCTGTGTGGTCCTTATACTGAATTGCTATATCCTTTACAAATTCGAAAACTTCGTCAATTATATCTTCGAAGCAGTCATTACAAGCCAAACTAAATCTGAAGCCGTTTGCAAGTCTTCGATCATTCGCCAGTATCCTTTCAAAGCTCTCTGTGCCCACCGTACTATAAGGAGTCCAATGATTCACTTGAAGATAAGCGAAATACCGGCGGGTTTCGATACCAGGGGAGAAATGTAGAAATTCTCTCACTGCCTTTATATGACGGCCTATTGGAGTGATTATAGCGTCCAAGTCTTTTTTTAAAGTGGGAGGAAGAATTCCTACAATGCTTCCAGCTATTGATTTTACTTCATTTTCTATAGACTTCCACCTACTGTGTAAATGCGAGGGGTACCTATGTAGACAATCCTGAATAGATTTCAGAACCGTCGAAAGATTCCATGTCCTGATGGCAAACTGAGTGCTAGTTATGAATCCAAGGGTTGGTATTTCATTGAAGTCCTCTATCAACTTCATTTGTATCACTGAATGCAAAGTGTTAAATACCCCTTTCTTTTTTTTTAATCTCAGTTAGCGCATTTATATAAACTTTCTAAAAAAATATTTTTCTTTCGGCAGCAATTTATTTAAACCAAAACAAAGCTTTCCAACGTCATGTTTAAGAATGGCACATAGACAAACAGCATCTCGATTGCATTATGGGTAAAAGATGGAGAAACGGATATAGTAACAGAGTTTATATATTAAAACGTTATTGTAACAGTTACAGGGAAGTATTTTATAATACTAAAGAATATTGGATAAACACTCATTTTGTGTCTACAATAACCAGAAACGCATGTCACTATTTGTGCTTTCCAAGATATTTTTCTGGAGTCAAAAGGTGACCGCAGTTGTCTAATTGTAAAGGTAACGGACTCCTGACCGGCATGTCGTCAGTTCGAGCCTAGTAGCACTAAATACCCGCAGTGTAGGCGGATGATGGTGGTAAATCTGTCCTCTGTTGGTGTGGTGTGGAAGTTATGAAAAATGTGCCAGCTCAGGTGACGTCCTCATCCCTTGACCATAGCTCAGAATTACGAGATCCGTTGCCAAATCCCTCGAGTAGCTGACAAGTGACGTTAATATTCACTCACTTGAGTCACTAGACCTAATATTGAACCCCACCTCCCCCGTAATATTCCCAGAAAGACCGTTATTGCCATGAGCTTGTGGCCAGGGTTGTCGAGAATGGGATTCAAAGCCAGATACCAATGTGTAGAGAGGCTTACGCACGTTAAATCTAAAGAGGCACAAAGTTCTCATGTTGAAAAGGCGTGGAAACGTGGTGCCAAACGTTTCATCCACGTGTTTTGACCGAGGTCCATCACAAACATCTCACTATCAGCTTTTAAGTGTGAAATTGAAACGAAAAAGCAATATTCAGTAAACTCTACGTACAGTGAGATCATCGGATTAGTTTAAACATTTTTCACATTGAAATGTGATTGACAAGTTACAATGGACCATTCTCATAGTTTTGACTCAGAATTGAGTATGAGTGAGTGAGTGAATATAAACGTCGCACTATTCAGCTACTCAAGGTCTTTTGGTGACGGGCCTCATAAGTATGAACCATGATCAAGTGGCGAGGACGACACCTGAGCTGGCACCTCTCTCCCCTAACTATTACACCACCGGAAGACATTTGAATTGTCGACAGATTTAACGTGCATCGCTCCCCTACGCGGCGGGTCTTCAGCGGTACTAGGCTTGAACTCATGACACGCTGTCCACGGTCTATCACCATGACCACTAGGCTATCGCGTCCACAGAATCAGGTACGAAGGTAGAAACCTGAACTAGCATCCCACTCATCCAACTGCCATATTGTGTTGAGTGAGTTGATTGATTGATTAAATATTAACGTCGCACTGTTCAGCTACACGAGGGCTTTTGGCGACGGACCACGTAATTTTGAACCATGGTCAAGTGACGTGGACGACACCTGAGCTGGCACCCCCCTCTCCTAACTACCACACCAACGGGAGGACGTGTGTTGAGTGAGAGAGTAGAAATATTAACTGTAGAAAGCGATTTGATGTCTTTTAAGAATAACAGTTGTTGAACTCTCTCGAGCAGAAAGTTAAAACCTTATATCCTAGAAGGATTAATATACCGTATTTACTCGAATGTATACCACACTTTTTTTCCAGCGTTAATGCTACTGAAAATCGGGTGTGGCTTAGAATCGAATACAAAACATTTGTTTAATGGGTGAAATTAAATGTCTACCCATTTTTAAAAGGAAATTGTAGCCATTCATTCTGGCCATTTGCATCCATAATTTATCCTATTTCATGGTTTTTCTCCAGTATTCAGTCTATCCTGAACATCATTTTCTGTACGTATTTTGGAATTTATTGTGTGTGTGTGTGTACTCTTTCTTTTAATCTCCTAAACATCAAAGATATCGGTAATAGTTTCCAGATGAGTTTGCTACGACGTAAGTATGAAAAGGGTGGTCATATGATATGTAGAAAGAAACGGGAACAGAGAACAGCGGCCAATGAGAATTTGACACGGATGAAACATATATACATCGATGCCGTAAGCAAAAAAGTATAAGTTTTGCTTGTAAATGTTCAAAAGGTCTTTAATAATTCTCTTACATTCTTCTATAATGCATTATTTAAAAAAATGAGGTAAACTATAAAAGGGTGTTTTTTTAGTTTTCTTAAACTGTAATTTATTTTCAAGATGCTGAAAAAGAAAAAAAATTCTGATCGTTTCTCAATTTTTTTTCAGTTTCCCTGCGAGATGTTTATTGTTACTACCTGATACTTTCAAATTGGATTTATTTAAAAACCTGTATACATAGAGAGAGTGTGTTTTAATAATAAAATCTAAGTGTGTACTTCAAGTGTTAATTATTACATTGTTTTTAAGTCTTTACTTAGACTGGCATAAAAAAACTATGCTAATTACGTTAAAAGTCCATAATAAGCCTATAAGTAACATTTCTACCACATTTTCATTTTTTTAAATAAAGGTTATTTAAAAATTATTAATATACTGAAAGGAAGCAAACAAAATGCATTCTGACAAAATAAAATATATAAGTTAATATAATATACTTATAAATATATATCAGGACTGCACGATGTATTTGATAATTTATCAATACTAAATCATAGGAACAACTTTCATAATTACTAGGATCGGAAATATAAATAGTACACGAAACACTTTTGTTTTAAGTGCAGGAAATTCATCACATATACTCCTATACAAAATTCCGAGAGTGGTTTATTATGTAATTGCCTCTTTTTTTGCCACTCTACTACTCTCTGAAGATTTTCTTTTCCGGCACTCGAGAGCCTTTCTGTATCAAGGTACTTGGTAATCATGTTCATTCTTTGGTTAAAAAATATTTTGTAATCAATTCCCCAATTTCAAAATTAGAAAGGTTGAGTAACATAATGCTTGCCCTGCAACTTAAAAATAACTTAATTAAAATATCTACTATTTAAAAGAAACATATACAAAAAGGAGGTGGGTAAAGACCGGTCTTTTTTCGCTTATCATAGTCATATGAAAATTCAAAGCATTTATTGGAGCTATATTATTATATTTATGTGTACTTTAGGTATTGATCTTTACTTTTATTCTAAAATAGTAAGAAAAAAAATAGTAAGTCACATAAAAAAAGTCATCAAACTTGGCAAATTCATTGAGTTTTGTTATTTTAAGCGTTTCTTCTTTCATTTAAAAACTGCTTTAGCACTTTAAGCACTGCTATATTTTTTGGTCTCAAATACTACAACAATAAGGCTTTTAAACTGACATGCATTTCTTTTGGTGCATCGAGCGAGTTGATGTGATACGAAACGAAATAGCTTGTCCGTGAGTCGGTCAGACTCATACGTCACGTGCGTATTCAAACGTGTCTTCACCTCGCGCATGTCATACTGTAATACAAATATACCTTTTGTATTGTGGCCATTATTTTACGTAGTACTGTATGCGTTTTGTATATTTTATTATAAAATAATGCACTCATGAACATCTTAATCGGGACTGTACTCTCTTTAAGTAAATTGAGAAGATTCCTCAGTTGTTCGACTTCGATTGAGATCACGACACATAAGTTCAAAGTATATAACATATGGATAAGAACAAGTATAGGTCATAATCCAAACATTTAATGGTATTGTCAGCACATAGTTGGTGCTAGAGTTGTTGGCTGCTCTGCAATTGCTGCATCTGTACTTTGGTACTTGGGATACTGGCGTCATAATCACACTCAGACAAAAACACCAAATCTCGGATATGTACTGATACACTTCAAGACACTGCTACTGGATTGTACAGTGACGATTCAGCCACTGAAAGCGAGAAGGAAATATAATCAAAGGCATTTGTTACAAATAGTTTAACATTGTTATTTTTTTCCTGTTTTCTCTATTTAATAAAAGATTTTTTTAAATAAACGTTACATTTTCATTTCGACTGAGTATCAGTGTTAAAAAAATACATAATATGTATTTGCCGATGGGAGAAAAAAGGCTGATCTTTACCCACCTCCCTTAACGCTTATCTTGATAATTTTTACGGTTTATAATTAACGTCGTTTTGTAGATTTATCATTAAAGTACGTTGCCATTGCATTCAATACATTGTTATTGTATTGGAGGAATGGGGGGCGTGAGGAAAATTATTATTGAAAGTTTCAGAAGCACTACTATAAAGCAATGCAAAAGCCATGTGTGGACTAAATTCATGTGACATCATGATTTCGTGATACTGGGGGCACATGATTATGTTGTCGGTTGTTTACTGCTATTGCTACGACTCTTTTGATTTTAGACTTTCACATTCTATTTTCTAAAATGTCTTATTTTGCTTAAAATGGTTTCTTGTTCTGTAAAAGAAAGGATGAATGTAGAAAAAAATTATTTTTTTAAAAATCCCTGTAAGAAATCTAAGTCTTTTGAAAACACGGATGCGAATGATGAAGCGTCAGGATTACAAATTATCTCTTCAGTGTTTATTATGTGTTCTGACCACTTTAAAGAGGATAGATTTCAGTACCAACCATTTATGAATCGTCGACAGCAGAAACCAAGCTACATTCTCGCTATTTTTGTCACTACAAAAAAAACCTCTTCTAAAAGGATTTTGGATAGATGTAGAATTTTCTTCAAGAATGTAAATACTTCAAATTTTTGTTTAAATAAAATTATATAGATACATACATAAAAAAGTAAACATGTTAGTTAGTTAAAAACAAATTGTTGTTTATTTAAAACTAAGTTTTCCGCTTTTGGTTCTACATAGCTAAGTAAAATAAACTGTCCACTCTATGAAAAATAGTTCGAGTCCTCAAACAAATTGTTTAACAACTGAATGCTCAGAATCGTGAAAAACTGAAAGTCAAAAATTGTACCTCTGATTTTGGGATATGAAATGAGAGTGGTACAAGCACTAAGTTCACATTAAAATTTTTACGTTCACTTTTTATTTAAATATAATGAAGGGAAATTCTTATATTTTTTATGTTGTCTATCTCTCATTTTAGTGGCCGCGGTAGCCGAGTGGTCTAGGTATCTGATCGTGGCTGCCTTTGTCACGAGTCACTACTAAAGACTCGCCGTGTAGGGCAGCGATGCACGCTAAATATGTCGAGAGCTGACCGTTAATGTGGTGTGAGCTTGTCCACGTCACTTGACCATGGTACGAAATTACGTGGTTCGCCGCCAAAACCCCTCATGGGGCTGAACGTTAATATTCACTCACTCTCTCTCATTGTAGCAAATATGTTTAAAAGGAATCATTATGTATACTGTTTTATTTCGTTGTTGTTTAAGAAATAAATATATTTTATGCTGTATATTTTTATATTAAGAAATACCTTTAAATATCACAAAATTAATTCGTAATAATCACTTTATTAATATAGAGAGTGACAACGGCCAGATTGAGTTAAATATACATTTATTAAGGGGAATTATTTACAAGGGAGGGCTAACATTTAGTAAAAAGTAATCGAGACATCGTTTTTAAGGTAGGTCGTTGGATTCCACAAGGCACTTCGTTCCTGCGCCCTCGTCATCGTAGCTCCTCGCCGTCGTCTCTCTCAGTCGTCTCCCGCGCAATCGGCCTATTCGAGTCTCGTTTACTCGGTTTCCTCGAACCGCCTTATCAGCTAGGTGGCGCTCTCTTGGCATAACGTCATTAAGGAATATACGGAGGATACGATATGTGCACATCCATTCCTCCATCGGCCATCATGACCAAGCATGCGTCCTCGTATGTAAAATCCAATGTATTTCAAAATTTCATGAAACAAAACTTTAAGGCTAGAGGAAATAAACTTACAAATAAAACAATTATTAAAACAGACAAATATGTATCAGAGAATAAAAACTAATAAAAATTAATAAAAATAAAACAAAATAAAATAGGTATACAGATGAAAAGAAGACAAACAATACAAAGCAATCTTGAGTATGGTGATAATGTCAAAAAAAATACTAATGTAAAAGTTTTCGTTTGTAATGTAGCATTCATTTGTTTGGCCATGGTTTCAAGTATTCGGCAAAAGTACTTGTTTTGGTTGGGCCATCAAAATTTCCACATTTTTCGACGTTGTAGGTATCGTTAGGTTTTACTTGAGTAATTTTATATGGACCGATAAATTTATTGCAGAGTTTTTGTCCAGGTCATTGTTGCGTTATTTTAATAGCAACTAAGTCCTTAACACTATATAAATAAGGAGATTTTCGTCGAAGATTATAAGACTTTTTGTTTTCATTTTGCACTTTAATTATTTTCGCTTTTGCCGCTTTTCGTAGGAGTTCTCTGTTTTCATTAAATTCGAATTGTAGTTGTTCGTCGATTAATTGTTGAATGCGCAAATCAGTCTTGTTACTGATTTGTGTTCCAAAGAGTAATTCAAAAAGAGTGGTGTTAATGCTTTGTTGGAATGTTGAGTTTAAGACTTCTTGTAGTGAAGGAACATGTTTGGACCATTTCGTGGGATCGTCTTCTGACATCTTAGATAAGACAGGAATAATTGTTCAATTAATACGTTCTACTTGTCCATTAGCACGTGGCAAACCTGTAGTAATATGATGAAGTGAAATATTTTGTTTGGAACAATAAGTGTGGAATTCGTCAGAAGTGAAAGTAGTTCCACGAGATCAGTGATAAGAAAACGAGGATTTCCAAATGTAGTTTTTTGGATGTCTAATTTTTTTATTACCTCAGAAGTAGATGTAGTTTTTGTGGGGTATAACCAAACAAATTTGGTGAAAGAGTCAATGACAGCTAACATGAATTTGTAGTTTTTACTTGATGTTGCTAAAGGACCAAGATGATCGATATGGTATGTATTTAGAGGTATACCATCTTTGACAAGAGGATGGAGAAATCCTTCTTGTTTACCAGACTTTTTTTATTTTTTAATATACACATCTTACACAATTAGAAATATATTTTTCAATTTTGGATTGAAGTTGTGGTATAAAATAATTATTTTTTATATGTTCTAGAGTTCTTTTAACTGAAAAATGTCCTTTGTCGTGAGCATTTTTGATAAAGTGATGCTGCATCTCTTCGGGAATAACAAGGACTTCGGCACCGTCAATAAATTTATATAGTATATCATTTTTAACACAATAGTTATATGGACCATTTTGAAAAAGGGCTTTTATGGAAAGAATATGTGGGTCCAGTTCTTGAGATTCTTTTATCCTATGCACCATAGAATCAGTACACTGATTTGTTAAAACCTGTATTCTACTTAAAGCGTCGACATGGGCCATTTGTGAGCCAGAGCTATGTAAAATGGTGTACTCATAATCTTGTCAACTCAACTCCCAACGCGCGGTTCCTGTGTTTAGATCTTTCTTACTCATATTTTTTGTAAATGCATTACAATCAGTAATTATTTTGAAAGGCATTCCTAAAATGTACACTCTAAATTTTTTGAGAGCTTCTATGATTGCTGAAACTTCGAGTTCGTAGCTGGTATATTTTCTCTTCGATTCGGACGTTGTTCTAGACATGTAATATATAGGATGTAACGAATTATCATCGCAAGAAATATAACAGCAGCAAGTCCGTCGATTGATGCATCAGTATGTATTTAAGTTTCACAATTTTGTCGATATATACCTAAGACAGGTTTCTGACAGAGGAGCAAACGTTTTAACTCGTCAAATGAAGCTTTTTGTTTTACATCAAAATTGAAAGGAGTATATATTTGCGTAAAATATCACTAAGTGGCTTAGCAATTACAGAATAAGAAGGGATAAATTCACGAAAATATCCAGTGAGACCTAAAAAGCGTTGAACTTCTTTAGTTGTTTTTGGTTCGGGGTAATGGACAACTGACTTAGTTTTAGATGCGGAAGGGAAAAGTTTATTATTTTCAATATTATGGCCTAAACATTCAATTTTCCTATGCAGAAATCGACATTTATCAAAATTTATTTCCAATCCGTAATCACTGGACACTTAAAGAACTTTTTTGAGTCTATCAATAGCCTCAGATTCATTTTTAGCAAGGATAAACTATATTATCCATGTAAGGGAGAACATTTCCTTGAACAACTAAATTGCGAAAATCTGTATTGATAAAACGTTGAAGGGCATGTAGAGAGTCCGAAAGGCATTTTAAGGAACTGAAATTGACCATTTTGTGTTACAAAGGAGGTATATGGGCGACTGTTTGTTAACAGGCCCATGGAAAAAACCCTTACGTAAATCAATGGTACTGAAAACTCTAGTAGCCTGAAGTTTATCTAAAATATCCTCAATGAGGGGCAGATGATAGTGATCCTTAACTAACACACGATTCAATTTTCGAAAATCAATGCAGACTCATGAACTTCCGTCTTTTTTGTGGACTACTAGGACTTGACTAGCATAAGCAGATGAACATGGTTCCATAATACCATTTTGTGTCCATTCATCTATTTGTTTATCTACTATATCACGTTCAACAAAAGGTAATCGTCTTGGTGAATGATAAATTGGCTTGCTGTCCGTCACGGTAATGCTTAATTCAATATCCGTCGTTTTAATTTTATTCGGCATGTAAGATACGAGTAATGCCTCAACATCATTATGAGTTTGTTTTGAAATTTCAGGGGTCAAAATCCAATTTAGGAATGTCGTCAGTAATTGCGAAAACAAATGGTTGTGGTGAAGCGTCAGATACTTCGATTTGTGACTTAGAAAACATAACACTATCAGGTGTGATAGTCAAATTAGCTTGTTTAATTAGATTACAACCAATAATAATATCAAAGTTCATTGAGTGGTTGGGGAGAACACTAATTTTAACAGGAAAGTCTTGGTTGTCAATTGAAACAGTTGAGTTGAATGAACCAATTACATGAGTTTTTGAAAGGCCAAAACCAGTTAGTATATTACCACTATTTACTAAAGAAGGGGGGCCTAATTGATTCCATACACTTTATTTCATTAAGGTTACTTGACATCCGGTATCAACTAAAGATAATATTTTTTTAGATAAAATTTTAACTTCTTTGCCCATAGTAGTTAATGGGGCAATTTCATCAACGTTATTAGAAGAAGGGATATTTTTTTGAAGACAAGCATCAGGTTTATGGCCAAAATTTTCTCTTAATATACACTTTGGACCATGATGTGACGAATCTGTACGGAACCTTTCCATTAATCTTCTTAGGCGTCTTTTTGGGGAATATAAATTCGCGTTTATTTCCAATCAACTCCAAAAAGATGAACGGGATATGCAAATTAGATAAGGTATTTAAGTCGAGTGTTGTAAACTAGCAAGAGAGATGATAAAAGACTACTGAGCCAGTAACTTTAACCTCAATCTTAGAGGATTCCAAGATATTAGAATAGTGCAGAAGTATTGCTGTGATTCTACGAAAGTACCAGAAAGCTCATATAGACGGCGGTAAATATAATTTACTTACGCTTAAAAGAAGCGTCAGTTTAGTCGAATTAGTAAAATTTAATGAGAGTTAAGAATTCGAGTACGTGTATTTCTCGGACCTCCTATTTCGGTAGACCTTACTTGATCTTGAGCGTAATTATTAATTAGTTGTATAATTCGTAATTTAATTTAGTATAAAGTAAATCCCTTTATTTGACGTAGCATAAACGTATTATATGTTATCAGTTTTTTTGAGAAATTGAAATAATAAATAAATATTATTATTATACAAATGGCTCTTAGTGGTTCTTTGCCTAAAATTAATCTTGGTGTCCAAGGTGAGACCCAGGGGGTCTCCACAGTGGCGCCCAACGAGAAAACCCCGAGTTTAGAGTCGGATCTAATTTTCGAATCATCCCTGAGCAGTATTTTTCGGGGGTGGAGAACGTGGCAGAATTCTTAGAAAATATAGATAATAACTTAACATATTACGAGATACCCACACAACTAGCTTGTGCTTATTTAATAGGTCATCTCACAGGACGGGCACTAGATTGGTTTGAGGTTCTAGGTTATAGAGCGACGAAGTCAAGGCGACGGATTACGCGCACTTAAAGCAAGCTTTGACAGAGCAGTTCCCCGTGGTTAGAAATAGGTCGGAACTAGAAACTCGTTTTTTTCGCATCATCTCAAAAGCATAATCAAAAACCGTCTGATTTTGTGTATGTCTCATTAAAGATCCACAAAATCTTAAAACTCGAAATGACGGAGAAAAATATGATCGATCATATTATTAGTAGGTTAGAACCTCAGATTTTAGATTATGCAAAGGTTAGGCATCCGCAAACCACATCTTACCTTCTACAAATAATTGATAAGTATGAGGAAAGGTTTCTAGATAGAAAGATCAGAGGTTCAAGTAAGGTTTTCAGAGGTAACATACAGGCCTCAGGCGAATGTAACGGAAGGGGTTAATCGCAATTTAGTCCAGATGATAGCCTGTTTTGTAGAAGAAAATCACGAAAACTGGGACCGATTTCTTCATGAGTTCACTTTCCCGCTGCGCACATCTGTTAATGAGACAACAAATAAAACTCCGGTTAAGTTATTCTTAGGTAGAAAGATTATAACACCTTTTAGTAAATTAATAAATGTCACAGAAGGTGCTGAATGTGTAGGAAGAAACATTGAGAAATTATTCGATGAAGCAAGACAGAATGTGTTGAAACAACATAAAAGTTTGGAAAAATATTATAATCGGAAAAGGAGGGTAGTTAACATCAAAGTAAATGATTTGGTGTTGGTACAAACTCATTTTATAAGTGCTGCGGGTAGGAGAGTGGTCGGAAAGTTTATGCCTAAATTTGAAGGGTCATATAAAGTGTTGGAGGTTTGGAATAACAATTTAATCATTTGGAAGAAAGTTATTTTGTCACAGTTAATATCGACCAGGTACGAGTGTACCATCCAAGAAAATCCGACACGATTAGTTCGGATAGTCATGTTGAGACACTATATGAAGGACAGAGGTCTAGTAATGGGTCAAGTAGATCGCACCCAGGAAATTTCAAAGGATCTAGGAAAGCCTCGAGTGAGGAGTGTAAGGGTCGTAAGTCAAGTAAGGGTAATGCCGGATGGAAGGATCCGAGATTGAAACGTAAAGTATGGTCAAATGGGTCAGTGGACAGGAACGATTTAAAGCGGTCCAAAATTTGCAGAAAAAGATCTCTGCAGGGGTCCGAACATAGGGACCATAAAAGACCAACCCCTGAACCAAAACAGGGGATAAAGAGAGCAATTCCGTTCTCGGTTTCATCTCGAAATTATAGCTATAGAAGACCTAATAACCCCTCCCAGGGATCACAGTCCATTGCAGGTCCCTCACATCATATAGATTCCAGGCAGGGCAAGCCACCAACAGAAGGGAGCAAGCAAGAAAAGAGTGGACAATACAAGGCCCAGGAGACAAGGATAACTAAAAGCGGAACCAACAGGGCAGCGGAGAGGAGACCAGTCCGGTCTAAACAGGCGACAGCAGTGAGACCTTACTACCTACGCAGCCGAGTAAAACAGCCCGAAGGAATTCCAGAGGAGCGGAGGAGCATCGGAATCGACAGTATCCCACAGAACAACATCAGGAGAAGGAGCCTCAGTATGGAAGTCTTAGACGGCGATCCGGTGGATAGGAGCGAATAGAGGACAAAGAAAAAATCAGGTTCTATCGTTTGTTTTTTTCTACTTTCGAACAAGTGATCGGAAGAATTATTGCAATGAAGCAAGTCACGGGCGGATTTTAAATTTAAAAAGCCATGCAAAAAGGAACACTACAATGAGTGTGTTTTTTCTTGATGAGAAAAATCAGCTTTTGTATTAATTTTTTGGTATAAATATGGAGAAAATATTTGTAAGAAAGCATTTGTTTACTTCTATGTATGACTTCGCGAAGATGCGACAATTCCTTTGGTTGTTTGTTTTATTGGTTTTTTTTTTAAAATGTTTGAAATTGTATGTATATGTATGTGTATGTTTTGTCTCACATCTGGTGACTTGGGACGCGGCGAAGTTAGGTAGGGCTAACCTTTAATACTAACAAGCGCCGCATGCATGGAATGGGAATGTTAAGGAGCCAGATGCTTCAATTGATGTACATGAAAATGTTATGTAAAAAAAGGAATGAATTTGTACGTACTATAGATGTTTGTTTCTTCACGAAATTTAAAGAGGTTCTCATTTCAGGGTAGCTGACCCTGAGCATTGTATATCGAGCAAAGAAGCAAGATGCAAGTCACAATATGGTTGTATAGTTATATCATAAGTAGTTAAGAAAACCACATATGCAGGTTTTTTACCATTTCGATGGTTTTTCCCTCGCCTCTTAGCCAATTGGATGTGGTGTAGGGAAAATTAATCCTGTAAATGTTACGTCTGGTAAAGGGCAGCTTTAGGTCGTAATTTTTTTTCTTTCCCTAAAGGAAGGAGAATATACATCAAGTTTAGGAATTGGTTACGTAATTTATTTTCAGGCCGTTTGTGACCTTCGAATAAATCCCGTTTTCTTTATGGAGGAAAGTGACGAATCTGTACGGAACCTTTCCACTAAACTTCTTAGGCGTCTTTTTGGGGAAATAAATTCGCGTTTATTTCCAATTAACTCCAAAAAGATGAACGGGATATGCAAATTAGATAAGGTATTAAAGTCGAGTGTTGTAAGCTAGCAAGAGAGATGATAAAAGGCTACTGAGCCAGTAACTTTAACCTCAATCTTAGAGGATTCCAAGATATTAGAATAGTGCAGAAGTATTGCTGTGAATCTACGGAAGTACCAGAAAGCTGATATAGCCAGCGGTAAATATAATTTACTTACGCTTAAAAGAAGCGTTAGTTTAGTCGAATTAGTTAAAGTTAACCCTCGAAGCGGTTAGCACGGCTTTTTTCGCCCTACTAGAGAGGCTTCAAAAACGGACCACACGGAATTTTTCGCAAGGCCGGGGACTCACCAAAAATGCACCAAACGTACTTTTACTTCCTCAAGTAACGTGTTCGAAAGCGGTAAAGCCGTGTTTTTCCGAATTCTTCCCCCCCCCCCTTTAAAGGTTTAACATCTTGAAAGATATTTAGAGATGTTCGGGAGACACAATGGACATTGAGGGGAAGTTTTATAGCTCGCGGGGAGCCCTGTTCTTCCCCTGCAGCAATCGTAAAAAACTGGGAAGAATTTCTTTAAACCCAACAGCGCACGGAAATAATTGCAAGTCAACGAATTGAGAAAAGGAGGGGATAGCTTGATAAAATCTCATTTTTTCTTCACCTTAAAATTCTCAAATGGAATTAAGTTTTTGTAATGTATGTCTAAATTTTTTTTAAATATCTGTAGTATTTAAATTCAAAGTATATATTAAAACATTGAGGATAATTTATTGTTTCATTTTTCTTATTTTAATCAATACTTTCAAAGATTTTTTTAAGGATTATTTCATTATGTGTCAAAAATTAACAAAAAAAAGGTTCAAAATTTAAATTCGTTTAAAATTTCGGACACTTCTAAACATGAATAGTTTTTAAGCTTCTGTATGACATTATTTGCAAAAAAAATTTACGCATTGCTAAAAAACCCCAATTTAAATATTTTAGTTTTTCATAAATTTAAAGCCAGGTATTCAGGGCATCTTACATAAAATCCTTAGTTTTGTATTGTTCAAATAACAAATTATATTTGAATTTTGAATGTCTGAACATTAATTTCATTCAAAGAGAATTTTAATTTCAAGTTTATATTTTTTAACTTGAATCTTCAAATAAAGAGTATTTAAAAGCATCTGGACAAATTTAGAGTTAACATTTGCGCATATAATTAAATATAAAGATCCTTTTAAATTGAAGTTAAAAAAATATATATTTATGCATAATCCCTCATCATTTATGTTCCATTAGTGGTTGACTGAAGAAAAGGTTATTAAAATTTGGACATTTTTATTATCTTAACCATGCAAAACTATGAATTTTATATTAGCTGCACTGAAATTCTGCATTTGAATTTCGAAAAGATATTTATGCGTGCCTCACATACTCAGTTGAAAAATATATATTTACCATAAATACTAATAATTCTTTGGATATTTAATTATATTTAGATTAAATTTTTAATATTAGAAGTGAAATATATATATATTCCACTTCTAATATTTTTTTTTCATGTATTCCTTAAATTTCATGTAATTTAATTAAGTGAGTGAATATTATGACGTCGCACTCTCTCTCCGTCTTGCTGGAACCACAGCTCCTGGACATCATGATTTTTCAATTCAGGAATGAAACAGTTAGTAATCATGGCTCTATACCGATCACCATTGACTGTAAAGTTGTTGGCCTTCATAGTTTTTGAAGAAATACGGACCAATGATTCCACCAGCCCATAAAGCGCACCAAACAGTCAATTTTTCTGGATGTAACGATGTTGCGACATACACTTGTGGATTAGCTTCACTCCAAATGCGGCAGTTTTGTTTGTTGACGTAGCCATTCAACCAGAAGTGCGCTTCATCGCTAAACAAAATTCGCTTATGAAAATCGACCATTATTTTCGAAATAAAATTGCACAATTTGAAAGCGTTGTTCAGGCGTGAGTCTATTCATGATGAATTGCCATACCAAACTGAGAATAAATCACTTGACAGCTGTTAAATCGGTCGCCATCTTGGAAAGTAATGCTAACTTAAACTTCTATACCTGGAAAAAAACACTCTGTATATATATGGGATTATAATCAATCGAAAAAAATCAAATGCTTTGGGGGGTCTGTACCCAAGAATCCCTTCCCTTGTGTGCGCCACTGATTGAATGTGTATTATGTGTGCAAATGCTGACGTAGTGAGGGTATTTTCTTTCATTGCAAGTTATTATGTTGATTTATAGTGAAAAAACTATTCAACAGAAAAATATAAAAATAAGGATTAAAATTTGCATAAATTAAAAGTATTGAAATAACTTTTTATGTTATTGTTAATTAAAAATATAATAAATTGTAGAAAGCCCAGTTTTATTTTATAAATTTATTCACCATATATAATGCTACTACATTTATTATAATTTTGTTAAATAAAAAAATAATCACTTTTACTTTTTACCTCATAATTAAAAAAAAAATAACAAGAAAATATTTTTGAGTTTTCCTGATATTCGACAATGATTACAGCGAGCTTCTGTCTGGTTAAAATTGTAACACCGAAATTAAAATGGTCTTTTTAAAATTTTTTTAAAGCTCTTAAAAAATAACAGCAGAAAAAAATTAATTTTCTGTACTTATATATATATATATATATATATATATATATATATATTAAAATATTTTTCAACTTTGAATGAGTCATTTCTTTAAAACTTTATTTTTTTTTTATCATTTATTTGCTTGTTTGCAATAAATTAGGAGAAGTTTCTGTTGGCCGTGATGTGGATAAAATGTCCATCACACAATACTCGCCCTAGGCAACAGCTGTGAATGGGAAACCTCCCCTTTCCAACAACACGGAAAACGAAAAGGCAATAAAATCGTTCCCTGCAAAACCATTTGAGGACCTCAAATGCTCACGCAGCTTTAAGGGGGAAGGCATAGAACTGTGGTGCACTTTCGAAGAAGTACGCAAAATTTAACAGAAACCGTTTTGCTACCACTAGCTTATAAAAAGTAGACCACTTTCCAAGTGAGTTTCAATTAGCGGGTCATCCACTTAGAGGGTTAATGAGATTTAAGAATTCGAGTACGTGCATTTCTCGGACCTCCTATTTCAGTAGACCTTACTTGATCTTGAGCGTAATTATTAAATAGTTGTATAATTCGTAATTTAATTTAGTATAAAGGTAAATCCTATATTTGACGTAACATAAAAAAGTATTATATGTTATCAGAGTTTTTTTTTTTTTTTTTTTGAGAAATTGAAATAATAAATAAATATTATTATTATACAAATGGCTCTTAGAGGTTCTTTGCCTCAAATTAATCTTGGTGTCCAAGGTGAGACCCAGGGGGTCTCCACAACGATATTTATCTCGGCCAAATTTAGAAATATGACCTGATCCTGAACAATTAAAACAAGTTACGTCAGTGCTTCTCAAACTTTCAATACTGACACCCTCCTTTTCAATCACAATTCAATACCCCCTTTTCAATCGCGCCCCCCTTAGACATTAGTAATGTACTGAATGCAATAATAATGCACTTTGACGCTAAAGCTACAATACGCGATCTTAATTATAAACTATACAAATTAAAAACATAAGTATTAAATTTTGCATACGTTACTTTTAAGCAAAAAAAAAAAAATTAAGTAATAGGATAATTATTATTTTTCCTTTCTCTAATTTGTAAATTAAATATATTGCAAAATGCGGTTGCTGCTTAGAAGACAAAATATAGATATCAGCTAAATATAGAAAAAGAACTTTGAGGGTTAATTTCTAATCATAAGCATTCCTTATAAAAACTTTGCTCTGCAAGACAAATCCATGGAAGTCGTTAATACTTATTAAACTTATTCTTAATTTAGTATTAATTAATTAGTTATAAAATACTCTGTGCAGCACTGATACATTAAAAAGTATACCAGCTGAAGTGCCCGCTCTTTGCACGAGTTAATTTATATGAAAATAAAACATTGATAAAATAGCTGAATGGTAAGGAGAGTAAAGCCAAGTGCGCGACAATGTTTACAAAAACGTAAAATGATTGCTCAAATTTTCATTAGTTTTAAGCGAAATGTAATTTTAAGCCACACAGAATTAGCATTTATAATTGATTTTAAAGAATGAACAATAATATAAGATTCCGATGAAGAATCATTGTATTATTTTTAATATTTAAAGCGAAAAGACTTCAACATGTTTTAACCCGGGAGCAGGCACGCACACGATACGGTCGAGCGGGGTTATTGAGTCACCCCAATCCTCTTTTTCTTTATAATTATTTTATTGTACACGATACAAATCGTGATTCCAGAGAATAATTTAACTAAGAGAAAGTAAACTTACCTACTTTCAAGGACTTTTCAATTTTTTTTCGGTAACAAATAAACAGTTTTGTCAGAATTAACGATATCGTGTTCTGTGTGATCGGCGTGACCACTTCCGGGTTAAAAGTGTATTCATTATGATAATATGTATGTCGCTGCTAAAAACAATTCTGTAAAACGTTTTTCGTTATGCTTTATATGTTTGAGATATTTTTATATGTATCATAAAATTCCTTCGCATGGAAAAAAGTGCAACAGAGAAAAATACATTACTTACAACTTCCCTAAATGAGAAACAAATATAAGAGAGGGGTCATAACTAACTTTACCAATAACTTAGGTCAAACAGATTATCAGCAAAAACAGATTACAGCTATAATTTGCAGTATTTCAAAAATAATCACACTGATGAATTTTTTATGTTCCTAAATTTTTTCAATTCTGGGTCGGGGATTTGTTTTTCTCCGAAAGAGTAGTATGTTAGGATTAAGGGGAGTTGGAAACCTCTCTCTTTCTCTATACTGACAATGTTAAATTGGCTGTTTTCGATGTACTTTTTCTCAAACTCTGTTTTATGTACATGCTTGAAATTTTTCATACTATTAAAACACACCTCTCTCGTTATACTAAAATGAGTTTTTAGCTAATTTTGAATTTTTTAATAAATTATGAAATATTTTATCAAACATTGCGAAATTTGACCCATTTTTCAGATCAAAAAATTTCTAAAAATTAAATTTTTGAATTTTTTACAAAAGCTCATTTTGGTATCTATTAGACATCATTATAAATAATTCATAAAAAATTTACTTTCCTGTGAACAGTAGTTTCTCGAAAAGGTACATCGCACATTAAAATTTACATTTTGAGATAAATTGATTTTTAATCTATGCAGTGAGAGAGAGACTTTTAATCGACTAGGAAATAAAAAATAAAAGGCTCAATTTAAAATAAAAGATACATGTTTTGGTTTATATCAGTCGTTACACTTTTAAGCAAAAACAAAGTAATTTGTTTACAATTTTCGCCATTAAAATGGGCGTGGCCCAAATTCAATGATTATTTAAAAATACGCTTTAAGGGCTTCTAAATACCCTAGAGGTTAAAGTAAGGTATTTTTAGAAAGGTTAAAATCTGTACAGTTTGAAAATGTAAAAATCTCAAATTGTCAAAAAAAAATAAGATTTTAGCTTTCCAACACCCCTAAAAAAGAAAACGTAATAAAAATATCTCTTCACGGGATTACAGCAAATCAAATAAAAGTTTTTTTATTTGGTTATAGGATGAAAGATTACTAATTAGGTATTGAAGACGTTTTTATTTTTGATGACTTAATATCACGCGCCTATAAATTATATCAGAGTAAAAGTGAATTTTTATATTATGTCTGAAAGTATTTTGTTCAGTAAATTAAAATTATTTTTTAAATCTTTATTTTCGATATGCTCGTGCCCCCTTGTAAGGTTATCGCGCCACCCCAGGGGGCTACCCACAGTTTGAGAAACATTGAGTTACGTGATTCCTATCTCTAAAATGTTTATTCTCAAATTTTGAATTAGGCTTTGGAGCATTGAATTTTGGGTATCTATCATATCGATGGTTATGAAATGTACTTTCAACATCACGGCGGTGGCTTCTAAAGTTTGGATTACGCGACGTATCATAAGAAGAGCGATTTTGTTTTTTTTTTTTTTTTTTTTGCTTTTATTGTGAAATATCTTGTCATATATATATATATAAATTCCTAATTTTTCTTTAAATTCCTGAATGGTTGTACATCCATATAATATTAGTTTATTTGAAGGAGAATCGGGAATTTTATTAATACAATATTCCATAATTGAGAGAAGTTTCGTCGAGAAATCTTTGACCGCGATTCGCTAATTCCCGAATAGCGACTAAATATTGGAATACCGTTTCATTAGGCCGTATTTTCCTATTTTGTAATTTCCTATGCAATTGAGCTTGATTTACTTTTTTCCAAATTCCTGAATAAGTAGTGTTTTTATAAAACTGTAAGGATTTATTACGCGCTGAGATTGAATAAATAACTTTGCAGTTCCTGTCAAAAGCCGTTTTACAAAAATAATTTTTTATTGTTCGGTTATTGGGCAAAACGTTAAATTTTCTTCTACATTAGAAAAAAAATGTTCGATTGTGTATGAGTCATCTGCACTGAAACTACGAAGAGTTTGAAGTAAATATTTAACAAAAAGCCACGATAAATCGTTTTTCGAAAGAGAGGGAACGGCTGACTCATCAAATGGGCTAAAGGCGTCAGCCGATTTCCTATCTGTAGAAAGTAGGGGGAAAGCAAAGGAATTTTCTGCATCCCGCGGGGGGCATTCTTCTACACCTCGTGTATTTAATTTATTACGAAAAGCGGGTAAATCAGCTAGTGAAAGCAAAATATTATTTCAAAGTTCTTCGGCAGTTCCATTTGTTTCTAGTTGTAAAACATTAGCTAAAGAGATTAAATCGGGTTGATTTAATTTTTTTAAAATAACGGTGGAGTAGTCCTCAGTATCAAAATCTGGTGCGAAACCCGTAAATTTTCGCAATTGTTCTCTAGAGGTCCTACTGAATGGGTGATCGTTAAAAATAACAGAATACAATAATTTTACATTTTGAGTATTGCCAAATTTCAAAGCTTGCGCAATAACTTGGATATCATTCAGTGTTAAATAAGACATAATAAATCACTTAAATAGAACCAAAATACGTAAAATACAAATATTTGCAGATCTTTTAAAAGGATATATGAGTAAAATATTTCAACATAGAAAAAAAATTAATAGGCTATGAAAGGATAAAAGTGTAGAATAAAATGTCACTAGTGGCAGTTGTACAAGTTTAAAAAAATCTTATCACAGTCATTAGCAGTTTCAAAGTATATTTTCATAATCACTGCGAGTTTGTAAAAAAAAATAATGGAAATAAAAACTCACGGTAAACTTTTGCACACAACGTCTTGCTTTTTGAATATTACTTTCATAAATGTATAATAGTGTTGAAGAGAGAAAATCTCGATGTCGGCAAAATTATCGAACTAATTTCTTCAGAATCGTGAATTTTCCTCGTGAAATTTCACACAACACTTGAAATTGAAGGAAAGCGTCAAATCACAAAAATGCATTGAAGAATAAATGCGCTTGAAATGGAAGAAAATCGTCCAATACACGTTGAAAAACACGTTGAAGAATAATTGCACTTGGAATTGAAGAAAATCGTCAAATAACATTGTTCAGATTCGATTTTTCTTGCATCCTCATCGGCCTATTTTTTTTTTTTTTTTTTTTGCTTCGGTTTTCTAGGGAATTTTAAGTTAAGGGAAAGGCCGAGCCCCCATATAGAGAGTAACAGCCAGATTGAGTTAAATATACATTTGTTAAGAGCAGTCAGTAGGGTCGACCCCTACTAAAAATCGATTTTGAGATTTTGATATTTCTATAAACCCCTAATCAGGAGCTTTCCATTGATATAACAAACAAGCCATTATATGAATTAGAAGTACTTTAAATTGATTTTTAAAAAATAATCAGCTTATAAACCACGCCCATTTGACAGATAGAAATGTAAACATTGTCTTTTTAAATTTGGAGCAAAGTTGCAAAGCCTCAATTTATTTTTATTAATACGCAATAGATACCTGTATAGTAACTGCAAATTTAACTGTGCTAGATATGCAAAAACATTTTCTGTGAAATTTGGAAGCGTGGTTTTAATTTGAATGTTATTTTTAATATTTAGTGATTTTACCTAAATTTAAACCTGTTCTTCACTTTAAATTTAGTTTAAATAATTAGTAATAACTAAATAAAACTTTAAAAGGCTTAGAAAAACGCTAAAAATATTTCAAAAATACTTGAAGTTTTTGTATACTTTAAATACTTGAAAAATTTGGATTAAATTCAATACAAAGGTAAGTTTTTTATGAAAATTTCTGTTTTCAAAAACTTATTTTTAAATTTGTGTAAATGTACTGTATGCATGTTTAAAATTTATATTTTTAAAATTGTGTAAATTTACTGTGTGTATGTTTCTTAAATGCAATTATGTATACTAAAGTGACATTTTTGAAATATTCTTAAAACATTTAAATATAAAGCAGTTATCATAACAAAAAAATTACAATTTTTAATAAATTCATAATAATAATTGTTCGGTGAACTAAAAGTTTGTCTTTGAAAAACTAATTATTATATTTAAAAAATATTCACTTCAGTATAAATATAATGTCTAATTAGTATAAATAAAGAGTCTTTATGTTTATAATAGTTTCTAAGAAAAAGGTATAAGATGATATATTAAATGTCATGTTTGTTGTCTTTGCGAGAAGCTTGTTACATACATAAAAATGCATAAATTTCATGTTTAAGAACATAGAAACAGTTTTATTTTGTCTGTTTTAGAAATCATTTGTCCAGTTTAAAGTAACTTTTTAAGTTTAAAACTTAGAAATTGTCTGCAACAACAAGACCTAATGATAATGTTACGAAAACCTAAGGAAAACTTAAGAAACGTATAATCAAGTATTTTTAAATACCATCTCAAATTCACACCAAAATCATATTGATATATGTTCACATTATATTTATGATGCTTTCTGTTCAAATTTGATATCTGTAATGTATGAAAGCTACAAATTGTTTAAAAATTGATTCAGTATTTTAGAAAATTTTGATGTTTTCTCGTTAAAAAAACTGAAAAATGCTGTTCTGGGCAATTTAAGACTTTTTTGTTTACTATTTTATGCAAAATAAATTGCAAAGATGCTAATGTTTAATAAAATGGGACAAATGCATGCTGTAATTCATGATTTTTGTTATAAAATGGCACTTTACAGTAAAAATTCAATTTTTTCAACAATGATGTTTTTAAAACTGTATTCACTTTTTCTCTGAATATAAGGTATAAATGTACGTAACATTTTTCCCTCATGTTACTGATATGTAACTATATATATTCCTGTGAGTTTTTTTAGGAGTTTCCCAAAATATTTGACTGGAGTCCATATATCGTGACAAAAAATGTCAATTTTTTTTAAAAATTCTTAGTGATATTTTTATGTTACATGTTTTTGAGAAAACTAAACAATATATTTTAAATATTTCACTTCATTGCAAATATTATTGTTTATTTATTGTTTAGACAAGTTTTTAAGCTTTAATATTCAAAGGTTTTTCAAATATAGGTAACTAATTATAACTCAGATGAGTAATGCTTTTTGTCGTTGCCAGAAGCTTCTTGCATGCATAAAAATACACAAACTTCATGTTTAAAAACATAAAAACAGTTTTATTTTAGACTTTTTTTTTTAAATTTTTGTACAGTTTAGAGACAATTTTAAATTTTGAAACTTTTAGAAATTGCGTTTGCATGGAAACGTACAAATCCATAATTCAATTTTTCTAAAGTCGTAAAATCACATATTCCCAAATCATGACTTTTACATATTGATACTTGTTTAAATTATATTTATGATGTTATAAGGTCAAATTTGACATTTGTAATGCATTGAAGCTAAAAATTCTTCACAGATTGTTACATAATTTGTGACAATTGATGCAAAAAATGCTAAAAAGATCTCGTTGAACAAAAACTGAAACTTACTATACATGTATTTTCTGAACATTTTAAGGTTTTTTTGTTTCCTATTTTATGTTTAAAAATTAAGAAGAAACTAATGTTTAATAAAATAGGTGAAATACATGTTGTAATTCATTATTTTTGTAATTAAGTGCCTTTTTTTACACTTAAAATGCAATTATCTCAGAATGATTGTTTTCAAACTACGTGTACCTTTTTCAAAGAATCTAAAAAATCAATATACTTGCAATTTTTACTGCACATAAATAATATGTAACTATATATAATAGAGCTGCTTTCTTGGAGATTTTCCCAAAATATTTTGCTCAGAAGCAGTTATCGTAAAAAAATGACAATTTTCACAAATTTCAATGCTTTTACGATAAATTTTTTTTGAAAAAAGTAAACAATATATTTGAAACATTTTACTGTTATTTAAATAAAAAAGGCTAATTATTATACAGCCAAAATTTGAAGTTTTTATATTCAACATTTTCTGAGAAACAGGTTCCTAAAATGGCTCAATTTAACATTGTCGGTATAGGCCCCACCGACTACTCTTAAGGGGAATTATTTACAAGGGAGGGCTAAAAGTTAGTAAAAAGTAATCGAGACATCGTTTTTCAGGTAGGTCGTTGGATTCCACGAGGCGTTTCGTTCCTGCGCCCTCGTCGTCGTCTCTCTCAGTCGTCTCCCGCGCAATCGGCCTATTCGAGTCTCGTTTACTCGTTATCATCGAACCGCCTTGTCAGCTAGGTGGCGCTTTCTTGGCATTACGTCATTAAAGAATAAAGGAAGGATACGATATGTGCACATCCATTCCTACATTACTAACCTCTATTCTGTAACTCGGCATGCATTATCGTGGGAATCGAAATATTTCAAACCTATCCTACTGTGTGGCATCCGGAATCATATTGGTAGGTTGGTTTGACATGTCAGAGCTAAAAGGTTGCTGGCCCCTGGGTTAGAGTATACGGAAGAGTAAATGATTATATATGATGAGTATACATAAAATTTAGAAAAATGAAAAATGTTCAATCTGAGTTATTAACATTCAACATGGTTATGAACATATCATTTTTTTTTAATTAGATGCAACAAAAATAAAGTTTTTAACATAGTGTTAATAATATACGAATAAAAAAATCAAAAAGAAAATTATAAATATAGGTGAAGTTTTCTTGAAAAAGTAATGTGAATGAAGAAAAAGAATTTCTCTTGAACTTTTTATTTCAATAATACAAGTAACAACAATCTCTTCTTCTCTCTCTCTCTCTCAAATAATAAATGTTTTTAAAATAATACTTCATGTTTCGAATCAACACAAAGAAATAAATGCGGCTAAGTTTGTGGATCAGCAGTTCTTCGGCTCACACCAAACGGTGGTTATATTAAAAATATCATTGATCAGCTACTTTGTTCTTCAACCTACAGAATAAAAAATGCAAAAAAGTTAGAAAAAGTCAAATTTATTTCTTAAAATTCAGAATCAGATAACTAAGTTAGTTGTTTAAAGAGGCTTAGTTATGGAACGTTAAAAAAATTGAGTACTGTTTGGTTATTTGTGAATACAGGTTATAAATCGCCAAATGTAGCCAGAAGCATCTGCAACCATTTTCTGTGTGTTGTCGTCTTTGAAATATTTCAGTGAAATTAGTAACAACAGTAAGTAGCCTTCCTTGTGCACATATTTTGTACATCGTCACTGAAAAGATCTGTTTGATAAAACTGGCATTCAGTTATGGGAATTGTACCTAAATACTCTAAATACAGGATGTGGCAAAAAAAACTCGGACAAATTTCTTGCCTACCAAAATAGTTAACGAATTTTCTTTTAAGTGGTGTTTTCATGCTTCTTTATCTAACAGTTTAATAATAAAATATTTTTAAATATATTTCTTAGTTTTTACTTTGATTTATGTGTTTTCGATAACGTCGAGCAAAAGGTCTGCTATTTGAGAGATGCTTCAGCAAGGAAAGCGACAGTTCATTTGCTGAAAGTGTCTCGACAAACATTATCTGATGCAATCTACCATTTCAAAGAGCTTGGCAATGATCGTCGACATCCAAGAAGTGGGCGAAAGCGCTCTGTAAACATTTTAAGGAATCATAAGGCCATCGAAAAGCAAGCCCAGAGAAATCGAGGGTTTCCATGAGACAGATCACTCGTGACATAGGAATAAGTGACAGATCGGTGTGGAGAATAGCAAAAATGGAGCTTGGACTGAAGCCTTACAAGTTGCGAAAAAAACAAAATTGTGCGGCTCCGAAAATGCGAAAACTTTTTAGACGGGCCACAAGTCAGTATTGCGAGAGATTCCTTTTCACTGATAAGAAGCTCTTTACGGTTCAACAAGTTCATAACTCCCAAAATGATAGAATCTGATGTGTCTGGTGCTCCAAGCATCTCGGCAATTGTTGAACATCGCCAATATCCAAAGTGGGTCATGGTCAGGGGCGGAATTTGTGCAAGTGCCAAAAACGTTAGGTTTATGTGGAAAAGGGCGTTAATATCAATCAAAAAGTTTACCGTAGGAACATTATTGAAGCTGTTGTACTTCCGTGGGACCAAACGCTTTTCGATAATGCTAATTGAAAGCTTCAACACGACACTGCATCGGTTTGCAAAGCTAAAAAAGCACAAGATTGGTGCAAGGCGAATTTTCCAGACATGGTATCATCTGAAGAATGACTACCTACTCGCCGGCTCTCAATCCCATGGATTACAGTGTGTACAGTCTATTTAGAGTACAGGGCCGCCTGCACTAAAACGCACAAAACTTTGGACTCACTAAAGCAATTACTTCTGTGGAAATAGGATATGTTAGAGGTAAAAGACTTGAGTTTCATTGTTGAAAATTTCTGCAAGCGTTTGCGCCTCTACATTGCTGCAAATGGTGGTCACTTTGAAACTAATTAAATTTATTTATTAGTACGAGTGTTCTCTTATTATTATTTGATACATTTGGATAATTTATTCATTTTTTTATATAATTGTATATAAAATTGTTTGCCCGGGGTTTTTTGCCGCACCCTGTAAAGCAATTAAAAAAATGAAACATTGCTTTTTTTAAAAATTCATTTTATTTTATTATATATCAGTGCTTAGTTTGTTATATATATCGGTTTATTGAATGAAACAAAATATTTTAGAATATTTTATCATTGGATTTCTCTTTTTACCTCAAAGAGTGTTGTCTATTTTAATATATTATTAGAAATAATTTATTTACATAGTTATCTTTCTCTTTCTCTCTCTTAGATCTCTTTATATACGATTGTAGAAATGCTTTTTCTTGCTCAAAGGAAATTTGGTTATTTGGATCTCTGGTGACATTTTATTAACCCCTTACTTGTCGCATAATTTTGAAGAAAACGGTTATAAAAACGCCTGTTTTTCATTATTATTGTTCAAGAAATTAATATAAAACTGAGCGTATTCACAATACATGTATTTAATTTTAAAATTGAGGTAAATTTTTAGCATGAAATGCATGTATTTTAGTAAAATTTGCGCTGTTTTCTTCTTCATCTTGTACTAAAACGTCCATTTTTCCATCAGCTTACGTGGCACAATGGTATAAGATGTGCATGTCTGTATTTTTTCTATATTCATTTTTACGTGTAAGTTTTTCTATCCTAAATTTTTTCAGAATTTTTCTTATTTTTCCTCTCTATGAGAGAAACATTATTGTTCTCTTTTATTAATTTCATTTTACTTTACTGTCTGGTTTAAGATTCACGTATGTTAAGAAAAGACGTAGCTTTTCAACATGACTCTGTTTATGTTTTTTTTTTCTATTATGTCAACAATTTCTGCAGTACAGGGAAGGTGGATCCATAAAGCATTGCTTAACCTTAAATCACTGGCCTAATTCAACGAAAGCTATGGAAATCATAATATGTCTCTAGTTTAAACCAAAGACTCTTTTTGTATCTACATTTCCTGTGTCTCTTGAACTCCAATTTCTTTCTTCTTTGGCTTTGTAAATTTTACAACTTTTTGACTTGATTTTTTATTTTGTTTTATAAGATGTGTGTGTGTGTGTGTGTGTGTGTGTGTGTGTGTGTGTGTGTGTGTGTGTGTGTGTGTGTGTGTGTGTGTGTGTGTGTGTGTGTGTGTGTGTGTGTGTGTGTGTGTGTGTGTGTGTGTGTGTGTGTGTGTGTGTGTGTGTGTGTGTGTGTGTGTGTGTGTGTGTGTGTGTGTGTGTGTGTGTGTGTGTGTGTGTGTGTGTGTGTGTGTGTGTGTGTGTGTGTGTGTGTGTGTGTGTGTGTGTGTGTGTGTGTGTGTGTGTGTGTGTGTGTGTGTGTGTGTGTGTGTGTGTGTGTGTGTGTATCAGGTTTAGAAAGATTAGCTTCAAAATTAAGTAAGTGATAAATAAAAATGGAGTGAACTCTGTACAATCGCGTAGGGATTTGGGGATAAACAAGCCTATTTAAAGGTTGAGCGAGCGCTGACTAAAGAGAGCATACTCGAAAAAGATTATCTGGTGACTCCTCGCCAAGGTATTGTTTTTTGTACCACCGGTTGCATGCCAAAGGGCCGCCATGTTGGATTTCATGTTCTTGAAGAACAATAAAGAAGTTATTTTAGAGATGGTGCTCTCCTCTTTTTACCAGCAAGCCTGGGGCCTGACATATATATGCAGATGTAAAAGCACATTAGTGATTTTTTTTCTTGTGAGATAAATTTCAAAGCATGAGATGTAAAGCCCAACATCACAGGTAACTGTACAGATCTATCATCACTGCTCTCAGATTCACTAACAAAACTGTCAAAACAATCAATTATTTCAGAATCCCTTTCCGATCCATTTATTCACTTCCTGACTAACTTCATAACGAATATACAATATTAAAAATATATATTTTATCACAGGATGCAACCCACATGTATTCACGAAAAGTGTAACTAAGTAACTGGGCTAAGGTTATAAAAACATGTGGCTAATACATATGTTTGATTGTGCTAACATCCAGTTTTATTTTAAACTACTTTTAAATACGCTACTAATAAGCTGGTATTTCCATCTGGTGAAAAATAATCATGATACTGGGCATACGAAACATATAGTTTTAATCTTTTTAGTTCGTTACTTTTGAACACTCCACCCCGGAAATACCACGGTCGCGAGAAATAGAGGGAAAAATTTCACGCCGTGATATTGACCGGAGGGAGAAGGAAGGTGTTAAAAAACACAACTCTCTAATATATAAATAGAATGAAACGCCAAAAGTAATAGGATAGAAATATTCATTTATCCATAAGCCTGTAAAAACGTATAAAAAAGCAATACATTTTGGGGACTTTTATTTGTATTGAAGTGATTCATGTAAAAAATACTCGGAAATGATTATGACTGCACGAAGAGATTTAACAGACTTTGAACACGGGATGCTGGTTGGAAAAATAGGTCATTCCATGTTGAAAGGAAGAATGCTGAGTGAGTGAGTGAATATTAACGTCACACTGTTTAGCTACACGAGCGTTTTTGGTGACGAACCACGTAATTTTGAAACATGGTCAAATGACGTGGATGACATCTGAGCTGGCACCCCCTCTCCTAACTACCACACCACACCAACGGGAATAAGAATGTTGGAGTTCGAGGAATGTTGAATTCAACATTCCTTGACATACAGTGGTAAAAAAACAATCCATTCCAGGCATTACTTCTCTCTTACAGCCGACAGCACATACTTAATGAATGAGATCAGTGACGTGTACTGCTAGACAAGCAATACAACTTAAAACAACAACAGTGTAATTGGGACGTACGATAGACATGCCTATGCAGAAAGTTACGCAAAATTTGGTGTTGCCTAGAATATGACTAGAAAAAGCCACTTCTAGGGCCTTTATTAACAACATGCTGTCAGCTGCATTGCCTCTGATGAGCTCGTGACCCTAAAGGGTTGGATCCTAAGTGACTGAAAAGCGTTACTACGTCAGATGATTCACAATTTAATTAGTAAATGCTAATGGTGGTGACGCAGACTCCTTGAGCCCATGGCCCCAAGTTGTCAAAAGGTACAGTGCAATCTTGACTCCTTAATGGTGCAAAGTTTTTTTCATCTACTAGGTCCTCGGTTGAAATTGAACCAATTATATTTGCAATGGTTATCTTTAGCTGCTTGGAGACCATTTGCAGCCCTCAAAGATCTTTATGTACCCAAACAACAAGGTAATTTTCTAATATGACAATGCGCCATGTCACCGGACCAAATTCATTCGCTATTGGTTGGAGGAACATTTTGGACAACTCTGGCAAATAATTTGGCGACGTAGAATCCAAGCAGGAAACTCATTGTTCATTTATGTAGGGCATGATCAAAATATCTATTTGTGCCTGAAATTCTGTACTGGCAACACTTTCGCAACTATGGGCAGCTGTATATACAACATAACTGAATAGTTCTTCAGATGACTTCCGACGACAATTTGAGTCGATGCCCCACATCGAGTTACTGCTATAAACAAACTGTATAAATATGTATGTTTTTAATATCAATTGATATGATTCCATTTTTCAATCTAAGAAATAAATATAAATAATTTTTAAAACAATTTTTTACTTTTAAAATTTAAGCAATTTTATAATTTCGCACTTTGTTGTAAAGATTTAGAGGTCGCAAAATAGTAGCCGGATGTTTTATGACCCTTTTTGAGTAGTAGATTTTGCTTGGATCGACATGTTAGTAACATCAATTTGGAAATGAAGTCGAAAGTAGTGAAACCCCATTAGAACTAACGTTAATAAATATTTATTTAAACAACAAGTCTCAATAACATTGTTATGAATTAAAATAAATTATTATAAACTAAAGATGGGAATGTAAAGTTACCGAAATGAAAAAGATTAATAATCTTACCTTCGATTTCGACACGCACAGAAAAATATTCCGATCAAAATGGTCACTACTATATTGCAAAATATGAGAAGGAAGATTATGTACCCAGGAATACCTGAAACACAAAAGTTAAATTGTTTGGATTTCTGAAAGGTTTTAACGTTTATTAAATTAAGTGAATTGAAAATCGGTATTAATTTCAAATATATATTCATGGAAATTAATGTCACATGAAACAATATTAAATTTTAGTGTGTAGGTGCTTGCGTGATTTTATATACTGTAAGCCCACTAAAGTCCTTTTCTATCCTCTTAAATTCGGAACGTCTGCTGCTGTATTTTTAAAACAAGTGGTTCATGTTTATTAAAGTGGTTAGCGCAACTGAAAAAAACCACCTACATCGCTACTTGGTAGTAAACTGCAGATTTAGCATTCCTATCTCGAAAACGAAGCGACATGAGGGGAAAAGGGGTTACAAAGTTGTCGAACATCGTCAATTTAGTACGAAAAGACACCTTATGGAGACAAATGCTAGAACAGTTAAACCTCGCATTTGTTTTTGTTTTTTGGTGTGCCTACATTGTGACGTGAGAAAATGTGTATACATGGTGGCCATAATTCAACTGCAAGTGTTCAAGGGGTTCTGGAGAGAAAACTCTTGGGAATATTCCAGTGAAATTTGGTATCTACACGTTTCAGAACATGCACAAATCCAATAGGTAAACAAAATCGCTAATTTCCCCTGATAGATGGCTGTGTGTGGTATTTCAATGCTTATCGACGGCATATATGCAAGTTTTAAGCCCATCGAACAATATAAGAAAAAGACCCTATTGAGTAATTGTCAATCATGACTCTGAATAAGAAGGAGCGTGCATTGTGTTAATGAAGATATTCTATCAGAATGGTAGCAATTATTCAACAGTTATGTGAAATGACGTGATTTCCTTGTGGGCCCATATTTCTTCGAGAAGCCAACTCCGAGTGGTCCCAAACGCTGTAGTGTTACAGGGACTAGCTACGGTGCGTAGTTGAGAGAACAATTTATTCCAGCATTGCAAGAAAGACAGTGTTTAGAAACCACGATATTCTTGCAGGACACATCTCACAACCTGTTAAAAATTGCTACATGATACCTTTGGTGTGGACCGAGTCATAAGCAAAGGTTTCGAAAACGCTTGGCCGGAACTTAATCTTTGCTATTTTTATCAGTGGTGTAGCGTTTCTCCAACTGTGGGTTGTGCTCCCCCCCCTAGGAGGATAAGGGGCCCGAGTATATTGAAAAGCAAAAGATTATTTTCAAACTAATTATTAATTTACTGAAGGTAAACAAAAAGAACCAGCATTCTGACATAATAAGTAAAATACACATTTCCACTGACATAGAATACACTTGTAAATGTTTCAGTACTGCGCAATGTATTTTATAATGAAGTTAAGAACAATTTGACCAGTGACCCCCTGAGCACGCCATATCTATGAAAATAGTAACAACCCTTTGGATCATTTCCACGGCTTATTTTGAATCCCTTAACTGCCGATGAAAAGTTACGAGGTTCGCTCTCCGATGCCACCGTTTTTCACATAGGTTCACGTATTCGATGTATTGGGGAGATAAGGAATAAATAAGCAAATTCTCTGAAATAAGTAAATTCTTCGCTGACACTTTCAAGGTCTTTTTATTGCACTCCAAACCCTTCACAATAATTTTACGGGCAACAGTATACAGAAAAAATCGTACTTCGGAAAGACGTATACATACGTCCAAGACAATTAACACTTCGGCTGAGAGAAACGTTTATATACTCCGGTGGCACTTGAGAGGTTAAAGTCGTATTGTAGCCTTAGCAATAAAGTTTTGTATTATTGAATTCAATACTTTGTTACATAAAGTCGCCCATCCGGTATAGTGATTAGCGACGCTGACTGCTGCGCCGTTGGGCCTTGGGTTCGAATCCCGGAGAAGACATGGATGTTTGTAAATATAATGCCTTCGCGGCATGGGGGGTACTTTAAATAGCCGTCGAGCTGCAAGTCCTCTTGGTGGAAGGGGAAGAGAGGTGGGGGCCCCTGACCACCCCAGGATGTTCTCCCTCAAAATTGGGGTGAAACCGAGCTAAATGGGTCTGTCACCTGTTGTGGGGCTCAAAACTACAGCTGATGACAGACTTCACTTAGCTCTTTGCTATGATGAGTTTCGTGGGCCTTGATCTGGCCTTTGCCAATCAAGTGGCATTAGTAACAGCAACGCATTGCTATGGTATTCAGGAAGGGGGGCGCGTTGAAAATTACGATTGAATATTGGGTCGCCAATATTGAAAGTGTGCGAAGCACTGCTGTGGGGACCTCTGAAAGACACGGTTGATAGAGAGCGACACGCTTCTGTTGCTGAATTGAAATCTAGTAGAACGAGACACGTGATGTGTGTTAAAACAAATATTTTAACTGTGACGGTGGACAATGCTATTTTACGTTTTCAGCATGTGGTTGCATCTGCTGGTTATCATATTAAGCATTTCATTGAATAAGTAATGGCTTAATTGTTTTCCAAAGCGTCTTCTTGGATTGTTTAATTTGTGATCTTAATTTCCGTTAATTTTTGATTACACGATAGTGTAAAAATTTAATTGCTGAAGCAAATTGTATGGAATTTTCATAAACTGAAGGGATGTTTTTTATATTGTTTATATGCCTCTTAGAATGTCATTATGCTCTATCTATCGGTTTTGGAAGTTGTATGTGCCACTGGTGAGCGTTGAAGTACAATACAGCGCCATCTATATGGTGAAAATGGTGATTTTTCTTTCTTTCATATTTGATTTGCTCATGTTCTGAAACGTGTAGATACCTAATTTCGCTGGATTATTTCCAGTAGTTTTCTTTCCAGCACCCCTTGAATACTTGCAGTTGAATTTTGGCCAACCTGTATATATATATTATACATTTAACACTCATGTATAAATTTAAATTAAAACCAACCATTCTATTTTTATCACAAAGTGTATGTTGTCTAGTTACTGAGAACGTGTACAGTTAAAAATGGTAATTAAACAGCTTAAAATTATTAAGTATTAATTGATCTATTTTTAATTTGAATAATATTCATCTGTTGAAAAACGCAGTAGTGAGAAAAGAATTTCAGAAATGTGTTCTAGAATATATTATATGTGGAAATCAAATCCTATTTTGGCTATATATGGTTGTGTCTTTCTCTTAAACTATACACTTCTATATTAACTAAGTACGTATTTTCTCCGTTCCGTTGATTGGTCAACGTACAGTTTTTTATTGAAGTGTTTTCAAATGCTTAAAAATACCGATTATTTTGCTTACTCATATCGGCAACGATTTTTTCATCACAACGAGATCCTGAAAAACCTTCATCACACCTGTTACAGAAATAAAAGAGATGGAATTTTTTCATAATTGCCAAATATATGCATATTTCAAAATTAATGACATAAGAAAATTATAAGGGAAACTCTCTCTCTCTCTCCTAGGTTACATTGAATTGTTGTGAATTCAAGTCTAAGAAATAACATAACATCATTTTACATTCATACCGTCACAGATGATTAAAATACAACTATATAGATATGAAAGAAGCATTGTATCGAAGTGTAGTTTAATATACAGATTACAATAAAGATATGTTTGGTATAAAAAACATAATTAAATAAAATTACAAAGTTTAGCTATCTTTAGTGGCATGTTGCTCTGCATTATAATGGGATACAAGGCACAACACGAGGCTTGAAACTAAGCAAATGTCTGATGTTTTCCTGAGATGGACAAGTTAATGAGCTCAATTTACGATGCTCTCGTGATAGACACTATCACGTGTTCTCCATCGAATTCAAAACAGACATATAACTAATAGTACTTATTGTTCTATTTGTAGAACTTAGATAAAATTTTAAATTTAATAATTGGGTAAAAATGGTCAAATGTTATAATTTTTTTTCAAAAAGATTTTAAAATTTTAAAAAAAATGTCTTATCATCTTATGCATGTACTTTAAACCCATTATCCCACTATCCTATTTAGAGGACAGCTGAAAAATATCATGTGGAAATCTTTTTATTTATGTTGTGAATATTTTGTCAATTAGAACATGTAGGGATATGTATTAGCTTCTAGCGTGAGTTATGTTTTTCTCCCTCTCCCCCTTCCTCTAGACTTTTTGCATATTCATCATATTCGTGGGAATGATTTGTATCATTTCTTTGCGGTTGCAGAATTCTTTTTTTCAGTTTACTTTGAAGTCTTGGTGGGGCAGTTTTAATGTGATAGTACTCATTCGTTATCATTCTGGTGGTTAATTAGACCTATATTGTTCTTAGGTAATTTTTAGAGCATTATTTTTAACTGTCCTCTAAATAGAACAGCGGGACGATACGCATGCAATTGACGCGCTTTTTCTCTCTATATATAACTAAGAGTAAAAATAAAATAATTTCACTTCTAGTGTTTCACCCCTGTTGAGTTATGTCAATATAAATGTTTCTGAAGCTAGAGGAAGGATTAAAATTGTTAAATAGTTTAGATGAAAGATTTTAGTTGAAATTGTTGCGTTACCACCAGAAGCCGGTGAATTAATTGACGAAGATGAAGAGGATGAGAATGAAATAAATACTGGTGAGAGTACTGAAAACGATGATCCTGGGTCTCTAGAGGTTAAAACTTGAGATAATTTCCAGCCTGGACAAATCTGCAGCATTTCGGCAACAGAAAAAATCCAAATGACATCAGTTATCTTGGATAAAGAATAAATCACTGCAATATAAAAAATAAGAACCACGGGCTAAATCAACTACAAATGTCTTTCTGAAGCAAATGGACACTGCATCGAAAGTAAAACTCCATTAGAACATTTTTCAGCAGTTTTATTCCAGTCAAGTTTATGACCCCAGTCTAAAAGAAACTGTGCGATATGCAAAAGATTTAAAAAACGAACACGATTTTTTGATCACTGCAAACAAAATAAATATTTTATAGGAATTTTGCTTCTAATTGGTTATTATTCAAATACTTGTGAATATGATTACTGGTCAGATGCTGAATACCTTGGCTTTACCCTGGTGAAAAATAACATATCACGAAACTTTTTGCAAAACTTGTAATCTTATTTACACTTTGTGAAATGGAACATGTTTGTGAACATGGAACTATAAGTCAGCGTGCTTAAGATTGATCCTTCAAAGTAAAACCTTTGTTTGCCATACTTAAGAATCATATTTTGTAAAATTTCTAGACGAGTATGAGGACACAAGGATAAAGTTAACGTGAAGAAAAGTAAATTTGATAAATTCTTAAAACAAACATATGGGCGATGTGGACTGGTTGGCTGAACTTAATTCCATTAAAACTCGTGGGAACAAAGTGGTGCTGCCAGCTTTTCATACGTTCATTGGATATGCTATGGTAAACGCCTGAATAATTCACAAAACTCTTAACAAAGATGAAGACCTAAAATTAAAGGAGTTCCGAAGAGCTGTAACAATAGTCTATCGAAAAGAACTGTGATAAGAACCAGACGTAGGATCTCCACTGAACCTTCTGATGCAAAATAAGACATCTGTAGAGACAGTAAGGGTCATTTGAACTTGGGAAGCGCGAAGAATAGAGTCTTTGTCATAAAGTTGCAAAGGGAAACCAAAAACATGACAAAACACTTTGCCAGGCCTTTCCACCAAGTGAAATTCAACTGAAAAGGGAACTATCTTGTAAAAAAGAAAGAAGTATTCGAATAAAGTGAAATTTTGTACTCGGAAGTCGATTTTAATCATGGAAGAAACACTAAAACATGTAAGGGCAAATTTTATCCCCCTTTATCCTTGTGTCCTATTTAGAGGAAGGTTCAGATTTCTTATAAAAAATTCTCAAATTTTGTTGCACTTAGTAAATTTAGGTTTAATTAACTCCAGAAAATATTATTATTCTCAAATTTGAATAAAATAAATAAATTGGGAGGAAACGGGTTAAGTAAAATGCATTTTGTATATCTAAGTGTGTTATTACTGTTAATAAATATTTACTTCTCTTAAGAGAAAGTTTCTGCGAAGAAAAAAAATTGGCAACAACGAAGCGGATGCACCGATTTGCTGAGAATACGTGATTGATTTTATCGCGTGACTATGACGTCACATGAGTATTTGAAATTGATTAGAAACACGTGCTTGTCATTATCACGTGACTTTGACGTCACATGAATCTAGCTCATTGTTATAAACTTCTCCAATGTCTATTTATTCGCTTGCTAAACCTTCTATTTTCGATATGTGATCTGCATGCTTAAGGATCTTATACAATATGCTTGTTAATACAAGTTGCGTTTGTTCGAACCAATGTGAATAACTTACCAATCTTCTCACTACTTGTTTGCATAGTTTCGTGGTTGCAACTTGTTTCCTTCTTGCTAAGCTCATTTGATTGTCCTTGGATACATATTTAGTGTTTACACTAATTAACTAATTCATAAACTTGATATCATTAGTGTGTAAAAACACTTATACCGTTTAGTATTTTAAATCCAGGTGAATTTCAAATTTTTAAGGAATCGTTACATTTTTTGTACTCGAAATATAATTTCAGACTAATTAAATTGATATGGGCATGCATTATTTTCGAGAAACAGAATTAATTTAATAATTTCCTGTCCTTATTAAATAGAATGCTATTTCTTGCACATAATTAAGCATAGAACAAAAGGGATCATAGAATTAAAATCAGGAATGTTGTTTTACCAATTAGTCAGGAGAAACAATAACACACACTTAATGTTATTTAAAAGAAAAAATGCGTTCGCATTTTATTATGTGTAAGAAATTATGAATATATTAAGCCTTGGGGAAAATAAGTATCAAAAGAATTTATGTATCTGATAAGAACGCCTTTGATTTTCGATAACAAACTTTTGGAATATTCCATATATTAATAAAATAAAAATTACTATTAAAGAATTAAGGATGCATTAGGAAAAGCTTGATTGTTTTAAAAGAAGTGTTATTTTCCATACTTATTGTTATAAGTAGATAACTGTCTTATTATATTCATTCAAGCAAAGATTTCTCTTACCTGCATCTGTAAGATTTTCCAACAATTTCGCATTTTCCATGAAGGCATTTTGTAGAGTCACATATATCTATAAAAAATATAATTCAAAGCAAATTTCAATCGAGAAAGACTCAATATTTAAAAAAATTAAAAACCATTTCACCTTTTTAGTGTTATGAGCTTTTAAATTATTTAAAATCCTTGAGAAGTTCGTAAAATCTTTTGAAGAGGAGAAAAACAATGAGAAGTAAATATTTCCTTTCCATCTTTGTTTTTAAACTGTAAACTTGTATTACAACTCACAAACGAACTTATAATCATACAACAGAATACAAAAACCACACATTTTGTTATATTACCGAGTTATTTTTACACAATTATAAAAGAATTTTCAAAGATACACAGGCGTCTCTCGTATAACACGTGTGAGAACCCCCCTGGGTTCCACCCTGGACACCAAGATTAATTTGAGGCAAAGAATCACTAAAAGCCATTTTGCATAGTAATAGCTTGTATTTATTATACCAATTCAAATATCAGAAACTCTAATAACATATAATATTTATATGTTACGTCAAACAAAAGGGATTTACCTTTAATATTAAATTAAATCACGAATTATGAAATTAATTAATAATTACGCGCAAGATCAAATAAGGTCTACCGAAATAGGAGGTCCGAGAAATACACGTAACTCTAATTATTAGCTTTCATTATCTTTAACTAATTTTATTAAACTAAGGCTTATTTTAAGCGTAAATAAACTTAGTATATCACCTGGTATATCAGCTTTCCAGATTCTTTTGTAGAATAACAGCAATAAGGCTTCACTAACGTAATCCAATTGAATCCTCTAAATTTGAGGCTACTGCTGCTGGCTCAATAGCCTTCATATTTGCTAGCTTACAACGCTCTACTTAAATACCCTATCTACTTTGCATATCCCGTTCACTTTTTGGAGTTGATTGGAAATATACGCGAATTTATAATCCCCAAAATGACGCCTAAGAATATTAATGAAAAGGTTCCGTACAGATTCGTCACACACGGTACTTGTTAAACAGGGTTTCGATGTTACAAAAATTGCGAGAATTTCATATACTATGGTTTTGATATAACATGATCTTAAACAATTGGACAATTGGATATCATATTCGTTAAATAAGGGGAGTTTCCAACCGAATTTGTTTTCCGATTCCCGTGCGTGCGTGCGTGCGTGTGTGTGTGTGTGTGTGTGTGTGTGTGTGTGTGTGTGTGTGTGTGTGTGTGTGTGTGTGTGTGTGTGTGTGTGTGTGTGTGTGTGTGTGTGTGTGTGTGTGTGTGTGTGTGTGTGTGTGTGTGTGTGTGTGTGTGTGTGTGTGTGTGTGTGTGTGTGTGTGTGTGTGTGTGTGTGTGTGTGTGTGTGTGTGTGTGTGTGTGTGTGTGTGTGTGTGTGTGTGTGTGTGTGTGTGTGTGTGTGTGTGTGTGTGTGTGTGTGTGTGTGTGTGTGTGTGTGTGTGTGTGTGTGTGTGTGTGTGTGTGTGTGTGTGTGTGTGTGTGAACATAACGGAAACTTTAAAAGAGAATTGCCAAGTTCTGTTGTTCCTTATAGAGAAATTTTGAACGAATTCCAAGATCGAAACAGACGAGCAATTGCAACTACGTCAGATAACTTTTGTAATGATAGAAAAATAGCAAGTGAAGAGGAGTTTCAACCAACTTAGAGAAAAAAAAATAGAGTTGTAATATCTGATGAGAATGATGATGAAACTTAATTTTGTGACCCCAAAAGAGAAGTTTCTATTTATTTTATTATAATAACTATTTGAATATAATTTTTGTAGTATTTTTAATATTTGTACTTCTTATTATTGTTTTTTGATTACAACCTTGAAGTTCATTTCAACCTTTTTAAATCGTTTTCATTTTTATGTTTTATTGGAATGAAATGTCAGCTATCATAAAGTTTTACGCCTTAAGCCTTGATGTTGATGTAACACGCTACACATTGCCTTGGTTTATATTATTTCAAAGTTTCGTATAACACGGTTGTGATACAACACGGTACACATTTCCTGGATTTATATTATATACACATACATGTGATTAATTTGATAAATAAATGAAATAATAATTTATAAATGAATAAGTCTCGCACACAACACAATTTTCATGCAGCATGATACGAATTAGCCGTATTATATTAGGGATGTATGTGTGTAAATACAACTTGTATATATTTCTTAGTTAAGATTTAAAAATGAATATCAAATAAATTACTTGTTATGTCCGCTCTTTCAGACGTGCTTTGTTATACTTCAATAAGATAATAATTTAAAACTTGAGTAGGAAATTCCAAGTTATTTTTTAAGTTTAACATTACGCTTACGAATTCAAAATGGCTGGATTAATTATTTGGTGCTAATTTTAAATTCGAATGCTACGCACCAAGTTATTGTTTATGTTCACCAAGATGGGCGATAACATTTCAATAAGATAACCTTGATATTTTAATCGTGTGGTAATGTGGTTGCCTTGGGAATGACGTATATTATAGTTAATTTTTATTGTTTTTATCCACGGTGACCCTATTAATTTCAGACGACTTAAATTCGATTTCTTTAAAAATCGAACCATTTTCATTGAAATCATTCTTTAGTTCACTGCCTCCGTCTCCTGTTATATTTTGTGCTATATTCGAATGTATATATTTCTAATTTCATTGGTGAGTACCAGGATATTTTTTTTAAAAATAATATGAGGGCTGTGCTTTAATTATTGCTGTAAACTACGCATTTTTACTTTATTTTACTATTAAATGATGCATTTTTAAAATGTTTTTGTTCGATGAAATTCATTAAAGGAACACGCAGTTTTGGGAATATTCTAAGCTATTAGTAATTATTAATTGATATTCTCTCATTATTACCTTTAATGTATATTAATTATTTCATTCATAATATAATATAATTATTATATAAGACAATTATTTTTGTATGTACTAATTATTATTGTATTATATTATACTAATTATTTATAACTATTATATATTATTTATTTGTAATTATTATTACACAATTTAATTATTATTGATATTAATTATTGATTTATATTGGTTATTTTCAATCACTCTATCCCTATATTCTTTATTTAAAATACTTATTTCATTATCTTTAAAAACAGTACTTTAAAACTATTTTCCTGTCGGTTTGTTACAGCTAGATTATCATATTGGATTCCATATTACTGCGATGCTTGGTGCGTAGCACTCAAATATCAAATTATTTTCGATTATTGATTAACGTCGCAGGTAAAAGCAATACGAGGCACATTGGCAACGAAATGCCTAATTCTGAAGGACGGTTAAATAACGAGAACGACATCTGAGCGGGCATTCTCCCCCACTCGAAGCTTCCTTCCCTGATAGCCAGTAAGGCTTGAGTAGACAACGCATAATAAATGTGTCGAGTCTCAAATGTTCTTGGTATTTGATGATGGTCTGGAACGCACAACTCGATCAAAAAAACGCCAGCCAAGAGTTGGAACCCATATCGACCTTCCAAATGGCAGGTAGATGGGAGTGCCAATTCATGACATTAATAAAACAACTCTTAAGAGGAGACAAAATGAGAAGGATAATTTCATACTAGTGTCATTTTCTTAGGACTTTATGCAGGGTGTCCCCGAATGGCGGGTACAAACTTGGAGGAGAGGTACAGAGCACAGTGAGGAGCCATAATTACAAGGAAAAGCATGGACGGAAAATGATAGGTGGCGTTATACGTGAGCTCGCAAGGACGGAACATGTAGATTCCTCATTTCAGCATGAATTCATGAGCTCATTGAGCATGAATCGTTATACGAACTCCGAGTTGGCTGACATCCGCTTCATCTACGATCTAAGCCAACAGAAATGGATGTGTTTCTGTTCGGTTGTATGGAAAAAGATGTCCAACGAGGCGGCATCCGAATCATCGAGCGTTCATTTGGGTGCACAGAACCTGGCGGAACAGGGATCTTTCAGAGCCACGCAAGACGACACGCCCGTCAATTCTGAAATGTGGTGGCATGAATATCCATCGCTGCTGCTACAATTCGGGAAACATCCGGTATTTTATCGCGTCGGTGTCATGCACGCATACATGCCAATGGAAGCAATTTAAAACACTTTTTGAAATGCTTTGATGTCCTATTTTTAATTTATTACTGTTTTTCTCTGTAACAAAGTGTCTTACACTACAGTCTACATTGTAGCTTTACGGTCTTTGTGTCTATTTATCTCGTTAGGATAAAGCTTTCGACCAAGCTTTCCTATGTAATTATGGCTCCTCAGGATGTTCACTACCTCCCCTCTGAGTTTGCACACGGCATTCGGTGACACTCTGTATTAAGGTTCTATAAAACGCTTCAAATCATATGTATACTTTTAGTTGATAAAAATGGTGCATGAGTCATGGTTTAAACCACTGATTTTCAAAAAGTGTTCTGCGGAACCCTGGGGTTCCATGAAGTATACTCAGGGATTCCATAAGACGAAATAAAAATCCGAAAAGAAAACTATAAATGTGTATGCACAAAACAGATTCAAGTTCTGTATGGAGTTTGTATGACCACAAGTACTTTCAGTCGTGTTTCTCAACGCAGGTCCCACAATGAGTGAATGAGTGAATAAATATTAACGTGACACTGTTCAGCTACACGAGGACTTTTGGCGATGGACCTCGTAATTTTGAACCATGGTCAAGTGACGAGGACATCACTTGAGCCAGCAACCCCACTCCTAACTTCCACACCATACCGTCGGGAGGACGTTTGAGCTCTTGATAGATATAACATGCATCGCTCCCCTACACGTCTTTAGTGGTAAACGCAAGTCTCACGGGGAGAAACTTACAAAATAAATTCGGTGCCTGATAGCCTCCGTATTTAGTAATTTGCTTCAACATTTTTTACATTACAATAAAAGAATATTATAGAAAGTTTTTTTCTAAATATGTACTACTTAGATTGTGAATATTCTACTCATAATTCTGGAGGGCTGCAAAATAACTTGTCAAGTGCAACTTTTCCGTCCCATCTCCAGATTTTGCACTGTACCGTCAAAGTATTTAATGGCAGATACTTTGATTTACTCGTAACAAACATATTATATTGGGTTTCGAAAGTGTCAAATCTCCAAGCTTTGCATTTGCTGAACGTACACTTTCCTTTTCGAGAGCTAAAGAGCTCGACTCCGCTTTCTGAAAGAAATGCTAGTTCGAAATATACATCTATACTATTTGTACTACCACCATCATCATTTCGGTGCAGGTAGAATTCTATGTTATATATATATATATATCTGCAGACAAACAACCCCTAGGGTACAAATGCATCACCCACTCGGTATTTTCCAACTCGTCCACCACAAATACTGGGCTTTCAAGTTTTTGAGATTTCTTACACCACAGATAGTCAACATTTTCAATTTTCCATATCAATACGCAAGTGCTTTTTTTTTCAATAGTCCGGGGTAGCCACGTTTAAATTGCAACCCCACAGAACCAACAGCCTTATAAAAGTTCAAACACACAATGATTCAATGCTTTGAATACTAAATCCCCATCGCCCTTCTATAAGATGCTATTCCCCTTCTATTTAAAATGGCATAAGCAGTTCCCAAGCATGCGCAGCTTTGGCTTTTACGCAAATGATATCGCAAAAAAACACCATCCTCTTTAAATCCAACAAGTCACTGTGGTAGCCTAGTTGTTATGGTCACGAGCAAGTCCGTCGCCAATAGCCCGCTCGTGTTGTTTTACTGTGTGACGTTAATAAACAATCACTCATTTGAATCCAACAAATAATTTTCATTTATCCCGTATGTACTTCGAATTCATCGAATTTAAAATTATAAAAATTTCATTTTTTTAGAATATAATGATGGTTTCGTTACTGGCATAAGAATTATTTATTTGAAACTATTTTGACAGATATTATGCCCGAGTGGTCATGGTCACGAACTCGTTTCCTGGGATTTAGAATTCCGAGGTCCATTCGCCAATAGCATTAAAAGGTGACTAAAAGTAAAAAGTCAAATTAACAAACACTACATGCATATTTACCAAATAAATATGATCAATTTTTTTTATTATTTAGTTTTTTGTACATTATATTGATTGATTTAATGATCTCTAAATTTTTCACATTTGAAAAAAGTAGTTTTTATTAATTTCCAAAAAATAAACTTCCGGTGCTTCTTTTTTTAAAAAAACACTTTGCTGTTGGTGGATGAAAATGTGGATTTGTAAAATTAGTTCTAATTTCAGTGCAGTTTCCATTCTTCCCTTCAATTTAGAATGCTTTTATAACAGTTCAACTTTTTAAATTAAAAATTTCCGTAATATGTCAGCCCACAATGTTTATTTCTTCTGCGTTCTTTAAAATATTCTAAAAATAAATTTTTAACATAAATGTTTGTCATTGTGCTGTATTTATTAGTATTTTTTTTTCACATTTCCATTTGAAAATTATTACGAAAAGCTAATGGAATAAATTGCGTAGATTAACAGGAAATGCATTTAGTTAAAAAAATAACTGTATGCACTTGTTATACATAGAATATATGCAATTTGTTCTATTAAAAAAATGATTTTATATTTCACTTTTATTATTTTTGAGCTAATTTAAACTAATTCAAATTGAAATAGCAGTAGATTGTACAATGCTACTACAGCTGAGTAAATATGTGCAATTAAATTAATAAATATATAATTTAATGTTTCTCAAATTCATTATTTTATGTTTCTCTATGTAAATCATTTCGTTAACGCATACAATACTTCATACAAAGAGAACTTCAGCAAAAAAACCAAATAAGACAGACATATACAAGGAATGAAGTTAATACCTTACATATAAATTTAAATAGATCCATTCTTACATTGAAACTTTTCATTTTGTTTAAATTTTTCTAAAAAAAATAATGGCAAATACTTGCAAAGGACTTACGAAAGAGAAATAATAATGCATGGTGATTTTCAAATGTTCGTAAACCCTAGTTAGGAGCGTTTGGTGGCCTTGGTAGCCTGGGGGATCAAGGTCATGGATTTGAGATCATGAGCTCGAACCTAGTGCCGCTAAAGATCTACCGTGTGAAAAGGGCCGATACTCGATAAATCTGCCGAGGCTCAAACATCCTTCCGTTGGTGTGATGTGGAAGTTCGGAGAGGCAGGGGCGCAGCTCACAGATGTCGTCATTTGACCATGGTCTAAAATTATGAGGTCCGTCACCAAAAGCCCTCTGTAGCTGAACAGAACGACGTTAATATTCACTCACCACGAGCGCTTACCCCAAAAATAGTTAGGCGCAATCGGGGACTGTATTTGAACTTTAATTTTCAATACTGTATTGCTAGCAAGCTTTCCCGAGGAGAATGTTATGGCCGAGTTAGCCGATTGGTCATGGTCTTAAATTCGTCGCCGCCGGCGTTGTTTAGTCAGGGGTTCGAATTCTGGGGCGATTGAAGACCCGTCGTAAAGCAGGGATGATGTGTATCCTCGTGTTGGCTAGGTCTGGTATTAAAAATTGGAAGGTGGAATACCATCTAAGGTGTCATCCTCATCATTCAACCGAGGCTCCAAATTACGAGACCCTTCGCATTATTTTAGAGATCACGAAGTCCATTGCCAATAGCTCTCGTTTTGCTTCACAATGCGACACAGATTAAAATCAAATCTCAGTCACGTTACTTCCGAGTGAGACGTTAATAAAAAATCAAATCAAGAGAAAGCAACAACTAGCAGACGTTTACATAGAACTTGGCGAGTTTTCTCAGCCGGCAGGTAATGCTGGCGATAAAAACAGTTATAGTTACAGATGGATTGATACATACCAAAAGACACACATCGCTAACTTTCCAAACCACATATGAAGATACATAGCTACCATTGTATCAATATTATGGTCCCCCAAGTTACAGCGGCCCCAATAATTAGTTATGACGCACGTGGATGATTTTTTATGTGTTAGAATTTTCGGCCACCTGGAATGAGGGTATTCTCTGATGGGACTATTCGAGAAATCTGGAATTGCCCAAATTATCTTCTCTAGGCTTTGGAAACTATTCCTGGGTAACGGAAATGTCAGTAGACGTTACAGTACAGGTCTCCCCCGAGTTACAAACAACTGTCAAAAGAAACAAATGAAGCAAAGGATCTGAGCTGTATCGTCAGCTATCTGCAGCCGCAGGTACGACAGTTTTAAGGCAAACCGTGTAAAGATGTTTGGGGCATATTGGTCTATATTTTGTAGTGACGTAACGTGCCCTCCCGCATCCTCCGCATCGCAGGGGTGAGGGCAGGATTCTAGGGCGCCTAAAACCTGACTTACGGGGGCTAATATTTTCCATTACGAAACTGATATGCTCACAGTCCTGTCAGATGTGTTTGGTTCACGATAACTGACTGTCCACAGCGATTAGCCAGGAAGAAAAAACATGCAATGTGGACATCGTCACAGTGGGTGTGTTTGATGTTTTCCGAGAAGTTCAGGTTTAGCTTCAACTCTAACTCAGATCCGACTTTCGTAAGGAGAACTGCAGAAATATCCGTTACCACTAAGAAAACATCAGTGAACACCACCGTTATGGTGGTGCAGTATTGCTCGTTTGAGGAAAATTATACTGCGCTGTAAGACAGATCAGAATGCTCAATTCAGGAAACATGACAGGCCAAATTTATCGGGACATCATTCAGAAACAACTTTATGTTATTTAGGGGTTCCATGAGCCCAGAATTGGAGTTAATGGAGGACAATACCTCGCCTCACCGAGAAAATATCGTAAACGAATGCCTTCAATCTAAGGATATCACCCGTATGGAATGGCAAGCATTTTCACCTAACTTGAATCCGATAGAGCATGTAATGAATCACGGAAGAGATAATCTACCGTTGCTGAGAGTTGAGGCGTTCCAGGAACATAAATGCGCACGACAATTGTTCAATCATAAGAGCAACCACTTCCTTATCAACAAGGTCGATAAAATTGGTTCGATGTCATTAACCACGTTCTAGACAACCTGTGGTTTCAAGGGAAACCATTCGGATACAATTGGCTGACGCAGATATAAGGAGACGATGATCATCAAAACGCCTACCCCTGACCACTCAACGTAGGCAATGTCGATTGGATTTTAGACAACCTCGGACAAGCTAGAGTGTGACCGACTGGAGGCGTGAATCCCAATTCAATATCAATGCTGATGACAAGCGCATACCAGGGTGGTGGTGGCCAGGTCACCGATCTCATCTGTTATTTGTTGTCGAGAGGTATACGGTGATTACATAAGGTTTGATAGTGTGGTGTGTGATTTGTTGGGGCATTTGATCACCTCTAGTCATCCTCCAATGCACTGTAACTGCACCCAGTTACGTGGAAGAGATTTTAACGCCAGTTGTACTGCCTATGCTATTAAATCTCTCAGGTGACATTTATCAGCAAGACAATGCTCATCTACATACTTTGTGACTTTTTAACAATGTCTCCAAGGATAGTACGTACGCTCATCGCCTTCCAGGTCACCAGATCTCTTGCCAATAGGACACGTCTGCGATGAGCTTTGAAGGGAACTGTAGTGGTCCCGCAATACTGGTGAATGAATTGTCCTGTTGAAACATTATTGCATGGTCTTCTACAGGATGACATAGGTGAACTCATGTATTCGATTTCAAGCCGTGTTTCGGCTTGTATAGCTGCCAGATGTTTATTTACTATTTATTGAATTATAACCTTTTTCATGCCATATGTTCTTAATAAAATAATCAATTCTTCTGAATTTATAATCATTTGCTTATTTCCTCAACGCTACATACATTTTAAGTTTCGTAATACTAGGTTGTTTTCCTTCTGAATTCATATGTAAAGAATTTTTAGTAATTTAACTTCTTTTGTGCTAACGCAGTGTTTTTTTAATCCAGAATGTCGGTGCTTCTCAAACTTTCGATACTTGCAACTTGATATTCAATCGTCATTTTCCTCCCCTCTTCCCTCCATACAATAACAATGGATTGAATACAATACTTTGAAGCTAAAGCTACAACAATACTTTAACCTTTTTAAGTTCTTACAGCGTAGATAGACGTCTCACTCAGCCAATGAGTAAATTTCCATACGTCTATCCGAAATACAATCTTTTTTGTTCACTGCTATTCATAAAATTATTCCGAAGGCTTTGTAAAGCAATAAAATAAACTTGGCAATGTTTGCAAGGATTTATTTATTTCAGAAGATTTTCTTATTTTTATTCCCGGTCCCTGTGATTTTAAAAAAGGACATAAATGAATAATTTTCATGATATTTTGTGTCACTTAGATTAGAATACACTGGTGTGCAAAAATTAAGGACGAAGTCGAAAAATTAGCATATCAGCTGAACGAAGAGGCAGAGCGGACAGAAAGACCAATCAGGAGATTAAGTAAGGTGATGTACGGTAGCACATGCGCGGATATGCAGGTAGACGTAATGGGGGAGTGTCTGAGTAGTATAAAGCATGTTGTCGGTGTAAGATCAGTATTTCTGGCAAAGAGATTGCACGCCGTATAGCAGTTAAAATCACACCGAGTTGCTGCCTCAGCGAGAAATGGCAAATAATCAATCTGTTAGACGACATCTGGATGCTTTTACCCGAAGTCGAATCATTGGGAAGTTGGAGGAAGGCCGCAGTGTGACAAGTGTGGCTGCAGAGTTCGGAATTGCTCACAGCATCCTTTAACGACTTTGGAGACAATTTCAAACTACAGGAACAGCTATCCGGGGGTTCAGTAGTGGTCGTCCACGAGGAACCACACCCGCAGATGACCGGTACATTGTCTTACAGGCCAGAAGGCGACTGGACGACCGATATCGCGTTTTACCGTGGCCAGAAGACTGCACGGTGGTGGTCTGTTTGCACGACGCTCTGTATGGTGTGTACCTTTAACGCCTGCCCATCAGAGAAGGCGTTCTCTGTGGTGCCGGGAACACCGGAATTGGAGAGACAATGAATACGGACGAGTACTTTTTACAGATGAGAGCAGATTCAGTTTGAGTAGCGATTCTCATCGCATACTCATCTGGAGAGAGCGGGGAAGCCGCAATCATCCCTCGAACATCATTGAAAGGGACAGGTATGGAGGTCGCGGTGTTCTCGTTTGGGGAGGCATCATGCTTGGTAGTCGTACAGACCTTCACATCTTCGACGCAGGTTCAGTCAACGGGACCCGTTATTGTAACGAGATTCTTCTTCCATATGTGCGTCTTTTTAGAGGCGCCATGGGTCTGCAGTTCCTTTTCATGGACGACAATGCACCATGTCATCGCACAGTAGCTGCCGAACAGCTCTTAGAGAGTGAGGATATTGAACGTATGGATTGGCTGGCACGATCTCCGGATCTCAATCCCATAGAGCATGTATGGGATTTTCTAGGCAGACGCTTGGCAGCTCGTACCTTACCAACAGTAACGATTCGGGAGCTTCGATTGGCGCTGCAAGACGAATGGGCAGCAATGCCTCAACAACTCATTGACACCCTCATTCTCAGCATGGGAAGACGCTGTGAAACCTGCCTAGCAGTCAGGGGAGATCATATCCCCTACTAAAGACCGGATGTTTCTTGCTGGACACCCATCACAGGGATGTTTCGGCCTTCAGTCGCATTGCGCTCCATGCTACTTTTTCAATCAAGCTTCTTTTTATCCCTCTGATTTCTCTTTTAGTAAATGTTGCTTACATTACACATGTCCTTACGTATTGGGGATCTTACGGTATTAAATGTGTTGATTTGGAAAGCTTTTGTACCAAGTTATATTGAAAAACCCGTCTCGTCCTTAATTTTTGCACACCAGTGTACATGTATAATATTGCTTCAAGGACATTTTGACAAAAAAATTATTTAAATACAATATTTGGGCGAAAAATTAACTCAGAATAATTTTTTTTTCAAAATGTTCTCCTTTTGTGAAAAATACTTCTATTATAATAATATTTTGCCAGTTTATAGATCAGACCTCTGTACAGAGGTTGAACTAGAAGTTTTGAAAAATTCACATTATTTTCAGAGTTACCACCCATTGAAATAATTATACGTAATAATTATATGTAATACACCACATACGTTTGCATACGCGCAAAACGGTGGCATTGGGGACCTAACGGCGTAACTTTTAATCGGTAGTTAAGAGGTTAATTATAAACCGTACAAACTATCAATATAAGTGTTAATGTTTGCATATATATGGTACCGATGGGGCCACTGGTAACATTAGTGAACTTATTCCTAACTTGTTAAATTAATTATAAAATACATTGTGCCGTACTGATACATTTATAAGTGTATTATATCAGTGTAAAGGTTTTTTATTATGTTAGAACAAATTTTGTTTGTTTACTTTCAGTAAATAAATAATTTGTTAAATAATCTTTTGTTTTCGACTTTTCAATACGCTCGCGTCCTCCTCCTAGGGTTAGGGCGTCCCCCTAAGGAGGCCCTACAGTTTGAGAAACGCTGCAGTGTGTAAATTAAATGGTCTTACCTTCACAAAAACCCGTTTGCAAAACATACGTTTTATGGGGTGGACATTCGCAAGCCGCTTTACCGTAGCGTTGTGTGCATAGCGCGCCTATTGCCTTGCATCTCTCCCTCAGTTCATCGCAGACTGTGGACGTCTCGCACTTGTCTCCAATGAAATGAGTTCTGCATTCACAGAAGGAGCTCTTTTCGAAGCGCTTGCAAAGGCCTCCGTTCAAGCAATCACTGTCAGAAGCGCACATCTCTGGAATTAATTCGAAAATAAATCATTAGGAGAAACATAAGATTAAAAAGTAAACCGGATATTCACATAAACTGATTCTGACATCTTGCAAATATATTTCATCCACATTCACATTTGTGCTCGTGCATGTGTTTTGGAAACATAGTGTATAATCGAAGATTATAAAATTTCTCTCTTTCAAAGCGTTTAATATATAATAACGTTAGCTTTAGATGTACAAAAGTTGCAAGTATCAAATGTTTAGAACAAAATAAAATACATTTAGTAGCAAAAAACTGCTATTTTGAGTTGCATACATAAACTTGTTTAAAGTATCTGACAACGTTCGCAGCCGTGATTTTAAAATAATGCATAAATGAATAATCTTCATGATATTTAGTGTCACTAAGATTACAATACATGCATAAAATTATTTTAAGAACATTATGACAAAAAATAACTATTTAAATACCATATTTGGGCAAAAAATTAACTTAGAATAACCTTTTTCAAAACGTTCTCCTCTTATAAAAATTAATTCTATAATAATAATATTTTGCTCATATTAAGTAAAGACTTCTCCAGATAGTCTGAACTAGGATTTTTGAAAATTTCACATTGTTTTCAGAATTACCACCAATTGAAATAACTATCGGCGTTTTATTCTTAAAATTTCTCCCCTCTGTTGTTGTAAAATATGTATAAACCCACTTTTAAGTTATATATTTTAAAAATGCTTGTCGAGCCTCCGTAAAGAGGTATGGGCTATATACAGGTAAAATATTATTATAATAGAAGCATTTTCTACAAAAGGAGAATATTTTAAAGATGGGTCATTCTATGCTCATTTTTTGTCAAAATATTGTAATTAAATAATTTTTTTACTGTAATAATATTCTTAAAACAATTTTATATACATTTTCTAATATAAGTGATACTAAATATCATAAATATTATCCATTTATACGCTTTTGCAAAATCAAGGTTCCGAAAGTAGTCGGATACCTTAAGGTTTCTCAGCAACTGCATATTCGCTTGAGGAGGCTGCCATACAGTGCGCCAGAAGTAAAGTTCGTTTCTAAAAGCGCATTTTTTGTAAAAAATATAAAATAAAATAAAAATGAATACCTATTAGTAGTTTAGTAATTAATTTTGTGAGTGGAAACTCTTTTCCAAGCACAAACCAACTCCGAAATCATTACACCGGAATCGTGTTTCCTTCCATATCCTTTTTTTCCATTTGCATCATTTTTTGAAAGACAAACTTTGCACTGTCTTTTTTTAAGTTCACGTTTCGCAGGAGCAAGAAGAATATAGGATATAAAATGTTGTTCAGTAAGACGGGCAGAGTTGTTGCTCATCTCCATGTCTAGCCAAGTTGGACCAAGTGTATGATCTCAGTCACTCTCAAAAAGTCCAATACCATTAGAGAATTTTCATAAAGATCTTGTTTTGAAAGCTTCAGACAGTCAAGAATGTGTTCTGGAGATGCCTGGCAGGCAGAACACCTTACACAGGTTGGAAAAACTTTGTTTCCATCCCTAAAAGCCAAAGTTCGGAGGTGGTCAATCCGGAAACAAGTCAGAATAGTTTGTTCCTGCCTGCTGCAATGAAGGAAAAGAGTACCACCAGGTCGCTTAGCCTCATACCAGTGATGAGCAGGAGGAACAGTTGATTGCTTGTTGTTGATGTAGATGGAGTGCAGTTCTGAATAGGTGAGAGCGGCCGCGTTCATGGAATGTTGAGCTGCGTCATCTTTTGATAGCGAGCCTGCAATCTCATTGCCCGTGAAGAAGGGTGTTATTTACTGTAAATGGTCTGCCAGGATTTTTTTTTTGTTCGTAAGCTGCATTATAATATATATATATATTATATATATATATATATATATATATATATATATATATATATATATATATATATATATATATATATATATATATATATTTATGTGAAATTTTTCCCACAACTCCTATTCGAAACTCTAAAAATGCAATACATTTTTATAGAGCAAAAATGAGTTCTGGAGCAAGTAAATGTAAAAATATCTTGTAATATTCTTCTGTAATTTTCAGATTGTCGGTTGAAATGATATTTTCCGATCCCAGCAATCTCATTGTTAGATTGTAGTAAAAAACAATCTTTGGCTTGAATATGTCTTTCTTATTTTATTTTTGAGGTTGATCATGGTAGTATTATGAATACTATTCATCAAACACCATCCATTGAATTTAACTCAAATTAACTTTTCTCGATACAGATTCGGATTTGACAAAGATATGAAGCCGAGATAAACTTTTTCCGATCTGTATTCGGGTACAAAAAGAAGACTGACTCAAAAAAGAATTACCCCGCATAATACTCGGGTGTGATAGTTTGAAGCTCTAGTACCATGCACGAAATAATCTCGGGCATGACAGTTAAAGGGGAATTAGCTTACTTTATAATGTATTCTTTTTAACTGTTACAGTACAATCGAAAAATATACCTTCATCTTTAAAAATTTAAATAAAAACTACCCTTTTAAAATTTCAAAGGGAACATTTAGAAGATTTTTTATACTTTTTGTTTAAACTTGGAAATTTATCCCCAAAAAAATCAGAAACATAAAAACGTTTCACTTAAGATTTATTTTCGATGTCACTTACAATTAAAGCGGATGTTTAATTTAAAATTAACGTCCTTCACACATTAGTTTCGATTCGTATATAATTTCTTACAGCTTCGGATTTAAAATTAAGTGAAAAAAAAACGTCGAAAAAATTATTTTTAGCAACAAAAAGGCTATGAAAAAAATTAATATTTAAAGATAGAGATAAAAAAATTGATTGAAATTTACTTAAACAATACATTAAAAAATTTCAATACGCTACATTTTTTCACCCAAACATAAAACATGTTACAGTTATATATCCAAACACGAAGCACACGTACTACAGTTTCACATCTAAACAGGAAATACAATTATTCAACCAAATATGACACATGCTACAGTTTCACAATGAAGCATGAAACAAGCTACAGCTATATACTTCTAAATCGAACATGTTACAGTTTAACATCCATATGAAAAACATGATATAGCTATATACACCCAATCATGAATAATGTTATAGTCTGAGTCCAAACAGGAAACATGCTACAATTACGCATTCAAATTATTTTAAAGTAGTTCGGCATAACATACACGCGCAATGAAATTGCTTGAAAAATTTAAATATTGCATGAATTTCATCATATTCTACAGGGTGTCCTGAAACTTGACGATAAATGAGCTCAATGTAAAAATTGGGGTCATATCTCTGTTATGGGAAAATTTTTCTAAATTATTCTGCACTTGGCTAAGTGAGGACGAGCCCATTTTTGAAAATGTGGAAAGTTGATACCCTCCATTACATCATTAGCTACTTTGACCACAAATTTCACAACTTTACGATGAATTTTTCACTAATGTCATCCTACAGAGCCGGACTATCAGTCACAGTCACAAGTCAGACAAACCGGTTTGCAGGTTTCACTAGAGTCGGGGTTTGAGAAAAAGATGACACCTAACTTTGACTCTCCATAAAAATAAAACTATAGCACAGATCCCTAGGCCAGTTTCTAAAAAGGTTGGCCCAATTAGCTAAGATTCCGAAATGGTACAACACTTGTTCTTCCCTATGCATAACAATTATACAGAATTCGTTTATTTGCAGAACATCTTCATTTTAAAACACCTCTGTTGATACCTTCCACCGCCTCATTAGGTATTATAATTATTATTATACCAAATAATAATTATAACAAAGAGGATATAATTACTCAGAATGGTTTAATTGTTAGGCATCGACGTCACTATCCATCTAAATCACAATGGAATAGCAATTGTATCTATCTCACTCTATTGCTCTATTTCAGTGGCCATTGTACGCGTTATTATTGTTTATTTTTCAGAATCTTTGAGAGAAGACAAATGCTTTGAAAATGTCACGTAAGTTTTATAAAAAAATTTTATGTTTCATTTTTAAATTTGCTGCTTGATTTGAGTTACATACTTAAGATTCAGCTTCTTAAAATCAAGTTATTTTGTAAAAGAAAACAGAGAATGGCGATGATTATTATGGATAGAAATGTAGCAAGAGTTGTACCATTTTGTAATTGTGTGATGTACCTCCCCTTGGAAATACATCCCTCGAAGCATCAGCGTGAGCTAGAGGTGTAGGGTTATCGTAAGAACTAGAATCAAACATTATCTTAATATGACTTTATTAAGATATTCAACTTAAAATTTGAACAAATATATAAATTAATGAATGAGAGAATCTACGATGACACAATGCGCAACACACAATATAATACAGACCTATCTCAATAATTGAACTGCCTAATCTTCAATTATAATAATAGTAAGTAATCAATCCTACCTTATATTATTCTGTAATAAACTTGTCTTTATCTACAGTGGTATGCAGCTGTACATTTAACTTCTAATCGATCACCAATATGTTTATCCGCGATACGTAGAACTTGAATCTTTGAACAACGAACTTCAATAATCATCTAATACCACAACGCACTTTAATTGTCGAACATTCCTTTACACTACCATTACATTGCAATCATTGCCATCACGCTTACTCTAAGATCCTATATTTATCCTATATTATTTGCATCTCTTCACTTCTCGTTTCTTGGATTTGGTTGGAAAAGAGTTGTCATTAATTCTGGCCCAAAGAACCCAAAGGACTTGTTAAAGAAAAGACGCGTAAGTCGTCACAATTGTTACTAAATGAGTCGTCTTTTGAAAAAACTTGCTTAGAGTTGTGATATCCCCCCGACCCAGGGGTACCATCTCTCCATCTGCGTGACCTAGATTTGTAGGAGGAAATGATTGATCACTCAAGTTAGCCATGATCAAACTATAATTTATTACTCTTCCAATATAGTGATCCAAAAAACACAAGTCTTACTAAAAGGATGCAATCAGGAGTGATACATCTAAATTCTAAGTAAATAGCGCCTGGAATCCTAACCACTTATCTTTAAGAAAAGTTATCTTAAGAATCTTTATCTGCCTTATAAATTCCTTAACACGCTAAAAAGCCCGTTCTATAATTACGCTTCTATTTTTATTATCTTACCAACAGCTCACGGTGATCAGCATCTCAACTTCCTTTCTCTTTCTATTCTACCACACGAATATTTAACCTCCATTATATATCTATTAACTAATCTGCATATCATGGTTTCTTCTTGAGAGGATTGGATATGAAATAACTCAATTCTGGCCCCAAAGATTCCCCAAGAGAATTAGTAAGTAATTCCGATAAAGCCCCGTCAAAGAGTAATGTGTAATATTTTTCTTTTTATAAGGCGTCAAAATGAGATGACATCTTATTCTCAAACTTATTCTTAACATCTTATTAATTTTAACTACACCAGCATGGAGTTTGCTCCATTTGTGATTGTGATCAATAGCACGGCTGTGAAAGATCACGTTGGTGAAAAAATCCCAGTGAAATTATGGAATTTGAGGTCACAGTACCTAATGATACGATGGAAGGTACCAACAGAGGTGTTTTTAAAATGAAGCTGTTCTGCCAATAAACGAATTCTGTATGACTGTTATGCATAGGGAAGAACAAGTATTGTACCAGTTCGGAATCCTAAATAAACGGGCTGACTTTTGAGGAACTTTCCTGGGATTGTGTGCATAGTTTTCCTTTTATGGAGAGTCAAAGTTAGGTGTCATCTGTTTCTCAAACCCCCGACTCATACAAACAAGGTTAATTTTTAAAAAATCTGCGAACTGTTTAGTCCCACTTTTGACTGCGACTAATAGTCCGGCTATGTAAGATGACATTAGTGATAAAACTATCGTTAAAGTGTAAAATTTGTATTCAAAGTAGCTAATGATGGGATGGAGGATGTCAATTTTCCTTATTTTTAAAAATGTGCTCGTCCTCTTTTAGCCAAGTGCAAAGGGATTTTTTTGTAACTTTTCCAGAATAGATATGACCCTACATTTTACTGTGTGCCTACTTATTGTCAAGTTACGAAACCTTCTTTTTATTTCGATAAGAAACTTACCAACACAAATTCTATTCTTTTGACCATAACCAGGTTTGCATTGGCATATCTTATCTCCTGTAGAATTAAAACGGCAGGATAAAGATTGCATTCCACAATAGCAATCTGAAAAATTAAAGAAACAAATCCATTATAACTAATTAAAATAAACTGCAAATAAAAGTCTTATTTTGTGAGGTATTAATTTCAAACCTATAAGCATGAGCCTCGATCAAAAATATTTAAAAAGGCAAACGATTAAAAAATATTTGGTTTATATTTTATTGCATATTTTTGGGCGTAACAATAGTTGTACATATTGTACATATTTGTACATGTACATATTTGTACATATTGTACATATTTGTACATATTGTACATAGGATAATATTTTGTAAGACGATTTTTTAAAAGAGTAAAATATATTTTGCTATATGTTTAAACATGTTAAGAATTTTAGAAAAGTGTTCTTAATAGTTTCGTGGTTTCGTGAGTTCCAATGCTCCAAGTAACATTATGGTACTCAAAAATAATTTTAGTTTGTCTGGAGATGAATTTATTACTATTCTTTAAAAAGAGAGCTTTCGTGATACCCTGGATTGCTCTAACAGCATTATCAGTTCGTGGTTTAGAAACAGAAACTCGATGAAATAAATTTTAATTATTTTGAGTCTTGATATTGAATTAAAACAGCTTTTATTAGTAATTTATAATTAGTATGATGTCACATTTTAGCAACACTGTAAATAAGAGATTGGATGAAAAGTTATATAATGGAACAACTAAACTCTAACGCAGACTTTAATTATACTGAGCTTTTATATGAATTGGAAAGAATAATCAAAAGGGACAAAAAACACTTTAATTCGTTCAGATAATAAAATCATATGAATCCTATTTTTATGCAACTTTTTCATCACTAATTTTGTAAATTATTGTCATCATTGGTCACAACTCTTAAAGCAATTTAGCCCCATTTTTTATTCCGTTACCAAAAAAGGTGGGAAGAAAACTAGGATTTTGTCACAAAATCTCTTTAATACACAAAGAAGAAAGCCAAAAATAGAAATAATAGATGAAAAATCTCGATACAAAAGTGGTGGTTCCAAAATATATATAATTCTGAATACTTTGGCTCTATCAGAAATCCTTCCTCAATTTTCTCAATCTTCGCATATGTTAAGGTCATTAAGGGCTTTAATCCTTACGTTACAAAAAAGGTAATATGTCATTGTAGTTCAGGACACATTAGACAACATTCATAAATCTAATATTGTTAAAAATAGAAAAGATATTGATAGTACAATGTGAGATAAAAACAAATTTTATATATAGCTGCGTCTGTGAGAATACTTACTTAATTCTACAGACATAGATACATTATTAAAATATGAAAAATGTCATACAATATTATTCCATTTGTACTAAAATAAACCTTTACTTTTCACAATGATTTCTTTATCTACAAATTAATAGGCCTCCAAAAGGAAGGGAGATGGTTTGTCAGCAATTTTCATCATCATATATTATTTAATTATTTTAGTAATAATTTAAATGTCTTTAATTTTAACTCTTTCTAGATTATATGAACTTAATTAAAACCACTCGTGACACCAATAATGCAGACCCTTTGCATTTACAATTCAAAATTGATAATAATTTTTTTTCTGATGTAGATGATAAAAAAAGATGTCTTAAATTTTAACAATTAAAAAATAAACGTCTTAAGTGTTCACAATATTTAAGTGTCTTATTGGATAATGATATCCACAACTCGGTTTATAAAAATATTGTTAATTATCTACATAGCTATAGTTTGTACCCAGTTGAATGTCATTTATGAAACGACGCGTGCATTTTCTTTAATAATTTCATGATTCAATTTTGTAACGTTATGTTTTCAGATTTTAAAGTATGTTTTTTAAGCCAATTTTTGTTCTTTTTAACTGTGTGTGTATTCGTGTTGCTACTATTTCCGTTTATATAATATTCTTTCACATTTTTTTTTTTTATTCTTTTAATGACTTACTGTTTCCTTACACTTGCCAGCTTTAAACATTAGGGATTTTCAACGTTGATTTATATTCTTAATTTTTGTCTTGCACTACGATGCAAATTTTTTCTACCAAAGGGTAAGGTTATAATCTCACTAAGTAAGATTAACTCTACTCACAGACTTAAATTAAGGACAAGTTTAGAAAAGTTTTTCATTTAGTCAATTCACTTTTCTTTTAGGTTTCAGGTTTTTTAGTTTCTGCTTCAGAATTTTAACTCCCTCTGATTTGTGAGACTCATAAACTATCCATACCTCCTATGATTTATTACACACGCACTCACATACATATAATCTGTTAATATTGCTTCTCTCTCGTTATAATAAAAAATTTTAAATAAAAGGCTTTGGTGTTAAAAATATTTTTTCCAAAACTAAATTAATTTCTGATGAAATCAGCCATTAATCAAACAAATGCATACACATACAAGCTTTGTAACTTATGTATTAGGTCAGTGTTTCTCATACTGTGGGGCACGCGCCGCTAGGGGGGGCACAATAAACCTACAAGGGGGTGCAAGCATATCGAAAATAAAAGATTAAAAAATTTATTTACTGGAATGAAGTAAAACAAAATACTTTCTGACATAATAAAAAAATACACATTTACACTGATATAATTTATATATATATCATCTACGATATTACGTCATCAAAAATAAAAGCTTCTACTTCAAAACCTCATTAGCTATCTTTGATTCTATAACAAATTAAAAACGTTTTATTTGATTTACTGTAATCGCATGATGAGAGATTTTTTTTTTTTTATTACGTTTTCCTTTCAAAGCTAAAATGCTACTCTTTCAGAGAAATAACAAAACCCAAACCCATAATCAAAAAAAAATTTTAGGAAGATAAAAAATTTTCATCCCTGTTATATTATTGCCGTCAGTTGTAGGCAGCAAAATGTATTTCTTGCGGTTTGACCTTCGAACTTACTTGTACGGTTAGTTATGTCCCTACTCTTATGTATTTGTTTTTTCATTTAGGGAAATTGTAAATAAACTAGTTCTGCTGCGCTTTTTTCCTTGTAAAATATTTTTATGATTTTTGGAAAAGCTCAGAGAACACTTTGAAGGATTAATAGGCCAAGATATATTTTATGAGTATTCCCAAACATATAAAGCATAATGAAATACGTTTTACATAATTTTTAGAACATCCTTATTGTAATAAATACACTTTTAATTCGGGAGTGATCACGCCGAGCACAGAGTGCACGAAATCGGTAATTCTCACAAAACTGTTTAATTGCTACCAATGGCCCTGACACTGTCCTCCTGTTTGACAGTTTTATCGTGAACTAAAATTTATTTGTCCCATATCGCCCTCTTTTTGGGGAGTTAAAAAGGTTTTTTTACAATCTTCAGGTACTTGTTTTGACTGAGTTCTAGGTGTTATAACTTTTTTTCCGAAATATTTTCTGTGTCCTTGAATGTAGAGGTGAGTATATATTCTCTTAATTAAATTATTCACTGGAAACGATTTTTATTGTGCACTATAAAAATAATTACAAAAAAAGGATTGGGGTGACTCAATAACCCCGCTCGACCATTAGTATCGAGTGCGCACCTGATCCAGGGTTAAAACATGTTGAAGTATTTTCGCTTTAATTATTAAAAATAATACAATTATTCTTCATCGGAATTTTATATTATTGTTCATTATTCAACATCAATTATAAATGCTAATTCTGTGAGGCTTAAAATTACAGTTCGCTTAAAACTAATTATAATTTGAGCAATAATTTAAAAAACTACTTTACATTTTTGTAAACATTGTCGCGCACTTGGCTTTACTCGGCTTACAATTCAGTGATTGTATCAATAATGTTTTATTTTCTTATAAATTAACTCGTGCAAAGAGCGGGTACTTCAGCCGGTATACTTTTAATGTATCAGTGCTGCATAGAGTATTTTATAACTAATTAATTAATACTAAATTAAGAACAAGTTTAGTAAGTATTAGCGACTTCCGTGGGCTTGTCTTACAGAGCAAAGTTTTTCAAAGGAATGCTTATGATTAGAAATTGACCCTCTGAGTTTTTTTTCTATATTTAGTTGATATCTATATTTTGTCTTTTAAGCAGCCACCGCATTTTGCAATATGTTCCAATTTAAAAATTAGAGAAAGGAAAAATAACATAATAATTATCTTATTACTTATTTTTTTTTGCTTAAAAATAACATATACAAAATTTAATACTTATGTCATGAATTTGTACGGTTTATAATAAAGATTGTTGCTTTAGCGTCAAAGTGCATTATTATTGCATTCAGTACATTATTAATGTATAAGGGGGCGTGATAAAAATTGTGATTGAAAAGGGGGGCACCAATATTGAAAGTTTGGGATGCACTGTATTAGGTAATAAATGTGCGTTACCTGAGCATATTTCTTTGATTTCAGCATAACCGGGTAAACAAATGCATCTCTTGATACCATTTGCATCGACAAAGCAGCCTGAAGATTTCTCACCACATTCACACTCTGAAAAATGAAGCATATTACATATAATAAAAATCTAGGAGAGAGATAAACAGGTAAGTTTCACCGAAATGCAAGATTCCAGCAGAAAAAGTTAATACGAAATTACTACAATGTTACCTTTCTACGGTCGTCAAAAAACGGGAACACTCTCAATATATTTTACAAGTCTCATTACAACTGAACAAAACTGGAGATGTTTCCAAAATTTTTACTTCCTGGGAAATCTGGTGTATAAAACGCCCCCATATTTTCCTGCTGCATTTTTTAATTTTCATATGTATTCGCCACATAACGCACACATCCTTTTTTTACGAAGAAACCTGAAATGTACGCATGTTGTGCTCTTATGTTTTGAAATCACACACACATTTACTAGAGGTTTTATTCCAGTCTTTTGAAAAAATATAATACTTCTAGAATGGCAACTCTTTAAGTTCTCGTAAAATAATTTGTATCTTTAAAATAAACAGTATTTCGATATATGTATAAGTCTAATTTTCTGTATGTTCATCTCTTTTTTTTTTATTTCTAAAGCTATCAGTTTTTACCCGACGTATATAGCACACCCGTTAATTTCGGTCATATTTTTGGTGTTAAAAGAGTGCCCGCTATACGCTTGATTTTACAATAATCAAAAAGTATTTTTGCTTAATTTAATATTTGCTTTTTTTTCTTGCTCGGTCATTTTTTTTTGTTGTTGTTGTTTAGTTAAAATCCGTCACTAAATGCCTTGATACAGAGCGATTAATGAAAACATGAACACACTAACCATATTTATAAGGTGTTTTATTTTACTTCTGGTATTTCTTGCGAAAAATTATTAAATATGGGGTCTTACAAAGCAGCGAACGTAATATGATTTGAAGATCATTCGGAGTTCAAAGAGAGAGTGTGTTAACGGGTGTAATATATCTATTGGCTAAAAAACATACAAGCTACCATCTTAATAGTATAGATGTTGCTAAATATTTCATTTATTTAAAATTTAAATGTGTTTCATTAAAATAATGGAATTTAAGTAATGAAACGTAATTTAATTTTAATTATCTATGTAAATAAACACAGGAGAGAGCAAATTTTTCAAAATCTCCGGCAGTTTATTGGTGGCCGTGTTAATACGCACGTACTCAAAATCGATTAATTTTCAATGAAAGAAAACACAAGAAATAATTAATTAGCATTGTTAACTCATTAATTTAATCTAAAAATAAATTGAATTTTTAAATAAAATGTTCTGAATAACGAGGACATTTTACATCGTGCATCTGATATATCCCCATAAGAAAATTCTAAATGCTAAATCTCGTTAGTCCTCCTTAAAAACATTTCCCGAGTTATGAGGGCTTAAGAAATGGATTACCTTAAATAAATTGTCGATACACAGTTTTTTATTCAACATTTCTTTCATCAAAATATAATTTTCACCAATTCTCTCAACAGAAAAAATTTAAAAAGTAACATTAATGTTAATGAAACTATCAATTATTTAAAAAAATCCCGTGAGGATGCTCGCTTATTTTAAAAACTTCTTTTTTACTTAGGAATTTAAAAATTATGTTTCTACATGAGTTGATATCCCTAAAAAAAGACATAGACCAACCCCAAAATTTGTGTTTACATTTTTAAATCCACTTCTTCCAGCTCTCCAACTTCTCTAATTCTTATAGATTCAAAAGTAATATATCCTCTAAAAGATGGTTATAAAAAGAATATCACTAAATAAAAATAAATTGAGTTTTAGATCATATTTAAGATACCGAGTCTCCATAAACTCAAATTTTTATGCAATTATCTCCAACAGTTCAAAAATTATTTAAAGACAAACTTTCGATTTATAACAGTGTAGCTTAAGGGACCCCCATGCATTAATTTATAATATTTCATTATCGGTTCATCTATCACCTCATATTCCGATATAGGAAAAATATCATTAATCATTTGCTCGAGTAAGCCGAAAAAATAGCCATTAATTTCAGTGACTCTCTTTCTTCGAATGTCTGTGTAACTTTAAAAAATTAATTCCAATGAAATTTTCACCATGGGCTTCTGACCATTATTTACCTAATACCGAAAAATCTAATTCTATAATGAGAAAATTATTTTGGTCATAATTGGTTTTACATGATTTAAGCTAATTACTAACTAAACTATTAATAGACTAATTTCGTTTAATCTGAGCTTTTTAAGACTGTTACTAAATTTATCCTGATTTAGCAATAATTGTAAGAGTTGTTACGGGTATCCAGCTTATTTTTCAAAACTATATATAGTAAGAATAATATTTCCATCTTTAATTTCCAGCTCGGGGAATGAAAAAAACAAATAGTTTTAAAATACTTAGGTATAACTTGAAAAAAACTGTATTATTCTTTCACGTAATGTATAGTAAGTTTTAGCCGATGTGTGTTGGTTCCTTTTAAAAACAATATTCATGGTATATATACGATATTATCCGATTCCAAATTCAATTTATTAATCAAAATTCTAAAAGTCTAAGATCTTATAATTGTTGTTTGCCTTCCATTTCATTCTTTTTTAAAATTCTTTTTTCATAGACACTGGTTTGGGTGGATGCATATAGTCGCATTTCATTTTTCAATATTATAGTTTTTGAGCAAACCAAAGATTTAGGTAGATACATCGATATCAATTGTACGTGCTCAAATTACGCCCAAAGGCGACCAATCTGTAACGCTTAACACTTACAAAAAGAAAATATGAATTCATATGCAAATGAGATTTTTATTTATAACTACTTCAGCTTTTTGCTGAAGTTTATAATTTTTTCCAGCTATTTATTATAGTTTTATTAAATAATATTTCTAGGTACATGAGTAAATTCTAGTCAAACATTTTCACCCAACAATGCGATACTTCCCAATAATCGAGAGTACTTATATTCATGCATAAATGAATATGTGTGGAATTCGATGCAAAACTAAAAGGGCTCATCTGTTGCTTTTTTGAACGGATCGAAGGATTCATGACAGGAAAAGTAATTGGCTCAACTTTGGATAGAAGTGTGCCAATTTATAGAATCTATGAATGTTTCCCATATGCACCCATTTTCCCAGTTATTATTATTTAATCTTTACAACTCTTATCCATGTCTTTAATTTTGATATTATCCCCTCTTATATGTAAATTATATTTATTTTTTTTTAAATTTCTAAATTATTAATATTCCTTCCTTTCTCAGTGGCTCAACAGGCCAAGGTGGGCCTTAATCTTCTCAAGGAGTCTTTGCCATGCCAGTCTTCTTCGTGCTAGTGTTCTCCTATTCTTAGTTCTCAAACCTGGAAGATCTTTTCGTAGGCCATCAATCCGTCTAAGATTTGTCCTGTCGTTTCTTCGTATGCCAATTGGTTGGTCATTGACGACATTTTTAAAAGTGAGGTCTTCATCCAGTCTGACAACGTTATCTGCTCATTCAATTATTTGTATTTTGATGAAGTTAACAATGTCAGATTCTTTATATGATTGATAGAAACCGAAATTTGATCTTCTTTGCCACGTTCCATTTTCTTGAATTCATCCAAAAATAAATCTGAAAATCTTCCTTTCGTAGATACTTATCATGCTCTCATTTGTTCGAGACATGAACCCAGTTTCACATGCATAAGTTAATACTGATTATATGACTTTTATATAATAGAACCTTTGTCTTTCTTTTAATTAAATTCGATTTCGTATAATTTCGTATTCTATTAAGACATCTATTAGCCATAGTAATTCTCTTTTGGGTTTCAGAAGAACAATCATTTCTATTGTTAATTTCCGAACCTAAATAAGTGAAACTGTCAACAAAATTATACTGTTCAATTTCAAAAAATCATTAATATTATCAATACAAAAATACACAAATTATAGAAAAAATGCAATTAAATTTACGACACATTTGAATTGATACCCAAATTAGAAGGCTTACTTGATTACAACGAATTATGGCTATTCTGAAAAAGAATATTTACGCCACGGTATCCACGAGTTTCAAAACAGATGATGCCAAAAAAATTGCATAACATTAATATTTGTGGCTTGAGATTGAATGAATGAGTGATTATTAACGTCACTCTATTCAGCTATATGAGGGCTTTTGGTAACGGACCTCGTAATATTCAACCATAATCAAGTGACGAAGACGACACCTGAGCTGACACCCCCTTCTCCTAACTTCTACACCCCCATCAAGGCTTAAGATTGAATAGATATTTACTTATAGAAGGAGTTGTCAACATGGGGGGGGTAGTCATCAGGGTAGACGTTCTGATATTCTGCGTAGTTGTTTCCTTTTCTGAAAAAGAAAAATAAGAGAAGTATTCAAGATATTTGTGGTAAAAAAATCAAACATACAATGATTTTTAAACAGTGGCTAGAGTAACTAACTAAATTCTTTTTAATTTATAGCAAAATAATACCTTTCAATCGAGGGGGGGGAGGAATGGTAGTTGGAAATATAAAGAAAGTGTAATAAATTATTTTCTTTAAAAAAAAATATATTTATAAAAAGTCAACTATAAACTGGTAACTGATCAAATTTCATTGATTAACTTTTGAAAATTTCTTAACTATATCTGTCCTTATAACAATAAAGCATGACTAAAAAGTCCTACTTAGCAAATACAATTATATACCAAATAGAATTATTTCTTAGGAATCTTTTTCGCGTAGATTTATTCGGTTATCTCTGCATTGTTACTGTAACTAGAAGTACGTCAAACAGAAGACGATAATTCAACTAAACCATTGTGTACGATTTCTACGAGAATTAACATTTTTCACACGGCTCATTCTATGCAAAAGTTATACAATTTTTATAAAATCAATTTTTGAAGTTTTTTCTCACCTAATTTTTTCGACTTCAATGTTTTTTTTATTTATTTATTTATTTAAAGTTGTACATAGGATGAATGAAGTTAAATATCAACATGAAGTTAAAATAACTTGATCAACTTGAAACAACAAGCAAATTTTCAATGAAACAAAATTTGCTTGTTGTGTTTCCAGTTATCAATTTATTTTCATAGGATGTTTATTTTTTTCCTAATCGAAAGTAAGAATGTTTTGAAGGATTACATTTTATTTAGGGACGGGTAGTAAAATTCACTCTTATATTTAAAATTTTTAAAAACAATGTATTTGTCACAATTATTGTTTGATCCCGCAAAAATTTATATGCAGTAAATTTTATTAAAATGCTGAAGCTGACTCTATTTTTATATGTTTATTATGCATAAAAAATTGAGGGAATCATTGTGAAAATTGTCAAAAAATGCTCTTGTTTATTATACAAACGCATTTTTTGACATTTTTTTAAAATCTCAGAAAAATACTCGAATATATTAAGAGATAATGAAAATAAAATTACCATTCTCACAATATTCTCCCCCAAAAGGTTCTAGGCACAAGCATTTCGTTTTCTCATCTTCAATTACACAAATTCCATCGTTCTTACAAGGATTTGGATCACATGGACCTGAAATGCAATGAGTGATTCAATAAGAATTTTTATTATAATTGATTCCCCTCAAAACGAGAAAAAAAATTACAATACTTAATTCGCAGAACTCTCCCCAGTAAGATCTTGGGCAATAACAAGTTTCTTTATTGTTTCTAAATTCGCAAGTACCACCATTTCTGCAAGGATTCCCAATGCAACCTCAAATAATGAAAATATACTGTAAACACAAAGCTAAGAGATGTCTTAAATCGTTCTCTCTCTCTCTCTTGGATGCACTTATAGTTTATTTATTCTATTTAAGAGATAATTATTGTAAAATTCGATTATTTTTTTAAATTATTTTGTCAATAAAATACTAATAGTAATCAAAAAATTTCCTAATGAAACAAAATATGCAACAGTATATGTTAAAGGTATGTAAAATAGTTTCATTCATATAATCGCAATATTTACCAAATTTTTAATTAAAAAGAAATAGAATAAAATAAAAAAAATATCTAATATATTATTTATAAATTATATTAAATCTTCTCAAAATAATTTATTCAAAATTTTATTACAAAAAATAATATTTACTTACTATTGCAACAATGCCAACGTTCAAGATAACTCGCCAAGTTGGCAACCCCGATTTCGCATGTGTCGTACCCGCTGAATTGGCAGCCATATGCTTCATTTCATATTATTCCTCCAATACGGTTCGATACAACATTAATACCCCAATTTTTGTATTTAATCTATCTTTAAAATGCAATATAATGAATTAAATAAATTCAAAGGTATGCGTAAAAAAATAAACAGTTATAGCTTATATATACATAAGCCATCTAAGCAAAATTCAATAAATAGTAATTAACCATGTAATAGTTACTCTCAAAGTATCATAAATTATACTTTTATCATGCATAAAGAATACAATTTTCACATAATGAGTATGGTACTTTTCCGTTTCACTGGCGCAAATCTCGTCAAGCAGACTTTATTGGTGTGACAGCACACAATTTACACTTAAAAAAGTGCTAATAAATGTAAGTTCTAAGAATTCTTTACTTTGGAGGCATAAAGATTTCATTATCGCTAAAAATGTTTTCAAATGATTAGAAGAGGGAATATTCCATTTGGCGTAGATTCTATCATTTTTGCCGACTTTATCACCTGTGCCAGTGAAATGGGAAAGTACCTAAAATATAAATCCATCAAATATAATTAAAGAATATTCTTCCAAACGAAAAAATTTAATAGGATGCAAAATTGAAGAACTTTTGTCAGCACTGCATTTTAAAATCATTCCATAACACATAGGCAACATGCTAAATGTAATACAATATCAAACCTACCTGCATTTTCTGAAACAGCAGCATTAAGAAATAATACGCTTATAACTAAAAGCAACAGCATTTCTTTAATTATACACTGCATGTTTTGGAGGTGTTTATGTCAGTCAAGTATATGTACTTTATACATAAATCGCTCCTTCTGGATTTCTCGTTTCTGTATCTCAAATAAGAAATTATAATACTCTAAAAGCGCGTTTAAATTAGTTTTGTGCTTTAAAATATTATAATAAAAACATTTTATCTCTTAATGAAGAATTCTCCATAAATAAATATCTCTCTAGCAAGATTTAAACACAATAATAATTCAAAAGAAATAATCAAAATTTCGAATGATTACACATGTAGTGACTCAGCTATAGAACATTAATAATTATCACAGCATAATTTTTTTTGTAAAAAAATATTTCTCATTACTTGACATAATAAATACTTTTAAAATTTATTACTTATATCGTTTTTTAATGTTATATTTTATTATTATTCTTACAATTTATATTCGTACAATTGTTCGTGTTAAAATTCGTATTGATACTGATATTCATGTTACCAAACGATATTTTGTATTCAGATTGTGGCAACATGTAAAGGATTTTCTTATAGTACAGATAGTGTTCGAATATTGAGTTCAAAGTTTGTTGGAGTGTAAAAGTTCAAAAATAAAATCTTGAAAATACTTTTTACTAATTAAAATCTATTATTTAGAGTATGGCTTAAACTTGAAAACCAGAAAAGCCGTGAGTACGATTTCAACAATCTTTTAGAGATTTTAAAAAAAGTTCCAAACTAAAACAAAATTTCTGCGACTGTTTTTGAAAACGAGAGAAATCATAAATAACAATAAATAAATCAAAACACAAAATTTAATTTTTTCAATACGATTTCGTAAATACTTCATCATCTTTCATCCATTAAATGGTAGCATGTTTATTTTTCTACGTAATTATTTTTATTATTTTATTTTTAAATATCGGGAAAAATGTTCACCACACTTAAAATTAGTTCTTCTTTACGTTAAAACTGGACATCACTATAATTCAATGAAAAGTTAACGATGTTATAAAAAGAAGAATACCTTTATAAAATACAGATTTTGTAAGAAAATGGACAATTTTAGGTTACAATCAGGCATTTTTTGCACATCGCGGCAAACACTAAAATTAATTATAATGTATAAGATAAAAAAAAAGCTCTTTGAATTTTATTCAGAAACCGTTTATATATACTTTGCTCTATCACCTTTGAATAATTTCAATTTTTTACAAAATTAGGGGCCAAAAAGTGCACAAACGAAAACATTTTCAAAATTTTTGCATCTATCACAAAGAAAAACAATCATAAAGAAGGTAAATATATTGTTTTTTCTTATTCTCTCTAGTGCACAACGTGCATACTATAATTATAAACAATGATGCAAAATTCCATGCAATTATCTCAAGGACATTTGTGACATCATGTTTGCCATGCAATAAAATATGGAAAAATCGGTTTCGGAGAAAAACACATTTAAAGATTTAAAATCTAAATCTTAAAAGATTATACAGCTAAAACAACCTAAAACATCTTTAAATCGAAAGAATAAACCTTTTATATAAACACATATCAGTATTATATATTTGTTTCAAGTTCTTTTTTTAAATTTTGTTACCAAATTTATAGAGTCAAAAAAACTTTTCTTAACATATAAATGCATAGTTTTTTAATACAAATTAGAGATATAAAAAGCACACTAGAAAAACTTTATTGCGTTAAAAAATAAATATTTTTATATGGAAAAATAGGTATATATATGTTTCCACTAAGTATCTTAGAGCTTAAGAAATATGTAATATAAAATATATATTAATATGTGTTATTTTGTCAGTAAAAAAAAATATTCCCGAAAATTTCTTTTAAAAAATATTGCTTATCACAAAGTTTATAAGAAATTATTATGAAAAGCATATAAAGAACAGTTTTTAAAACCTCCATATGGAAACACTTTGAATTTTTTTCATCCTTAGTAATTTCGTTTTCTATGCAGCTTTTTTTTCCCGAGAAAATTTTCTATATTCTAAGGGGTGTCCCACAGAAGTTAAAATGCGTTTCAGATCAAATTTTACAAATCCATGTACAAGATCTTAGGAAGGGAAGTATTTTCATTTCTAATTATGTATATATATAATGATAATAAACCTGTATATCACAAATTATAAGGAATTAACGTTAATAATGCACTTAAGAGAAATGTTTCAAGTTTATATAATAATTGTATCTTTAAGTAAAATACTCTATAAAATGTTTCTGAAAAATGCTTTCTGAGTAAATTTTGAAACATTTATGAATAGATTTTAACTTTTTGTCACCTGCTGATTAAGTATTATTGAGATTAGGTCTGCGTCAACTTTCTCATTACTGCTAGCACCAATGATGAAACAAATGCCTTAGACCTCCCAGACCGTGCTTTAGACATAATTAATTAATATTTTGGTTTTAAGAACATATTTTTTATATATATATATATATATATATATATAAAAGTTAAATATGAAACTAAATATCGAGAAGCAAGGGCATAAGAAAATCAAAAAATGACAAACATTTTAAGAATTTATTTTGCAAATTTCACTTAAAACTAATAAATTATTTATTAAAAAATATCACCATATCCCATCATTACCTTACCTAAGTTAATATTTTTTTAATAAATTCAATAAACACAAAAAAAGTGTAAAAAAAGTATTAAAATGCAAACACTTCCGGTTTCGATATCAAACTTCTGGTTCGTTTTTGCTGCTCTCTCTTGACATAAAAATTTTGTTATAACTTCATATATAATTGAAGCACAAACAAAAGTAAGTTATTCTTAGGAAGCAGAAAATTCAACTACATAAAATTTATAGAAAAAGAATCGTAATTTTCATCAAAAGTGACGTTTTGCACTAGCCAGGCACCTTAACTAACAACAATCAATTCTCTACGGGAATGTCTAATGAGTAGCAAGAGAAAGCAATGATATTGTTTAAGCAAATAAGTGGGACCAACTTATTTAGCTCAATCTAATCTATCGTTGATTCCTAACCTCAAATCTACTAATTCAACACAGTGGCGAAGCACCACTCTTAATCTTTGTATGCTAAAGTAAACCTTATTCGATATCACCTGCGTAGCGAATGTAGCTGCTTCCTACCTTCTTCCCTGGAATTATAAAACTCTGACTTTATATAGTGAAATTAATGTGAGTATCACGATTTCTTTTTGAAAGGAATGGCTGTGAATTAAACGTGAATGCTAGCCCAAAGATTCCCCAGGAAGATTAGTGAGAGGACGCGTAAAGATCCGTCACAAGTATGCAATCTTAGAACAACTGAATTTTTCTATTTTAGTTCACTGCTAAAACAGTTTATTTCTGTTGGAAAACTAGATGATAAGTTTGCCAAGCTGGTTACCTTTTTTATACACAAAAAACAATGGCACATAGTTTTGTTATCGCCAGGGCCGATCCCAGCAAGTGTTCAGCGCGTACACCGCACACGGGCGGCCAAAACGAGTGGCGGCCACCGTTCTATCAATCAATATTTTTTTTCTTTTTTTTGCAAATTTCTCAAAATAAAACTTATAATAAGTGCAATGAATATGCTGAATTTTCGATAACTGTTGAAAAATCAAAATAAGTCTCGATTTCTCGATAGCATTGCACAGCTTAAGAAAAATAGAATGTTGATCTACACACACACAAATGGATCATTAATGTCTACCCTTTACACCAGCGTCTCTCAAACATTAGGGCGCGCCCCCCTTAGGGGGCATGACAACTCTACAAGGGGGGCGCGAGCGTATTAAAAAGTCTAGAGAACAAAAGTTTATTTAAAAAATTAATAATCTGCTGAAAGTAAACAAACAAAATACACATTCTGTGATAATAAAAAAATAAAATACACATTTACACTGATGTATTACTTTTATAAATATATCAGTGCTACATAATGTATTTTATTATTAATTTAACAATACTAAGTTAAAAACAAGTTTTTTAATTACCAGTGAGACCATGGGCTTGTCATCTTTATATATAAACATCTTCTGTGCGTGTGTATGTCACTAAACTCCTAAACGGCTGGACCGATTTCGATGAAAATTTTTGTGTGGGTTCAAGTAAATTCGAGAATGGTTTAAATTCAGAATTCGGTCCTATATCGCAATTAGTTAGAAAGATATTAATTAAAAACATTCAAAAAATACAACTCAATATTCACCTGCATTGTTGTAACAACGCTATTGTTATAAACAAGTAATATATAAAAAAATTTAAAATCAATTCCTACTTAGATCAACCAAGAAAAATTTATTTTAGTTACTTTTTATTAAATAGTTGCAATTAATATAAATATGTATATACATATGACAGAATCACAACATTAAGTGGTAATTAATTTTTATTAATTATCATTAAAGTATCATATTGTCATCCAAAACAATCGTGTATATAAAATTTCCTTTCAACTGAATGCTTTATTTAACACGTGAGAAAAAAACCTTTTCAGATTTTGACATAAATCGCCAAAAGAGTCACCAACGTGGCTGTATTTGTAATTTTTTAAGTAATTAGTTTTAATCAATTAATTTTTGTTAATTATAATTAAATTATTGTATTGTCATCCAAAATAATCATGTACATTACATTTCAGCTCAATTGAGCGCTTTAAATGCATTTTACTATCGATTGAAAATTCCACCAAGATAAATAAATAAATAAAATATGTATAGAGATCGTGAGCTAATAGTAGGAATTGAAAAAGACGTAAGTTGGCGCCGAAAAATTATTTTCAGCCAAACTGGCCAAACCCGGTCTTTATTGTTACGAAAATGCAGATGATTCACGCTTTTTAGCGTTTTTTATTAATATCTTTTCCAATAATCTTTATATATGTAATTCTTCTGTGCGTGTGTATATAACTGAACTTCTAAACGGCAGGACCGATTTTGATGAAAGTTTTTGTCTGTTTCAATGGACTCGAGAATGGTTTAGATTTAAATTCGGTTTAGAAAAGTTTATTTAATTAATTTTTTATTTATAAATTGTTGATCTTGGTATGTTTTACATTGGATCCGGCAGACTGCGCTGCGATCGCAGTATCGAATATTCAAAAATCTTTTATAATAATTCAAGTTGGTCCTGACAGTTGGTGCTGTGATCATTTCAGGAAAATATTTTGTCACTTAGTGTTATTATTTTGTTGAAATAAATCGTATGTTAATTAAATTATTACATTCAGATGTAATTAGTGTTTGAAATTTTACTCAAATTTACTCAAATTTTACTCAAGATGGTCCAGATTGTTAAAGCTTATTCAAAAAAATTTGGAATTTTTGAATTTAAGATGTGTGTATAGGACAACGTCTGTTGGGTGCTCTGGTGTATATATATATATATACACTGATGGACAATTGCTAAGGACGAATAACTCTATCATCCATAGCAACCACAAAATGAAAGGAAGCAAAATGTGGAAAATTAGAATAAATGCGGGATATTAGTAAGAAGAAGTATGAGTATGCAAATTTTTTTCCACGTCTGTTCATCACGTGATAGCGTTCATAAAAGCTTTAAAGGTTTTGACGCGTGTGGACAGTTGTTGTTTCAAGTCAAAGTTTTACAGGAAAGATTTAATAGACGAACTTAAAATTTTTGGCATGTCTTCCCGACATCACAAAGATGATTTTATGCGTGGCCGAATTATTGGAAAGATCGAAGAAGGGCGAAAAATAACAGATGTTGCCAGGGAGTTCGACATCGCTCACAGCGTTGTTTCACGGCTGTGGAAGTCATTTAAAACTACTGGAATGTGTAGTAGACGGCACGGGGGAGGTCGTGCTAGAAATACGACGCCTGCAGAAGACAGATATATCGTCCTATCAGCAAAAAGGAACAGGCGCACCACAGCTCAGCAGGTGGCAAATCAGTTTCTTGCTGCCTCAGGAAAGCAGATCTCCCGAAAAACTGTTGCCAGACGTTTGAGGGGAGGAGGACTATACGCACGCAGACCTGTTGTGTGTGTCCCATTGACCAGACAGCACCATACTGCCCGTTTGCAATAGTGTCGTGAGCATCACAATTGAACTGATCAGGACTGGGAATGCGTACTATTCTCACATGAGAGTAGGTTCAGTCTGTCATCGGATTGTAGACGCCAATTGATCTGGCGCGAGAGTGATACTGCTTATCGTCCAGAAAATATCCAGGAAAAGGACCGATATCCGACATGCAGTATCATGGTGTGGGCCGGCATCATGATCAATGGCCGCATGCGCCCACATGTGGTTGCGAATGGGACTATGACGGGCCAACGATACATTGATGAAGTTCTACTTCCTCATGTTCGTCTTTTCCGTGGTGCTGTCGGTGATAAATTGGTTGATATGGACGACAACGCAAAATATCATCGAACACTCGCTGTTCAAGATTGTCTAGACAGCGAGGGTATTCAACGTCTCGTATGGCCAGCGCGTTCTCCAGATCTAAACCCCATTGAAAATGTGTGGGATGCTTTGGGGAGGCAAGTTGCTGGTCGAAACTATCCTCCGACAAACAAGAACACCCTCATCCGTGCACTCACAGAGGAATGGGATAAATTGTCTCAACAGCTGCTGGATAATGTCGTGCAAAGTATGGTACGACGTGTGGAATGTTGCATCACACTCCACGGTGGACATATCCCGTACTGATACCTTTCTTTAAGGTGTCTGCTGACTTTTAGATGCATTGTTCCATTTCTCCGTACGCAGATCAAATGAACATTTTTTTTTCTTTCAGATGTTTCACAGCTTTTGTACTTTCCAGAACAATAAATATTCTTTATTCTAATGTCTGAACAGTGTGGCAACTATATTTTATCCTACTAGGCCTCATGTCTCGCTTAATGTTATGCTATATAGCAATTTGTGATCCGTCCTTAGCAATTGTCCAGCAGTGTATATATATTAAAACAAAAATTAACACTTATCTTGATAATTTTAGAATGGTTTATAATTAAACCTTGACTGCCGATCAAAAGTTTCGCGATTCGCTTCCAAATGCCAACCGTTTTCCACGTAGGCACCCGTATGGAATGTATTGGGAGAGGGGGAAGGAATAAAGAAGCAAATATATATATAATCTGGAATAAGTAAATCCATCGCAAGCAATGTCACGTCCTTTTATTGCGTTCCAAAGTCTTCGGAATAATTTTATGGATAGCAGTGCAAAGAAAATATCGTACTTTGGAAAGACGTATATATACGTCTGGGAAATAAACGCTTTGGCTTAGCGAGACGTTTATATGCATGGGGGTTGCTTAAGAGGTAAAAGTGGTATCGTATAGTATTATATCGCGTCAAAGTATAGTATTATTGACTTCAGTACATTGTTATTGAATGGGGGTGGGGGGCGCAATGAAAATTATGATTGAATATTGGGTCACGACTTTTGTAACTTTGAGAATCCCTGCTTTACACACATCCTTCATTTAATAGCAAAATTCGGGGCAATACCGCAATAGTAAAGGTTCTCTTGCTTATCAGTGAAACTGTGGATCGATGCTAAATAAAGACGTCTCTAACATGATTTTCGCAAAAGTTGATTTACAAAGATATCTAATATGGTTAATATTACCTAAGACATAGGAGTGTTTAAATTCAATATACATTGGGGGAAATCAAAAGTTTTCAATCTAATAATAGTATTAAAATTAGAAAAACATTACAGATTAAGGAAGTGACTTCTGCATTTTTATTAATGTTTTACTTTTTATTCTTTCATAGGCAGATGAGTTTATAACGTCAACATTAATTATTAGTCAAAATATGAACAATTCTCTAGAGGAGCGCCACGTTAGGTTTTTGCACGCGGACGTCTAATATCCTAGAACAGGAAGGGCGAAACAATGGCACGCGACACAATATTTTGGGCACTCCAACCGATCAAAATGGTTTGCATTTTAGTTTAAAATAACAAAGTTCACTATGAAGTATTACAATCAAACACGAGTGATTGGTCGCAGAGCGACGGAGACCACTCTAGTTTGTTAATGACTTGCATTAGTTACTCCGTGGACTACAATGGCTAATGACGCGATGTTTGTCTGCACATAACACAATAAATTTTTTGACACAACTATATTTTAATGTTTATTTGTGTTATATTGATGATTTTTAACTGTTATTTAACATAGCTAGTTTTACAAAAAAAACCAAAATTGCAAGATTATAAGTGTAACTGAGAATTTCAAACTTGGTGGACCGAGAAATATGGCATGATTAGTAAAGGCGACAAAGCGGTGTATGCTTAATTTTCTGGAATAGGGTATGTAGAACATAATCTGTAAAACGGATTCCAGACATTAATAGCTGTTTGAAGCAGCTGGCTTATACTGTGTCAACAATACTTTCATCCACCTCTGCCTGTCAGTGATTTTTTTCAGAGATGAATAACATTAAGGAATCGCTTAGAAACCGTTTGATAGATGACTCCAATTCAGCATGAAATCTTCTAAAAGTAACATCTCACAACCCTAATATAAGTTATTTCTCATCTAATCTGCAACAACAGAAGTCCCACTAATGTTACTTTCATTTGAATTACACGTAAAACTAAAACATTTACTACTATGCAGTGCAAAATGTATTTTTTCGTAGTAAATAAAGTTTTGAGTTGTTAGTAGTTAGTTTTGTTATTTTTCCAAAAATCACGAATGAAAATTATTTCACGGCACGTCTATACGTCATTCAACATTTCTTGAGAAAAAATGGCACGTTGAACCATAAAGGTTCCCCACCCCTGCCCTAGAATTTACCCTGGTTATCTCTGAGAACTCTGCTAACTGTATAACATCGGTAATTCCTAACGGTCACATGGTAAATGCAATCACGTGACCATTGAATCTGACATTAGACTTGTACTTGTTGTTCTACTTGTAAAAATTAGGTAACATTTATAATTGGATAACGATGTTCAAACATGAAGATTTTTAAAAAAAGGTTTTTAAAATAAGTAAAAATGTCTTACATTACATAGGTACTTTTAAGTTAAATGGATTTTTTTAACTACGCGTGTTATTATTGTTGACTAATATGTGTGCCTTATAAAGAAAGTTTCTCTTGAAGAAAATAAGTGTTAGCAATAGCGAAGCGCGTGAACTGATTTGCTGGGAAAACGTGATTGTGATTACCACGTGCCTGTGACGTCCATAAATTTAGGAATTGAGTAGCTGCAAACTCATGGTTGCAGTTATCATATGACTATGCTGTCACATGAATTTAATACCCTAGGCAATTTTATTTTAAAAGGAGTATCTGGTAAAATCATCGTTCCATCATTGCATTTTACTTGATTATCGCTTTTACGGTCAACTACCGGAAGGCTGATCAAAATGAATCGAATGACAGTTTCTTTTTTAAATGAATTGGAAGCAAGGGGGCAGACGGAATCAATTGGACTGAGTATGAGAAAAGTAAATTCGCTGAAATTCCCGAAGAGAAAGGAAAGGGGAATTGGAAGAGCCCGAGAGAAAGGAAAAATTTAATCAATAGATTTTTTTTTTGAAATTGTCGAATGCAAGAAGGTGATGTATGACATGTTGGGATCAGAAGAATAACAGGTGCGTATTTTAGTGTGAAACTTTTGAGTATGTGAGAAATTTTGTTGGTTAATTTTTAAACTGGTTTGGAAGGTCGTTTAATGATTTTGCTGTAAGTGAATTGCATATGAATAAGAATACTACGGATGATTGATTTATCTTTTGTTGAGAGGCAGAATTCGAGAAACTTCAACCACAAGCCTTTTTTCTCTACATTTACTAAAATTTAAAATACATTGTGCTAGACAATTATTATTACCCTCTTTTTCTTTTCAAACCCTCTTTCTCTTTCAAACGTTCTTTCTCCTACTATCTTCAATTAAATGAACAATTAAATGAACAATCAATTGAATGATTTGTGTACTATTATGTGACGAAACATACGTCCCGACCCTTGACAGATTTCAAAAGACATTTCCCCAGAAGAAAATAGGTGTCTATATTAATACTTATGTGTATAGTATAGTGATATTAATAGTGATATATATATAGTGAATAAATTTTTACTTATAGAAGGGGTTGTCCATATGGTAGTCATCAAGGTGGAAGTTCTGAAATTCTGTGTAGTTGTTTTTACTTCTGAAATAAATAAAAAAAACGTAATGAAATACATGCTTATAAATATATCAAATGTGTAATGGATTTTAATTACAGTTTTAAGGAAATAATTAAAAATATATTGATTAGTGGCTACATATTAGATTTCAAGTAGAAAAGAAATAGTAGTACTGTAAATACCCATCGAACCACAAGTCCTCTCGTGAGGTTAGTGAAAGTAGAAGGGAGGCCCCTGCCCTCCCCCAAATGTGTTCTTATTCTAAATTGAGGTGAACCAAGCCAAATCGCCCTGTCATCTGTACGATGCTAAAAGCTATGGCTAACGACAAGTGTACATCTAGCCCTTTGCCGCGATGGATTTCATGGGCCTTGATCTGACACCGTCAGACAGGTATCAGTAACAACAACAAGGTTATCAAAACTTAAGTAATCTAAAATTTGCTAGAGTTAAAATGTTATCAAATAAAAAAGTCACCACATGTTAATTGCATTCTATACTACATTTAAACCAAAAAGAACTTTCTGAAATTCAAAGTTTTAAGTTAAAAAACGTCATCGCAACATAGAAACACGTATTCGATCGAGTAAACTTCACCCAATGTTTTGCCTTTAAAACATTAACATTTGGGGAGAAAAATGAGAAATTAAACCTGTCAAGACACACACTTTTTGCTTTTAAAACATCAATTTTTAAAAACAGTTCTGATAATTTCTTCCAGTCAAAACAAGAAAGAAAACTGACTTGATTGAATTTCTAACTTAATATTTTTTACTCACCATTACCAATCTCACAGTTGTCTCCACTGAAGGATTCGGGGCAGGAGCAACGGTGTGTTTCCTCCTCGTAACCTTCAAAGGCTCGAGCAGTTATTTCGCATGTGCCTCCATTTCTGCAAGGGTTTGGGTGGCAAGGATCTGCTTAGGAAAAATGCAAGCTACATTTTGAGAAAATTCCAAATAGTTTATTGTGACAGTTGAATTAAATAACCAATGGCATCTTTGCACGAGTATGATTCTGCAACAAATTTATAACACAATAACCATCCGTAGGAGAACGAAATAAAGTCAGAGAATTTAGTTATTTACTTAGTCCATTTAATACCATTATTCATGCACTTAAACATGAAACTTCAATTGAAAATTCGGTGTTAATACTAAAATGCATATCGCATTCAGTTCTTAACATTGTTAGAGTAAAGTTTATTAATGCATTTAATCCATGATGGTTATTAGGCAGGTACAATCAAGCGTTTTTACTGAAATAAAAACTCTCATCATTCTCACATTACTTGGAGTTCAATTTGTAAACTTCATTAACAATCATAAATAATAGTGCACTATGATTCTCTCAAAAATTTACAGGCAATTTATTTATTTTTTCCTTACATAGTATAAATATTTCTAAATGAAGATCATTTTTACTAATTCACGTTAATACTTTAACAAATTTGTATTTTTTAAAAAGTTTCCGTTATATACAAAAACTGGCAACTATGGAATGCATGAATAAATTTACTGGGAATACACACACACACACTACACACACACACACACACACACACACACGTGCGCTCACAGGAATTGAGTTCGCAGACTCAAAAGTTTAAAGTAGCAAAATGAAAAGCAAATATATAAAAAAAAGCTTTCTATTAATAATTATCTAGAAAATTAGAGGAAAATAATTGAAACTCGAATGCTACGAAGAGTTTTAAAAAGTACATTTACCGTTCTCACAATATTCTCCATAAAAAGGTGTGAAACACGAGCAAATGATTCTCTCACCGACAATTTTACAAATTGCATCATTCTTGCAAGGATTCGAATCGCATGGATCTGAAATACAATGAATTATTGAAAAAAAGGATTGTTTTAATTCATCCGATTCCCCTCTAAGAGCAAAGAAAAATAATAACATACTTAAATCACAGAGCTCTCCCCCATAATGTTTTCAGCGTTTAAAAATTTCTTTATCATTAAGGAGTATACAAATGCCCCCATTTCTACAAAGATTCACCAAAAACACTGGAATAATTGAAATATGATGATCAATACTATTATCTATCTTAGATATATTTCTATCTCTTGAATGCCTTAATAATTCATTAACTCTGCTTAAAGGGTGATTATAGTAAAATTTGATTACTTTTTTCAACCGGGGTGGGGAATTAAGTCGATCGCGATTGAATGGTGGACCTCCAAGACATTTTAGGGTGACCACTTTCCTTAAGACCTAATAATAATTGCATCATACGAAGGTCTAGAAAAACCGCATTTATTCGAATTTTAGCCGCCATCGATTTTAAGTAGTATCCCAAATTCTCAACAAGATTTTGTAAAAATTGAAAAATAGTCTAAAATAGTTTATCGATATCCAATTTTATTAGAAGTACCCTGAAACAGTCTTCCTACCCCAGTTTTGCTAACAAAAAACAGATTCCAATCAAAATTTTCCCCTATAATATTACAAAATGTTTATGAAAATGTTAAACTCATAATCCCAATTTAGCAAATTTTTAAATGATAAAAACGAGTAAAATAAAAAGTCTGATATCTATAATTTACCTCATCAAATCATTTAAAAAATAATAATTTTAATCCCGTTTACACATTCAAGTATCAGCATAGAAATTGTTTTTCCACATATTCTAAAATTTTGTTTGACATTCTTTGGCGCACTTTACTGGACGTTCATAAATTAATAAATTTTATTAACTGCTTATAATAAAATAAGATTTCCTGGTTTTTCCTTTGTTAACATATTTTTTCATGTTAAGTATTAATCAATTCTTAGTACTTTATGGAAGGCTTAGAATAAGCATTAAATTAGACAATGATTGTATTGAGAAAAAATAACCATTTTCAGTTTTTTGAACAGATTGCGAGAAGGCATTCTAAATCTACTTTTAAGATGCAATATAATCATAAAATACGAGCTAAATAAACTCGAATTATATAATGGTGGCTATCAAAATAATGGTAACACCATAGATTTATAAAGAATTATTTATTAGTATAGTATAGAACCGCCTTTGGCATGTAATACAGCTTGGATTCGCCTAGGAAACGATTCATACGAGTTCTGAATAGTGTTCAGAAGAATATTGTACCATTCCTAAAGGAGATGTGGAAGTTCCAAGAGAGATGCCGGAGGAAGATATCAGTTCCGTATTCAACATTCTAAAAAAGACCATAACGGTTCAATTATTTTGAGGTCGAATGACTGTGCGGGTCAAGTTAAATGTTTAACTTAACTCTCGTGTGTCATCAAGCCATGATCCGACAAGTCCTACTACATAGATAGGCGCATTATCATCCTGAAAAATTCCATACTCTACAAGAAACAAAATTTGCATCATAGGATGATTCTGGTCAGCTAAAATTTCTATATACTTCTCAATTATCCGTTCAGGTTTAAGATCGGTCCAGCAAACAACCACAACATTAATGTCCCTATCATGACAGATCCAACTCCACGCTTGACAGTTGGAAGGACACAATCACTATCATGCTCTTGTGCAGGTGTCCTTCAATCATGTACCCGTTCTGTAGGGAAAAGTGTGAAAGACGATTTTTCAGACTCCATATTACTTTCTTACACTTAACAATCAACCAGTTTTGATGGGTGTAACATCACTATAGATGATGTTTGTCTTTAAAATCTCTGACAAGGGGCTTGGGAATGGCTGCTCTGACGTAAATGTTCTGTTTATGAAGGTGCCTTCTAACTGTAATTATTGACATAGGAGAATCCAGATGCTGGTTGAGTTCAGCGACAAGGGCGTAGCTAAAGCCGCGTAACTGATACGGGGCCCCAAGCTAAAGAGGTCCCAACAAGTGTAAGCAAAGCAATCCTAAGGTGTTAAAGGGCCTTCAAGGAACTTTGATACAGGGCCCACTCAGAACTAGCTACGTCAGTGCTATGCGACCACTTTTGCTTCAATTGTTCGCTTTTTTGACTTTACAATCTGCTTCAATACCCGACGGTCTCTTTCACTGAGCTTCTCTTTTCATTCCATTATTTTGCTCTGCCGTACTGTGTGTATGCTGTCATGGTTCCAGACACTGTACCTCTAGAAACGCCTAAAAGTTGGGATGTTTCAATCACATTTGCTCCACCTAGACGGACTCCTACAATTTAGCCTCTTTGAAAGTTTGAGAGGTTCGACGTTTTACGCTTTCGAAAAACTCCAAGACTTACAGAATTTCAATAAAGCTACCACATATTACCAAAATTTTTACATTTCTATTTTTTAAGAAAATGGTACCTATTATTATATTTTAATGCTTACGAAGTGCAATTCAAAACTGTCACTTTAATTCACAGTTTTTTTAGTTATTTTGATAATCACCTGTATATGTATACAGGGTATTTCCAAACGCGACCGACAAATTCAGAGAGGTGATAGTAGGCAGCATGAAGGTGACAACTAACCATAGAACCTGTAATCACAAACGTTTGATCGCAGTGATTCGCAAGAACAGTTATAAAGGGTGTGATGTCGAGTGGAATGAAAAAGGGCAATAAGGGGTAAAAAATACGTTTATTAGAAGTAAAGAATATTTACAATACGAACAATGTGTGTCACATCTTGACGTCAAGAATACCACGACAAGTGTTATAGGAATAGTTTGAAGTTGCATAAGTGTCATTACTTGAAAGTGATAAAGAGCGAACATCGCCGCCTCGGAAAATAGTCCTGGTTCATTTATTGTACTCGGCGTCCATATCAACCGGCTCAGGTGTTCATGAAGTGTATATCCACAAATCCTTTTTCGAGTAATCCGACATTGTTTCCAAATGCAGTTTAACTGATGCAACGCCCACGCATGACAACTTCTCGACGCTTTTATTCTCCTCGAACGATTCAGAAATTTTCTGACGAGCGAGTTTCTTCAACCCTGCCATGGAGCGACAAATCCCCGCATTCTTTTAACCACTCTCCTAGCATCGTCCTTTTGACGGCTACTATTATCACGATTTTCACTGTCTAAACGTTGCTTGCGACTTCATGTGCTATGTTGATTTGTTGTCCCCATGGTGCCTACTATCACCCCTCAGAATTTGTCGGTTGAATTCGGCAACACCCTGTGCATCAAAAAACAAATAATTAACCTATATGAGCTCTGTAATAAACAATCTATATAAGCCATCTAAATAAAAATCATTAAATGTTTATAATTACTCACACAGAAAGTATCATATAAATTATACTTTTACCGTGCATAAACCATGCAATTTTTATAAAAAAAATATAAATACAGCAAATTATTCAATAAATGAACATATTAAAAGACCAAAAATTTAGTAGGATAGACTTTATCCTTTTAAATGTTGTCCAGCGTATAGAAAAATTCACCAATTCTCTACCTAAAGAAATGAAGAATTTTTGTCAAAACACTACTTTTATAAATAGTTCCATAACAAGCAGCTAACTTGTTAAATGTAATACAATATCAAACCTACCTGTATAAACTAAGACAACAGCACTATAAAGAAATGATACACTAATAAAAAAACCAATGTTATTTCTTTTACTATACACAGCATTTTTCTAACAATGTTTCATGCAATTTGATATATTTCTTATATAAATTTCTCTTTCATAAGGATTTCTCTTTTTTTCACACAAATTGATTCTCTAAGCAGAATTTTTAACACTCACGATGCGCGTTTAAATAAATACACGATTGATATTAAGATAAAACGAGTTTTTTATCTCTTGGGAAAAAAACTCTCAATGAGAGAATAATCTCTATCGCGAAACTTAAACACAATGACAGGATGATATTGAAAATAAAATAGTAAAAAGCTCAAGTGATTACAACTGCAACAACCTTTTAAAGATTACAGAAAGTTTCGAACTTAAAATTTGTGAAAGGTTTTGATGAAGAAAACTTGAGAAAAAAAATGGATGAACCGTTGTAGTTGAGCCATTAAGGATAAAACAATATTCTATTCTTTAACATAAAATATTTCACTGCTACCGAATGGCAATATTGTCAGTGTCCAATGAAATTATTTTATTTCTCTAATATAAAAAAAAACTTTTATGAGATTTGGAGATATGTTAATATTCACGTAAAATTTTCATATCACACACACACTGTAAGTAACTGATAAGCGAAATAAATTGATCTTAAACATAAATAATTTATGTACTTTAAGGTGACAATGAACTGACACAAACAATTTTCTTAAAACTGAAAATTTTGGAATATTTTACAACATATGTAAAAATAAAATCGATTCTACATTAACACAGCAAAAAAAAAATTTTCCTTCTTTTGAGTTTTCTACTTATATGTATATTCTGCATTCTTAGTAATTTTATCCAAATATTTGATAACTTCTTTAATTTCTTCTTTCCTTTCTTTACTAACCACCGAGAATTTCGAAAGTATAGGGAAGAAAGGAAGAAACATGTTCAAACATTAATTCATGTCGCTACAGAACTTCTTAATGGTCTTGAACATATTTTTATGCTAATTTTAAGTACTAAATATAACTTCTATCTTTTGTATGTGTATCATCAAGAATACTACATTAAAAATTTTAATGTTCTTATTCAGTTAAATATTAGTCTACACACACACACAAACTGTTTTTCAATTACTACTATTAGTTCACATACCACCAATATATGTTTATTTATAGATCTTGTTCAAATTTTTAATCATTAATAAATAACTTTTTATTCATCTACTCAAGTTCAAATACAATTTTCTTAACTTGTAGTGAATGAAACTTGATGGTAATACAGTTTTTTTCAAATATTAACTCATTATAATTAAATTAAATTAATTAATTGTAGTTTAAAAGAGATATATTTCTCTCTCTCTCTCTCTCTCTCTCAGTCAATATTATTCCTCTAGATGGCAGTCCCATTGGATAAAACAACTTTCGTTAAATTTGGCGTGTGAACTTAACCTGATAGTCCTATTAGACGTCAGCGTTCCTCTTACAAGGGTTTTAAGATAAATTCTTACCTAATATATTCAACTTTTATAAAAAATTCAATTACAAATTTAATGTGGTTAAAAAGTTTTTAATGTTTATTTAAAAAAAGTTTTGTGCCACTTCTGCCATATGTATTTACATATTTATATTAATTGTAATTATTTAATAAAAATTAGCTAAAATGAATTTTTCTTTGTTGACCAACGAGTAAGTAGGAATTGACTCCAATTTTTTTTACTTGTTTATTTTGAAAACTAAAACCTTACGGGTAATTATTCAATGTATTAATACATCGTTATAGTTGTGATGTTCATCCCCTTAGAAGAACATCTCTCGAAGTATCAGCGTGAGCTAGAGGCGTAAAATTAACGAAAGAACTAGGATCAAACATTATCTTATTACTTTATTACGATACTCAACTTAAACCTTTAACAAATTAAATTATAATAATTAATAAGAGAGAATCTACGATGGTGAAAATACGCAACACACAATATGAATATATTTATAATAAGACTTAATCTAATTCAGACCACTATCAATAAACGAACCGCCTAATCTCCGATTCTAATATTAGATAATCAATCCTACCTTATTACAGCTTGGAGCAACGATCAATCTTCTCTTTGTATGCACTGGTGTGTACCTTGGCGTTTTTTTATATTCGATCACTAATAACTTTTATTCACGTCACGCAAAACTCATTCAGACTTGAACCACGAACTGTAATAAACATCAAATGCCACAAACTAACATCAATTGTCAAACATTACCTTACATTGCCATATCGCTTACTCTAAGATCCGATGTTTAAAAGTTTGTTCATTTGCATCTTTTATTCACACTTAACTTCTTGTATTTGGTTGGAAAAGAGTTGCCATTAATTCTGGCCCAAAGAACCCAAAGGACTTGTTAAAGAAAAGACGCGTGAGACGTCACATAGTTAATTACGAACTTAACATATCGATCATTATTAATATGCATATGTTATTAATCGACGTGCAGGGCAGATGCTCCTTAATGGCCATATTTTATTTTGATTACATTGTTTATTTTGTGTATCTTATTGTGGCCGCGGTAGCCGAGTGGTATAGGTAACGGATCGTGCCTTGCCTTGTCACGAGTTCGAGCCCAGTACCACTAAAGACACGCCGTGTAGGGCAGCGATGCACATTAAATCTGTCGAGAGCTGAAACGTTTTCCCGTTGGTGTGGTAGTTAGGAGAGAGGGGTGCCAGCTCAGGTTTCGTCCACGTCACTTGACCATGGTTCAAAATTACGTGGTCCGTCGCCAAAAGCCCTCGTGTAGCTGAACAGTACCACGTTAATATTCAATCAATCAGTCAATCAAATTGTGTATCTTATTAATTTCTTCAGTTGCTTATCATACGTTTTTTCGGACCTTCATTCTTTGTTCCTTTTCAGTAAAAATGGAATTCAGTAATTGCTTTTTATTCACGTTCTAGTGTGCCGGAGTTCTGAAATTTTCTACAACTTACTATTCCCAATATCAATACAATATTATAAGACCAGAGTTTATTTATCAATTAATCAACTTTTTTTAATTACGATCAAACAGGTGATTCAAAACTGAAGGGACCAAATAAACAGCAATACCTCCAAAAATTTGATCTACATATACTTATTGGAAGAAAGAGGTAAATTTTACTTCAAGTGGACTCCATGATTTAAGTACAAACGCACAAACTTTATATTACGAAATACATGTCCATTAGAATATATAAGTATTAAAATTTTTCAATTAAACCACTTATTTTTCTTAAGAGCCTTAACAAGGAAAAGGTAAGGCGTGACATGACACAATCACAATAAACATCATCAAAGACCAACGTTTTTCCCGGTGGATTTAAATCGATCTCTGAAATCCTCAAAGGAAAAATTACATTATAAGGTCTCCCACTTCCATTCTTAGGTACGTCAATAACGCACATTAGGTGGAAAGTTCAATAATTTTTGCTGCAAATGATCTACGAATAAAAGAAAAAAATTCAATTTTTCTAGAATAAAAATATCTACTATTTTTTACTCAATGCTTAAATGTGGAATTCTAGAGATCGAGGGAAATTATAACTGTTCATTTGTATATTTTTCATCGGGTGAAAGTGCCATCTAGTGGAATATTTGAGAAAACTTTAAAACTGACAATAAATGTAAACACCTCTTTTCACCGCGATTTTTAGAAATAAGGGTCCATTGTAAGAAAGGTTTCATTAATTCCTTTTTTCCTAATCACACTCATTTTCTATTTTCAATTCAATGAAAATATTTATTGGCCGGGGTGCCCACTGCGAAAAAATGCGCAGCATTCTACATTTCGTGTCACTTCACGCTAAGGTAAATTTTTACAGGACCAAATATAACTTGATATTCTCTCAAAATATTTTTCAAATACATAAATACTTTCCCCTTATTTATAATGCATATGTCTCTTTTTGAATCATGAGTAAATTTTAAAAAATGTTTCATTAGCTAGCGCTTCAGAATACATTCAAGAAATAAAAGTTGCAAAATGTTAAATAATAAAAATCAAAAAAAATTATTAAAAGAAATTTAAAAAACTGGAACTAATTGATTTGGCACCCAAACCTGAAAAATTGCCTGCTAATAACGTATTACAACTACTCTGAAACGTGACATATTTAACAAGAAGCTGCCCTCTAAGAAAAAATGTCTGTATTAATATTTGTAGCCAAATGTATTGAATCGATATTTACTTGTAGAAATGGTTGTCCATAAAGAAGACATCAAGGTAGAGGCTCTAAAATTCTGTGTAGTCATTTCCGTTACTGAAAGAAAAAATGTAATGAAATGTTCACTTATAAATGTATCAAATGTGCAATGGATTTTAGTTGCAATATATTTGACTAATTGAACATTTATTGATTCGTAGCGAAATATTACATTTCATTCAGAAAATAAATAGCTTAATTTTTTTTAAAAAAATTTAATGAATATATTTTTTAAAAAAATGATTTATACTTAAAAAATCAACCATGCAATAGTAAATAAATGAATTACATTAGTTAACTTAATAAACTCTTTTTCTACATATGTCCATAGCACCATACAAAATTATTAAAATCCTTCTAGACAAATTAACTTAATTTACTTCAATGAAGAAAGATATAAAAGTTACAACTACTTAGTAAAACATTATTTTGAATATTTCCATTATTTTATCAGAATTAAATTACTGAATTTATATAAAAGCAAACAGAATCTTCAACAAAAGAGGGTAATTTAAGTATCATCATACTAAACCAAATGTATTCTGTTTGAGTTGACATTTTTTGTCTCATTCAATGAAAGAGTTACATACAAATGCTACTTAATTTTTATCTGTTTATTTGAGCACATCTCTTCGTTTAGAAAATGAATTAGTGGTTAAATGCCAGAAAACATATACAAAAACCTTTTAAATTACACTAGGAATTCATTCAGAAACAGGAAATGTGTGTATATCCTAGAATAATACACTTATTATCCTACATCTCTCTCCGTAAAAAGATTGCATACGAATGCGAAAGAATTTTTATTGAGTATACCAGTGCTTCTCAAACTTTCGATACTGGCGACCCCCTTTTCAATCATAATTTTTATCGCGTTCCCCTTATACAATGATAATGTATTGAATGCAGTAATAATGCACTTTGACGCTAAAACTACCATATGATCTTAATTATAAACCGTATAAATTAATAAGATAAGTATATTAAATTTTATAAATGTTACTTTTAAATAATATATATTTTATTTTTCTTTCTCGAATTTTTAAATTGGAACGATTGCAAAATGCGGTGGCTGCTTTGAAGACAAAATATAGATCTCAGCCAAATATAAAAAAAGTACTCGAAGTGTCAATTTATAATCGTATAAACCTTCCTTTGAAAAACTTTCCTCTGCAAGACACAAGCCCATGGAAGTCGCTAATACTTATTAAACTTGCTCTTAATTTAGTAATAATAAATCTATATATATATAAAGGAGAAAAGCGACTCACTAACTGACTCACTGACTAATCACGATATGTCCGGAACTATTAAACCTACAGATTTGAAATTTGGTAGGTAGGCTCCGTTCATGGAGTAGACGTCAGCTAAGAACGGATTTTGCAAAGATCGAACCCCAAGGGGCGTTATAGATAATTATTACCATTATTAAACTATTAGATGTACAATTTTGAAAAAAACTTGGTACACAGATTTCTTTCATAAAGTAGAGATTCCCTATATAATGAATTTTACGAAAATTGACCTCCAAGGGGCATTAAGGCGCTTAAGGGGCGTTATGCATAATTATTTCCATTTTTAAACTATTAGACGTACAGTCTTGAAATTTGGTAAGCGGATTCCTTTCATAGAGTAGAAATCCGCTACAAAAGAAGCTTTGTCCAAATCGACTCCCAAGTGGCGTTGTAGAGAATTAAGGGGTGTTATATATATAGGCAATTATCTCCTTTTTTAAACTATTAGACGTAAAATCTTTAAATTGAGTAAGCTGATTCCATTCATTAAGTAGAGATCCGCTATAAGATAGGTTTTGTGAAAATCGCTTCCTAAGTGGCGTTGCAGGAGCTTAAGGGGAGTTATAGATAACTAATTCCATTTTTAAACTATTAGACGTACAGTCTTAAAATTTGGTATAAGCGAATTCCTTTCATGGTGTAGAGATTCGGTACCAAATAGTTTTGGGGGAAATTGATCCCCAAGGGTCACTGAGGGGGAAAAAGGGGCGTAATAGATAAGTATTGCTGCTTTTCAACTAATACACCCACCTGTTTGAAAATTAGAAGGTATGTTCCGTTCATGGAATAGAGTTCCTTTTACAAAGAGTTTTTCGAAAACGGACCCCCAAAGAAGTGGGGTTGCGTTAACCCATTTACTTAAAATTTGTTGAGCACGTTTCTTTAATTGAATAGATTCCGCTAAGAATGGATTTTACGGAAATCAACTCCAGGGGGAAGCGGGGAGAGTTATTGAGGCGTATTGATAGACAAAATTCCCGTTTTCGAGCTGCTAAGACTATAATAATAAAATTTAGTTTGCATGCTTCTTTTGTTGAATCGGAATCCGCTAAGAATGTTCTCAACGAGGTATTGATGATAAAAATTCCGTTTTTTCTCTGTTAGATTTAGACTTGAAATTTAGCACGCATACTTATTTTATGGAGTAGAGATCCACTGAAAGTTGCTTTGGTGGAAATCCACTTGATTATTAGGTTAAGTGAGCGAAAAAATCTTTCAACTTCTATTTTAGTTATAAATAGAAAATAGATATTTTAATGTATGTCCTTTTTATATCAGGAGACGAGAGTTACAGCTATAAATATATTTTTCAATACAATCGAATTCTGAATGCTAGATATCAATAATTCATATATATGTATACATTTATACAACCTCGTGAAATGCTCAGTGAAGTGGGTGGGTAACGGCTCGTTAGTTATAAAATACCTTGTGCAGTGCTGATACACTAAAGTCTTAAGTACCCACTCTTCGCACGAGTTCGTTTTTGAAAAAAAACTAAAACATTCTTGGTATAATAGCTAAATTGTCAGGAGAGTAAATCCAAATGCGCGACCATGTATACGAAAATGCAAAATGATATTTTCAAATGAATGCTCATATTATAGTTAGATTTAAGTGAACTGTAATTTTAGGCCTCACAGAATGATTAATATTAAATAATGAAAAATAATATAAAATTTCAATTAAGAATAATCGTGTGTTACTTTTATAATATTTAAAGCGAGAAGACTTCAAAATGTTTTATCCCGGAAGCAGGCACACACTCCATACTAACGTTAATGATCTCGTTGAACGATTGAGTCACCCCAAACTTTTTTTTTATAATTATTTTTATTGTACACGATACAAATCGTGAATCCAGTGAATAATTTAACTTAGAGAAAGTATACTTACCTACTTTAAAGGACTTTTCAATTTTTCTTTTGTAACAAATAAACAGTTTTGCCTGAATTAACGATTTCATGACTTGTGTGCCCCGCGCGACCACTTCCAGGTTAAAAGGGTGTTCAATATATAATATGGATGTTATTGCTAAAAAAATTGTGTAAAACGTTTTTAATTATGCTTTATATGTTTAAGAGTACTCATAAAAATAAATCTTGGCCAAGTAATCCTTCAAAGTGTGCTCTATGTGGTTTTCCAAATATCAAACGCTTTTACATGGAACTCCCCCCCACACACACAGAAATACATTATTTACAACTTCCCTAAATGAGAAACAAATACATAAGAGAGGAGTCATAACTAACTGTACCAATAACTTAGAAGGTCTAACAGATGTTGAGCAAATATATTCTGCTGTCTACAGCTTTATGTACAGTATTTCATAACAGTGATGAATTTTTTATCTTCCTAAATATTTTCGATTCTGGGTCTGGGTTCTGTTTTTAGAGAGAAAGAGTAGTATTTTTTAAGTTTAAAAGGAAAACGTAATAAAAATCTCTCATAATGCTGAAAACAGAAAATCAAATAAAAGTTTTTTTTATTTGGTTATAGGATCAAAGAAAGCTAATTAGGTATTGAAGAAGTTTTTATTTTTGATGACGTTATTTCACCAGAAGATATATATAAATTATATCAGAGTAAAAGTTCGTTTTTATTATGTCTGAAAGTATTTTGTTTTTATTCATTCCAGTAAATTATTTTTTTAATCTTTTATTTTCGATATGCTCGCCCCCCAGGGGACGCGCCCCACAGTTTGAGAAACACTGTGTGAAGGTCCCTCGAGACCTCACTTTGAGAACGAGAATAATTTTTGAGTCACAAAAGAACCAGTAGCCATTTTTATAAATAACTTTCTTTATTTGGTTATCTTTCCCAAATAGAATCAAAGACTTATTAACAATTATTTTTAATATTATGAGGTTTTAAAGATAATATCCTTTAATTTAACTCAATTAATTAATGATCTAATTAATTAATTTATTAAATAACGATCACGCAGAATTTACCACGATAAGAGATCCCAGAATTATATTTAATAATGTTCTTATTGAACATTTAACTTTAATCTGACTCTTAAAACTTTAATGAGACTTTAAAGTTTAAAATAATATTTACCACTCGGAATTTCAATTCTTCATGAGATTAAATTATCGACAACAATAAGACTTCAATTCAAATTCACTATAACTCTATGTTTCAATATCTATCTCCTACTGCTCTAACTTTACTATTTCGTTTGACTTAAATACTGAATCTAATCTACATAACAAGGAATCCCGTCCGCTTTTTTGGAGTTGATTGAAATAGGTAGGGAATTAAATTTCCCTAAAAGGTCGGTTCAGAAGGTTAGTGATAAAGTTCCGTATAGATTCGTCACAACTGGAGTATACCAATACCAATGTTATGGGATACAATTGAGGAAAAATTTGTAGACTTCAATAAATAAACTGATATTCAAACACGAAACGTTAATTAAAAATCTAGTTTACTGATTGTACTCTAAAAATACATTCTTACACTTTTCACACCTTTCTCCTCGGAAATAAAGCGGACAAAGGCAATGAAACTTTTTTCCCACTCAAGCATTTTCCACCATTCAAGCAAGGGTTTGACGTACAATGATTTGAAAAATATAAAAAGCCCGATGAAAAATTTGATATTCAACCAAAAAGAGTTTTAAAAAAGTCTAGTCAATGTGTTGATATTCCCTAAAAACGCATTCACTTACTTATCTCGCACCTCTTTCCATAGAACGAATGAGGACAAATGCATTTGAAGCTTCCTCTCTCATTCAAGCACTTTCCACCATTCAAACAAGGATTAGGGGTACAACTATCTGGAAAAGTGTAAGAAACTTAATGAAAATTTGACATTCAATCAAAAACAGTTCAACCGGGAGCGGGCGGTGGGGTACAGTCACCCCAATCTCACGAAATCGTTAATTCTGTGGGAAAACTATTTATTTTTTACCAATGACCTTGACAGTATCCTCCTATATGATAGTCTTCATGGAAGCTAAAATGTATGTGTCACATATCTCCCCTTTGGGGGGGATGGCAAAGGTTTTTTTACAATCTTAAGGTACTTGTTTTGACTGAGTTCCCCACGAGACCCCTTTTGTTCCAAAATATTTTCTATGAACTGGCTAGATTTTTCCCCTGTGAACAAATTAGGGATTTTTATTGCTGTGTCGTACGACTTATTATGGTTTATAAATGTAAATCAGCAGAATATAAGAAAAGAAATAGGCCTCTGTGATCTCTATTGTAAAAAGTTGAAATTGATCAAACAAGGTAAGAACCTGATGAAATAATACTTATTAATAATGATAGCGAAAGGAAATTTGAGAAAATCGCTGAACATGAAACGTTTGAGTTGAAAGGAACATTTTAAAATGCTACCTAAAAAACTCCGTCAAGAAAAATATGATGTCATAAGTGTACCACTAGACACAATTCACCCTATCCAATAGACACAAGCAAGAAAAAGTTAACATGCTATTTGTTGATCATCAAAAGACAATAAAACTACAAGATCTTGAACAAAATATGACAGTTTTGCCTGCAAATAGCATTCCTATAATGTTAGGAAAAAGTGCCGGGGATTTGTGTCCTTTATTGAAACTTATTGGTTCAGTTTGATTGATATTTTTTCTCCAATTATCAAAGAGAAGTTTAAAAGTTCTTAAAATTATGTAAGTATACTATATCTTTATTAAATTATTCACTGAAATTATGATTTTTATCGTATGCAATAAAAATAATTATAAAAAAAGAATTGGGGTGACTCAGTCACCCTACGCGACCACTAACGTTAGTATGAAGTGCGCGTCTACTCCCAGGTGAATAAAATTATCTAGTCAATGTGTTTTAATGCTCTAAAAACGCATATCCTTACCTATCTCGCACTTCTCTCCATAGAAAGGAAAAGGACAAATGCATAGGAAGTTTCCTCTCACATTGAAGCACCTCCCACCATTCAGACAAGGATTTGGCGTACAATTGTCTGGAAAATGCAAAAATTTCGATTAAAATCTTGACATTCAATCAAAACAGTCCATAGAAAAATCTAGTTAATTTTTTTGTGCTCTCTAAAAATGCATATTCTTACCCTTCTCGCACTTTTCTCCATAGAAAGGAGACTTGCACGTGCATTTAAATTTTTCTCCATCTCTCATGCACATTCCGTCATTCAAGCATGGATTAGGTTCGCAGGGGCCTTTACGAAAGACATGTAATTTTATTTATAAGCTTTATTTATTTAAAGGAATAATACATTTTCCGTTTGATATTTAAAACATCGCATACATCTGCAAACGTACCTTTATCGCATATTATTCCGTAAAAAGGAGAAATACAAGAACAGGCAAAATTTGTTTCATCATGGGTACATGTACCATTATTCAGACAAGGATTGGGAGAACAAAGCTCTGAAATGAAGAACATAAAATTCTTGTATTTTTTTTTCTTCATAATATTCCTTTAAAGCTGGATATTCATTTGAATTGCTTTTTACTTACCATTCTCGCATATATCTCCGATGAATGGACTTTTACATGTACATTTAAAATGATCTCCATCAATCTCGCATTCTCCATCATTTTGGCAAGGATTTGGATAACAAGGACCTTTGAGAAGAACAAATAAACATTTTAAAGTACAACACGATTTTTAACAGATATTTCACTATACGATACTTTACAAAAAAAACGAAGCACCATAAAAAAATGTGATTTTTTTACTAAAATATACACGGATGAGAAAACTATTGAAACCATAAGACCCTCTTAATAGTTAGCCACATTGAATACTAAAATCAGTATTTGGTGAATCTCCCTTTCTAGCAACGATGCATGCCTGAAAACATTGATAAAAGAAGAGAAAAAGTCTCTCAATTTCCTGTTGCGGATACATTCTGTTAGGTAATCCTCAATTTTTGCTTCATATCTGGGATATTTTGGGCTGTCCGAATCAAGCGATTTACTATGTCACATACATATTCGATTGGCGAAAGGTTTGGGGATCCTGCTAGTCAAGAAAGAGTATCAACTGCATGAAGGCATTCCACAGATATGCGAGACGTATGAGGTCTGGCATTATATTTTAAAGAAATTATATACCCTGAAGGCTAACGCAATCTGCCAGTATCATGTGCCGCAATTCGATGTCATCAACATATGGTTCAGCTGCTAAAGCCCTTCGCACCACCACATGAAGGAAAATGGCTGTATGTCTAGATACGATAAAACCTGATTGGGACTGCTAGACTCAATCCTTTGCATACGTCATCTGATCCAACAATGATAAATGATTCATTGATAAAAACTATGAGATGACAGGCTTCTGGTGACTGGCTCAAGATTGAATACTATTATAGTTGCCAAATTTTGATAAGACTACCGTTGTAAGATTCTGCCTATATTGTGATATTAAAGGTCAACATTTTAAAGGTGTTTGTAGGCGTATCCTTCCAAACCTAAGAGACATAAGAAGGTAAAAGCATTGTGACGGGCTCATCGCTCTTTCTACTAAAAAATCTTCTTGGGATCTTTGGGGCCGAAAAAGCAAATTCTTTCCAACCAAATCCAGAAGCGAAGCATGATAAGGCAAATTAACATTTTAAATAGCAGAAGTTTAGAGTAAGCAGGGGGGAGGGGCTTTGGGAAATGATTATGCTAGTCTGTGGTTAGGAGTGTTAAAGTTAAAAGTGAGAAGTTATCCGCCATTCAAGAGTTCAGCTATTCAAGCCATTGCGTTCAAGTCAAGGTGGATACCATTCTACACGAGATAACCATAACGTCATTGAGGACTCGAGTGACTTACTGCTTACCTAGAATATAGAGGTAGGATCGTTCAAATTAATACTAGGAACTGTGTACATACTGAGATTAGGAGTAGGTGGTAAATTTAAATATAGTGATTAAGGTTGTGTGCGCTTATTTGGTAATACGTATTGTGTGTTTCTTCACCTCAGATCCGCTAAGTTAAAATATAAATATTATCATTGTATAGTGTTTAAGTTAAAATCTTAATAAAGAGATATTAAGATTATGGCAACGATTGGTTCTTCATTCACTCCCGCACCTATAGATCACGAGGAAAACGTAGGAGTAGAGCAACCCTCACGGGTTAATGCCTTACGCAATGAATAATATGGAAGAAACTGTAACTCAGTGGATAATAGCTAATGAAGCCGCTGAAGAAGCTCGGACCTATCACACAATCATCCGTGTGTGTCCAGTGCAGGGGATATCTATCACTCGTTATGAAGAACCAAATACACACATCCTAACTGTAAAAGGTTCCCTTCAAAATCCTCCTATTAGCTATAAAGTTTTCAACAACTCAGTGAGAGAACTATTAGCCGTGCCTCTAGGGAATCTCTGAACGGACAAAGAAAGAAGATCAACCATTCGCATTTATTAGTTATATTACGAAATGCTAGTTGAGCAGCAGAAGCGTGCTATAACTAAAATGGATATTCATTTGCATTACAAATATTATCATTTGTTATACTTGGTATTAAAAAATCTTCATGTGAAATGTCGAGATTATCATAAAGAGTTCATTCTATGGAATACTGAAAAAAATTCCTTTTTTAAAGTACATAATCATTAAAAAAATATATGAGAACTTTCCGGTTCACCAAAAGAAGAAAAGAAAAAACTATTTTCAAAAATATATATGAAGAATGAAAGAAATCCTGTCTCTTGTTGTCATTTAAAATGAACTAGCTATAGACGAATTCAAACATAAAATAGGAATATGAGTGTGAAAAGAGTGAAAAAACATCGATATGTTTAAAAAGTGGATACTAAAAAACTCAAAAATAAAGTCAACTACTTTGTGTTCAACTGTACAAAAAAAATTACAGATAAATTGTTTGATTGTGAAAAAGAGCGTTTTTTAATGTATATAATTATTATTTTAATTAATTCTAAATTAAATAAATATATTTTTCAAAGTTAAAGAAATTTTTCCTTGTTTTGATACTGGTAAAATTTGGTTGAGGTAAGCACAAGTCCGACCACTTTGTAGTCAAATAAACTTACCTATTTCACACACGTCTCCAGAATATGGATAAGTACATGAACAGTTGAAGCGATTCTCATCAATTCTGCACTTTCCTTCATTCTCGCAAGGGTTTGGTGTACATCGATCTAAACAAGCACAGGAAAAATTACTTTGTAATGTACGTCGTAAAATGCAAGAAGTTTTATTAACTGTGTGTTAGTGGAACACAATTTTCAATCACAGAAGCTTACCACGCTCGCACTGATCTCCAGTAAATGGTGCTTTGCAAATGCATTTATATGTTTCTGCTTTAACTTGACATTCTCCGCCATTTTTGCACCGGTCAGGGGAGCACAGACCTAAAGAAGTATCAAGAGTCAAATCTATAAAAGCACGAGCGTAACATTTTGTAAATTTTCCCGGTGGGCAAACAGTTCATTAAAGCCCAACTAATCTAAACATTTAAATACAGCTTCTTAAAAAAGAAGGGATTTGTTGCAAAAGAGGGTAGGGGAAGATTGCATAGACTCTTAGTTTTAAGTATTCAGGCGTCATATTCACGTTATTCAACTGCGACAAAAATAAGTGGATAAATGGGGTTTATTCCACAATTTTTCAATTTGTCACCTCTTTCGCATCGATCTCATATAAATGGTGTTTTGCAAATACATGTATATATTTCTTTTTCTATTTGACATTCTCCGCCGTTCTTGTAGGGGACAGATGAGCGCGGATCTTAAAAAAGAGATCAAAATTTAGTAGAAAATAAATCTATAAAAGCTCTACTACCATCTGACAAATGTACAAATTTGTCTGGAGGAAAACAGTTTACAGAAAACCAGCTAATCTCCCTTTTTAAAAGGAGCTTCTTAAAAAAAAGTGAAAGATGAGATTCATTGCAAAAACTATGGGGACACTATGCATACTCTAAGACTTAAGAATTGAGGCATCATGTACACTTTGTCCATCTGTGCCAAAAAGTAGGTAAATAGAATTAACACACTTACAAGGGAGCATTTTCTTCTCATCATCACCAATTTCGCTTACATTTACAGAATCTGTAGGGCCTGGCTAGAAATGAAAGTACCCCTAGTAGCCAAATCTATAGAAAAAAAGTGTTTCGTACCTTACGAATCGTTTACTTCACACCGCCTGCCGAGTACGAGTTGGCGTAGTGGAAAGAGCTCGGACTCGTAATACGATGGTCATGGGTTCAATCCCCAGTGTGTAGACTTATCTTTTTTTCTCAAATATTGTATTATTCATTTTCCAATAAAGCAAAGAAGTAATAATTTATTTTATTTATTTATTCATTTATTTATATACAAAAGGCATAGAATTAGGATTTTGGACTTTTCAAAAAGGAACGACGTTCCAGGCATATCACAAGTATTACTTTTGTCCGACATTTTTGATTTTTCTACAATATTTTTCTCACAATTTCATTTAACAAAAATTTTGATATCTTCTAGAATGTTCTCGCACAATTCAAGTTACTTGGCCAAGAGCTAGAAAACAAGTGAGCTCCCTAGTTAGAGTCGTCTCTAACGGTCAAAGTCACCTTTTTTCTACCTGCGCCAAGAATCGATTGCTCGTGTACAACCGCTAGGAGCAACTTTCAGGTAAAAACGAATCTTTTTGTAAAACGACTATTCTCCTTTTAGCATCTTCCCTGAAGAGGGGAGATAGCCAATAAAGGAGAAAAAACACGAATTTTTGCTTAAACACGTCGGGAAAGATCGCAACTCCAAATTTTCTACGGTTAAAAATGTGCTTATTAAAAAATGACGTCCTATATGCCTTTTGTATATAAATAAATAAATGAATCAATAAAACTAATTATTAGCTTTTTTGCTTAGTTAAAAAATGAAAACAAATTGAGCAAAAAGCCAACACACTGAAGATTGAACCCACGACCACCGTATTACAAGTCCGAGCTCTTACCGCTACACCAACTCGTACTCGGCATGAGGAATAAAGTAAAGGTTTAAAGGTACAAAACACTTTTGTTTTCTATATGTTTGGCCATCTGAAGTTCCTACTACGGGTACTTTTATTTCTAGTCAAGCCCTACATGTTCTAAAAATTTGAGCGAAATCGGTGAAGACGAGTAGGGAGTTCATTGGGGGCAATTTAGTCATTAGTCTAAGATGGCACATCTTTCAATTCTTCCATGGGGAGTCTGTATAAGAGGGAAACCTTAACATCAAAAGAGAGACATTCGTGGACCTCCAGGGCTCTGCAGACCTCAGTGTAAGATCCACTGGCATAGATTTATTATGTTCCTCGATGATATCCTGTACGATTTTTTGATACTTCGTCCCCAAATGTAAGTTTAAATCAGTAAAATACCGTGAGGGTCACAGACACCTTACTATTAGATCTTGAATTAACTGTATGAGGACGGATAAGAAGACCTACGAGTGCAAGGAAATATTCTACAGACTTTAAGACAATCCATAATATAGCGTACCGTGTGTGTCTGGGGTAATTTCTAAATCTAAACAATTAAAATTTGAAAGTTAACAAACGTATGCACATCCAAAAGTAACAAAAAAGAAATAATCCAAGAAATCCTTTTTTACCATTTAAATTCTTAAACTACAAACAATTAAAAAGTTAAGAACTCTAAAAAAGGAATGATATATTACCCTCTCCCTACAATACCATCTATCGCGCAAATGCTCCGAAGGACAGTGGGAAAAGAGTTTGGTTATTTCGGATCACCCTTAAGAAATTCAAGAAACAAAACCTACAAAAAAATATTTATTTTGATTGGAGGCCATTACGTAACCCTCTTTACAAAGAAGGAGGCAAATCTAAAGTTGAATGTATGAAGCGAAGAGCCAGTAACAGAAAAAAATATGGAGGAGGTAGGTATTTCGTTCGAAAAAAACGAGTAAATATACAGGTTGTCTAAGCAAAAACAATCATTGTTGATGCAATTAGTGGGGGGGAATAAAATTTCATACCACATTAACACAGAAACTAGACTGCGAGACCACTACCATTAGAAATTTCCAGGGATGGCACTGTACACTACTTTACAATAGCTAAGAAACAGTACACTTTTCGTAATACTTAAGAATAGACAATGATTGAAGAACTGAAACAAGTAGTAATTTAGTAGGGACGATGTGCCTTTATTATTATAGTGCAAAATGATACAGATATCGTCACATCGAAGAATTAAAAACTTAAAAATAAAAAAAGATGCTCCTTGAATGATTTCCAAACAGCATCAAAAAAATTGATCTGCATGTCAGAATGATGCAGACAGGAGTACCTCATTAAGATGTATGTTGACCACGAACACTAATGCATAATTTACATCTGTTCTACATGCTCTTCATGGGGAAATATTACCACACTCCTCTCTCAATGTGGTTTTGAGCGAAGTAAGATTGAACGGAGAAGGATGATTCATTGTGCAACACGTCTGCCAAAAGCACCCCAGGCATGTTCAATAGGATTTAGATAGGGACAGTAAGAAAGCCATTGTATACGGAGAATAATTTCACTTTGCAGTGTGTCCTATTCCTCAACGTTTCTGTGTAGCCATTTATTATCGCCGATAAACAGAAAGTCTGGACCTACAGCACACCTAAAAATACGAACATGATCCAGAGCAATCTCTGAGCAATACCGTTGCTGTGTAACGCTTCCTCTCCCAAAAATGTGAAGCAGTGTTCTACCATCGAGAAGGATGCATGCTCACACCATCACGCCTGGGCCCGACCGATCATGTTCATAAACAAACTTTTATGCATAACGTGTTCCACGTTCTCTCTACAATAATTGGTGGCCAGAATCACTTGTCACACTGAAACGAGATTCGTCGGAGAACGTGACTGTAGACCAATTTTGGTAATTCCAACCAACATGTTTCTCTCGATGATGGCGGGGTTGAAGTGGGGGGCAATAAACAGTCTTTGGTGCGTACAAATAAATTTGATTTAATTACCATGAGATGGTTCTTGCTGAAACTCACGTACCGGTAGCGTTTGCAAAGCTTGCACCTATGTGACCAGGATTGAAATTTCTGCTCCTTTTTACTTCAAGGGCTACATAGGAATCCTCTAAAGGTGTGTGTTCCTACCTCGCACCCCGGCAGGCTTTCGAAAAGCATTTCCACTTTCAGCGGTCTTCTTCAAACGTGAGATAATACTTTTTGATACATCCATTGCAGCAGCTACAGTGTTGACACTTTGGTCTGTTTCCAGTCATCCAACTGCTCGTCCACGATCGTAGTCACTCAAATGATGTCTTAATGACATTTTTCTCATAATTATTGCAAGAGCCAAAGAAAATTTCAGACAAGAAACTTTTATAATATCCAGAAATATTTTCGTCATACATCAAACAGCATGGATTTTCGTATGAATCGTGAGCTTGTATGCACTGTCTTTTATACAAATAACGTGTCCTGTGGTCTACCACACCCTCTGAACTAGAATATACTTTTATTGGTCAGCTATTTGAGACGCAATTTTGCATAAATCACTTGTTCTTTAGAAATTGTCAAACAGTGTATAAATAGGAATGATTGTGCCGGGCAAGACTTCCTTACAGTAATCGTCACGTGACCCTCATCTCTGTGAAATGACACAAGTTCCAGTAATGAAGGGATGACTGCTTGACACTAAAATTATGTCATAAAAACTTTTGACACCTGGGTTGAAAACATAATTTCAGAAAAATTAATTAACTGCAAATAGCCCTGAAATCCCTCCCAATTCATGATTTAAGAAAAGATATTGGGTGAGCTCACTTCCCTCAGCCGGGGAATGACAAATTTTTATTCAGAACAACAACGGACTACACATCTAGTTTTCTTTTAAAACTTAAAAAATACAAACAAATAATTAAAATTGATACAAAAATGTTTCCAAATATTGGAGAAAAAATGCAATTCCTTCATTTACCATCATTTTATTCTTGCTATTTCCAATCAGCTTGATTGCATTCAAATTGATATACTAACCAAGGTTTGAGGAGAAACACAGAAATTTATTGGCAAAACGATCCTTAAAATTAAAATAACACATGATTTTGCCTTAAGTCAAAGTTTATCAGATTCTTTTTTTTTTCCTTTCCAAAAATTTAAATAATGTAATGATAAAAGTCACTTCACACATCCACCCTGTAATTGGCTGCAGGATACCCTGCTAATGACTTTTAATTCGGTATTATTGGTAAAATATTGGTTTCTCCGACTTCTATAAAACTTCTTAAGACCCCTCTCTTCGAATCCTCGTTATAACAAATTAAATATACAGATTAACTTACTTTTATAAAAATATTTGAAATTGTAAAAATTTATAAGAAAAGCGGGAATGCGGTTTAATAAATTAATTAGGTTTTTACTTACTTTCTTCACAAGTCATTCCGAAATAAGGACTCTCGCATATGCACTTGAATCCATTTTCCTGATCTATGCAAATCCCATTATTCTGACAAGGCTCTGATTCACAATTTCTGACCGGTTCTGAAATAAAATAATGGAAATGTTTACTGAAATCGAAATCAAGATCATGATTGTTTCAGAATTTCTTCGTTTCCATCTGAGAGGAATTTACGGGATTGCTACGATGCATTGTACTATCTAAAATAAAAAGTTTAAAAGCAATAAAATTTTAAAAAGAGTAATTCAAGTCATTTGTGTATAAATATTATTTCATAAATTTTAAATTCACGTTTTTCAAAATATAAAGGCGTATTTCAGTTTTTAAGTTCTTATGAATCGATAAAAACATTGCGTGTTTTTTCCTCGTTTCATTCTATATTTCTGTCATTGTAACTATCCTCGATATTTTAATTATTGCATTGCGACATCGTAAAACACTTTCTATACCAAATATTATTTTATTACATTTAAATTAGTAACTATTCAACGAAAACATTTCATCTTAAAAAAATAGTTTTCTCTAAAAAACTAAAAATCCATATTTAATTTAATGAAGATCAATCTTTTCTTAAAACTCCACAATACCCTACAAATTTGAAAAAGGAAGAATTTTTTTTTTTTTTTTTTTTTTTTTTTTTTACATTTACTTGCTGCTTGATTATGTTTTGAGATTTTTGAGTTCTCATAGTTACTTGATTAAAACTGATTTCAAGGTGAATTTTTGTTTTAATAAATCTGTACTATAAAGAAGAAAGAGAAAGGCGACTCACACACATACTCCCTCATCTCGATATCAGGAACCAATGTACCTACAGACTTGAAATTTGGTGGGCATGTTCCTTTTTTTCGAGTAGAGATCCGCTAAGAACGTATTTTGCAAAAATTAACCCTCAAGGGGAGTTGCGGGGCTTAAGGAGCGTTATAGATAATAATTGCTGTTTTCAAACTATTAGACTTACAGACTTGAAATTTGGCAGATATGCTCCTTTCATGGAGCAAAAATTTACTACAAAAGAGGCTTTGCAAAATTCGAGCCTCAAGGAGCGTTGGGGGGTGTCAGGGGCGTTATAGACAATTATTTCAGTTTTCAAACTATGAGGCTTATTTATTTAAAATTTCGTAGATAGATTCCTTTCATGGAGTGGAGATCTGGTGCAAAATGGGTTTTGCAAAACCCGACTCCAAAGAGCGGTGCGGGGCCTTAAGGGGCGTTATAATTGAATATTCCTATTTTTGAAGTATGAGACGTAAACATTTAAAAATAAATTAGTAGGCGGGTTCTTTTACGGAGTTAAGATCCGCAGTAAAAATGATTTTGCGAAAATGAAAACTTATGGGTATTGTGGGGGAAAAAAGCTTTATAGATAATAATTTCGATTTTTAAACTATTTGATATACAATCTTTAAATTTAGTAGACATGTTCCTTTCAAGGAGAAGAGATTCGCTACAAAATGGGTTTTGCGAACATCGACCCCTAAGGAGCTTTTTAGGGCATAATAGAGGCTATAAATAGATTTTTCTGTTTTTGAACTATTAGAAATACCAACAAGAAAATTTTTAGGCATGTTCTTTTCATGAAGCAGAGTTCTTCTAAGAACGGAATTTGCAGCAATCAACCCACAAGAGAGTTGCGAGGGGTTAAGGGAAGTCATAGGAAAAAGAACCTGTTTTTGTAGTGTTAGAAATACATACTTGAAATTTGTTAAGCATGTTTCTTTTGTTGAATATGTTCCATTAAAAATGGATTTGATGAAAATCATCTCCTATGCTGAAAAGGGGCAGCTACTGTGGTGTATTGATAAAAAAATTCCCGTTTCCGAATAATTAAGCCTTCAATCATGAAATTTGGTTTCATGTTTCTTTAGTTAAATTAAAATCCACTAAGAATGGGTCTTTCGGAAATCGACTGGCAAAGTGAACTACTGGCTTCATTGATAAAAAAAACTTTCCGTTTTTGTAGATTAGTTAGATTTAGACTTTAAATTTGGCAATCATGTTTATTTTGTTGAGTAGAGAGAACCACTAAAATTGGGGTTTGCAGAAATCCGATTTAGGAGAAGAGATTGCGGGTGCGTAAGAGATAGATCTACTTCAATTTTAGAAATTAATATTCAAGAGGAGAAAGTTATAAGAATGTTTTTCAATATAATCGAACACTTAATGCAAGTACTTTGATATGAATAATTTAGACATGTATGTACATAAAAACATTTTTTATTAGTACATCATTATGAAATACCCAGCGAAAGACCCTTCTGAAACGTTAATTAATATCGATTAAAAAGAGCAAGAGTAATTCCAGTAACCACGTAATTCTGGCTCTAAATATCAAACTCAAGGATAAATTTAAAAATGAATAAATGATAGTTTAAAAAACTAAAAAGTACATGCTTTTATTGCAGATCGAACTAAAAAATGAAAAATAAGTTGTAGTTTAAAAAAACTATAAAAACGCTTTTATAGTGTGTGTGTGTGTGTGTGTGTGTGTGTGTGTGTGTGTGTGTGTGTGTGTGTGTGTGTGTGTGTGTGTGTGTGTGTGTGTGTGTGTGTGTGTGTGTGTGTGTGTGTGTGTGTGTGTGTGTGTGTGTGTGTGTGTGTGTGTGTGTGTGTGTGTGTGTGTGTGTGTGTGTGTGTGTGTGTGTGTGTGTGTGTGTGTGTGTGTGTGTGTGTGTGTGTGTGTGTGTGTGTGTGTGTGTGTGTGTGTGTGTGTGTGTGTGTGTGTGTGTGTGTGTGTGTGTGTGTGTGTGTGTGTGTGTGTGTGTGTGTGTGTGTGTGTGTGTGTGTGGTAAAAGCGTGTGGCGTGCTTTGAACTACATTTTTACACTAACTTAGCATTCGGGATAGAACTAGTAAGAAGTTATAACAATTGATATAGAGCACCTCACGCTTTTACCGTAATGACATATATATATATATATATATATATATATATATATATATATATATATATAACTTCTTCGTTAATCATTTTATTCTTATATTAAGAATTTTTCCTTACTTTTTAGTTCGATTCACTATAAAAGGTTGTTTTTTAGTTTGTTTTTTTAAATCATAACCTATTCCTCTTCGTGATCTTCTGAAAAAGCAAGCTAGAAAATGCATAATTTTTATGTGAATTTTATTTCCAACTAATAGGTATTTTAAGAGCAATTTTTTCTCGTTATAACAAATGTTTCAAAATTAATTTCATAGTTGGTAACAGCAGACATGAATGGTGATACGAATAAACGTTCTATATTACATATGAGTTTTGTATATTATTCAATTTTCTTTAACAAAGGGTTAGATTTTTTTAATCTAATTTTTTTTCTTATACTATCACCTTTATGGTCAATTTTAACAAATTTAATGTTGTTTTCTTTATTTTTAAATATTAATAATGCATCTTATTCGAAATATTTCTAAAGCTCTTTCAGATCGTATGTAGTGTAAAAGGGATTTTTATTTTTATGAAACGTTATTATCGCATTATATCACATTTATCAAAAACTTCATTGTGTTATTGTTGTTATTATTATTACATAACACAAAAAGCTATTATTTTTTTGCAGCTTTCATATTGTATTATTTTGAATAAAAAATCGGTGTATTTATCGAAGATTGTTTCATATTTAAAGAAAAATACTCTTACAAATTGGGAAGTTATTCAAAAAATAATTTCATCAATGAAGCAATTATGAAAATGAAATTAGTATGCCTGAATTTGACAAATAATTACCCGATCTGATTTTCAAATGTGATCAGAATTTTCCTTGAAAGTTATTTCGATAATTAATGTAGCTTTACATGAACAGTTGTATTTATATACGTTAGATATTTATTCCTTTCTGACGAAAGATAAAAATGAAGCCTAGTTCTAGAAAAAGTAAGCATAAAATAACCTATAACAATACTCGAAATTTCAGTTGATTAAAAACTTATTTACTTCTTTAAGTTTTTGTGAATATGACTAAGAGAAATATTTTGTAAAAATACGTTTTTTAAGAAATCTTAATTTTGTTTGAGTTAGCCTCTAATAATTAACTTACTTATGTAAGAAATATAAAAGTATGACCGATATATTAATACAGATTGATAAAAGATCAAAGATCAAATAAAATATTTAGTAATAATAAAATGAAAGAAAAGTGCACCAAAAATTATTATACTACTTAATTTTTAGAGGTAAATTATGTATATTACCTTAAAATTCTCAGATTTTATCAATTTTTTTTATTTAACATCAGACGAACTTTGAATCGATTTATTTTTATTGAAATTGTGTCGTAAGAATATGGCAATATTAACAATAAAAGACATAACTGCAATATACTGAAAAAAACAGATTACGAAATATTGCAACCCCCCATTATTCTAAATTCACGCAAACGGAATAAAAGTAGCTAAGCGCCATAAGAAACGTGAAATTATACTGACTAAGAATTATCCTTAATTCTAAAATTATTAAATATGAACAAAAATCTTTTGGCAATGATATCCCCTAATTTTTTTTTAAAACAAAGCAGTATTAGTTGCAAAAAATTTTTCAAAACACAGTGTAAAGTAAAAAGAACCATGCCAATTTTATATATACTATTTCGAAGCAATTATGCCTAATTCATTGAATTTATTATATATTCAGCTTAAACGCCAATCACTCCAAAACACATTCCATTTTTCTTTATTTTACATTTGTTTTTCATTTTAATCATTTTAGTTTTATTTGATTTGCAATTCACAAGCATCTTTGTCTTTTACTTAGTCCTTCTGAAATTCCCACAAGTTGTGTTGAAATTTATTTATTTCTCTATCTCTCTCTGCTGTTTGCATCATTACTAATGAAATGTTTTGATTTAGCAAACAATATTAAAAGTTTTTCCTTTAAATTAAGATTAACTCGATTTTTATAAAAACAGATCCTTCTTATTATTTGTATCAAATTATATCAAAGTAGTTTACAGATTTCCAATATAATAAGAGCTAACTCCATATTTTGGGTCACTTTTTCAAGATGAAGATTTTCGCGATGGTATACTTTGATGTGTCTTTTTGCATCCTTCACCTCAGTCAGTCTCTTGTTATATTTTTATTTTCAGTAAAGCTCATTCACTGAGTTTCATAGCAGTAATGGCTTATAAATGTGTTTAGTGCTGAAATTTTGACACACTTTTTTCGAAAAATCGGTTTCAGTGGTATAAGGGTAGCGTGCCCTCTTCCGAAGCCTGTGGGTTCAACCCCGGCAGGAGTCGATAGATTTTCTGGATGCCAAAATCGTGGTCACGCATATCAAATGATTATGTGGCATGTAAAAGATCCCTTGAGTATCCATTTGCCTCTGGAACTCTCGACGAATTAAATCGTGGCAATATTTAGCATCCGACAAGAGTTTGGATTGAATAAAATTCAAACTTCCCAATTTGGTAGCGGAAGCCGCCATTAGATGGCGCTATCAATGAAATAGTACCCCCTCTTGGGTACTTGTCATGTCTGCAAATGTTTACTTGCTAACATGCAGCTCGTTGGGGAAAAAAACTTTTTTTCTTTAATCATTGACACAACAGTTATAACTTTTTTTTCTGTTCTGCTGGTTTTGTCGGCGTAAGACATCTTCGGGATTTTAAAATTATATTCCCTGTTTTATTTTATGATTAGATAATAAGCTCCTGAAGGTGCGAAAAACAGCACATCATTATAGACCATTTCGACAAAAACAATACATTTATTCCGATTTTTAGATTAGTTAGCTTAATGGTAAAAGAAACTTTCACACACACACACCCTAATCTGCTTAGCATTTATAAAATTTCATAATTAAATATTCCAGTTTAATTGCTAATAGTTTTAAATTTAAATATTATTTAAATAGTAATTCAATTGTGATGATTTTAATTAATAACAGTAAATACAGTCAATTGTAAGCATTATGCATATTTAGTTTTTGTCTGACGTTAAAATGCTAACTATACAATCAACTATATACGTACCTAATTTATAATATATAAATCAATTTAATTTAATATAGATTTGAGATAAATATTTATGAATTTAATAATAAATAATTATTTATTATTGTAATTAATAAAAAAAACACTTATTATAAAAAAATAATACAAAATATAACGATAACATTTTTTAAAAGACTGAACCAATAAAAAAAACATTTATTGTAAAAGAAAAAATAAACAGAAAAATAACTATAATTTTTTTTGTAAGAGATTGCATGATTTTTATGAATTAAAGACTGATATTATTATAATTCTAAATATAAAAGGATTTATTTTTTTTTATATTTAAGAATCTCATTATCATGCAAAAAAAGAACAATATTTTCACCATTTTTACTCTGATGAAACAAATAGTTAATGTTTTGCCTATTTTCAACGTTTCAATAGAATTTAATTGTGTAATCGAAAAAAAATGCAAGCCCTATTAAATGATCAAGGCTTTTGCTAACTTAAGAATTTGATATTTTAATCTTGTGATATGAGTGTGTATTAATACTTTTGTACTCTGTTAAGAATAACATTCCTTACTCAGGAGATTAAAGATAGATGGAAGACCTCAATTTTTAGTTTGAAAAATTTTATTTGACACTTTTGTGTGTGTAGACTCTAATTATCATGTTCAATCAAAAGATAAAAATAACGTTTGAAATTTCTTACTTTCACCTTCAAATGATACATTTCGTACTAAGGAATCTCTCTTCGTAGAATCATCTTGAAAATAATCTGTGCGGGGTTTGCTTTGAGCAATAGTTTCTTTTTCAACTCGGACCGTTTCGCATTGTCCATTGCGAATTATGATTGATGCAAAGCAACCGATGCAAAAAGTGAAAAATAACATTTCGAATCTAGTTTTTATTAAAGAAAACTACAATCCTTCTTTTCTTACTGTGGTTATATGACTACTCTGTTCTTACCAGACTAGATTTTTCTGTGAAATTGTGTTTATCTCCAGCTGCTATTATCAGTTACTTATCGAATGCGTCTCAAAGGCAAATATATGTTTTATGAGGGTTTTTTATTTCTTACTTTTTATTCTTTCGCTTTCCCGCCAATTTTTTTCCTGTCTGCGACCCGGAGAGATTTATACATTAACAAGAATACATAAAAAAAAAATTAAGTCAATTCCCCCTTAGGTCACAAAGAAAAATTTGATATTAGTTACTTTTTATTAAATAGTTATAATTAACATAAATTGACAGAATCACAATATTAAGTGTCAAAACAGAAAGCGATTTTCCTCGCAATTTTTCACTTTTCTATATAGGGTGTTGAATTATTTTAGTTTGTTTGTTACTATTTACATTCATTAATTAAATTTAAATATTCTAATTAAATAGCATAGTAAAAAGGAATCACACACACACATTATCAGAAATTAGGTCATCCTAGGTGGGATTTAAACCCACGACCTTTGGATTAAAAGTCCAACTGTAACGGTTCTCCTACGTCATTAGTGGGTAAACCAAAATAATGGATAAGATCTCGGGGTAATTTAAAATAATTTTAATGACATAAAACTACACAGTTACAATGGACAGACATTTAGACACAATACAGGTTACACATTTAGAGGAAATAAGGGGAAATTAAATATAATACATAGTCCAGGATTGGACAGCGAGACAAGTAACGTTTACTCATTCAAATCCCAACACTCTCTGGCGGTAATACAGAGCTTCGGTTGGTAATGCTTCCGTTACAAGTACCGCCATCTACATTTCGGTCGTAGTATTAAACCGTGTATTACAGACTCCCCCTCTGGTTTCGTTGACGTCTCGGCTCGGAACCAGGATATAATTCTTTTTTTTTTTTTTTTTGGCGTCGTCTTTTCCTTAAAGGAGCAAAAAATCTGGTGTTTCTTTCTGTTTCAGGTTCTTGATAGTCCTTTAAGGCAGAAACATGGTAAGTTCCAAGGGCTGGGATCTCAAGGTGAGTATGAGGTAAGGACCTTCTCTCTTGGGCACAAGTTTCCTGCTCTTGTTGTTATGATTTATGGGATGAATGTTCACCCAAACTTTGTCACCAGGTTTATAATATTTTCTTCTTCGTCGATCGAAGTTTTCTTTCTGACAATCCTGTTTCTTTACGGGATTCATCCTGTAGGGATACGTTGCTATTGGGGGTTGATCACCCGTGTCAAAACGGTGTTCAATGAAAGGCGTGTGCTATCCCCCTGGTTGGAAATATGCTTCATTTCTGTCCAGGAGTATATTGATTTTTCTTGCCTGTTCTGGACATAGATTTTTACCCTCATCCTTTCGAAGTTCGAATGCGCTGAGTGTTATATCTTCTAATGTCTTCTTGAAGAATTTGTACTGTTTCCGAGGATTTCCGGAAAAGTTCCACCCTGGACGTCAAGGACGATACCAGCTGCATTGAGGAAATCAAGTCCTAGCAAAGTCTTATTTCCTTTGGCATCAGGCAATACTAGAAATTCTGTAGGAATAACTTTGCCTTCAATGTACAGGTCGACGACAGTACTCAGAGTCATAATGGTCTGCCGAATTCCATCAGCCATCATAAATGAAATCCTTTTGTTCGTAAAGGTGACATCATGCTCTTGTAGAAATTTAAACATCTTTTCACCTGCAATGGTATGGGAAGCACCGGTATCAGCACATACAGCAATCTTTTCTCCAAAAATTTTGAGAACCATCATACTTGTGGGATACAAGTTTGAATTCAAGTTAAATAACGTCATACAGTTCACTGCTGTTTCCATTTCATTAGCTCTCGTGCATTTAGGACACTTTGACTTGACGACACCAGGAGTCCCACATCCGTAACACTTTATCGAGTTTCTTCCTTCAGCTTTGTAACTTGGGAATCTAGGTACAGTTCTAGAGGGTCCAGATGAGTGGTATTCATGGGATCCTCCAACAGGTTGATTTTTCTTTAATGGAAAGGGTTTCCTGAATTCTTCTTTCTTCTTGAAAGTCTGATTTGAATTACTTTTCATTCCAGGCCTTTAGGTTGTCATATGCGTCCAACTTCTCAGTCAATTCCAGAGGATCGTTCAAATCCGCCCAAATATCCAAAAAGTGTTCTTTGATATTTTCTGGGGTTTTTCTTTTTATCTGATCAGCAATTATCAGACTTTTAAGTTGGTCAAACGTGGTTATCTTCAACTCTTTGATCCAACCTTCAAAATAAGAACTCAATTCGAAATAAAAGTCTCGCTATGTCGAATCTGGGTTTTTCTTCTGTTGGGAAAAGTACTGCCTAAACCTATCCCCTGTAACTCGAAATCTTTTGAGAAGCATTTCTTTTACCTTTTCATAAATTTGAGCATCCTCTTCGTCTTCTCTTGCGATGAGCTGAGCTATATCAGGTGGCAATGAGCCAATCAGGTATGCTGTCCAAGTTTTTTCAGGGATGTTCAAGAACTTCGCTTGACATTCGAAAATTGTCAAGTATAGACCCATTTCATCTTCTTTCGAATTGAATCTCGGAATAATTCTATTTAACTCAAGCTTTGGGTTTTCTAGCTGTTGGCTTGTAACAGGTGCTTGTGACAGCTTCTGCATTTCACGTTGAATTTTGATTTTTTCCAGATCGAATTCTCTTTCTCGTTGCTGAGCAACAACCACGGTTTTCTGTTTCTTCTCCAGTTCCGCAGCTATTTGCTTTTCTGTTGCAGTACGTTCTTCCACAATGACGCTGAGCACATCTTTGACGAATTCCTCATCATACCTATCACAATTTGTTATGAGATCTTTTAGTTCAATAATTTTGAGATTATCCGACGGAGCCAGACCCAATTCTGTTGCCAACATTCGTAAATCCTCTTTTCTGGACCTTCCCCAAAAAAAGCCATTTTTCGTCACTTTTAGACTATTTCAAAGTTAATTTAGTAAAGTTCAATTAAAGTTAATGAATTAAAGTTCACTCAAAACTGTTAATTCTGTGATCTGAAAATATTATAGTCAAACAATACTTATGTACTTAAAGTTTCCGATACATACAAAAAAAATACTCTGTACAATAATACACTCTTCCTGAATGACAAAAAAATTCTCTTATTTCAAAATGTGCTAATTAATCTTCACATCAATATTAATGAGATTTAAAAAAATGAAACAAATTCTTCAATATCAACTATTTTCTAATTTCGTACTTCAAAATCAAAATAATATTTCAATAATATTCATTATTAATCAAAAGAGTATCAGCAATTAACATGAAATCATTTAAATTAAATCAAAGAAAAATTTCGTTTTCGTTAACTTAAATCAATTGAATTGTTTTTAATCAAAAGCAATTCAAATACGTTTAAATAGAAATACCATTCATAAATTATTTCATCCACTCCGAAATTATCACTATTACAAACTTATTTACACTTAGAAGTACTTGAAATTATTTACCAAAATTTTTTAAATAAAAAGCATAAATGTTTATACTTTGTCAAAACATACAAGTTTTCAAATGTTATAGTAATACTTCGTAATAAATCATGTACTTCACAAAATAATTATTTTTAAATTAGACATAAAAAGTAAAAAAAACATTATGATAAAAATTGCATTCAACTTAAAACTTAATTAAAAGTTTAGTAATCAAACAAGAATCAACGTGAAATTATTTGAATAAATACCAATCGCAATAATTTCTTGGTAACAAAAGTATAAGTATATATATATATATATTAATGGCATAAAATTCTTAATTAGTGAGTAAATATACATTCATAAATAACCTTCAATTAACTTTAATCAGAACAAACAATAGAATGCAAGTTTCGTTTTCAAAAAAGTATTAAGAATACTGACAAATAAATAAGTGAAAATATCACTTAAATTTCAATTACGTTACTATATACTGTAACACACATAATTCATACTAAGAGCAATAATATATAATCACTGTTCTTATACAGAAAAACTGAGTAAGATTATTTAGAATAAACAACACTTATCTGTTCACAGGTTTTCTGGATGAAAACAATATTTATATTCGCAGGGTTGCGAATTCTCTATTTGTTGTCGGGTGACAACGCCTCAACCTAAGTGGAAAAAGCGAGAGAAAGTTGGGAAAATTTGTCGGATCGGCTCGACGTTTGGCGCCAATTTGTAACGGTTCTCCTACGTCATTAGTGGGTAAACCAAAATAATGGATAAGATCTCGGGGTAATTTAAAATAGTTTTAATGACATAAAACTACACAGTTACAATGGACATACATTTAGACACAATACAGGTTACACATTTAGAGGAAATAAGGGGAAATTAAATATAATACATAGTCCAGGATTGGACAGCGAGACAAGTAACGTTTACTCATTCAAATCCCAACTCTCTCTGGCGGTAATACAGAGCTTCGGTCGGTAATGCTTCCGTTACACGTACCGCCATCTACATTTTGGTCGTAGTATTAAACCGTGTGTAGTTATTCATTGCGCTACAGGGACACAACGAACGATTTTCTTTTGTATACATGCGGTTGTGGTATTATTTTTGTTTGTTACTATTTATTCATTTTTTAATTTAATTAATGAATTAATATTTTTTAAAACTGTATTAACATCCAGTGTCTTTATAAGTTTAAAAATACGTCTTTGAACTTGAATGGATGAAAAGAAAGTATTTTATTAGCGATTGAAAATTTGAACAAGATATATATATATATATACTACCCACTACCCACATAACTACACACGGTTTAATACTACGACCGAAATGTAGATGGCGGTACGTGTAACGGAAGCATTACCGACCGAAGCTCTGTATTACCGCCAGAGAGAGTTGGGATTTGAATGAGTAAACGTTACTTGTCTCGCTGTCCAATCCTGGACTATGTATTATATTTAATTTCCCCTTATTAACTACCCACAAAATAGATAAATACAATAATATAAAAAAAAAATTTCAATGTTGTTTAGATCATGAATACCCTTTTAATTTCTTGAGATCTTATATTCATCACAAATACATTAACCGGCTTGCTACTTCGAATTCCAAATCCACCACACAACAATAGGTTTTCAAAGTCAGCATGTTAGTGGTCTTGCTGTGAAGATTATATCATAACACTCATATCACAGTTTACATTTTTTCCTCACACATCTTGAACATCTTACACATTGTTGACAACCAACCAAATTATAGCCTAGCAAATTTACATTTTTGACAATCAACCAATTCAAATTTTACCATATTTGACTGTCGTCATTTTATACTTGTCTTTTCTGGCTGGTATAAAAGTCAGCTCAAAAGATGTGGTTATGTATTTTCGAATTTTTTAACTTAGTGAATAATTGACTTTCATTAATGGCAAGACGCTTGTTTCTCTTCGTGAAAGCTTTGTGAGTAAAGAAATTTTGTTAAATTAATTTTTGAATGATACTTTTCTTATGTAATTGTTTTAGCATTTTTCTACTTTTCTTACATAATTATTTTGTGATTTTGTGATTTTTTTCTGCATTAAGAGTTTTGGGAGAGTTTGTTACATAATAGTAGTGATTGGTTTTATCATGCTCTCTGAGTTATCCATACTCTGTAGTTTTGTTTATTTTATTTTATTTGGTTTTCCTACCGAGTTGCAAAGGGGGAAGGTTGGCGCCTTTAAACTAGTTTAACCCCACTTATTCGGTCCTAAGTCCGAAATTGCTTTCTGACTCGCTAGGTTCTGCTTTTTTGTAGTTCTTTTATTTCTCTATAATTTTGTTCTTCATGTTCAGCTTTTATATTTTTATTATGCTATTTCTTGTTATGTTCTTTATCTATTATTTCTTGTTTTTGATAAATAATACATATTTCTTTTATATATATATATATATAGTCGGACCTCTATATAACAAAGTCGCTAAATCCCGGAAAAAAGTTCGTTGTATGGAAAATTCGCTATATAGAGGTTAATTTTTAATATACTTCATAAACCATAAAAAAAAAAAATTTTAATTCACAAACACTATACATTAAAAAAAATAATTATTCACACCTTTTTTTTAAAAACTAATATACGGTTATTTTATATATCTTACCCATCAAAAAAAAAAAAAAAGAAAGAAAAACTGCAAGAAAAAAGAATGTCGAAGAATTCACTGTATTTTCAATATTAAGAAAATAATTTCATACTAAAATTAATGAATTTTAAGAACATTTTATAATTTAAAGCATACAAGTAATATTAAACATACATTATTTTATAATTAGAACACAGGAACACGGGACAACTCCACTGAGGATGAAAGAGGATATCGAAGATGTTTCTAGTGAGCTGGGCAATCAGTGTGAAACGTCCAGAACTCTACTTCTCTCGGCGAGTTAGGATCTAATAAAACCTGTTCAAGATTTATGACCCCCATAAAATATGTTAAAGAGAGAATAACTTGAAATTTTTTTCAGATATACTTTAAAAAAAGGCAGAACAAAAATTGAATCACAGAAGAAAAAGTTTGTTATATAGAAAATACACTTCGCTATAGAGAGATTATTTTACGAAGAAAATCGTGAAATGTTCAAATTTCCAGGGAAAAGTTCGCTGTATAGAAAAATTCGCATTTTAGAGGTTCGTTATATAGAGGTTCGACTGTATATATATATATATATATATATATATATATATATATATATATATATATATATATATATATATATATATATATATATATATATAGGAAACGAGTGAGCCAATAGTAAGAATTGAAAAATGTCATTCGTCAATGATCTATTGATATTTCAAAATACTAACTGAAGAAAAAAAAATTATTGAAGTTTTCTTAATGAAATTACGATATTAAATTCAAATATTGTTAAGAAGACTCACGAAAATGGGAAACTCACACCATACAGTCTGCATTCCTAATGTCTAGAAGCTTTTTAAATGGAAAATGGAAAAAATTGATAAACCCCTGGAGTTTACAAATCTAGGTCTGTAAATTCTATGCAGCTTAAGTCTGCAAATCCGGAAATGGGTAGTAGGCCTATCTATTTGAAGCACGCATTTATCAAAAAGTGTTCAAACTTAAGATCCTATAATCTACTCAACAATTCTTTTTTTCATGCCATACATTCCTTATAATTTTATTTGCTGTGACGTTTTCCCGCCTCACAACTGAAGGTTGGCTACTTTTATGTGGATAGGATAACCATGTTCCTATGTACACGTTCAATCTAAAATTATTGCCTGTTCTGATCTTTGGGCATTAACCCGGTTTCCTTTGACACCGCGAAGAACCCCTTACTTCGCCCATGAACCGGATGTAACTCAAGGATAAAGAGACTGACCGTCGCCGTCCCGAGACCCCAGGGAGGACACAGAAGGAAGACGGTTTGAAAACTTAGCTGAGAACGGATGCAATCTCTTCCCTCACAAACAAAAGAATTTTTACTTTAACGAACTAAGCAATCATTTTAAAAACCTCAATGTATTTTCTGTAATTAGCAGCTGGGACGTAAATAATCCAAATATTTAAATTAATATATATCAAACTACCATTTTTTTCTCAACTGTCACAACACTTTTGATACTTTTGATTTATACATATACACTCAGGAACATTGAAAATAGCGACCCAAGAAGGAAGCTAAGTACAATCGCGAAACTTTGCAAATAAGTACAGCGTAATGTGATATGCAAATAGTCCAAGTTTTGTGCCAATACGCATGCTCAAACACGCCGAGGTGGCGCTACAATCAGGAAGACGGTGCTATATAAGCCAGCGCAAGTTCGAAGATTCATAAACGTGACGATTACCCGCCGATTGTAGGAAGACTTTGGAAAGCAAAACATGCCAGGTAAACGTGCTAGAAGACATTTCTCACAGTTAAGCGAGTTTGAGAGAGGCCTGATCATCGGGATGAAAACTACAGGCTGGTCGAGACACGCCGCGTTGCTGGTCAGGTGGATCGTTCGGAGTGTGCCGTTAGAAATTGTTGGGAGCAGTGGACACGAGAAGGTACCCACGTGCGGAAAACTGGGTCTGGAGCGACCAGGAAGTCCACGAGGAGAGAGGATCGAAGGATTGTGCGGTAAGCACTTGTGGTCCCTACAGTGACTCGTTCAACGATACGAGCAGACGTAGGCGTAGCAATTGTTCCACAAACAATTTCCAGACACGTTGCAGAAGCAAATCTTAAATCCAAGCGCCCTTTCCGTGCACTCCCTTTAACACCGGAACATCGGCAACTGCGTCTACAGTAGTGCCAAGCCAGATCAATGTAGAATGTCACAGATTGGGAAAAGGTTGTGTTTGGTGATGAATCCCGGTTTGTTTTGGGGACAGATGATAACCGTGTACGGGTATGGAGGCGCCCTGGTGAGCGGTACAATTCCCCCCACACTTTTCTACGTCACACTGCCCGCCCAGCTGGTGTAATGGTCTGGGGACATAGCCTATGATAGCCGGTCCACTTTAATTGTGATGCGTGGAACCTTAACGGGCCAACGTTACGTTGATGATATTCATCGACCCCATGTAGGACCTTTCCTAAATGGTCTCTCCCAGGGGCAATTTTCCAGCAAGACAATGCTCGTCCGCATACAGCAAGAGTTGCTCAAGACTTCCTATGTCATTTTCAGACTCTTCCATGGCCGGCCCGCTCCTCCGATTTTTCCCCTGTAGAGCACGTGTGGGATCAGCTAAAACGGCAGATGCCATCGTGTCATTCTGTACATGATTTAGAGTTGGCTGTTCAAGATTTGGGGACCCATCTGCCTCAGGGCATCATAAGGTGTCTAATCAACTCAATGCCGGACCGTGTGGCGGCATGTATTGCAGCTGGAGGTGGTCCAACGCGCTATTAAAGCTGCCCAGTATTTGTGTCGTTGCACACCCTGTATTCGTTTAATTGTCTTGTTTTTGTGATCAAGGGAATCTCTCAACTGTGTCATTATGTGCATTAAATTTCATTTCAATCCGATGCTTTCTTCTTGGGTCGCTATTTTCAATGTTCCTGAGTGTATAAACAAAATAATAATTGAATATTTATTTAGGATAAATATGTTCAAAACACCATGTATCGTTAATAAATATTAAATTAGGGCCTATTTAAAAAAAAATGCTGAATTTTTTTCCCTAGCACAGTAGTCGGCAAACTTATTAGCCAAAGAGCCAAATATGAACATTACAAAATTTTTTTAAAAAATTGGGAGCCAAATCTGCTTGTTTAGTAAACTTTTATTGCACTAAAATAGTAGTACACTAAATAAAACTAAATTTCGTACTTAATAAATATTTATTAATGCTAACAATGTGCTTGCATCTCCTTGGAAAGTGTGAGTAAGTCAGGTTTGTATGTTGTTTTCAATTTTAGGCATGATTCCAAGTTCTCATCAATAAGAAGACTTCTCAGTTTACTCTTAGTAATGTTCATGCTCGAAAAAGATTGTTCGCATATATATGTAGAACCTAAAAGTGGAAGAATAGCAAAGGCGAGCTTTTTCAGCTGATTGTAAGAGTCAGGAATACTATTCCAAGCGTTGAAAATGATCATGTTTTCCTTCTCCAGGTCATTCAAAGCAGACCACTTGTGTTGTGAACTAAAAGACCACATTTTTTCTTCTCCAATATTTCCAGTTCAACACAAAGACCTTCGAATGTAGAGCGCCATATCTCCGTGTTTTTTAAATCCAGCAATTGTATTTCAAAACTACCAATGTCAATTTCAAAAGGAGAAAATTTCAGCTCGGTTATCGTAGCATTAAGAGGATTTTTGACAAATACCAAAGTGGCTCTGCTGTTTTTAAATTCCTGAAACCTGCTGGGAAATGCTTCCCCCTCATATTTAAAATTATTGTTTTAAAATGGTGTTTATTAATATAGGAATTATATTTTCTTGGCGAAGATTCAGCAGGTTCGGAAAGTGAAACAATGTTTTCCTTTCAAAATCCTGAGAAGAAATGGATAATTTGTTTTCGAATGTTATTACTTCTATTATCAAAAAAATTAGGTTTCCTTTCCCTTGTAGTTTACGATTAAGCTGATTTAGATGAGACGTAAAGTCTATCATGAAATAAAAGTTTTGGATCCACTGATCGTCTGCTAATTCTGGATAGTGAACGCCCTTCTTAAGAAGAAATGCTTCAATTTCCGGAAAAGGGGATGCGAAACGTTTTAAAACTTCCCTCTTGATAACCAACGTACATTATTATTAAGGACAAGATCAGTGTACTCACTCTCCATTTCAAATAAAAATTCTTTGAATTGGTGATAATTAAGAGCTTTAGCTAAAATGGAGTTGATAATGGTAATCATTAATTCCATAACTTTACAAATTTCATTCGGAAATGTTTGCACACAAAGCGCTTCTTGGTGAATGATACAATGGTAAACAAGTATTTCATGATTTATTTTTTCTTTCAAAATAGCAAAAAACTCTTTTCTTACGCCGGTCATACTTTTGGCCTCATCTGTTGAAATTGACACAATTTTATCGAGGGGAATATGATGTTTATCCATACACTCAATTACAGCAATTGCGATATCTTCTCCACGCGCATGACCTTTGATTGGCAATATTCCTAAAGGTTCTTCTTTAGGGCCTGAATGAGACATAAATCTTTCAAAAAGGGAAACTTGTGCTGTATCATTTATATCACAAGACTCGTCAACTGCTTTTGACAAAGCCGAAACCAATTTCAGATCTTCGATATGCTGGGTGGTTGTATTCGAAAACATTTTAATTGTTCTATCTTTAACGGTTTCGGCAGACAATGGTAACTCTTTAATTCTTTTCAGAATATCTGCTTTGTTCTTAAAATCCCGAAATAGCTCTTCTGATGAATTTATAAAACAATTGTTTATGTATTTGCTGTCTGTGTACGGTTTCCCTCTCTCTTAGCAATCTCTCTGCTAAAACCAAAACTTGCCATATTAATATTGCTGGAAAATTAAATCCAGTTATTAAACACAGAAGTTGACGACTCTTGGCTCTTCTGAAGTTCCTCAACTGCTTTCTTCCTTGTATCACCGGTAGGATATTTAGTGCTAAATGACGTGTGCTTTCTTGTAAAGTGTATCTCTAAATTTGACTACTTGTTATGCGCGAATTTCTCCTTACAAATAAAACATGTCGGAAGTCCATTCAAGTTTTAAATAAACGCAAAATTCTAGGTCGACTCAACTTTAAATTCGTGGTTTTCATCTTCCTTTTTTCTTTGCTTTTTTTTGGTAGCCATGTTAATTGGGGTGCCTATAAAAATATTGAAAATATATTTTTTTCTAAAGCTACCAGTACAAAATTACTATCATTATTAAATTGATGAAAATAAAAATTTAAAAAAAGTCTTTTTGAAAAATATAATGTCATTAATATATGTAAATGCACTAAAAAGAAAAAAATAATTTTTTCCATCATCAGAATAACAAAACTTTAATATAACCCAAAATGGAAGAACACTTCCAACATTTAGACAAATAGAAGTTATCGAAAAAACGATTACAAGTTTTGTCCCGGAATCACAAACATATATAGCAGGTATAATAAAATTGTATAAAAATACCTGTAAGAAATTTGCAGCTAGATTGAAAAATGCAGCAACTTTTTAATAAGACAGGGCAACGGCAGACACGGTAGATAAAACAAAACTGTTCACACTGCAACTGCTGGTCTGTGATGCCAATTTGTACCTGCACTACTTTAGAAAAAGTATGCGCGCGCATGCTTGTGGTACCTATGTATCACACTGGAGTACGCCGAAAACATACGAACAATTTCAGTCGGTAACTTGTACATGGTTTGTGTTTACGTTTACGAAAACCAATAAAATCGAGCTCGATGTTCGTTACGTATTTTTACAATATAAAATTTTAATTACCTATCTATCTTTTAACTTAAAATGTTATACATGTTCTCGATTTATAAAAGAATTTTAATTTCTCAAAATAAAATGTAATTTTTTTCTTTTACCAAGTTTTTTTTTAAATGAAAATATTATTGCACCCTCCATGGATATTTGTGCCAGAGTCGCATTTAAGGAGCCAAAAAGCCAAATGTGGCTGTGGAGCCACACTTTGCCGACCACTGCCCTAGCATATAATAAATTTTGCGGTCATTCTTTTAAAAAAGCATTGTATTGTGGTTGAATAAAAGAAATTATAATGATTTACAGCCGGTCGAAAAAATAGTTGAGCACCGTGATCTTTTCAAAAAATGATTGGAAATTGAAAACGACCTTTTTGAAACCATCTCATTTGAAACGAAAACCATCTCATTTAAAACCATTTTATTTAAAACTATCTCATTTGAAGCGAAAACCATCTCAACTCCCCCTTTTCTTTTTAAATGGCTCTTTCTTATATGAATATTGTACATTTTCACACCTACTTTTTATCCAAAACTTGCATTTAAGGTTTCAATCGAAAAGGGAAGTTAAAATGGCTCTTTTGTATGACTATTGCCCATTTTTCACCTGCTTTGTGCCCCCAAGTTGTATGTAGGGTCTAGATTCATGTATGAAGCAAAGTATAAAGGAGGCGTTAGTAGGAATACTTAGTCAAAAAATTTTCAGATTTCTCCCAAAAATATTTTTTCATGGGGCGAGAGAAAATTTTTCATTCTATCCCAGAGAGAAGATTTTGACAGGGATCATCAATAAAGGAAATTTAGGCATCTTGAAGGGATTATCAACAAATGAAATTTATGCATCTTGGTGAGAAAACAGGGGCAATAACATGCCAACTCATTCCAATCTTGGTGTGAAAAGCATGGAACAAGCCACCTCAACGAGACAAACCCTCCAATCTTGGTGTGTGAAAGCAGAAGACGACAATTATTAACAGGTAAGTCTAATCTATATTTGATGCATTCCAATCTTGGTGTATTCATTGACCCGAAAAAAAGGGGGACGACTCGATCCCCCAATTTTCGGACTTGGAGATTTGGGCTAAAAACATTTGCTGATAAGACTGCCAGAATCTGAGAATATTAATCACTTCAAATCATGACAGTCTTAACGAAAAACATTTAGCCTGCTCCATGAAAGTATGACTGAATTTTTAGCTGCTGGCCTTTTATACTCTAATGAGGTCACGTGAATCGATTCCTATTGGCTGGCGCAAACTCATGTTGTGATAAAGTTTTAAAAAAGATGCCTTCCAACGTTGGCATATTGTGTGTCTTGAAAAAAGGGGGACCTAGTCGACTCGATCCCCCTTTTTTCGGTAAATTTTTTCTTTTTCACTCACTCTACTAGATGGGCAGTCTGTTTTTTTGCATTCAGCCTGCAACTTGTTAAAATGCTGCATGTATCGCTCAAATCGGTAGTATTTCACCATGGTGCACTCGGAAATGTCATAGTCCTCGTGCACCTTATCGTGCAAGTGGTCAGGCAGGGTACGGTCATTCAAATCTCGGAAATGGGGCAGCATTTCCAGGTTAATTGTAAAAAGTCCCAACTTTTCAAAAAATTTCCACTTGTCCGATCCCTTGACGACGATGAGGCCTCTGTTTCCTTGGGCCAGGTGACAAAATTTGCCCCTGACGCAGAAAGACAGATATTCCAGGGGCACAGATCCTGGCAGGTGGATTTCCAGGCTGAGCCGTTCAATGATGTACCTGTTGGCTTGGTTGTCTTTGGAGGTCGTGATGAAGTTAGAGTGATCCACCGTGAGGCAAATCACTTCTGGATCTTTGCCATCCTTCGGAATGCTAGAAATGGATAGTTCAATAGGGATAGGTTGGCCACCATAGTGAAACACGTTGGTATGGGAGAAAAAGGCTAGATGAGACATGTTGCTGAATGAGAATGCCTCTGGTGGCTGAGCGCTCTCCTTTTATACTCTGCTGGGTCACGTGAATCGATTCCCATTGGCTAATTAATGCTTTTCCACCTTCAATCAGTGTGACCAGACATTTATTGCCGATGATCTTGAAAGAAATCATTTCATTCAGCACAAATGAGACGAGTCAACTCAAAGATTCCACAATACAGATGAATCCAATCTTGGTGCATCATTCAGCGCAAATTAGATGAGCATAATTTACCTCAGCCCAAGTTTTTAAAATGTGCCCAATCTTGGTACAATATTTGGCCCGAAAAAAGGGGGACCGAGTCGACTCTTGTGTCGACTCGATCCCCCTTTTTCCGGTCCAATGTCCATTTTGTACTGTGTCAATACCGTAACTTTGTAGCTCCATTCTGCATGCAGCTTATTAAACTGCTGCAGGTATTTGGCAAATTGGTAGGATTTTACCATGGTGCAGCACGAAATGACCACTTCCTCATACACACCCTCATGCACGGGGTTGGGAAAGGTTCTATCGAAAACGTTTTTGAATATCGGCAGCGTCTCCAGGGCCATGGCAAACAGTCCAAGCTTTTGAAAAAAAATTTGTTCCTCCGTTCCTTCAGGCCCCTGTTGCCTCGGGCCAGCTGACTAAACTTGCCCCTCACGCAAAAGAGCAGGTATTCTACGGGCACACTCTTGGATAACGGGTGGTGTACCAGACAAAGACGGGCACTCTCTTGTCAGTTGGATCGAAAATCTTTATGCTTGGAAGTCAGCCTGGCAGTATTCACGGTGATGCAAATCACTTCGGGATCTCTGCCATCTCTAGGAATTGTGGCAATGGACAATTCGATGGACACTGGCTTGCCATCGTGATGAAACACGTTGGCATGAGCAAAATAGGCTGGTTGACTCGAGACCGACATGTTGCTTCAATTTGAGAGAGAATGATTTTAGATGCTGGCTGCTTGCCTTATATATGCTCGAAAAGCGTGACGTCAGATGTCATCCCATTGGCCAAAGCCTTTTCATGCGAGTTTTGCACGTGTTTTTCCAAAGCCCGCTACATGAACATACTAAGATGCCATCTTACACTCTCTAAACCGGTCTCCGCGCGTGTCCTCTTGCTGAGTCTATCTCCGAACACAGGGGAAATGGATTCTAGGAAACCCTTGTCCCCCTACAATCTCAAGCAGTAACACTATCCGTCAATGACGTCATCAACTGGTTTCGGAATAATGTTCGCTACACCATTGTTTGTTAGAGGGTAGTGAGTAGGAGGTCCAGAAAACTACACACGACACCATGCCCATTTGTGCTATGAACTACTACATCCGGTAGCTGAACCATTCGCGAACGGTTCAGCTTGAAGATGTAACTTTTACACTTTTAATGCAAGAGGTTTATCCTGCAAGCATAGCATGCATAGGTTGTTATTTACCATTGACTTTCAAGAGTCTGTTTATACTGGGTGAGATTTATTGATTTAAGCTCATAAGTACACTGCGAAAAACCGGTCTTCAGAACGGAGTACAAACTACTCACTTTTGAATACGTCACATACTCAAAATAGCTCCGATGCAAACATGCTCAAATTTGAGAAAAGCCCATTCTCATCTTTGGCAACGACTACGTACTCAAATTTGTAAACATCGCATACTCATTTTTGAACCTGTTACTGGATCAACTTTGAGAATATAACAACTAGATGAGTGTGTAATGCACTTATTTATGAGTATTTATGGGTCAAATATGAGTTTGTATGTTATGTATTTTCGATACTGTTGTATCCAATACGAATTTTTAACATAAAAATACACATCAAATCAAATTTAAAGGAATCTAAATATGCGATACTTAAGTTGGTAAATTTCATTTTTTTCCATCTTATATATTATTTAATTTACATTTTATGAAGTTTTTACCACTTAACTTCGAAAATCTAAATTCCTTTTGCATTTATTGTGTTACAAAAAGGTACTTTAGTATCATCGCAAAAATTCCAACGTTCAAGATAATTCCCCATGTCTCGTACGCGTTGAATTAGCAACCATGTACTTCATTTTATATGCTGTCGCTATATCAACAAAAATTTTACTTTAAGAAAAAAAATACAACTATTATTTGATCAAAAACTTTGTCTTCGAACTTATACATCAGATTTAAATCTTTGAGAATAACAAAAATAGATTCGATGAAATAGTTAAACAAATTTGTAAGCATTTGAACTAGTTCCAGAAGCAATTTGGTTTATTACAAGTTATATTTATGTTTCTAAAAGAATTATATTGTTTCTTTTTTTAAAATCCCATACAAGCAGAAAATTAACTTTAATTTAATTCAGTCTTTCAATAAGTTATTAGAAATATCTTAGATACATTAGGATGAATAACAGATTTTATATAGTAAAAATTTCAAAACAAAGTAAGAAAGACATAGTTCTTTACATATTATGTAATGAAGAAAAAGTCTTTTGACTAAAATAACACTCATTGGGCCCAGTGTGTGTAAGTACTTTTTATGAATTGTTTTGTTTAAATAGAAACACATTCATCTAGATGGAAATATAGAAAAATCCATTGCAATATATACTACAAATTAAGTTAGTTTTTTATTCAACTAGTATCAACTGATTTTATACTCTCCTATCACCAAAGAAAACAAATATTATAGTTTTTAAGTTAATGTTTTTTAATCAAAAATTAAAATACTTAAAAATTTCAGTCCTTAGAAGAATGTAAAAAAAACTAAAACAGTAGAACCATAATCCAATATACAGCATTTTATTTCCAATGTCTCTTTTGTTTCTCAATGATTCACTGTAAACAAGAAAAATAAAATAAACCAAAATCATATTTTTGAAATATTTATTCTGGAAATGGGACACATACATTCAAAAAATAAACAAGAATATAAGTGAGATTTTTGAAACATACCTTCATCTATAAGTTATTTTTTATAAACACTATACAATCGATACTATAGTCAACTCCATTGTTTTAATGTAATATATATTGAATTATTTGCTTGTAGAAATGAAATTAATGCAAATTAAGAATAAAACATTCATCATCTAGAAACACGATAACAGGTTTAAAAAGTATGATTTTCTAAATATTACACATGAAGGTATGTATTTTTTTGAAGTTCACATGTATAAAAACTACTGTTCAAAAATACCACACATTGGAACAATATATATATATATCAGTACACTACACACCAAATATCTTTTAGGCATGGTTTTGAAATTGCTGCAAATAAGATTTTGGTATCCAATAGTTTTCAATCAAAGATGATGGTCTCGCAATAAGAACTCAACATGAAAATAATTTAAAAGAAAGTCTTATTCCTGACAAAAGAGGAATTACATTATGAAGCAAAAATGTAAGTACTTTTTTGTAGAAAACCAATTAGAAAAATATGGGTGCCAGGATTTAAAAAAAAAAACAGAATACAAGGTATTTAGAAATGCCAGGAAAAACTATGGAAATTGGAATGTGGGGAAAATGGAAAAATAATAACTGCATTTAAAAGCGTGAGGTGCTTGATATCAATTGTTCTAATTTCTTAATAGTTCTATTGTGTAATACAAAGTAAGTGTGTAAAAATGTAGTACAAAGGTCCCCCGCCCTTTTACCACAATGGCATTAATTTTCTCGTTAATCATTTTGTTCTTAGGTTCAGTCCTAGGAGAGCCCACACCCTTGGCGACGAACCAAAAAAGCGCCAAGCCAGAATGAGATGGCGACCAGTGAATATAGCGGGACAAGGTGGATCGTAATGAAAATATATGTAAACAATAAAAAATTAATCAAACGTATTTAAGATGAAAAAAAAACAGCACTTACTTTCTTACTGCTGATCTTTTCCGAGTGGAGGGTACAGCATGACAGCGGATTTTAACAAAAAGCCTTGAAGGCTTCATCGTTAAGAGAATAATCGTGGGAGCGCGGCCATAAATATTCTGCGAGGTAATGGTCGAACATACCCATTCAAAATCTCCGTTCAAATCCATCCAAAACATCACTCTTTCGTTCGTATAATCCCATTCGCTCATTACATTTAGAACATTCATAATTCAAAGCAATCAATCCTTCCTTCATACACCATTCAATCAATTTTTTTTACATTTCGCAGTCAACAAAGTACAAAATTCAAAGGTATATCCACTCACACACGTGCCATACTTCCAGCCCGGGGCCCAACAACAAAATGACGCAATTCGATATGCCTGCTGACAAAATACAAAAATTCCAGAAATAATTAGGTTTACCATACATAATGTATCAAAGTAGAGTTACCAAGATGGTGCAATTATCGCCAACCAAAATAATTTGCTCCAAGCGTGTGAGCTCTCCTAGGACTAAACCCATTATATTAAGATTTATTTTTTACTTTTTAGTACGATTAACTATAAGAGCATTTTTTTTAAAACTATAGTGTTTTATGTACGTCAGACTGATCAGATTTCAGTACTTACGTATTATCAAAACAATCGCCAACTCTATTAATAATTCGCTGAATTGGCAACTCCAATTGGTACTTACGTCTTATTGTCGACATTATATGAAATGAAGCACCTAGTGGCCATTTTTCAGTGTGTCATCGAGGTTGCCAACTTGGTGAGTTATTAATAGAGTTGGCAATTGATGCGATATTTCATAAGTACCATCCAATTTCCTGTGTTGTACATGCTGAATTGGCAACCAGGTGCTTCGTTTTCATATAACGTTGCCAATAGGTTGCAATAATATATAAGTAGGGGAAACCTGTGTACCTAGGGCCATATTTTTTCAATGCACAAAAACAGAGCCCCCTGGCCTGTTTAAAAATGTGAAACTAATATGCAGCCATCATTATACTAACTATCATCCAATTGTAAATATAAGTACTTAAAATATTAAATTCTGTGAAATAAAAGGTTTTAAAAAAATTCACAAATGGCCCTAGGTACAATATCATTGTACGTAGGGCCTTTCCTTGAAAGTTAGGTTTCACTCTGTAATCAATAGAAAACAAACATACACACATGAATTTAATAAAAGAAACAATATCAGCTAATACATTGATTTATCATGTAACCATTTAAATTGCAATGTGCCAAATTATTAATGAATTGCACGTATTTTGATCCAACATTTAATTTTAAAAACGGGTTCCAAAAGTGAGCTGCATACATTGTCGTTCTGAAGCATCAACAAATTATGGTTTAGACAGTTTGAACACAATATTTCTGTTGCCAGTTTTATAAGTTTCTTCTTTATCATAAAGAAACTTATTTGAACGTGCAATATTCTTCAGAAATTTAACACTCTTGTGTTCATTTTTAACATCTATTACTTCTGCCATATAAAAATGTTTAGTTTTTTTGCCTTGTATTTTTGTTAAACAAAGATCCCCCTTTTCACTACTATCCCTTACATCAGTTACTGTAGAATTTGCATCATCAGTGGAATGTGAGAATCTTCAATATCTGATAATTCTTATATTATCTGCATTAGGTTTTGACCATTTTATTCAGTCAGGATTTCTAGGTATCTAAAAAAGTCAAGAATTTATAGTTGCTCATTAAGAGGAAAATTGATAAATTAAAAATTTAATTGAAATATCGTAAAAATCAAATTTAGAATTATATTATTTTTATAACTATAAAAAAATTGGGATTTTTTTTTTGTTAATTAAATGAATTCTTATGTTTGTGTAAACAAAATAATCCTGAAAAATAACAATAATGGTAGCTAAGATATTTTTTTATAAATCAAGCATGTTGAAAGTTTCAGAACAAAATATACACTCCTCTCATTTTAATAAAGTCCAATAATAATAAAAAACTTGACTAAATCAAAATGGTTCAGATAATTAAGACCATTTTCCTCTTTTTATCATGAAAACTTTTTCAATAAAATAATAACATAAAGAATAATTGCAATTGTACCTAGGTACAAGGCAACTATGTGGCCCCAGGTACAAGACTAGGTAATTTTATACAAAATGTCTTCTGCAAAAAATCCACATGGAGAGAGGATTTATTTAAAATCTTTTTTTGTACTGAATGCTATAAACAAAATTATGTACAAGAAAAAATATTCAAAGAAAATTTTTGACTTACTTTGTACAACAATAAAAAGAGATGAGCTACAGAACTTTACTTCGGACTATGTAAACATGTTTTACATTTATAACTAACCACAGTTTTCTTTTGAAAAATTTCAAAATGAATGCCAAAGTAGGAATTGGTGTTCCAACTCACCCAACTGAGTAATAAAACTTAGAACTAAGTATTATTCAAATAAAATGGGGTGGCCCTAGGTACACAGGTCTTCCTTACTCAGATTTCTTATGTTTTTTACTTGTATGTAACATGCTTTCATACAAGAGTTTTTGTACCAAAGCTGTATTATTTTTGGTACTTACATATTATCGTAACTTTATTGTCCAGATTATATGAAATTAAATACGTGGTTGTGCCAATTAAGCATGTACAACACGTGGAAGATCAGGGTCGCTAACTTGATGAAGTATTCTGAACGTTGGCATTGTTGCGAGAATATGCAAGTACCTAAATTTTCTCTACCTCCCTTTAGGACCAGTTGATTTTCTCTGTTAAGCCTAAGTCTATTTCAAAATTCATGTAAAATCCTTGCTCTAATAAAATATCCCAAAAAATTTATGGTTTATAATCATTCCATAAGTTCTAGATCACACAGGCATGATCACGGGACTTAGAAAAAGGAAGATCTTCAGATAAAAAAATTCTCTTCACGGTTATGAGGAAGAATGAAATGTATAACAGCAAGTGTGATTCCTCTACTGAAATCGATTCTAATTTAGAAGAGGGAGACACTGTTGAAAATAAATGCTTTATATAGAGAGAAACAAAAACATTTGGGAAGAACGTAATTTTAAAGGAGACTGGTACACATCTTATCCACTTTCAGATGAACTTTTGAAAGAAAAAAATATTGCTGGAACAATAGGAGAAAATAAAAAGGAAATTCCAAAAATTTTTTTTAAATTTAAAAAACAAAGTTTACTCCTATATGTTTAGTTTTAATAAAATAAAGATTTCTTTAAACAATTAAGATCCCGTGAAAACATTGCACTCACTCACGACTAGATTAAAGGTGTGTTTAAACAATGTGCTGAATGCCCTTATAAAAAGAATAGAAAAACTAAATTTAAGAGTGAAAAATGTAATAAGCATAATGTATTTCCTACTTTTCTTTCTTTTTTATACAAATTTTATGGTATAATTGAACGTAAACATCCTTGGGGTGTGAGATACCCTGCGCAAGAACTTTAGACCATTTTTTCGCATGAGTGATGCAGGTTTATAAGATAAATTAGTACTTACATACATGGCAATAATTGTTGGCAATACCAATTTCGCATGTGTCATATGCGCTGAATTGCCAATCATATGCTTCATTTCATATAATGTCGCCAAAAGGTTGTGATAATATGTAAGTACTGATAAATCCAATTTAAACAATGTCGATCAATTATTAATAAAACAAAATAGTCGTTAAATATTAGTAATCAAGAACATTTAATATTTATATGTTATGTCTAAAAATAAAAAGCATTCTTGAAATATAGATTACATTCAATTTTACTAACTAATTTTGCTCATTCTGTAATTTCTGTTCAGTAAATTTTGATTCTTTCAATATTCGAAAATGAGAGTGAAAGGAATCACAAAGTAAGTATATTGAAATTGTTGAAGCTCTTTAAATAATTTTTTATGAGAACTTTTAACACATTTTCCATAAATTTACTAATAAGCTAAAAAGGTTCTTTAAAACTTACAAGAAATTAGACTCCTAAAAATTATAGTTTAAAAAAATAATAAACACGTTTATAGTTAATCGAACTAAAAAGGAAAAAATAATTCTTAATATAAGAATAAAATGATTAGCGAGACAATGTCATTGTGATAAAAATGTTGGATGCTCAATATCAATTGTTATAATTTCTTACTAGTTCTATTCTGAAATGCCGAGTTAGTGTAAAAATGTAGAACAAAAGCACCCCACGCTTTTACCTTAATTACATTAATATATAATTTCTCGTTAATCATTTTATTCTTACATTATGAATTATTTTTTACTTTTTAGTTTAACTATAAAAGCGTGTTTTTTGGTTTATTTAAACTATAATTTATTTTTCATTTTTTAGTTCGATCTACAATAAAAGCATGCTTTTTTAATTTTTTAAACTATCATTTATTTATTTCCATTTTCAAAGAAAATGGGCAATTGTTTATATTATAATAAGAAATTACTGACATGAGTGTTTTCGCTTTAGAGTTGAAACTATCTTCTAGTCACCAAATCTGGAAATGGGAAATCGTTAATCGTCATGATCCTTATCAGGACAATGGAACAAAATTATTGTATTGTCATCAGTCCTTGAAAAGTGTGCAAAATTTCGAATTAATCAGACCTTTTAGAGTGGGTAAAAATATAGTTCAAAGATTCCGTTAGATACAGGTGAAGCTTATAAAAGAGTCTAAAAAGATTACTAATTGAAAACAAAAGTTTATTTTGTAAACTTGCCTTTTTCAAACCATGCAAGGCATTTTAGAGTTCAATATGAAAGTAAAGCTAAAATTATTAAGATGATCAACCATTCTCCTTTTATAGATCCTGTCCTTCCTCGAAAAGTGTCCTCCTTTTTTCAATATTTTAAAACAGATCTGTTAATCTCTGTATTCAGAGATGAACCAAACATGTTTCCAATATATCGAGAAATAGTCTGAAACAAATATCACAGGAAATAACAGTTTTCAATGGTGTTTTTTGACTTTATTCAAGTAAATTGGGCAGATATAGAAAACTGTGTTGATTTTTTTATCAAAAGAAATGCCTGATATTAAAATCATTGACAATGGTCAGTTTGCAGACTGAATGTATATTCACATTATAATAAAATTGAAATAATTGGAAAATCAACATGCTGAAATTGATAAGATGGGTTGAAATACTTAACCATTTCAAAAATAAACACATCCCATAAGAAAATTTAGTTATTCTTTTTTAATTTACGTTGTGCTGCCCTGAAACTAATGCACCAGTTGAGTCTTTTCAGTTCGTAATTTATGGACAAGTCAGAAATCAAGATTGAATGTTGATATTTTTTAGCTGCAGTACTTATAGTAAAGATGAAAGGTAATTTTTGCTCCGAAATTTCCAATAAATTATAAAATATATTGAGAAACGAAGAAATGCATTTTTGTTTGAATTAATAAAATGTTTCATATATTTACGTTGTGTAACTTTTTCTTAAATTTTTAGTTCTCCCTTTCATTTTAAAAATCTGGTCCCCTTAAAATTATTCCAAAGTAACAAAATTATTTGACAGAATAATTTAAACAAAATGACTTATTATGAATCAAGTAAATTATATTACATTTATAACACTAATCCGCCAAAATAAGGTGAATATTTATCCCATTAAATTTTTCGTTCAAAGGCAGTTACTTAAGAAATACAAATGAGAACATTTAACTCAAAAATCAAAACAATCTTGTACTCATGTGTTCTTACGCGGGTAGCGTGGTAGATACAAAAAATAGTTCGGAAGATTTATGAGAATTAAATTTGTTGTTAAGCCCCAATCATCAAAATATGTAGCCGATATATTAAAAAAGTTTCTGCAATCGTGAATACCTTTTTTAATTTTTCCGAAAGTATTAATTAGCATTTTTAGGGATTTTGAGTATGTGCAAGGAATCAAATTCAATCAAGGCATGCGGTCAAATCTGATGCAATCATAGTCATTTATTTCAAATTGAGTGTATCTATGTACTCATTTTTGAGTAAATCTTTTTTCTCCGTGTATAAAATAAATAGAGAGAAGACTCGGACAAATTTGCTACTGATATATTTTTCTTTCTCCACCTCGATTTAACTGAAATTCCTTATTTATAAATCTGAGGAAAAGGACTTGATGTAATTGAAGTGGAGTAGTGAAGGCATCAAAATAAGATGAGAAATTTCGTGTGTGGCCACGATAGCAGTACGGTCATGGTCCCTAATGAATGGCCGACGAGTTATGATTTCGAGTCCAGGTGACTCATCATGTAGAGGAGCCGATGCACATGATAAATTGGTCATGGTTCAGGTGTCGTCTTCGTCATTTGATCATGGCTCAAAATGGAGAAGGTTCGTCATCAATAGCCTTCGCATTGCTTGAGAATACGATGTTGATAACAAATAAAATTGAGAAAGTTCTCAAGAGAAGAAATATCTTTTTTCCCTAAGAATAAGGTATATTAATCATTAAGTTAATTAATAAGAAAGAATAACCCCTTAAATTAAAAAGAAAGAATTATCCACGTAACCACTAATGATACACCTCATGTGGATACATGGTGTACAACCACAGGAAACATTATAAGGTATATTTTCTATTATTGGGATTGCGTAAAATTACGTGAGTTAAGTTAAAAAAATACCTGTGTCACAAAAATTTGAAAAAGTAGAAGAATTAGAATTAAAATTACAAATCTTTGCGAAATTGCTCGAAATGTTCCTTGGAAACAAAAGCTTTTTCACGTACGCTACATAAGTATATTGTCATTATTGTGTTCCATTTCTTCATCTTCTTCATCACAAACAGATAAATCCATATCAAAGTCACTGTCGTATTCATCGATTTCTGGCATTCAGTATCACTTTCATTGAAATCCAATGAGTATGCCATATTGGCAATGAAAAGTAAAAGTAAACAACAAAAATAGTTATACAAAGTTTAGAAAGCGAAACGGAACACGAACGAACGTGCACCTTAGTCGATGTCAAAACAAAAAATCAAATTGCGTTGAAACTTCAAGGTCAGTATCCCCAAAAATCTGGGATTTGCGAGTACGCTAGAAAGAGTGGGTTAAAGAAAAGATTGTGTCTGAAAGGAGATTAAAATGAAAAGTTAGAGTAGAATAAAACAACTTCTCTGTTAATAGATGAAACTTCCTATTGTATGTTTTGTGTATAAAAATCAATATAATGCAATCGCAGCCACCCGTCTGGTATAGCGGTTAGTGACGCGGACTGCGGTGTCGTAGAGGCTGGGTTCGAATCCCACGTATGGCATGGATGTTTGTGTTGTAATCCTTCTCTACTTTGTGATGTGTGCTTCACGCTTTCTATGTAAGCCCCCGTGTGGTGCACGGGGTTATAAATGTTCTCAATTTTAAAAAAATACTTTGAGTATTTTTCGCCAGCTCGAATTTTTGGAGAATATTTACTTTCTGCTTTTTCTCTGATAAGATGGGATAAAACGGTGTTTTAGGTTTTATATTTTATATTATTATTTATTATTATTATTATTATTTATTTATTTATTTTTATTATTATTATAGTATTAATATGATCTGAGGGCTCAATATCACACTTACAACAAGTAGAACAAATTTATTTAGGTTCTTTTTTTTCCACAAAAGATTTATTTCCGAATTTTGCTCATAAACTTTAAGAAAATTAATCAATATTTTTTCCATTGAACTATAAAAAGGGAACTGAAGCTAAGCTTTCAAGAATCATCACTACCCATGACAAAGAAACATCCCAAGCAACACTCAATACACACTTGATCACAGGATTTTTCATCTTTCTTAAGTGAATTTCTTTAAAAATAATGTTTTAAGGTGTAAATTTGTGTATGTCGCAGGAAAATGACGAAATTATGAATTTCATCAAATTCTTAAGGGACGTGATTAATTGACCGGAGATGTTAAAATAACGTCTCTTCAAGATCATTTTCTTGATGAAAGTAAGTGTTTTTATCAAACCTGAACTGTTTCAGTGAAATGAACTAGTCAGGATTTGCATTGGCAAAATGCTGTCCAGGGAGGGGAAGACACCTGGGGGTCGAGTCTTTGTACTTCCTAACTAAACAGATAGTACTTTCGATCCCCTAAATATCAACCCCATTTTTTTAAAAAAAATTGGCACCATAGGATTAACATAGGGATCGATATTTTAGTGTGTAAGCAACCGAGAGAAAAGATGTTACACATAAAAAAATGACAGCCTAATTTTCTATTTATTTGTTAATTAGTTTCGAATAAATAATTTGTATTTTATTAACTATTGTTGTATTACTTACTTCTGCGTTTAATAATGCACCCTATTTGTTAAATAAACACTTTTAAACTCTTGACAATATTATTTCATCATTTCATTGAAACAGATCAGGGATTTGTTCAAATACCTTACTTTTATCAGGGAAAGGACCTTGAAAAGTTGGTATTTTAATATCTCCCGTCAATGGATCATCTCCTTTAGGGATTTGATGAAATTCCTCATTTTCCTGCGACATGTATACTCTACAGGAACCAATATCTTTCAGAGCGAGAGGTTTCGTTTCCTAAAATACGATAACACTATCTATTCATTTTCAAGTTTTCTCCGTCACAAAGCGTTCAAATCTCTAGAAGGGATGAAGTACTTGAGAAAGCATGTATTTATTTTATTTTATTTTATTTTGAGTGATAAAATTTTGCTGCATACTAATATTGCTGGAAATGAAATTGAAAATATTTTTCTTTAATCGACTGTGAATTTTTATTTAAAAACTACGATGGGAAGCAACGATCTTCTTTTATTCAAAACATAAATTAAAAATGTTATTTAATTATGTGTAATGCATGTTGCGACATAATTTCTAAATTTTGATGATAGTTTTGTAAATTTATTTCGCATATAAATGAAGAGTTTTGGATTCCGTAGAATACCAAAGCAAAATAATTTTAATAAATATTTTGATCTTTATATACCTAGATGAGATCACTAATAAATATGTATTTTAATGCAAGACTTGATCTTTTTGGAGATTTTTAAAGATTTTGTGTTTTAAGAAATGAGCCTAAAATGACCCGTGCATATTTTTCACTAATTTAGTAATGTTTGTCGTGTACTACACTGGTGTGCAAAAATTCAGGACGAGACGGGTTTTTCAATATAACTTTGTACAAAAGCTTTCCAAATCAACACATTTAATACCTTAAGATCCCCAATACGTAAGGACATGTGTAATGTAAGCAACACTTACTAAAAGAGAAATCAGAGGGATAAAAGGAACCTTTATTGAAAAAGTAGCATGGAGCGCAATGCGACTGAAGGCCGAAACATCCCTGTGATGGGTGTCCAGCAAGAAACATCCGGTCTTTAGTAGAGGATATGATCTCCCCTGACTGCTAGGCAGGTTTCACAGCGTCTGCCCATGCTGAGAATGAGAATGAGTTGTTGAGGCATTGCTGCCCATTCGTCTTGCAGCGCCAATCGAAGCTCCCGAATCGTTACTGGTGGTAAGGTACGAGCTGCCAAGCATCTGCCTAGAAAACCCATAAATGCTCGATGGGATTGAGATCTGGAGATCGTGCCGGCCAATCCATACGTTCAATATCCTCACTCTCTAAGAGCTGTTCGGCAGCTACTGTGCGATGACATGGTACATTGTCGTCCATGAAAAGGAACTGCAGACCCATAGCGCCTCTAAAAGACGCACATATGGAAGAAGAATCTCGTTACAATAACGGGTCCCGTTGACTGAACCTGCGCCGAAGATGTGAAGGTCTGTAGGACTACCAAGCATGATGCCTCCCCAAACGAGAACACCGCGACCTCCATACCTGTCTCTTTCAATGATGTTCGAGGGATGATTGCGGCTTCCCCGCTCTCTCCAGATGAGTATGCGATGAGAATCGCTACTCAAACTGAATCTGCTCTCATCTGTAAAGAGTACTCGTCCCCATTCATTGTCTCTCCAATTCCGGTGTTCCTGGCACCACAGAGAACGCCTTCTCCGATGGGCAGGCGTTAAAGGTACACACCGTACAGGGCGTCGTGCAAACAGACCACCACCGTGCAGTCTTCTGGCCACGGTAAAACGCGATATCGGTCGTCCAGTCGCCTGTGTCGTGTGTCTAGCGATTTCTCCCGCTGTCTGCCGCCTGTTTCTTCTGGCCTGTAAGACAATGTACCGGTCATCTGCGGGTGTGGTTCCTCGTGGACGACCACTACTGAACCCCCGGATAGCTGTTCCTGTAGTTTGAAATTGTCTCCAAAGTCGTGAAACGATGCTGTGAGCAATTCCGAACTCTGCAGCCACACTTGTCACACTGCGGCCTTCTTCCAACTTCCCAATGATTTGACCTCGGGTAAAAGCATCCAGATGTCGTCTAACCGATTGATTATTCGCCATTTCTCGCTGAGGCAGCAACTCGGTGTGATTTTAACTGCTATACGGCGGGCAATCTCTTTGCCAGAAATACTGATCTTACACCGACAACATGCTTTATACTACTCAGACACTCCCCCATTACGTCTACCTGCATATCTGCGCATGTGCTACCGTACATCACCTTACTTAATTTCCTGATTGGTCTTTCTGTCCGCTCTGCCTCTTCGTTCAGCTGATATGCTAATTTTTCGACTTCGTCCTTAATTTTTGCACACCAATGTATATTGAACATATACGGTGGTATTCTCAATCGCGAGTTATTGAAAAGAAAACTCGCGGATTGGGTAACCCCCTCTTGACGATAACTCCCGAGTAATTCCTTTATCTTATTCTCGAACTGACGATTACCGGATCCGAGAGTTATGCGTTCGCGAGATGTTAAACTCGTTGTGATTGGACACTGATAATCACGTGGTATATTGTTTACATGTATCTCTTCTCATGGGTAGTACGCCAAATAAAAGTAAATTTACTCTAGTGGAATCTTATTGAAAAATAGAAAGAGATGTTATTCATTGCAAAATAACCAGCGCAGTTTACAATAAAAAAAAAAGAAAAAGCACGGGATTGCTTGGCTACTGATTTCACTCCAGGCAGCCTTTCCAAACGAAGTCGATAAGAGCTGCAAAATAAAAAATCGCAAAAACGAAGCTTTAAAATGTTTAAACTTGTAAACAAAACTGGTGAAGGAACCAAAAGTTACTGACCACATCGTTAGATGAATTGCTGGCCGCTATGGGTGCTGTTTCGTCAATATTTGTGTGGACTGTAAAACTGGTTAAAGAATAAAAACTCAGTCTTTTTCGCAACGCTAAGCCTACTTTATTCGTGCACCCGCTTTTGTTGGGGTACAGCTAAACAATGTCTACCTTTACAAATTTTTTACAGATGGCACTACAGTGCGCTGATGACGTAACATTCCGCCCGGCATTGAAATATACAATATTTCAAAAAATATATTTAAAAAATGCAATTTGCTATATACAGTTTACAAATGCCTAAATGAATTTAATACAAATAAATACAACATTTTAAAATAAGATAAAAATATATTTTCAAAAATAGAAAAATACAATATTCAAAAATAGAAAAATACAATATTCTAAGAATATAATATATACTTCATATTACAATTTAATTTATATTATTATTTTCTATTGGTAAGATACATATTTTTGAGATAGAACGTGTGAGAACCCCCGTGGTAGTTTTTAGTTTAATGACTCTGACCTTACCATCAGTTCCATAAATAACCTCCAAGATTCTTTCCATTGCCCATTTGCAGGGAAGCAAATCATTTTCCTTTAAAAGCACTAAACACCCTACGGCAACATTTTTTTCTCGAACTGCCACTTGTTTCTCTGCTGTAAATGATTAAGATAATCATTTTTCCAGCGTTTCCAAATAGTTTGTATACACTTTGTTGTATACTGCCACCTAGATAGTCTATTATCTGAAATATCTAAAATTGCGGGCTCAGGTATTGCACTGATAGGTCGACCAATTATAAAGTGTCCAGGAGTTACAACTTCATATTCATTGATATTATCTGACAATAGTACTAATGGACGTGAATTAAGTATACCTTCAATTTGAATTATTATTGTCTCGAATTCTTCGAAAGTTATTTTACTATTAACTAAAGTTCTATAGAGATGGTGTTTGAATTATTTTACCCCTGCCTCCCACAAACCCCCGAAATTAGGAGAACGAGGTGAGATAAATTTCCACTGGATAGCTTCTGAAGCAAAATAATTTGCAAATGTCTCGTTTTTGTTACAAATTAATTTTATGAAACGATTTAATTCTGCAGCTGCACCTTTAAAATTAGTTGCGTTATCGGACATTAATGTAGAAATGCGGCCTCTACGGGCACATAGCCTCTTCAAAGCTGCAATAAATGCCACAGTTGTTAAATCAGTCACTGCCTCTAAATGAATAGCCATTGTAGCCAAGCATACAAAAATCGCAACATAAACTTTTTTAAATATCCCCTTTCTCTGATTTTTAAATTTTATTTGAAAAGGTCCGCAAAAATCCACCCCAGAGTTTAAAAATGGCGCGCTTGGAGTTAGTCTCTCTGATGGTAGATTTCCCATTAATTGATCTACCCCAGTAGGCTTCTGTCTAAAGCATGCAATGCAATCATGAACTGTTTTTCATGCAATACCCTTGCCATTAATGGGCCAAAACTGCATTCTAATTTGATGTACTAAACCCTGAGCACCAATATGAAAAACTTCTTATGCATATGCTCAAAAAGTAATTTAGTAAATTTATGTTTACTAGGTATAATTATTTGATGTTTTGCTTCAAATGATAAATCAGCATTACTAAGCCTTCCACCAACTCTGAGTAAAGAATTCTCATCTAAGAAAGGATCTAAAGCCCTTAAATTACTTGTTTTTGAAACACCTTTACCTTTTTTCAAGGCATCGATTTCTGCTTTAAAACTCACTTAATTGTGCTATTTTAGCTAAAAATTCCGTACTCCTCTTTACCTCATCTGCAGTTAGATATTTCTCCTTATTACAAGACTCCTTAGCTTTGATGTTATTAATGAACCTAAAAATAAAGCTAAAAATTCTAATTAATTTTATGAAATTATTTGTAACATTAAAGAGTTCATCATAAAAATTTGAAGAACACTCAGTCATTGAAAGAGTCACAGCACATTTTAGTTCATCTCTGTAGGAAGGATCAGGAAAAAGCTGATTGTCCTCGTATTCATCAGTTCGTAAATCTGGATCCGAGAGCCACATTTCGTTCTTTAAAAGTTCATCCACATTGCAGCCTCTAGAAATTAAGTCGGCAGGATTGTCCTTGGAGCTCACATGTTTCCAATGATAGTCCTTTGAAAGTGCTTGGATCTCCGCCACCCTGTTGCTGACAAATGTTTTGAGTTTATAAGGTTCAGTCTTTATCCACGCTAAAGCAATCGTTGAGTCCGTCCACATCCAAATTTTATGAATAGGTAATTGTAGAATTGGATCAACCTTTTTGACTAATCTCGATAGTAGTAAAGCTGCAGACAGTTCTAACCTCGGTATGGTGAGTGTTTTCAAAGGATCCTCTCTGGACTTGCTGCATAATAATCTAGTTTGAGATTGTCCAGATTCGTTGAAACATTTTATGTAGACAACAGCAGCATAGGCACGTTCTGATGCATCGGAAAAGCCATGTATTTCAATCCGTATTGTTGCAGGAAGTAGAATGCACCTTGGGATTTTTAAGTTATTTACTTTCGATAATTTTTGGTAGAAGTTCATCCACTCTTCCATTGCATCTGGTGGTAGCTGTTCACTCCAATCTAATTTTATTTTCCAAAGTTTTTGGATGAATATCTTAGCCTTCGTAACAATGGGTCCTATCAGGCCCAAAGGGTCATAGAGCTTTGCAATTTCTGAAAGCACGTCTCTTTTTGAGAAGCTGACTTTATCTCTAATCTTTACTTTGTATGTGAGACAATCCACCTTTGGATCCCATAGCATACCTAATGTATTCACTGGAGCATCGTGAAATTCCTTATCAAACACATAGGAAGATTCAGATAAATCTTTCAACAGTTCTGGGCTATTTGACACCCATTTGTGTAGCTCAAAACCACCTCTCTGTAATAGTTGAGATAATTTGGTTTGGAGTTTTTTAGCACCCTCTAATGTAGACTCTCCAGAAAGAATATGATCCATATAACTATCATTACAAATCACATCTGCTGCGTCAGGAAATTCCGCTTTTTCTTCATCTGCTAAGACCTTTAAGATCCTGGTAGCTAAAAATGGTGCAGAAACTGTCCCATAGGTTACGGTAGCTAGTTTGTAAGTCTTGACTGGAGCATCTGCACTAGTCTTCCACATAATTCGTTGTAAATCCCTTTGATTAGAATCAACAAGTATCTGCCTGTACATTTTTTTAATATCTGCACTAAACGCGTACTCGTGTTTTCTAAATCTACTGACTACGGAAAAGAGATCTTGTTGAATAATTCCTCCGTTTAGTAAAAAGGAGTTTAGAGGAAAACCACTTGTTGTTTTTGCACTTGCATCGAAGACAACTCTCAATGGAGTTGATGTCTTCTCTGGTTTGTATACGGAATGATGAGGAATGTAATAGTTAATCTTATCTAATGTTTCATTTTTAATCTCCTCCATATGGCCTAAAAGTTCATATTCATTCATAAATTCTTTATACAAAGCTCCCATTGTATTGTTTTTGTTTAATTTTTCCCAAATACCATTTAGTCGTTTGATCGCATTCTCTTTGGAATATCCTAATAATGTTTCTGCATTTTCCTTTATGGGTAACCAAACTATAAATCTTCCCGTTTTATCTCTTTTATAGGTGCTAACAAAATGTTCCTCACAATAAATTTCCTCTTCACTTTTTGTTATTTCCTTAGAATCATCTGGAAGTTATTCCAGTTCAAAGAATTTCTTTACTGTTATATCTAAGCTTGGTTCACTTATTAAACAACAATTGGTTTGTTGTTGTGACTGAGGAAGGGTACCTGTGACAAAGTAGCCAAATTTTGTATTTTGTAAAATTACATTTCCCTCCTGCAAATAATGTTGTTCTGGATTTAAAATTTCAAAAAAGAGTTCACTTCCTATCAATATATCTATTAGACCTGGCATATGGAAATTAGAATCAGCCAGCTCAATTGAAGCTGGAATATTTAAATCCGATATATTTAATTTCGATACAGGAATCGCATCGGTAATTTTAGGTAAAAGTGAAAATTGTACATTGCGTGCAAAAGTATAATCCCGATTTGAAACTTCAACATTAGCTGAATATTTCGAGGCTTGCGTAATTCCGTTAATGCCTGTTATAGGTTGGTTTGCAGACCTAAATTTAAATCCCAACTTTTTTGCTATGTCTTCTCTCATAACACATATCGTAGACGCATTATCTAATAATCCTCTTAACTTAATTCTATATCCATCAGCACTTTTAACGAAAATCATGAATGTATTTAATAAAACACATTTATTTCCATAAGTCAAAACCGCCACTTCTGGCTGACCTTCAAACCGAGTAGGATTCGAATTGCTCTCTATCCCCCTTTCCCCTACAGTGTGATTTTTAACTGCAGAGCAAAGTTCAGCAGAATCGTGAAGCAATGAATTATGTAATCCCTTGCAACCACTAACTGTGCATTTTTATTTAGACATGCAGGCACCAGAATGAAATCTGAGGCAATTTATACAAAGTTTGTTATTGCTAACAAATTTCTTTCTGCACTCCACAGACATATTTTGAAATGCAATACATTTATAAAGAGGATGAGAATTTCGACATAGAATACAAGGTTTAACAGTTATTTTTTTACTATTAACTACCAGCGATTTGGCTTTAGTTGACATTGCAGTATTTTTATGGATCATTTTAGTACTAGGAATGCGAGCAAAATGTTTTTTAACACGGCACTTCTCTTTTCTAAAAATTTCATAATAGAATCAAATGTTGGAACTTCTGCTGTTTTCAACGAAAGTTCGAATTGCTTTCTAAATTCTTTGTCAATTTTTTTGAAGAATTACATTTATTAAAATTATATCTGATAGATCATCCTGCTCATATTTCAAAACTTTAAGTGCTCTAATGTTTCTATTGATACAATCCATTAAAGCGCGCAGTTCTTTGGCTGATTCGCTATAAATTTTTTCATAATTATCTCAAGGACATGAGAATCTATCAACTGCCGTTTGTTTTCGTAACGATCTTCTAATGCTTTAAAGAGAGAATCGAAACTATCGCTAGGCGACTCCAATAGCTTTGCTTCTCCTTTTAGAGATGCTCGAAGATAGTATAGTTTTTGCGAATCATTCAATTGCTCATTATTACTTATTAAATTAATAAATTGATTTTTGAAATTAGAAAATTCTGCTATTACACCAGAAAATTCTGGCAATGGAATTTGTGGTAAGCGGATACTATTTTTACCATTGTCATTTAAATTAATGTTTACATTTTCAGAATTTTTCAAATAATACATTAAGAGCAGTCGGAAACCTCTATACCGACAATGTTAAATTGGCTGTTTTCGAGGTACATTTTCTCAAAATCTGTTATATGTACATGCTTGAAATTTTTCATATAATTAAAATACACATTTCTTATTATACTCAAGTGAGCTTTTAGCTAATTTTGAATTTTTTCATAATTTATAAAATATTTTATCAAACATAGTTTACGTTAACCCGTTTTTCTCATAAAAATTTGTAAAAATAAATTTTGGGGTTTTTTACAAAAAGCTCATTTCAGTATATATTAGCCATCATTATAAATATATCATAAAAATTTACATACCTGTGAACAGAAGTTTCTAAGAAAAGGAACATCGAACATCAAAAATTGACATTTTGAGAAAAATTGATTTTAACGTATAATTACTTTTTAATTAAAACATTCCAGCTCCATATTCTAAATCATCAGCATTTTTAGTAGCTCATCATCTTCTTTCTTCCTTTTAAGTCTTTTTCCTTCCTAAATTCCTTTGTTTTTTGTAAACAATAGTATTTTGCTCGTAACAGCCTCTGTTTGTCGAGAGGCACTCCATCGCCTGTACCGTGTAATCACCAGGCTCAATACACATTTTTCTCAAAATTTCTAGTTTTGATACATTCCCCATATTAAATGAGGAAACTGCATCATATGTACCCAGTGACAAAACTTCTAATTGTACAAATGTTTTCTTCGGTACACGAGACCATATTACATTATTTACACTTTCGTTAGGATTTTGCGTACCTCCATGTAAACACTTTTTTAACAATTCTGGATTAGCTAAATCCCTAAAAACAGGTCGCATGGCCTCCACAACATCCACAGGTAAACTATTTTTGTGATGATAAGTCTCCCAAGCAATTCTGCTTTTTTTTAAATTTGCACCACGTATCTGCATCAGAGGGACAAAATCCATGCTGAGGTTTTTCATCGGTTGATAGCTTGTGTAAAAATATTGCCCATATGGCTTGTTGCATGTCCTTCACGCTAGACAAATTTCTGCGGATAGCTAGACCATAATATGCTTGCAGACGGTCGATTTCTGCCTCTGTCAATCTATTTCTTCCGCATAAAGGCTTTCCGTCAGAAAGTTTTGACCTCTCATCTTAGTTTTCAAGCGTCGAAGACGTGTCCCCATTCTTTTCATAACATGACCTATGCATTCTAATTTCTCGACAGAGCAATGGTCACCATATACTTTGTTCTCGACAATAGAAGTAAACGCTTTGGAGTCCCCATCTCCTAAATATTTTGTGTACCGAACATTGTAGAGAGACTGGGAACGCTGAAAAATGGATAGAGCTCCAGCTACTTCCATCTTACCGCTGTAGCCTTCAAAATTTCTCTTTACAATTTTGAAGATGCTTGGTTTTGTTCGGACAAATACAATGTTTTGAAAAAACTTCGACATCTATAACTTCGCCGGTATTCTTGTGACTGTCACCAAACCATTCTTCGAAGAAAACCACGCTTCTGCCAGCTACCATCAACAGCAACAGCAAGGTCCCTTTTCCATCATTTTCATCAACGGCTTCACGAACAGCTTCTGCCATACTGTGTTCACAGGTTTCTCTTGTTGCCTGCAGTAAAATGTGGTTGTACTTTGAGAATTTTGTGGGTGGCGGGGGAAGATTCATGATACCGCAAAACATCCTAGCAGACTCAGCACCTTTACCTATGCATCGCTAGCATACACTAGCCGGGTATTCAGTTCGTAATTCTCAGAACTATCGCATTTCTTGAGTTAAAAAAGTATAGTTATATTTACAAGAAGGACATTTTAAGTGAAACTTCACAGCTTCACCACAGTTACTTTCACTGAGGTAACCTGAGTCCTGTTTTTCACACTTTATACATTTTACAGCTTCAAAAAACACACAAGCTAAAAGGTTAATGTCCACAATAACATTTCTGAAACCAGGAAAAGCCTCATCCGAATATGAAATATCCATGTTTACAATTTTTCTCTCACTGGCAGATGGTTCAGTTTCATTAGTACAAAGCTTTGCACCATCAGCACAATTTTTTTCATCAGCAGAGTTCTTTGGAACAGTAGAATTGCTTTCACCACAACCATCATTACTTTTATTACATCTTCCTTTATTAAAAACTCCTCTTCGTTTCTTAAATACTTTAGTCGATGCTCTAGGCATGGTAAAATCGATATATTATAGCAATTTTTTGAAAGTTTAAACTTAATAATGTTAAAGAATACTTGCGAGTTCAAAATTACAACGCAGTTTTGAAAGTGTAAACAAACACTGATTTGACCGTTAAAAATACAGTGAAGTTTCAAATGGGGAAATAAAATAATAAAAGGCTCAATTTATACAATAAAAGATAAATGTTTTGATTTATACCAGACGCTCAACTTTTTAAGCCAAAACAAAAAACTTTGTTTACTTTTACGCTTGTCAAATGGACGTGGCCCAAATTCAACGATTATTTAAAAATAGGTTTTTAGGGCTTCTACTTACCCTAGAGGTTAAAGTAAGGTATTTTTAGAAAGGTTAAAATCTGTACTATGTGGAAATGTAAAAATCTCAAATTGTCAAAAAAATCAAATTTTACCTTTCCGACTGCCCTTAAAAGTTTGAGACCTACCTCTGTTGTGTCGATCCGTTGATTTATATCTTCAATGTCCAGCTGAATGATTTCCAAGCTTTCGAAAATTTCTATTTCACAATAATCCTCACTATTTTATCTAGATTTATCTGTAATTGCTCAATTTTTTTTAGTTTAATTTCGATTTCAGTGACACTAGTATCCTTTGACACTGTCTTCTCCGAGGTAAAAGCCTCTAACCTAGTTAAAGTTCCTTTGATTGAATCTTTTAAACGATTCAATTTCTCTTCAGTAGTTACGTTGGAGTTATTTTTATTTTTCGATTTTTTATCCATTTTCTTTGGCTTCGTAGGACCAATGTTTCGTCAATATTTGTGTGGACTTTAAAACTGGTTAAAGAATAAAAAATCAGTCTTTTTCGCAACGCTAAGCCTACTTTATTCGTGCACCCGCTTTTGTTGGGGGTACAGCTAGACAATGTCTACCTTTACAAATTTTTTACAGATGGCGCTACAGTGCGCTGATGACGTAACAGGTGCCCTCATTGAACCATTGCAGTATAGATACGACGATTATGATACTGCTGTTTCATCAGGAACTCAGTGTAAGTGTACAGGGATTTTTTTTGTCTTCATTTAGCTTTTAATTTAAATTTTCCGTATTATTCTGAATAGAATTTTTTGATAGTGATTTGTGTTTTATTACATAAATGAACTCTAATATGAATCACATTATGAAATGTTGAGTAAAAGAATCAATAATTGAACAAAATTTCTTTTCCAAATACAATTTATAATTAATGTTGAATCTTAAAGCAATGTGAGGTCTATTTGCAATGAACTTCATCATTTGAACACCTGTCAAATATCAAGGACAACACACCTGAATTAGTAACTCATTCTAAATTGCCACAGTACATCAACCTGTGGGCTTTTAACGAAGACAGATTTCAGGTTTTCAGAGGCACCAAACTCGATGGCTATGAATTTGTGACCACGGCCCCTTGTCTATTGTGCTCACAAATATTTGATTAGAATTATGTAAAGAAATAACTCAGGTTGTGTAAAATGTATGTGTATTTTTCATAAAAAGAATAAAGATGACATGCACATCTTTTGCACATATATAAGAGAAGATGTAAATTATTACACCTAATTAAAAATGATTAAAAAGAATTAACTTGCAAAATCATGGATTTATGTGTTAAAGTAATTATCATTGTTTAATGTGTACAATGAATCAAACTTGAAAATGTATATAATGTGATTTCTCATTAAATTATAAACTGTGTATAATCCCTTTTATAGTATGAAAATTTATGTATAATGAAGGACTTACAGAAAAGTAAAATTATTTTAAAAAAATAGGCAATAGCTTACAAAATTTCTTTTTTCGATGAATAAGATTTATTTTAGTGGAATAATTTGTAGTGTGGTAAAAAATTAATGTATCAAAAGCGGTAGTGGCATATTTAATATTAAATTAACAATACTAATGTATGCATTTTAAATTATACTAAATAATATAATTTATGTAATTTTTCTAAATTCTATCATTTATTGCAGCAGAAACTAATTGAAGAAACATCCACCTTCTCTATTTATCATGCTTTCTTGTGGAAAAGTCACTAGTTTTTGAAGAAAATGAACTTTATTGTCATTTAAATAGTCAGATTTCATTTTATTACTATTTATTATTATGACTGGAATTTATTCTATTGTTTGCTTGATTTTTAAAAGTATGAAGATGTCATATTTTTTATAATGAATTTTAACTTCAATAAAATTTATTATACCTATTTTCAAAATGTACAAAATATGTTCACAAGTTTTCAGAATAATTTCATTTTTTTTAAAAAAATTATATTTAGTATTTTTATTTTAATTTACTTACTATTAGTTACTATAATAACTAATTGAATAAGGTTTTTTTTTGTAAAGTGAAAAGTTAAAAAAAAAAATGTCATTAGGAATAGTTAGTTTTGAATTTTTTCTGCTACCAAAATATTCTTTTCTGAAAAATTGTAAATATTTTGTATATGTAAAATTTGTTTTCTGTTCCATATTGTAAAACATTGATAAATGTGTGTGTATATATAATGTTTTGTGACGAATAAAATCAGATTAATACCAATAGTATAATTACTTTTGTTAGATGGAATTGGAAAAGATTCAGTAACATATATGTTCTGTTTTAGATAAATGTAACTTTAGATTCAATTAACAAATTTATTCTTCACAAAAAAAACTGGATTTTTCATTCTAAGATTTTATAGAAATCATGAATTAAGAATCATTATTAGACATTAGAAGTAAGTTAAATTAATGATTATATACATAATAAACATTCTATTTTAACCTACCAAAGGGTTGCTAAAAATTTTAAATAAAAAAAAATATATAAGGATATATATACTCGTATACAATCAAAATATAAATCGAAATTTTAAAATAATACGAATTTTGAATATTCTCTTTGTATAACATTAAATCATAACATCAAACGTAATTTTTAGCTGAATCATGAAAAAAAAAGTGTATTGAGAATTGCTAACGTTGTTCCTATGTTAAGGAATGAAAACTGGCCTTCTTTCAATACTTTCCAATGTTTCTAAATCCTCAAACAGAAAAAAATCGAAGCGGTCGTCCATATTTGTTTACAAATCCGCGAGTTACCCTCCGAAATCGGCGAGTAGAATCCGCGGGTTATCTTTGGATGAATAATCCGTGGATTTGGCGCAATCCGCAGTTGAGAATAACGATGTTTCGCCAATCTGCGAGTTACCTCCGGTTCGGGTATAACTCGAGGATAACCCGCTATTGAGAATACGACCGATAATGTTCCGAAATGTATTGTTTTGAAAGTTATCATAGAATGTAGTATGTTTGCGTTACACAACCCCTACCCCATTATTTTTACCACTTCCTTCCTTCCTCAGTAGTTCGACAGCCCAGGGTGGGTCTCGGCCTTCTCAAGAAGTCTTTTTTCTATATATAGGCCAGCCTTCTTCCTGCCAGTGTTCTCCAATTTCTAGTTCTTAAAACTGGGAGATCTTTTACTAGGCCATCAATTCATCTGATATTTGGCATGCCCTTTCTTCGTGTGCCAATGGGTTGAGCATTGAAGACATTTTTAGTGGTGCGGTTTTCGTTCATTCGGATAATGTGACCTGCCCATTTAATTCGTTGTATTTTGATGAAGTTAGCAACGTCAGATTCTTTATATGTTCGATAGAGCTTTAAATTAGATCTTCTTCGGCATGTTCCATTTTCCTGAATTCCCCCAATATTGAATCTTAAAATCTTAGCTTCGAAGATACTTATCATGTTCTCATCTGTTCAAGACATGGATCAAGTTTCACATGCATAAGTTAATACAGATCTTAAAAGACTTTTATACAATAAAATCTTTGTGTGTGTGTGTGTGTGTGTGTGTGTGTGTGTGTGTGTGTGTGTGTGTGTGTGTGTGTGTGTGTGTGTGTGTGTGTGTGTGTGTGTGTGTGTGTGTGTGTGTGTGTGTGTGTGTGTGTGTGTGTGTGTGTGTGTGTGTGTGTGTGTGTGTGTGTGTGTGTGTGTGTGTGTGTGTGTGTGTGTGTGTGTGTGTGTGTGTGTGTGTGTGTGTGTGTGTGTGTGTGTGTGTGTGTGTGTGTGTGTGTGTGTGTGTGTGTGTGTGTGTGTGTGTGTGTGTGTGTGTGTGTGTGTGTCTTTTGATTGTTTATTTCATATATTTTCGTATTCCATTAAAACATCTGTAGCCATATAGCAATTCTTTTGTGATTGTGTAGTGTGTGTTTGTATTGTTAATTTGTGAACCTAAATAAGAGAAGCTGTTTCTTTTTGATTAAATTTTATTTCATATATTTTCGTATTCCATTAAAACATCTATTAGCCATAGACTTGGTCTTATTGTCATTGAATTTCAGTCCCATCCGGAGGGCTTCTTTCTCTTAAGATAAGGGCGGTGGGTATTCGAGCGATAATATCAATGTCATCAGCAAATGTTTACCACTACTCTAAATTTTTTTCGGTAATTTTTAATTTTTTTTTTTGTTACAAAATATATGTTGGTAATTTTTTTTCTGTTATCATCCTTAGTATCATCCTTAAAGTCTCCTTTCGAAAATAAATAAACTAGAAAAGCATACAAGAAGAAAGATTATGATTGTATCGTCCTAAACTTAGGCGCCATTCCACCGGCTACATAAAATTAGAGAAAAAGTTATTAATAAATACCGCACTAAAAAAATCATTCAGTATAAAAGCCTGATTCCCAACATGGCATAAGGTCGTGGTTTGGTAGAATAGTGGTTTGATTTGCTTTTTTCGAATTGCGTGGTAATTTGAAAGAACACAAAAGTTTTTCGCAAAGAATCGCATAATTTTAAACCTTGGTAAAGGGATGAAGACGATACCTGATCTGGCACCCTTTCGAAACTTCCACACCAAGCCAACAAAAAGACGTAGAGCCTTAGCACACTTAAAATAGATAACGAACTCGGAACCGAAGATGTTTTTTAAGTGACTTCATATAGTGACTAATTGTAAGATAAAATATTCGGTTTTGTAATAATATCTCTTTTTTCTTGGGTCGTCTCTTAAATGAATTATAGTGTAACATATCATATATTTATTCACGTTCAAAAATTGGAAATTAATTCATACACATATTGTTTAAAACGAACCACGAATAATTTTTTTTTAATTTACAGCAGATTTTTTCCTCATTTTGATACAAGAAAAAATTTCTTACAATTTTAACTTTTTCTTTACATAATTTACTAAATAAATATATAAAGCACACTAAAAATTATTGTATCTTAGTTTGTAAGTAAATACTTTTCTCATAGTTGGAAATCAGCTGCGATTTTGGGCTATCTAGTGATAGTCAAAGCTATTATTTGTAATTTCGTTCATGAATAGTATAACTAAAATGAAAATGAATTCTCAGAGAATTATTAGAAGGCTCGGAATCGCTTCACTCAGAAAATACGATACAATATTTGATCTAAAACTGCAATTCCGTTTCAGAGTGCAGTGCTCAGCCAATGCATTGAATTAGTTGTGAGGCTTTCAAAATTTTTAAGAACTCATCTCGTACATATCAGAGAACATTTACCACTTCGTATAAATATTTCTTTGTGAGAGCCTCTTTAAATTATTCATTGTTGAAGATATAGGAGACACGTGTAGCATTGTTTGCTAAATGATGAAAATGGAGAGCAAAGGCTTTCTGAGAGCAAATTTGCTTTCTCTTTTCTATTCCTCTACTATTAGTTCATACTCTCTGTATATTTATTTATATATATATATTCATCTCCTGTTCAAATTTTCAATCGTTAATAAAGTACATTTTAAAGCGCTCAATTGAGCTGAAATTTTATATCCACGATTATTTTGGATGACAATACAGTAATTTAATTATAATTAATAAAAATTAATTGATTTGATCTAATTATATTCAAAGAATTATAAATACAGCCGTGTTGGCATAATTTTAGGTGACTTAGCGACCCTTTGGGGGACTTGTGTCAAAACTTGAAAAAAATTTTTTCCTCCAATTTTAAAGAGCTTATTTGAGCTGAAATTTTCTATACACTATTATTTTGGGTGACAATACGGTAATTTAATGATAATTAATAAAAACTAATTGCCACTTAATGTTGTGATTCTGCTATATGTATATAAATATTTATATTAATTGTAACATTTAATAAAAAGTAGCTAAAATAAAATTTTTCTTCGTTGATCTAAGTAGGAATAGAACTAAAAAAACTTTCTTATATATATTACTTGTTAGAGAAATTAAATTATAAGCATGTAAGGAATTTTAATGTCTTTTTTACTGGTGTGACAGATATAAGAGGAAAATTAATTTTTTGCTAGCCAATATGCTTGCTGGTTGAAATTTGGACAGAAGGTAAATTTTCCGGCTATTGTAATTTACTCGTAAATACATAGATGCGTAATAGTCCGTAGAATTATTACAATATAAACCCGAGACAGGAATTATTAGTTGGTTCAACGTCACAAAACATTTTAATCTAAATAAATTCCACACTTCTTTGGAGGAAATCTACGTTTACAACAAAATGCCGCTTTCGTACATACTGATAATTAAGCATTAGAAGAGTACAGTAGAACACCGAACACTCGTTACTTGATAGCCCGGATGTTCGGATAACTTAATTACACTCTTAGAAGTCAAAAACACCGCAGGTAGCCAGTTTTCTCAAAGTTAAGTAGCCAACTTTGAAAAAATTGGCTACTAGGGGTTTTCCATTATAGACAGCTGTAGCAGTGCCAGTTTATCCTTTGGGTGATTGGGGTGGGCGTCCATGAGCCCCGGAAAAACTTAACCAGATTTTCTGGTTATAAATTTCGATCCACCAGTGCCTAAGGGGACCCGTAGATCTTCTGCGCCCAGGGCCTAAAATGAGCCTGAACCGAGATTGAGCTGTATGCTTTTTCATAAGGTATTTTTCTGAAGTGTATCTGGTGGCCGAAGTAGCCTAGTAGTCAAGGTAATGGACTTGTGGCCGGAGTGTCATGAGTTCGATCCTAGTACTGCTGAAGACCCATCGTGTTGGGGGGTAAGGCACGTTAAATTTGGGGGTGCTGGAATGATGTGGAAATTAGGAGGAAGGATGCCCGCTCGGGTGACGTCCTCGTCATTTCACTATAGTTCAAAATTTCCGGTCCATCGCTAAAAAGCCCTCGAGTAGCTTGTGACGAATCTATACGCATCCTCTCACTAATACTCTTGGGGAATCTTTGAGCTAGCATTCGTGTTTAATTCACAGCCATCCCTCTCAAGAAGAAACCGTGATATTCAGATTATTTCGACTATATATAAGTCAGAGTTTGGGTAATTCTAGAGAAGGAGGTAGGAATCAGATACATTCGCTACGCAGGTGAAATTGAATAAGATTACTTTCGCATACAAAGATAAATAGTGGCATTTCGCCACTGTGTTAAAGCCCTCGTGTAGCTGAACAAGGTGACGTTAATATTCAATCAATCAATCAATCGCCACTGTGTTGAATTAGTAGATTTAAGGTTAGGAATCAACGATAGATTAGTTTGAGCTGAATAAGTTGGTCCCGCATAATTGCTTAAATAATCATTGCTTTCCCCATGCTACTCATTAGACATTCACTTAGAGAGTAGGTTGTTGTTAGTTAAGTTGTTTGACTAAATAAATAATTGTTATTATGGCAGTGCTTCTCAAACTTTAAATACTGGTGCCCCCCCCTTTTCAATCACAACTTTATCGCGCCCCCTCCCCTTATACATTAATAATGTACTGAATGCAATAATAATGCGCCTTTTTTTTACGCTAAAGCAATAATCTTAATTATAAACCGTACAAATGCATGACATAAGTATTAAATTTTGTATATGTTGCTTTTAACCAAAAAAAATTTAAGTAATAGGATAATTATTATGTTATTTTTCCTTTCTCTAATTTTTAAATTGAAACATATTGCAAAATGCGGGGACTGCTTAGAAGACAAAATATATATCTCAGCTTTTTTAGAAAGAACTCAGTGGGTCAATTTCTAATCATATAAGCATTCCTTTGAAAAATTTGCTCTGTAAGACAAGCCCATGGCAGTCGCTAATACTTATTAAACTTGTTCTTAATTTAGCATTAATTAATTAGTTATAAAATACTCTGTGCAGCACTGATACATTAAAAGTATACCGGCTGAAGTACCCGCTATTTGCACGAGTTCATTTATAAGAAAATAAAACATTATTGATATAATCGCTGAATTTTAAGGAGAGTAAAGCCTAGTGCGCAACAATGTTTACAAAAATGTAAAATGATTTTTTTAAATCATTGCTCAAATTATAATTAATTTTAAGCGAACTGTAATTTTAAGCCTCACAGAATTAACATTTAGAATTAATGTTGAATAATGAACAATAATATAAAATTCCGATGAAAAATAATTGTATTATTTTTAATATTTAAAGTGAAAAGACTTCAACATGTTTTAACCCTGGAGCAGGCAAGCACTCGATACTAATGGTCGAGTGGGGTTACTGTGAGTCACCCCAGTCCTTTTTTTATAATTATTTTTATAGTAGTACAAAAAAAATCGTAATTCCAGTGAATAATTTAACTAAGAGAAAATATACTCACCTACTTTCAAGGACACAGAAAATATTTCGGAAAAAAAGTTATCACACCTAGAACTCAGTCAAAACAAGTACTTTAAGATTGTAAAAAAACGTTTGTCACACTCCCAAAAAAGAGGGAGATATGTGACAAATATATTTTAGTTCACACGTTAAGACTGTCAAACATTGAGGATAGTGTCAGAGCCATTGGTAACAATTAAACAGTTTTGCCAGAATTACCGATTTCGTGCACTTTGTGCTCGGCGTGACAGCTTCGGATTAAAAGTGTATTTATTACAACATGGATGTTCAAAAAAAATTATGTAAAACGTTTTTCATTATGCTTTATATGTTTGGGAATAACTCAGAAATAAATCTTGGCCAAGTAATCCTTCAAAATGATCCCTGTGCTTTTCCAAAAATCATAAAATTATTTTACAAGGAAAAAGCAAGCAAATATTTTTCAAGGAGCAGCAGAAATCGTTTATTTACAACTTCCCTAAATGAAAAAACAAATACATGAGAGCAGGGACGTAACTAACCGTACAAGTAAGTTCGAAGGTCAAACCGTAGCAAATACATTCTGCTGCCTACAGCTCATGACAATAATATAACAATGATAAATTTTTTATCTTCCTAAAAAAAATTTTTTTTTTTGATTATGGGTCTGGGTTTTGTGTAATCTTATTTTGGTTTGAAAAGAAACCGTAATAAAAAAATCTCTCATCATGGGATTACAGCAAATCAAATAAAAGGTTTTTTATTTGGTTACAGTATCAAAGATAGCTAAACTGAGGTTTTGAAGTAGAAGCTTTTATTTTTTTATGACGTAATATCGCAGATATATAAATTATATTAGTGTAAATGTGTATTTTTTTTTTATTATGTCAGAAAGTATTTTGTTTTACTTCATTCCAGTAAATAAATTTCTTTTAATCTTTTATTTTCGATATGCTCGCGCCCCCCTTGTACATTTGTTTGAGAAACACTGTATTATGGAAGTCTCTGGTTCTTCTTTCATTCCTCACACACCTTTAGGTAGGCAAGACGGTGAGGAGAAACTTCAGGTGTAAGTCGCTCACAAGCTGAATAGTGCAATGTTAATACTCATTCACCTAGGTGTATCTGATCAGATAAATTACTGTACACTATGTATTCATTAATTTTTATTTTCGTGCTGTATGCCTTCATAAAATACGTATTTTTCCTTTGTTTAAGAGTATTTGGGCAGTTAACTTTCTGTTGTATTCTAGTGCAGTACAATATTTTCTGATGAAACACCCGTACTTATTTTTTTTAAATCCCCTTCTCGATAACCCTGCATTTTCACCAACTCGGCCACCCTTCAGTCCAGATTAGATCGAGTTTTGGGGATTATACAGTGCCCGTGCGCAAAACTCGGGCACTGATCAAAGCAAGGCTAAACACTTCAGGAAGCATGCCCTTTGAACAGTTGCTTATACAAACATCTCTTATGATGGGGTTAAATTCTAAAAAAAACGTAGATAAAGCCTCCGAGAAGTAATCTCTATGGTAAAAATTTTTAAAAAATATAGGGGTCTAAGGATTTGAACTCCCAACTCGTGAGTACGTCATTGCCCTTAGAAGAGGCATTGGCTCTAATTTTCCAGTCGATGAGCAAAAGAACGTTTAGATCCATAGTGTCGAAAACAAAAGAATTGTACGGAACTGTGCAATTACAACGCTGCTTTAAAAATTGAGACTTAGAAATTTGTAGAATGTTATTTATGTAGACGCTGGAAAGAAGTAGATCTAGAAGGGAATCGTGCAATACGTTACACCCGATTGATCGAGATGAGGTGATAACATTCACTGAACCTAAAAGAACAAATATATACTTAACGATTTTTATAGAGGTGTCGAAATGCAAGTCATATGAATTCGAAAATCAAGCCATACACGGGTGTAACTAGATCTGAGTGGGCTCTGTATTAAAACTCATTCGGGGCCCTTTTTTAGAGATGTAAACCTTTAACTGGGTTTGTGTCATACACATGTTGGGGCCAATTTTGCTTGGAGGCTCCATATCATTGATACGGCAGTAGCTATGCCTTTGCCCTTATGCTAGATTTTATCAAAGATATTGGCTACGCTTAGAAAAAGTATACTCTTGACCCAAGGCTCACTAAAAATTGATATACTCAGTCACTTTAAGCACTTTAGGCATTATAGCTTATTTCAAATCAAATACACATTTTTGGTAAATAATTATATTATTTAATTAGCGGTATTGATCCAAGGATCAGAGGAACTCGAATTCGCGTAAATTCTCAAACTGCTCAGTTTTGAGATAAGATGAAAGTTGTAGAGTTTATCAACTCCTCATAAGTTTTTCATTACGATCTGTGCGTGCGCAGGATCTAGAGCAATTGCGGGCAGTGCTTACTCGCGCAAGCACCTTTAATGCAATCTGCGCATGCGTTAGATTTTCTACAAAAGCGACCCCGCGCTTTCGTTCCCTCTCTTTTCCGGACTCAGACTTCCTTCGTAGCGCACGTATCCCTCCGAGAGTAGATGATAGAACTCTAACAATAAACTGAGTTTTACATCCAAATGCATCGCCTCGTATAATAACTCTCCTGTTTCCTACATTGGTGACCCGGACGTGATATGATGCGCGCCACAGTCGTGGTGCCATCTATCCATCGCAAAAGCAACCAAGCCGTCAAACATTGACGCAAATAAGCCGTTACTTCTCAAAGCCGTCTAACACAAATGACGCAATTCTCAAGTCGTCACGCACGATGACGCAACCCACAAAGTGACGCAACTGCTTACATGCTCGCCACAAATATGGCATCGTTCGTTCGCCCTATTCGCCGAAACACTGGCAGGGGTATGTGGCGGTGTGATATCTATATGAACTTTGTACCAACATCCCGCGAAGACTATCGTTTTGGCGTGATGGTTAGCGTACTTGCTTCATTCGTACGTTCGGAACGGAAGGTACTCAGATCGAATCGTCCCTCCGACATTGGTGACCCGGACGTGACGTGACCAATGTAGGAGGGACGATTCGATCTGAGTACCTTCCGTTCCGAACGTACGAATGAAGCAAGTACGCTAACCATCACGCCAATAACCGTCGAGAAAGCCGCAGAAGTCGCCGACAGAATCCTTTGAAGTGAGTACCCCACCGTTTCACTTTCGACAAACGCCATCGCTTCATCCAGCGAAAATCGTATCCTCCAAGAAATCGAGAGACTGCATAAAAGGATAGACGATTTTACAATGAAAGAAAGAAGAACTCCAGAACGAAGAAATAGTTCTCGCCCACGAAATCGTTCCCGAAATCGATCATTTTCACGTTCCAGGGAATCTTGTTGGTATCACAAAAAGTTTCAAGAACGAGCTAAGAAATGCATTCCACCATGCAGCTATAAAGAAAACGAATCCAGCGAGGAGTAAATGCGACTACCTCTCGCAGCCACATATTTCACGTCGCCTTTTCATTAAAGACAAATCATCCAACACCGCTTTCCTCATCGATACCGGATCTGACGTCAGCGTTCTCCCAGCTTCACTTTCCGAGAAAAGGAAAGGCAACAGTATTCAGCAACTATCAGCCGCTAATACATCTCCTATCAACGTTTACGGTAAGAGACTTTTAACCCTCGATTTAAATCTGCGAAGGGTATTTAGATGGCCTTTTCTTAATAGCTTCTGTTTCTGTACCAATCATTGGAGCTGATTTTTTGTACAATTTTAATATTTCACCTGACCTTCGCAATAGAAAATTAATCGATAATGCAACTAAAATTAGTACAAATTGTAAACTCGTTTCTCCTGAAGTGCATTCCATTAAACTCGTTTCTGGTGAAAGCATTTTTCATGATGTTTTGAGAGAATTCCCAGAAATTGTCAAACCGCCTTCTTTCTCACAAGAGGTTAAGCATAATATTAAGCATTTTATCGAGACATCTGGTCCACCTGTTTTTGCTAAGGCAAGACGTTTAGCTCCCGATCGTTTAAAAATTGCCAAATCTGAATTCCAGCACATGTTGAATTTAGGTCATGTTAGACCATCTAAAAGTAATTACGCATCACCTCTTCACATAGTACCTAAAAAAGATTCTAATGATTTGAGGCCAGTGGGTGACTATCGTGCATTAAACGCACAAACTAAAAAAAAGATAAATATTCTATTCCAAACATTTTAGATTTCACTTCAGAGCTGCATGGCAAAAATATTTTTTCACACATAGATTTAGTTAAAGACTATCATCAAATTCCTATAAATGAATAGGATATACAGAAAACTGCAATTATAACCCCATTCGATTGTATGAGAGCACTCGAATGCAATTCGGCCTTTGTAATGCTGCTGCCTCTACTTTTCAACGCTTTGTTGATGAGGTTTTAAGGGGATTAAATTTTGTTTATGCTTTTATTGATGACATTTTAGTTGCATCATCATCTGAAGCCGAGCATATCCAACATCTTCGGTTGCTTTTTTCAACGGTTGGATCAATATGACTCTATAAACCCTTCTAAATGTACATATTTTCAAATTCTTGTTAAGTATTTTGCGCAAATCATTGTTTTTTTTTTATTGTATTGTGTAGACCATGATATTTTCATTCATATTTATTTTAACATTATGTAAATTTTCAACCCTTACAAATTGTATTATCCATTTCCCATGTATATAATGTTTGTATATTGTTTTTATGTACCATTTGTTGTATTTCAGTAATTGTATTCTGTATGTATTTATCGTTCGCATACCTCTGGGGGATACTCTGTAGAGTTTATCAACTCCTCATAAGTTTTTCATTACGATCTGCGCGCAGGATCTAAGAGCAATTGCGGGCAGTGCTTACTCGCGCAAGCACCTTTAATGCAATCTGCGCATGCGTTAGATTTTCTACAAAAAAGCGACCCCGCGCTTTCGTTCTCTCTTTTCCATGAATGACGAAAATTTTCCGCCGCTATCACAGAAAAAGCCGCCTGATCCAACCGAGTCCAGCATGGACACGGAGCACCCCCTGCCACCGACCAAGAGAAATGCGAAAGCATGAAGCGCCTTGAGGACTCAATTCTTTTAATTACTGACAGAATATCCTTCCTGGAGCTCGCCCTCACCAGAATGAGAGTTGGAACATCCAGAAAGACGCAAGGTGACTTCGATCATATAACCACACAGATCGACAACCAAAAGAGAGCCTTGGAGCACCAGACAGGTCTGTTGCTTTCAATTGGTTCTTGCCCTCTAACTGATTGCCTTTACCATTCTAATTTAAATGCAACCCAAATTGTCAAGAAAATGAGGAGGAGGCTCTAAAGCTTCACCTCCTTCTAGCTAATAGCATCTCTAATGTAAACACTAATTTAAATTCTAAAATCGATGAGCCAAAAAACCAAAAAAAAATCTACTCGAAATGAAGGCGCTTTCTTCTTTCAACTAAAGTGGCGAAGAAACAAAAAAAAAAAATTCTCGCAAACTACTTGTTGGTGTGGACGCTGTAAACGTCCAAAATAAGTTCAAAGCTCTAGCTGGAAGCGCAGCGCGATGCCGGACTCGGTAAACGCAGCGGTGCCAGTTGGCCCCAAAGCCCCAAGATCCCTTCATCCACCTTTAAGTTTACTGACAACTACAACCCGGTTATGCAGGCGATCACGAGAAAGTGGCCTAAATCAGGTCAAAAAACTATCAGGAATACCTGAAGATACCTGTTCAACGCGGACGAGCACCGCGAGATCACTGCCTTCCTTAAAGAAAAAGGGAGAGGAGTTCCACGCGATCGACCCTATTGAGGTCCGCCCTCAGAAGATAGTCATCAAAGGACTACCTATTTCCACAGACATAAACGCCATACGTGACGACCTCACTGAGCGGGGCTTTAATGTTATTAAAGTCGCCCAGCTCACGTGAGGTCGAAATCAAAATTCAAACTCCCAATCTTTTGGTGGAGTTAAAGAAGCTTCCGGGCTCCCCTGATATCTTTCAACTAGAGACATGCCGCTTTCTCGTCAGTTAAAATTGATTCCCTTCAACCGAAGACCTGGTGCGACACAGTGTTACAACCGTAACCTGTTCCACTTCACTCTTCGAGCAACTGCAACATAAAAACCCGTTGCTTAAAAATGTGGTGAACTGCTTACATAAGACAGGCGACTGTCCAATAAAAGACCAAAATAAAAACCCCACGTGCATCAATTGCCAGCAAAGTGGGACACCTGGCAAACTCGCACCGCTGTCCGAAGTTCCCTAAACCTTAAGCCAAAAAAAAGGGAGAAGCCTCCCCAAAATAGAAATAATAAAAAAGTAAATACTAATAGTAATATTTTTAGCGCTTCTTCTGCCGTAGTGCAGAAAGAAGTCTCTTTTGCAAATATCGTTAAAAACGACAAGCAGATGGCGCCACCCCTCGACCAGTCCGAGCCGGCCAAATCGAAACCCGAGGCAAACCCCCCAACCCCCCTAAAGAAAATAGAAATAAAATAGCCTACAAAGAATGTCGAGTCCGAAAACTTCGGTTTCATGGACGCGATACTAGAGCTCAAAAGTTCTTTACTGACCACCCATCTCTCTTAGAGTTGGGTAAGCAGTTGAGAAAGGCTCAAGGAAATGAAAGGGTATATGTTTTCTACCGCCATCTCATCAGCCTTAATTAATGGACCCAAGTTGCTTCGGGTTTAGATTAGCATCCTGGAATGCGAACGGAATAAAAGTCACGCAGTGTCGAGGTGCGTGACTTCATAGATAAGCACCATCCCGATGTTTTCCTAATTCAAGAATCCCACCTGGGACCGGGCGATACAATTCATTTTCCAAATTACACGGTCTACCGTACCGATAGACCGCACACCACTAACACCAGACCGCGAGGCGGGCACGGCAATATTACTCAAGTCTTCCCTCCCCATCACCCACACCGACACCGCCGATGGGTACGGTGGAAGCGACCTCGGTCGCTCTCTTTTACCCCGCCCGGAGGCGACCCACTAGTCATCACTTCACTGTATATCTCACCCAGCGTGAGTTATCAGCACATCCACACAGACGTGGGGAAGCACTTTTCAGCCTTGGCGGCGCTTCCATCATCTGCGGAGATTTCAACGCCCACCACACTTCCTGGGGTTGTCGGAGAAACGACAAACCGAGGCAACGATTATCAAAAAATCTAATTGACAGCACAGATACGCAAATTGCCCCAAATCCACACCTACACGCTTTTGGCCACAATTCCGCATCCATCATAGACATTGCTCTGACGAGAAATATCCACTGGCTCAGCCAAGTGGAATCGATCGCAGAGTTAAGTTCAGGATCACAACTCATTAATCATTTCTTTCGACACAAACAGACGTTTCGCCTTTCCGAGGCGAATCGTGACTACAGACTGGGCGGCCTTTCGAGAGCTCCTAAGCCCCGCCCATTACACTTTCCCAATCACTGCGCGCACGGGAAGACGTCAAAAACACAAGTTGCCGACCTCACCGACGCGATCATAAACACACGCACTCTCTTCCAAGCCGATTCGGGTAGGGAACTCCTACTACGTGTCGGACGAAATCCGACAGCTCATGATCGAGCGGAACAGAGCCAGGAAAACCTGGCAGTTCAGCGAGATCCGAGCGACGCTGAGATGTTGAATAACATTCAGAACAGAATACACAGGAAGGTCAAAGCCTTTCAAAACAAGATCTGGGAGGACGAACTTCGAGCTCTCGACCCCGACGACGATCCCTCTGGGAAATGTCGAAGGAATTGAAGAAGAGCAGTCCCAGTGTACGCCCTTAATGGCCAGGGCGGGATCGCACACACGGACTCTGACAAAGCCGAGGTGATTGCATGCTCCTTGGAAAACAATCCAAGAAAAATAATATTACTCACACTTCTGAATACCTGATTAACAGGGTCGTCGAAAATTATTTCTTGAACGAGAATAATTTCGATGCCCCCCCTCTCCCCTCCCATGCCCTCGGAGGTTCTTAATTATATTAAGAAAGCGCAAATTAGGCGCGCCCCAGGCAGGGAAGGGATAATAACAAAATTCTCCGAAATCTCACACCCCCGGTGATTTTTCAAATTACTAATATTATCTCTAATATTTTCATCACCGGACATTTTCCAGAATCCTGAAACATGCTTCGGTGATCCCAATACTCAAAACCTGGAAAGCCCCGTGGCGCTGCTGACAGCTATAGGCCGATCAGTTTGCTACCTGTGCTTTCAAGCTAGCAGAGAGACTTATTCTCTCCAGACTGAACGATTTCCTCTCAACTAACAAAATACTAATCTCTCAACAACACGGATTCAGGCCTCAACTATCCACATCGCACCAGTTGCTCCGGTGTTGAATATGCCAAGTCTGATTCAAGAGAGAAAATGCACGGGGCCGTTTTCTGACATCCAGAAGGCCTTCGATCGTGTATGGCATACGGGCTTACTTTATAAGCTCATTAAAATTAACGCCCTCCACACAACTAATACTTATTATAAAAATCCTTCCTAAATAACAGATCCTTCGCCGTCAGAGTCAACGACACTCACTCCTCGACAAAACAAATAAGGGCGGGGGCGCCGCAGGGCGCACTCCTCTCCCACCTTATTCAGCATCTACGTTAACGACATTCCAAAAAATACGACAAACGACAGTCTGCCTTTACGCAGACGATACTGCGATCCCTCACGCAAAGCACGAACAAAAACCGCATCACGCACTTCCTCCACAAACACCTGGCAGAGCTAGAAGACTGGTATAAAAATGGAAAATTTCCATCAATCCTGGAAAAACTGAAGCAGTCTTCTTCTCTCTCGGGAACAGCACTCGTAAACCACCGCCCATACACGTCCAGAACCACCCGGTTCCATGGTCAAGATCAGTTAATTACCTAGGTGTCACGTTGGACGAGCACCTCTCTTTTAAAGATCATTTAATTAAAATTAATAATAAATTCCGAGCTTTAGCCTGTCTTTATTACCCCTACTTCACTCGGAATTCTCCGTTGTCAATTAAAAATAGGTTGCTTTATCTATACTTCCATACTCAGACCAGTACTCCTTACGCTTCACCCGTCTGGGGGCATGCTACCAAATCTAATATCGACAGACTAGAATTTTCTCAAAATATCATGATTAGGAAACTAACAAACTCCCCATGGTTTGTGAGAAACGAGGATCTTAGATTCGCGTTAAATCTCACAACCGTGCGGGAAACCATCCAGAAAATTGCAACTAAATTTTTCACTAACTTAGAACTAATCGACAATAGAACTTTAAGAAAAATTGAAATTTATACTCCCGATCCTAACTTTAACAGACCCCGTAATATCTTACTATAGCATTAATTCTAACAGGGAGACTTGTCTCCCACCCCGATCTCAAACTAACTTTTTCCAACCGACTCCACCCCCTTCTCAGTAGCTGCCTCCCCATTGGTCGAGCGTAAGTTACACAAAAACGATCTTAAATCCGACCGCTCTTGCGGCCATTCTCGAAGCGGACGACGAAAGGAAGGAAAGAAACCGGTTCGCCGGCCTCTCCTTCCCTAGCCGCCCAGCTCATCTGATTTATTGCCGCGACCCCTCTTCGAGGACGAGTCGAAAGGCGCTCCTGTGATATTTTCGCACACGACAGCCAAACGCAAACATCTGCTTCCAGTTCTAATCCTTACAACACCTTTGCATTATTTTTTTTAATTATTAATTTCATGGCAATCACTGTTTCTCTTAAATTCTTGTATACTTTAAATTTAAAAAAGGGCAATTAATCAATTTTGAAAGTGACAAACCTAATTCTGAATGATAGGAGATAAAGATCTCGAAATGAGATAAGGCGCTCCAGCCCCATCGATTCAACACCTCCGGACTCAGACTTCCTTCGTAGCGCACGTATCCCTCCGAGAGTAGATGATAGAACTCTAACAATAAACTGAGTTTTACATCCAAATGCATCGCCTCGTATAATAACTCTCCTGTTTCCTACAAAGTTTAGAGAAGAGAATCTAGATTTTTGAAAAAGAGACTCGTCCAAGTCAGTTTTTCAGTAGAACGAAAGTATATATTTTTCAACATACGAGAAAACAACAATAAATACTAAGAAGAAAATTAGGGAGTGGAGATTTTTAAACTTGCGAGATCACAGTAATTCTCTCGATTCAGATTAAACAGCGTGTTTATGTTTGACATCATTTAACGATAAAGAATACGATAACAATAACATAAAAATGGGATAGATCATTGATAAATTGTGACGTGTTACAGAGACGAAATATTTCTTTTGATGAGAAATCCATCTTGGAAAAAAAAATGCTCCTATTCAGAAGCGTAACAGAGAACATTAGGGCAACAGGAAAAATCTGGTTATGGGCCCCAAGCTGAAGCTTACAACGGGTAAATACTTGGGTATCATCCCCTCCGGAGATGAGGATGGCGAAGATGCACGTTACACCAACGCTCTTATTCTTGATATTTATTACTTTGATGGAATCGCCCCGTAAAAATCCGCTGGTATAAAATTTAAAAAATAACACATTTTGCACTGAAATAAACATTTCTACTAGTTGAATACATGCAAGGTTCATTTAAATACTTAATTAAATATGTATAATTTATTTTGTTTTGAAATTATTTATTAATATGTGCTCTTATACCTCATGTAAAAATGACAAAACTGGAGTATAATTAATAAGCAATTAAAAATTCATACTTGAATTCCTTGCATTACTTTAGATTAAAATTTTATATTCTCTTTTCTGCTAATAAATTCTCGGTAATTTGGTTATTTTAATTTTTAATTCAATCCTTCAAGGGAAGAATGGAAGAAAAGACGAGTAGCGATATGCTTTTTCCCCTTCTGTGAAAACAGGGAAAATCATTTTAAATCGACCAATGAGACTTCGAATGACGAACCTTTGTTGCATTGCATCTATTGCAAAGATTACTCTTGTGTCTGATTGGTTGAGAATCAAGCAAACTTGAAGCATTTCTTAGAAAATTTTAACTTGCATGTAACAAAGAAAAGTGTTAGTGTCGTTCACATTTATTTACAAACGAGTTTAGTGGTGAATTATTAGTTCTGAAACGAATCTGGTTCTGGTGAATTATAAATTCTGAAACTGATCTAAGTATAAATATCTCTGCACGTGCATTATCGCAACAAAATGATGAATGAAGTCGACAATAATGCCTCAATTTTGATTAAGAGCCTTGTTGAAAGCGGATTAACTGAAGAAAATGTTTTAGATTTTTCCGAAACACATATAGTGTCTTCATCAGAATTTTCTTTATGGGAGGGAGAATTTTATTTTGTGTGTGGTATCTGTCGAAATTGGTTCACTACTACTTCGTCTTTAACTATTCATTTTTCAGGACACTTTAATGAGTGTCCAAGGTGTGAAATTTGTTCAGCAACATTTGTCACAGCTGAAGACTATGCTGACCATTGTGCTCAGCATGTGGGTCATTCCTGCATAGTTTGTGATAAAATATGTTTCTCGAAACAAGATTTTAAAGCCCATGTTTTGGAACATAAATTGAATTGTTTTAAGTGCAGTAAAAAGTTTTCCTCAGAAGAAGAGTTGAAACTTCATTATTCTGAGCACGATGAAATGATAAATCAACAATGTGATATATGTTTGAATTATTTCAGTTCAAGAAAAAGTATGAAATTCCATAAAGCCTGTCACAAGGTTCAAACAAAAATGTACGAATGTGAAATATGTAAAGAAAAGTTCACACTAGCCAGAAGTCGAAAGAGACATTATGAATTAATCCACAAAAAGATTAAAGCACATGTTTGTCATATTTGTGGGAAAAAGTATTCCATAAAAAACAGTTTAGATACTCATTTATCGAATCATGCTGGTGAAAAACCTTATTCATGTCTTATATGTGGTCGTAGATTTGCAGATAAACGAAATTTCAAGCGTCATGGAGCTGACCATATTCCTGGACAGAGTAATCCATGCAAAGTGTGTGGAAAGGTTTTTAGTACTGACAAACAGCTCAGGTCACATGAATGGCTTCATACACATAAAGATAGTTACAAATGTGATATTTGCCCACGTACATTTGATTATAGTAGTCATTTGAAAAAACACATAATGAGGCATAATGGTGAGCAACCATTTTATTGTAAAGAATGCAACAAAGGATTTGTAGCAAAATATGATCTTGTTCGTCATCTAACAAAAAAGCATAAGTTTGATCAACAAAAAATAAAAGAAATCCTGACAGAATTGAAAAATAACAATACAATTTAGTAAATATATTTTTCATATATGTAATTGTTTGTGAATTTTATGAAGTTGTTCATTAGACTTATTAGTGATAAATGTGTTTCCTACATTGCTACTTGCTGTGATATACACTGGAGAAAAACAAAAACTGTGTTTTAATTACCAATGTGTTGTACTTTGAAAATTTAAAAGAATTTATTGTGATATTTATATGCTTTTGGTTATAAATTAAAGTATTTCTAAAATTTTAAAATTCTTACTTTTGTCATGAAATTAGGTGTTAGGAATAATAGTTTAATGCAGTTTTGTTTTGGACTTCCTTTTTGCAGAAATTGGTATACATATTTATAACTCTCTTCCAATTCACTTGTTTAATTTCCATTACCAGAGGGTTTATTTTTAATTTTGTATATAATTTATAGGTATATACTACAATTATATAAAATTTGAAAGCCATTAATACACATACTACACAAGTGATCTGTTGATTACATTATTTGTCTGGTTCAAGTGTAGTATAGGGGGGGGGCGCATATCGGATTTAGCGATTTTTCTTTGGATTTGACGATTTTTATCTAAATGTCATGGTGAAATATTGAATTCATTCTATAATAAATAATTCCATAAAAAGCACTTTGGTGACCGCTTTTAGTCCCCCCCCAAAAAAAAGGACTGTGCCAAGTGCCCCCTATACTACACTTTAACCTTTCAAATAATAGTAATTCAAATAAAAGTGGAAAAGTGTATTCAAAATAAGGATATTTTTTATAAACTTAGTATTTCAATAATTATATTCAGGTTCTATATTTAGTATTTTCAAAGAGAAATTTTTCATAAAGGAATTATATATATGCCAAACAACAGTCAAAACTGTACATGGTTTAAGAAAATGTAACTGCACATTTAAATGTATCACAAATTGGTATATTCATCCCTTAATTCAATGGTTATTTTATTTAAAATGCCATCAATCTTAAGATTATACTAACAAGTAAGTATAATTTTATGGGGTTTCCTGTAAAAAATTCATTTTTTAATAATTATACTTTCAAACCATGTTATTGATTCTTTGCATTCTATTTTACTCACTGATTGATTCTATCCACTTGATTCTTTAAACATCTGAAATAAATAACATGTTTTCACAAATGTCAGTATAATTTATTTGCAATTTAATGATTACTGTATGAAATTATGGTACTTACATAATTGTTAACTCTTTTTATTACTTGCCAAGTTGGCAACCTTGATTTCTTGTTTACTGTACGCACTGAATTGACTATCATGTGCTTCACTTCATATAATGTCACCAATAGGTTGCAATAATACAAAGGCACCAAAATTACTGACATAAAATATGACATATTTTTCAATTAATAATACCTAGTGTTAATTTAAGACACTGTAGACAGAAACACTGTTGTTGTCCAAGTAAATATCCTACTTTGACTGTAGTGAGTGACTAGTAGGTATAAGTCAAAATATCTGAGTAATCTTCAGATTAACTGTGTAATATGGTGAATGTTAGATCCAATTTTGTTTCACACCTTGATGCTGAATTTTTTTCATCAACAGACTGAAAAATAAGTTTGCCAACAGTGCAACCCTGTTTGTTTGAAATAGTGCAGAGTTTGATATTTTCTTCTCATCCAGAAAACATGGTATTTAACATCTCTTTGATTCTTTTTTTGTCCCAAATGAAATTTTCATCAGAAAAGAAGAGTAATTCTACTTGAAGGTAACTTAATTCTTTTCTCACTCTAAATTGCAATTTTCGTCTGAGAGAACTGCATAATTTTCAAAGTTTCACAGTGCAATAATGGAAGAAATTTTCATGTGTTAAACTACACGTTAGTCATCATCAAAAAGAAGGAAATATCTATTTAAAATACAATCTTCCTTCCTTTTGAATCTAAACTGGAGTTGTCAGAAAAGAAAGATCCCTCTTAGTAAATTCGGGGAGGGGGTCCATTTTTTTATCCTTTTTATTGTATTTTTTTGAAATTTGAGTTATTTATGTCTTATATTGTACTTTCCATCTGCTCTAGTTCTGTCATTTTTTTCAGACAGGACACCATCTTTCATGTTGACAAGATTTCCGAACTAAAAATTAGCAACTTAGCGTCATCTTGGTACATTTTTTAACCTCATCAAAGTGTGAATCCAAATAGTATCTTACCAAATGCAAGAAGTAAAACCATTTTTCTTACTTAAATGGATGAGCCTGGTTAATCTGATGATTATCTAGGCATTGTGCACATTTCTTAATTTCTGAACTTTAGTAGTAACTTATATATATTTAAAAGCCAAAGAAACTGTTTTATTATTTGTTTTTATAAAACTAAATGTCTTAAATTTCTATTTTATTTCTCAGTATTCTGTTTCAAAAATTAAATTATCATGGACACTTCTCTTTTTATAAATATGCAGTCATTTTCTTATGTCGTTTGTCACAGAGTTTTTAGTGAATATTTATTAGCTGCTGTAAGTGGTGCTTTTAAACAATGTGAATTACCTTATCGGGTAATTATATTTGCTTTTTTTTTTATGGTTATTTGGAAGTTATGTCTTTGCTAAACCTAATTTATAAGTTGTTGTTATAATTAGAAATCTACAAGTTTTAAGTCAAAAGTTGGAGTTCTTCAAAAATAACAGTATTCCAACTAAATTGCGTACCACATTTCTAATGTTTTATGAAATTTAAGAAAAGTGAATTGATGAAGAAAACTGTAACATTAACTTTTCTGTTAATAATACTTATTTTTTGTTTTATTTATTTTAATATGTAACAACTGTAATATTACAGACTAAAGTATCTTTTACTCTTTATTGATACTAAATTCTAACTTGATAAGAAAATGAATGTTACTCCATGCATGTTTTGTGTACAGTTAGCAAGGTACTCTCGAGATTTTTGTTTTACACTGCCCAGTGCTCTTTTTCATGTTAAAAATCCTTAATTTTCATGCTGTGCATTCTAAATACATCTTGCACATGTCAAGCAAACTATTTTTTAAATTTTAAACATGCCTTTGAAATTCTTTCTAGGTTATCTATGTATTAATCATTTGATACCAGATACTTGAAAGAACTTTCATGTTTTTGGATGTTTTCATAATTTTTTTTTCTGATTTTCATTTTTTAATAAAAGTTGTTGTTTTTCCACCAAATGTATTTTGTTTCTTATTTATATTATTTTTCTTTTGATGCAAACTTCTTTACTAGGTTTTGTAATTGTTCCATGTTAAATTAGATCTGTTATATTATTTATGACAAAATGAAAATATTTTGATCATGAAAGGCCTTAGATTTGAGGTATATTCATGTTTTTATCAAATCCTTGGTGAAAAAGAAAAATAATGTTTTTTATTTCAAAACATGGCTAGATTTTTTTTCTTTTTAGGAATTGAAAAATTAAGATAAAAAAATAATAAAAACATTTATTTTGACTCCTGTATATATTTTGCTGAACTTTGTTTATGCATGAATTTAGATGTTGTGTGCAAGAAAGTAAAATTTATGTATATGAATCTGTATCACAAGCTTGTTTCTCTCTGTGTCTCCAGTTTATTACTGCACCTTTAGTGGTCACACAGGCTTTACTGCTGATAGAATTATGCTGTTTCCACAAATCCAGTAGATTTTTTTGTTGTTCTGTTACTCTATTTATTACTATGATTGTGATTAAGGTACATCTATCTTGGGAGATGTTTGGGGAATCATTAGAAGTGAAAGTCACAAATATCAATTAAAAAACCATGTGAAAAAAACCAAACCTCTGCTTGTTATATTTATTTTTTCATTTCTTTTAGATTTGTTACATCTTCAATGAATTTGTAAACATCTTTCATTTCTATGTTCATATTCATTATTTGAGTAAACAAACATATAACATTTGAGGCAATAGATGTTAAATTATTTGAGTCTTACTGCTAAACTATGGTGTATATTTGTATAAAATTATTTGTTTATAGTAATGCTCATTTTTGAGACAATGTGATACAAGTCAGATCTTAATTGCAGTATAGTTGCTGTTTTATGTAGAAAAAAGAAATGCTCAAAATCAATTGTAGCACATTACGCAAATTCTCTTTTTGTTGAAAGTTGGGGAATGATAATTTTCTGCTTGTACAAAACCACATCATTTCTTGAGATATCTTGGTATGTTTAAACATTGGCTGAATTACCCACTATTATACAAATGCCAATTTTTCTAATGTTAATATGTATAAAATGTTATTATTATAAAAATTTAGCTAGATGTAAAATCTGTAATATTCTATAATGAAAAAATTTCTAAGCTCTGAAAAAAAAATGAAACATTTTTAGTTTCTCAACTTAAACTTATTCATTTATTTTTAACTGTTTATTTATTTCTTTTTAACTGTTCTTTCATTCCTTATATAAAACATTTGTATAACATTTAATGTGTGTAACATGTTTAGTTTTTTTACAGATTAAATATTATGCAAAAATTTGATAAGGAATGCAAGAATAGTTTAAAATACATAAAAGATGTAAGGCAATTTCCGCCAATATCTATTATCCATATTTACATATTCCTGGATGAAAATTGAAGTATATAATGCATATCTTGAAACAAATGTAGCAACTTTACAAATGTTTGTTTGTTACTCTTCAGTTATTTCTTGGACTCCTGATTTCACTTAAATTAATTTTTAATTCATCAATTGATAGATGAAGTAAAACTTAATTTACTATACCCGGATTAGTTTATTTTAACCATCTGACAGTTTTATGCAAATCAGCTATTGTGTCACAGTGTTTGCTAGAGGGTTGGGTGCTATGTTTGGAAAAGAAAGAGTTTGTGTATATATGCATGATGTAGCACAAAAATGAAAACCCAAATGAATAAAATTTGGTATGCAAAAATAACAAATCAAAAATTTACACTTCAAAGATATTTTTTTTTAATTTTCTGTAAATTCTTTTTTAAATTTAATAATGATACACTTCTTCATAACTTGAGTGATATATCATGTTCATCTGTGCATGTAAAAAAATCTTCATGTAACTCTTTAGAGATCATCATATATTTTCACTATTATATATAACTATTGTTATATTTATAATTTTTGGCAGAGTTACAATTGTTTTTTAAATAATCATTGCGAAAAAAAAAAGTATTCAAATGTATTTTAATTTGGACAGAATCGTGTTTTAAGTTCTGTGAAAGTAAGTTATGTATTCACTTTGTCAGTTTGAGTTTCTTTTGTGTTATTTTGTAAACTATTTTATGTTTCTTCAGTAATCCTGAATTCTATAGGTTTATTATATATGTATATTTTTAACCAAAGCTATACCTTTTTTATCTTTGGTTGTTGTTTTTTTACTTGTTGATATCAATTTTGTTACTTCTTTTTTCAATTAAAGATTGTCTGTATATTTTATTTGTTCAGAGTTGTTTTTTGATTTTTATTAAAATTAGGTTTAATTTAATCCATTTTGGAAAACTTTTTTTCCCCTTAAGTTAATGCTATAATTTTTATTTCACTGTAAAGGTATTTCATATTTATTTATTTATACCATTATTTTAACTACATTTTTTTCTTACATATTAGTAGTGCATGTTGATTCCTTAGATGTAATGATTTTTAATTTCTTTTTCAATTGGACTTTTTGAAGACATGCATTTATTTTTCTGTGTTCAGGAATGTTTATGGAAGTTTTATAGAATCACAACTTATATTTTATCTGTTCTTGATAGCTTTTTTATTTAAGTTAAATGTTGTGATGTTCTTTTTAGTTTAAATCTGCTACACATTTACATTAATGATTAATTTATAAAAATGAATTTATATCTTATTACTTTAAGTAGGGTCTCTATTTAATATCCAAAGTAAAATCTTTGTACATATATAAATGTTTATATTTTACTATCGGGGGATTTGCATTAAAATAAATCAAAAATTTAAGCAAACCAAGACCTTTAGATATGTAGGGGAGATGGTTCATATAGTTACGAGTAATTCCTCATTTTGTATGGCCTACATTTTTCTTACATCAGTCGAATACTTCAGTCCTTTTGCTGCTGAAATAATAATGGGGACTGCTGAATGTGAAATAAAATTGGACTTCAAAATCATCACTAATATAAAGGTTAACAAATGCAAATATACTTTAGATGCCATTGACTATATAAGTTCAGCCGTTTACCACTAGTTCTCATGAAAGTCTAAAAGCTCTGTTAGTTGAATGGAATTCAAATGACAATTTGAAGAAGCTTTCTTATTAAAAATTCAGTACTATGAACAGTTAAAGCAACTTAACTTTTTAAATAAAAATTATTCTATTAAACTCTCTTAGTTAAAATAAATTTAATTATGTAATTAAAGCACACAGTAGTTAGAATTAAAATCTTTTTATTCTATGTTTAGATTATAGAAGCCAAATATACATTTGGATACCTCATCAAAAAAATGTACTTCAGTTACAGTTACAGGGCTTGTGTGATATGGAGCAACTAAAGCTATTATTCCAAAATATACTTCAAAACCTTGTGTTAAGGTACCTCTAAAAAATTGCCCCAAAAGAAATATTCATTTTCAGTCAATTTGCTTACACGTTCGCTTTTTTAATATAAAACTAATGACTTGAATTATGTTTTGCTTTTCTATACGTGTTAGTCTTTTGTTTTAAAAAATTAGTTGAGATATTTTTTTTACATTTTACTGGTAAAAGTTATGCATGTTTTTTTTTTTTTTAATTTATTTTCTCAATCAAACACATTTGCACTTTTCAACTGTTGAAGACAACCTTTTTGGAGCTTTGCCTCCTGCCCCGTTTGTATTTCGTACGAGTCTGTACTCGTATGAGTCTATACTGAAGAGCCATTACATTATGACTACCGGTTTAACATGAAGTAGAATCACCTTTCGCTCCCCAAACGGTCAACGCCTATCATAATATTGCCTCAACTGGGTATGTATATTCTCAGCTGGATAATAGATTGTTTGCGTTATCTGGTACCAGACACTCACTTACTAGAGCCCTGAGGCGGTAGCGTGACAACAAATTCGGTTGGATTCATATGAAGTGACATCTGAAGCCAGGACATGACATTTACCAAAATGCACTGTAAGATGACTCCTCCCTTATGATATGGTGCAATTTCTTGTTCTACCCTATCACCCACCGGGAACGTTGTTGACAGGGAGGAATGTCAACACTGTCAGTCGAGGATTCCGAGTTCACCAGAACGTTCCTTGAACTACTGTTTGACAATTCATCCTTATGACATGAAGCATTATCTCATTCAACGCAATCACCCGCTTGAAGCACTGAGGACATGAAGGTATATACGTGATATGCACAGACTATGGGGCTGATGGATCCTATTATGTCCCATGGCAACATTTACCTTCACCTGAATAGCACCATCTATATTCGGCCACCTGTGTATCCGAGTGCCAAAGTTTCCTTTAGAAATAGCCTATTCGGACTTGCCCATGAATGGGAACGAAAAGAAAATTGGGTTCATGGGACCAGGTGTGACTTTCTTCCTCTCTTCTATAATCCAATGCCGATGTCAACACAGGAACGAGATACAGGTGTCTCTGCACTTTGTAAATAATTTAATAATATAAAAAAAAAAAAATTCTATCAAATCTTTATTCAATTTATTCGTGATTTAATCCCTCGTAAAAAAATCCTCTTTTTGTTTTGGAAATGTTGTACTACGAGGGCGAGTCGGAAAATAAGTTCCCGCTGTCGACTGTGGTTGTGTTTGAAAGTCAAAACTTCGAATGAGGCATTAAAGATTAGACAAAACCTTATTTTTCCACAAAAGTACCAAATACATTGAGACATTTGTCATACCGCTTGATAAGCTTCAAAAACCCTTCAGGAAAACTCATGACTTTGCATACGGAAGAAGCATTTACTTTTGGGTGGACTTTTTGTAGATTGGAACCATCAATGCTACGAGGTACTGTGACACCTTGTCGAAACTGAAGGAGGCGATTCGGAAAAAGCTGATTGGGATTCTCAAATCTGGCGTTCTGTTGTTGGATGACAATGCGACACCACACTCGGCGACGGCAACGCTGAACCTACCCCAACTCTTAATTGGGAGTGCGTACACCATCCGCCATATAGTCCTGATCTCGCACCAAGTGATTTCCAGCTTTGAAGAAGAATCTCGCCTGAAGATGCTTTGGAAGCAACGCTGAAGTCAAACGAGCCCTTAAATGCTTCTTCCGTGTGCAAAGCCCTGAGTTTTTCCTGGAGGGCTTTTTGAAGTTTATCAAGCGGTATGACAAATGTCTCAGTGTACTTGTTACTTATGTGGAAAAATAGTTGTCTTATCTTTAATGTCGCATTCTATGATTTGACTTTCATACGCAACTCTGACCACAGTCGACAGGGAAAACTTATTTTCCGACTCACCCTTGTAACTTAGTTTCTAAATTGTAGGTGTATTTGTGTTAAAAGTTAGCATTAACAGATAACACAAAACAAAATATTTACGTTTGAAACGGAGTGAGTGAGTGAAGATTAACGTCGCACTTCATTTGGCGACGGACCACGTAATTTTGAACCATGGTCAAGTGACGCAGAGAAGGGCCGGAATGTCACTTGTAACTACACAGCCTCGAACTCACTGCTCGGAACCGAACAAGCGGTGTTACCAGATACAGTATTGTTACAGGCAGAATCGATTTTAGTCTCGATAGTACTTGTTTACATTTGAAAGACGATCAAACAGTAGCAAATGCACTGCTGACCATGAAAGGTGCAATACTATAAAGGAAAGCAAATACAAAAAAAGGTATTTACTGTACGGAAACGAACGGTATGGCATGAAGACAAAAATGATTCAATTTGCAAGCAATTTGGGGGTTCAAAAGGGGGCCAATTTCAAGAAACAGTTGCCACCCTACTGGAAGCTAAAATTACTCTTACCCCGTTAGGCATGCAGTCGAACTGGACTTGGATGACAGAAATGGGGAACTCGTGCCATGCTGCTGCAACTCAATGCCTCACTTCGTCAACCGTATTAGATGAAGAGAGGTGGCAGCAGCCCAAGACCATATGTTTTCTGTGAATGACCCATCAATACATTGATTCTATATTCGTATGACAGTGGTTGGGTTTTGACCAATACGACGGGCAATATCACAGAATGAAAATCCACAATTTTGATAGGCAACGATCCTGAATCTATTGAATTCTTACACTTGCTAGCAAGCATTTCTTCTTATTCGAGACATACCACGATATTCTGAGCAAACTCCGACCTTACAAAGCGCTTTCCGAATGAGAAATCCACTACACTTTTCTTTTATGCCGTTCTTCAGATGTCATTTCTCCGTCGTCTAAATGCGCTGAAATACTTATCACTTACATATTCAAACTTTTACTTACATCCTTTTGACGTTTGTCAGATCATTCCTTCCTGGTGTTGTAATTTTAATGGTCAGTGGTGTAATCAACTCTCGCTAACTCTCATATTCACTGCTAACCTGACCGGCGGTTAGTGGAAGGAAACCTGGGTTTCACCGAAAGTTCGTTCAATCATCGCAAGTTTAAAGTACTCGCAACGAAAACGTACAGGGGTGTACGACTGACCAACATTATGCCGTCACACACAAGGATTCCTTTGCTACCAAAACTGCGAAATTTTGTTACGCTGGAGGAATGAAAGCGCGTGAGCTCTATCTTCTCTCAAGGTGGAGAATTGTCGAAAATCACTTTGTCTGGTATATTACGTTTCATCACTGAAAAGAACACGCCCCCATTCTTGTGGTGTCCACGACTGATGTTTTCAGCTCCACAATAACCGGTCTTTTCTGCTGGATGCAGTCAAAGGGAAGTTCCAAACTGGACGCCGGGTGTACTGGCCAATCTCTGCAAAACTAACAAAGAGTGTTTTTCTGGAAATTCTTCTTCCAGACACAGCAGCAAGGTCACGAGCTGAGGAGCTGTTGTCTGCATGTGTCCTCTTGCGCTTAATGCCAAGTAGCGATCCTGTTTAAATGTCGATTCTCTGTGGTGACCTTCCTGATGACAGTACCACTTGTTTCGAATTGATTCCATTACAGGGAGACTACTTTCGCGCTACTTGTAACCATTGAGCCACTTCCACTAGAGACTGGCCTGCTTCAATCCTGACATGGACTCTCCATCTCAAGGAATCATCTAAAAATTGAAAGAAATAATTCTCATTGCAAACAGACTAGCTTGTTTTAATACAATTTTCACAAAACCGGAGGTAAAATTCCCGTATGCTTGAACGATCTCAATTCAGTAGTTCTGCAAAAACTAACCCTAAAAAAACTCTTTTCCTAAACTGAAGGTTGATACCCGTTCTTAGTAATATATATAATACGGATTCTATCAGTTTTACTGGAGGCATTTTAAAATTACGACGAAAAACATGTATGTGCCCTTAATTTTAGATTTGAGTATACTTTAGCAATGTTACTTTTTTTTTTCGTGATAACAGAAATTAAATAGGTATTTTTTTTAGGTGTTTGCATGCAGTGATGTACTTTCTTTACAATGCTATAATACATAAGAATCTCGAAAACTCGGCCTGCAATAACCCGACAGTTCGGGTAACTCCAGCACAGGGAGGGCGAACCTTTTTGGGTCAACGTGCCATTTTTTCCAAAGAAGTGTCTAATGACGTATAGACGTGCCGTCAAATAATTTTGTCTTGGGATTATTGGGAAAATAATAAAACTAAATTCGAATAAAACACAAAACTCTATTTACTACGAAAAAGTACTTTTTGTGCTGCATAGTTATAAATGTTTTAGTTATTCGTGTGATTCTCAAATTAAAGTTAACATTAGTGTGACTTCTGTTGTTACAGATAGGATGACAAATGACTTGTTAGAATTGTAAGATGTTACTTTTTGTAGAATGCATGCTAAATTTGAGTCATCTGCCAAACGGTTTTTTAGCAATTAATTATTTTGTGTGTGTGTGTGTGGTTCACTTTTTTTGACAAGAGGGTTTGTGATTTGTTTCAAATTACCGTTTTACTGACGATGTTCTGCGTACCAAAAAACAAACTATTCCAGAACACAAAAAAACACATACCGCTTTGTCGCCTTTTCTAATGCCGCGTTTCTCGGTCCACCAAATTTGAAATTCTTTGTTACACTAACTTGTACTTTTTGTTCTTTTGATGAACTAGCCATGTTAAACAACAGTTAAAAATCGTAAATATAACACAGGTAAGTTTTAAAATATAGTTGAGTCAATGAAACTGACTGTGCTATGCGTAGACAAACTTTACATCAGAAGCAATTGTAGTCCACAACTTAACTAAGGCAAGACAAAAACGAGTGCGCTCCCCCAACCACTCGCGTTTGTTCGTAATACTTTATAGTGATCTTTGAAATTTTTAAAAATAAAATGCAAGCAATTTTGATCACTGAAGTGCCAAAAATGTTGTGTCGCGTGCCACTGGTTCGCCATCCCTGCCCTAGCAGGTCGAAATGAATTTCAAAACTATTGCACAATTAGTGAAAAAATCCCGTTAAATAATAATGTTCAGGAGACTAAAAACTCTCCTAAAATCTGACTTAGTACCGCTGTAAAGGTTATCGAAACCACCCTTGAGGACTTTGAGCAACAAAGTGCATTAGCAATGGACTTACTGTTTCTTTGTCATCTTCCTGGTGAAGCAGCAAAAAGCAGAGTTCAGTACAGAAGTCAGAACATCACACATTTCTTTCAAGAGGAGTTGCCAGTTCTTGTAAAGTCGGGTATTTAATTTTCATTATAGATAGCTTTATGCCTTCAGAAAGTATTTTTCTGAAGTGAGTGTAATCAGGTGAATTACTGAAAACTATGTATTCATTAATTTTCACTTCCATGTAGTTAATGCTCTACGCCTTTAAGGCATCCGACTACGTTCGAAACCATGATTTTCCAAAAGCATACAAACGAATATTTCTTTTAATATTTAATGTCACTTAGATTAGAATATACGTATAAAATTGTTTTCAGAATATCATCATCATAAATAAATCATTTAAGTGCAATATTTTGGCAAAAATTAACTATTTTCAAAACATTCTCCTGATATGAAAAATTATTTTATAATAATAATAATATTTTGCGTACATATAGCCAAGACTTCTACAGAGAGTCTGAACAAGGATTTTTTGAAAAATTCACGTTATTTTCAGAGTTATTAGCAATTGATATAATTACCGGTGTTTTTTGTTAAAATTTTCCCCACTCTTATATACTAAAATATGGATAAAAATACACTTATGGACAAAGAAAGTGCATGAAGAAGGAGTCGTGTCAAAATGAAACGAAATTTTACATAGATAATGACTACTTTGATATAAGTAAATGAGATTAGAAAATCTAAGAAAAAGGATAATTTATTTCAGAGAAAAAGGCAAAAGAACTGTGGATTTAATACTCTATTCAACCCCGTGTAGCACGATGCTATACGAGTGGGCATTGAGGCATACAAGTTCTATATGATGTCTTGAGACGTTTCGCTCCATGTTTGCTGTAACCTTGCCTTTAGTTCGTTCAAACTCATGGGATGCCCAACTCGCCATCCCAAAAGGTCCCAGATATGATCGATTGAAGACAAATCTGGGGATCGGGCAGGCGAGGGAAGGAAAGTAACAGCGAGGAGACAGCCTTGTGACACTCTTGCCGTGTGAGGCCGAGCATTGTCTTGTTGAAAAATGGCTCCTGGGAGCCGTTGCATGAGTGGCAACGCATGTGGTTGCAGGATGTCATGCACATACCGCTGGGCTGTCATGGTGCCACGAATCAATACTAGGGGTAACCGTGTATTGTAGGCAATTGCATTCCATACCATCATACCAGCTGTGGGAGCGGTGTGTTGCTGTAAAGCAAAGACAGGATTGAGGCGTTCACCACGGGTTTTCCACACACAAACACGATTGAATCTGGATTCGTCGCTAAAGACGACCTAGTTCCATTCCACTGCAGTCCAGCTTCCTCGTGCGCGGCACCTCTCCAAACGGAGGTGTCGATGGGTAGACGTCAAGGGCATCACACGTAATGGGCACCACGATCCCAAATGTCCTTCAGCCAGGCGCCTTCGTATGGTTCGAGAAGACACAGGGGCCCCTAGTGAAAGTGCTACCTGTGCATGGAGGGCAGCCGATGAAGCAGTTGGCTGTACGCGTGCATTTCTTACGATGAGGCGGTCTTCTCGACGACTGGTCTGTGGAGGGTGTCCGGGGCTTGGTCTTCATGTAAATTACCTCTCTCGGATCCACTGGCCCCAACACCTCCTCACAACACAATCAGAGTGGCCTAATTGACGAGCAACACGCCTAGAGGACCACTCACCTTGCATCATGCCGATGATTCTTTCCCTCTCAAACTGCGACAGCTGCTCATATTGTCTTCGAAAACGGCGTAAAGGCATGTCTACCTCAGCTCTTTCCTTGTAAACGATTCAGCACACTCAAACAAGCTTTGGTTACCTGTTTTACACTCCATGGAGAACGACGTTAACGCCCTCTCCCGGCTGTACGTAATACGCAATTACGCTGCATTTCTAATCATTTTCATATCTCCCCGACATGTACCTTTTTGCCAAGTTTCGTTACGATCCCGCAATTATTTCTTGGTGCGCTAATTTTTTTGTCTATGAGTGTAGTTCAAAAATCCTTGTTCAGGCTCTGTTCAGAGGTCTACGCTATATATAAGCAAAATATTATTATTATAGAATCATTTTCCGTAAAAGGTGAGTGTTTTGAAAATAGGTAATTCTATATTAATTTTTGCAAAAGGTTACATTTAAATAATTTTTTATTGTAAAAATAGTTTTAAAACAATTTTATACGCGCATTCTAATCTAAATGGCCCTAAATATTGAAAAATATTCGTTTGTACGCTTTTGCAAAATCGCAGTTCCGATCGTAGTCGGATACCTTAATAAAAAATACGTTCTCTTTTCCTTTATTTAAGATTTTTTTTTCTATTGTACCCCTAAAGCAAACAATGTATTAGAGACCGATGCAATATTTTCTGAGGAAACACAAGTTCTTATTCTTTTATAACCCCTTTCTCGATAACCCTGCCTTTTCATGGACCCGGCTACCTTTCAGTCCACACTAAGCCGAGATTTCAGATAATTACCTCATTCATTTGTTGCCAAGGTAACCGAGTGGTCATGTTCGCAAAATCATGGCCTGCGTTAATTTCGTCGAATCATAAAGGTCCTTGTGCTGCAGAAGACTCACTGTGTAGAGAGGCTGATGCATGTGAAATCTGTCTGAGATCAAAGTCCTCACGATGGCAGTTAAAGTCTGAGGTGCTAACTCAGACGTCGTCCTAGTCACACGACCATGGTACAAAATTTCGGGGCTCGTAAACAAAAGTCCTGGTGTTTCTTCAAAGCGCGATATTAATGAACAGTTAATAAATAAGGAAGATATTCTCCCTACGAGAAAATATCTTTTATATATGAGAAGTGGAAAATTTTTAAAAAATGTAAGATTTAAATGTAAGATGTATAAAGAGAGAAGATAACCAAAATACACATTGTTTCTCTTTAAGTTTTATTACATTGCAATTCAAATTTTATTCTATTTTTAATCATATCTTGTATTTGATAAATTTTATGATTATAAATGTCAAAAATTTTTCATCTGTTCTGGACTCTATTTTCTTTCTTTCTTTAATGATAGCGGTAGTTTGGTGGTCAAGGTAACAGACTTGTGGCTGGCGTGTCATGAGTTCGAGCCCTGTACCACTGAAAATCCGCCTTGTAGAGGAGTGATGCGCGTTAAATCTGTCGAGAGCTCAAACATCCTTCCGTTAGTGTGGTGAGGTAGTTAGGAGAGTGGTGCCAACTCAGATGTCATCTTCGTCATTCGACCATGATTCACAATTACGAGGTCCGTCACCAAAAGCCCTCGTGCAGCTGAACACACAAATGCAACATTAATATTGTCTCCCACCCTCACTCTCTTTCTTTATAAATCCAACTGTATATTTAATACATTGCTAATATTTAGTCGTAACTATGGGAAAGTTTTGTTCTATTTTTCACAAGCTATATAAAACAGAATTTGTCGATAACAAAATATTTTTCAAAGATGGGTTTTGCTGTCACTTTTTTATACAGTAGAGTCCAGTAAACTCTTAGCACTCGATAATCTGTCAGTCTGGATAACTCGGCTACACCCTTGCAGGTCGAAGAAACACCGTGTGCAGAACCATTCATTATGTCCGATGCAGAAATTAAAAACTGCCACAGTCTTTAAAAAATGCCGGAAAATATTGAAGACGTTAACGTTAAGAACACCGTTCAAACTTCTGAAATATCACATAATGATGAAGTGAGTGAGTGAATATTAACGCCGCACTGTTCAGTGACACGAGGACTTTTGGTGACGGATCTCGTCATTTTGAACCACGGTCAAGTGACGAGGATGACACCTGAGCTGGCACCACCTCTCCCAGCTACCACATTACACCAGCGGGAGGATGTTTGGGCTACCGACAGGTTTTACGTGCTTCGCCTCCCTACACGGGGGATTTTAGTAGCACTGGTCTCGAACTCATGACATGCCTGCCACGATCCGATACCTTGACTTCTAGGCTACCCCGGCCACCACATAATGATGGACTAAGGCTGCCGAAATCGCCATTAGATATTTTGAACCACAAGGTGCGTCGGTAATGGTCTTACTGTTCCTTCGTTGTCTTCGTGATAAAGCAACAAAACGCAGAGTGTAGTGCGGAAGACAACATTACATTACGCATTTTTTTTAAAAAAAATTGCCAGGTTTTGCAAAATTGGTTACTTAATTTTCATTATAGACAGTTTTATACTTTTATGAAGTATTTTTCTGAGGTGTGTTTAATCGGATAAATTAGTGTATACTAATATATTAGTGTATTTATTAATCTTCATTGTTGTGTAGTAAAAGCTCTATGCCTTCATAAAGTGCGTACTTTTTCTTTACTTAAGGGTGTATGGGTAGTTTATTCCCTCTCGTATTCTGAAACAAACAATATATACAAGTGCAGTACAATATTTTCTGAGAAAACACTCTTACTTATTATTTTTAATCCCGTTTTCTGTAACCCGGTATTTTTGCAAATTCGGCCACCCTCCAATCCACATTAAGCCGAGTTTTCTGGACTCTGTTGTATTATCATAGAACATTTCACACACAGACAAAGAAATATTTATATTTTTTCCCTACCTGAAGTGGTTATTGCATTCTAATTGCCGTAGAATCCGTCGTACAACGCGCACTTTTAACGCAAAAAATAAGATCGAAATTTAAGGGTGTGCGTGATACACTGAGTATAAAAGTTGAGAGCATTAAAAATAATAAAAGAATGAGCACAGAAAAAATTAGACTTCTACATATATCGAACCACTGTTTATTTAAAAGAAATGGCATTCCCCATGAGCTTAAAGGTTTGAAGTTCAAGAAATATACTATATTTTCTATAAAGCTTAGAATAATACCTCGAATAAATGACTTCAAAACAACAGCATTGCGCACGCACATTTCAGGTTTCTTCGTTAGAAAAAGGGGGTGCGTGGCGTTACGGCCGGTTAGAATATACGACGAATATTTCTGAAAATTAAAAATTACGGCTGAAAAGTATAGGTGCGCGTTATATGCCGGATTTTACGGTACCTAAAATGACTATTTGACTCCTACTTATCCGAGAAACCCGATTATAAAACTGAAAAAAATTATTTATTACAAATTGGTGATCTTACCTGGTACACAAACCACCTTCCACTAGTAGGAACACAATCAGCATTATTCAGACAAGAACATTGGTTCATATAATCTTCTGCATACCTTCCTGGTGGATAGATCGGATCCCATCTGCAAGGATATTCAGATAAAGCAATAAAACTTGTTATGACTTAACATGAGAGAGAGAATCGTATATAAGTTAATATTCATTCATTAAATCACTGTTACTTTTTCAATTTTCCCGCAATGCGCATAAAGTCTAAATTAGCATTTGAGGAATAAGAAAAGACTGTAAACAGCGTTCGGTAGGCTTAAATGCGACGGGATGCTAGCATTAAAATTAACGTCGATTGAATTCAAGTGAGAGAAAAATGAGCTTTAATCCAAAACAAGCATAGATATATTATTAACAACATAAGGTAATGAGTATCAACAATTTATCAATATATTTTTTAAAAAAGCTAAAGTATCTTAAGGCTATTTTCGTCTAATGTTAAAGAATAGGACCCAAATTCGGAATCTTTTTTCAGATATATAAAAGTACTCAATCACATTAATATTATATTCTAACTTCACTATCCTGTAAATAATCACTAATTTTGTCATATTTTTATCCGAGTTGACACATTTTTTTTCTTATATAAAATGTGTTTCGCAATTTTTTCTCCTATACCGTAATGCTAAATGAGCTATCCTTTTGCATGTTAAAAGGAAAAACTAATTATTTAGGAAATATTTTGAAATTTTAAAAACACTCTATTATAAACAAATGCATGAGTTACAATGTCACACATTTTTATAAAAATTGCGGCATTTTTTCTGTCTGAAAATGTGATCCGCGTTAAGTTCACGCTCTTGTGCATATGGCGAAAATAGCCACAAGACAAAGAGGCACTTTCGTACGACTGGGATGGTACATCCGCTCGGTATGAGTAAAGGCGTAGTGGGTGCGACAACAGCAGAAGTGTACCAGGTACCAACAAGGGCTAATTAAATCTTACAATTATATCATCACTAAAATATTACAGGGTGTCCCAAAAATACTACCTAAGCTCTACACAGCTAGATTCCTTGTAGGAAGTTAATAAGAATTGCACAGATAACAATACGTACACGATCCATAGTTAACGAGAAAAAGATGGTAAATGAAATTACATGGTGAGGAATTAATGATAATGTATGATGGTTCGTGATGGGGTTCCGGTGCATTTCTGAGCCCCTGAACATGATTGGCTGAATATAGAATTCCCCGGTTTCTGGATTAGACGTAGGATTCTATGGCCGCTATGGTCACCAGATCTCATTCCATTAAATCTTTTGCTAAGGTGTATTTTCAAAAAATTGGTGTATAGAGACTTGCTACCACACAAACGGGCAAAGTTGCTCTTCTGCATTTGGTGCCTCCGCGCTGCTTCGATGGACACATATGCACTTATCCATTCCCCTGTATGCTCAAGCCTTTCTAGCCATTCATGGTGGACACTTTGAACATCTGCCTTTATAAATATGGGCAAATATTGTTGTTGATGTGCCTAATATGTGTACGACGTCATACTTTGTTTTTCGTATTTTTCTCGTACTATGGATCGCATAGCTGAAGTTCTTTGGGCATTTTTTATGTTTGGGCACTATTTTTGGGACACCCTGCATATTTTATACTGAAATCTATCTGTGGAGTATCTTGGAGGAACATGGAAACACGTGATTGTTGTTTGCATTTGAAATGGGCGAGAATAAGAGATCCAAAGCGTAATGTTATATCTGAAAAAATATACATTTAAGCTATATCCTCACCTATTTTACAACGAGTATAATAGAAATGAAAATATTATCTCAGGGAAAAATTTTGAATGGAAACTGTCAAAAATAAATGCCTTTAACCTTTTATATATACCGACAGTATTTATAAGTACCACTCACTTTAAAATTACATAGATTAACCATTTTTACGAATACTCTGACGATACTTAGCAGAAATATTCTTTTAAATCCACTCTTCCAAGAGATATGGCAGCACGGGTTCTATGATGAGTATTTTAACGGGAAAGGCGAACAGTTTTATACCAGAAATTGAGTTTTCAGCTGACATTTTGATCAGATTGCGAAGATTGTCATTTTTGTTCCGAAAAAGTAGTTAATGTCAAAAGGTGTCTTTTTTTTGTATGCTAATGAAGACCTTCGAAAGCGATTTGAGTATTTATTTTAATTAAATAGTGTATATAATTAATTTTACATCTGAATATCGTTAATGAATTAATTAGCTCTAACGAATTAAATTTTCCAAATTTGAGTATTTTGTTTATGTATATTCCTTAATTTTCAAATTAGTAATACAAAAAAAAAATTATTGCATGAAAAAAAACTGCAGTAAATCATATAGCGGTAGATAAAGGGTTAAGTGTGAGATTTAATTAAACATTGTTAGTTTTATTAATTTTGATTTTGAAAAACATTCACACCTGAAAAGAGAGAAATATGATATTTTATGACATTTAAGAACACGATTTTTATACTAACAAATTAGTAAAAAAATAAAAGTCTTAAAATGTGAATAAGAAAATATAAAGATATCTTTTTTTTTTACTTACTTTTCTTCCTTATTACAGATAGTCGGTCCAGTCAATTCGATAGCAATTGGAGGGTATATGAATGAGATGCAGAAACGATTGCTGTATGTACAGAAATAATAAGGGATGTACCCATATTATTGAGCTTCCCTGATGGTACAGTGGTTAATGACGCTGACTGCTGTGACCTAGAGCCTGTGCTCGAATCCTGGAGAAGGCATGGCTGTTTGTAAATGTATAGTGCCTGGGCGGCATGGGGACAATCTAAATCGTGAAGCTGCAAATCATCTCGGGAGGTTGGTGGAAGAAAATGAGTGGCGGGAGACTCCTGGACATCCACCAAGGTGTTTTTCTTCAAAATAGGGATGGAACTGAGCCAAACCGTATTGACCTCTGCATGGCGCTTAAAACTACGGCTAAAACGAAAGGCGTTAAAACTAGCCCCTTGTCAAGATTAATTTCGTGGCCCTTGATCTGATACTGTCGATCGGATGACATTAGCAACTACTGCAGAGCCATATTCTAGATATGAATAAGAAATAAGAGTTTTATATTAAAAAGAGTTGTAAAAAATCATTCTAAATAACACATAATTATAAAACGGAAGCAGAGAAGAAAGATTCAAATTTTATTTACATAAGGAAATGACTATATTATAATATAGAGCTCATGTATAATCACATTGCTGCAACTTCTTATCGCTCTCTTTAGGTAAGCCAGCGCTTCTCAAATTGGGGGACACGCCCCCTGGGGGGGCTTAATAACTCTATTAGGGGCATGGATATATTGAAAAGTCGAAAACAAATGATTAATTTAAAAAATTATTAATTTACTGAAATTAAACAGAATACACATTCTAGTATAATAAGGAGTAAAGTACACATTCACACTGATATAATACACATAAGAATGTATTAGTCCTTTACAATGGGTTTAATAATTAATTTAACAATACTAAGTTAAGAACAACATTTTTTTAAAACTACCAATGGGTTTGTCATATATAAAATTATGTGCAAAAATTACACTTACTTTGTACGGTTTGGAATTAGGCCCTTTACACAGTTGATTAAAAGTTACGCGATTCGCTTCCCCGTGCCACCGTTTTTCACGCATATGTGATTTATTGGGAGGGGGGTGAGAAAAGGAATAAATAAGCAAATCCTGTGAAATAAGTAAATACTTAGCAAGCACTGCCAAGCCTTCCAAAATCTTCGGAATTGCATTTCAAATCCTTCTGAATAGTTTTTTGGATAGCAGTGTTCAGGAGACATCATACTTCGGAAGGACGTATATATACGTCCGGGGCAATTTCGCTTTGGCTGAGCGAGCTGTTTTTGTACACCGGTGGCGCTTAAGAGGTTAAAGTCGTATTGTAACATTAACGTCAGAGTATAGTATTATTGATTTCAATAATTCTTATTGTATGGCGGGGGGGTGCGATGAAAATCATGACTGAATATTGGGTCGCATATATTGAAAGTCTGAGAAGCACTTGAGTAAACTATACATAAATATCGATAAATGGTTTTATTTTATATGAACAATTCTTCAAGCTTTGCTCTGATGTATGATACGAGAAAGAAACATTGCAGCAACTCTCTCGTACTTATATAAATGCAAGATCGCTTACCTCGTATTTATCTAAATGAAAGTTAGTTTCTGCAATATTTGTATAACTTACTAAAAGCTATTGGAATGAAAATCCCTCTACCATTTAAAAATATAGCTAGCCATTCCGAAACGTAGAAAGACTTGGATTGGATTATAGTTGGGCCCCGATTCAACAAATTCATCAGGAATTAACGTTTTATTCGTTATTTCGGGGTTATTCGTAACATCGGGGTCCCACAGTGTAACGTGTTTATCAGCGGGCCTTTACTAATCCTCTAGGGCAAAGCTATTTCTTTTAAATGTTTTATATTGAAAGCTTTCTCCCGAAGAATAAATACACCGTTTATTTAAATAAAGGCTTATATTTAAGCATTAACTTTTAGGTATGTGAGTTAGAAGAGATTGGTTAGAAGTTCAAAGTTAGCAGAAAGTAATTGAGAACTAGTCGATAGATACGTTCGACGATTAATTGTTTAATAATTAAAGATTGTTAATTGACGATTTAGTCGAGAAGTTATAATTGGATAATAACAAACAGAGGTTGAATAGCTAAGAATGGAACTATGGTATTTCAGACGTAGCTGACCAAATAGTTCTAAGCGTAAGTTAACTAGATTATCATCAATTATTAAGTATCCTTTCTACTGTATAGTTGCTTCTATACTTGACAGAAGTGTGCATTTCGTGTCCTGGTTTGATGAAATTAAGTTAAAGAGTAATAAACTAGATTTGTTCTGAATATGGCTGATTTTTCTTCCAAACCCCAAACACCAGTAAACGGAACGGCCCGTTTATTACAAAAGAAATACAATTTTTTTTACTTTAACCTTTTAGAAATTCTATAATAAATAACTGCACAAAAGATGTTCATAATTAGAAACTACAAACTTTTTATTCAGTAGATAAAATACTACAAGTGAATTATTAAGTACTTGTTCATTGGACATTTTAAAATACTGACTAATTGGTGTTTGAGAATCTTTTTTTTTTGTTTCCTGATTCAAAAAAGATTTATTTTTCGACTTTATGAGGAGAAGAAAATTCTGTGTCATTTACGTCCTGCAGCGTGAGATACGTTTTCAGTATCCAAACAATGTAAAGCATTAAAAAAATTCCGCAGTTTTGATAGGAGTTTCATTAATAATTTTTGCATCAGAATAGCAACCCATTGGCTCCGACAAATCTCAGCAATTTCCTCAATTTCACACAATTGCACAAAATTTTCTGCAAAACCATGTGCATAATAAACCTCACTTCTCTCAAGAAAGAGATCAAATGATAAGAACTTTTAAAAATATCTCCAGCATTGTCGAGTGGGATAAGAAAAATGAATTTCTTATCCTATTTAAAACTGACACGATTGACTACTCCTGATTCATCTCTACCCGTAATGTTTAATAATGGGCTACATCTTTATTCGTCGAAATTTGATGCTCGCAAGAAAAGCATTTTTCTGTTCCGGCCAAAAGGATAAGTCATTTAAAAAGAAATCCAATTTTTTTCTAATCTAGACTAATCAAAAAAAGTTTCGGCTGTTGAAATAAATGAAGATTTATAAATCGTTAAATAGGGAATTTTTTCCTTCTTTTTAATTGGGGGAAAATAAAAATTTGTTAAATCACGAAATTGGTTAAATTTCAGTTGGTAAATCGGGGTCCGACCGTATTTTCATTAACATTATAGAATAGCTTATTGAACTATAGGCAAAGATCTGATACCATTCCCGAAGAAAAAAATTTAGTGGTGGCACTTTTTTGTATTGCAGAGAAAATGACTTAATACAGAAGCACCAGTGGAGTAGAATTTAAGTGTAAAATATAAGAAGACTTAATAAAAATAATATTTCAGCTTTTTTTTTTATGATTATTGAAATAAATTTTAGTAATGTACAAATTCAAATATTCTTTTAGGTAAAACCAATCAGACTTTTTACTGTGAATCAACAGTATCAGCTTTATAAAAAGCATTCGAAACTATTTGAGTATGTATGTGTGTTGCCATGTTGTATCAATTTGATATGTTAAATCTTTATTTTCTATCATAATTTTGATACGTATTAGAAGTAGCTCTGTCGGGTTGGGGGCTTAAAGTTAGCGTGGCCTTCTCGTAAGCCTAAAATTGTGAATTCGATCCCAGCTGGATTCGATAGATTTTCTGGAGAAGAAAATAGTATTCATGTATGCCATATGATTATAGTACATGTAAAAGATCCCTTGGTAGCTATTTGGCACCTGTACTTTTAGTAAAATTAAATCACGGCAATATTTAGCATCCAACAAGGGCTTGAATTAAAATTAATTCAAGCTTCAAACATTTGGTAACGAGAACCACCAATAGATGGCACTACCTCTTAAATGGCTCTCACTTTTGGGAGGGGGCTTCCCGTGTCTGCAAAAGCTTGTGTACCAAAAAAAAGAAGAAATAACTCTAGAATTCTGAATTCCAATAGGTTTTTCACTGATAAATAGATATTCTTCACTGTCAAGAGCAACTTCGGAGGCAAATAGATGCAGTGCGCGATTGACATCCTTTTGCTTTTTATATATGTTCTACTTTTAAAAATAAGCAATTTATTTTATAAAAGCCTTTTCTTCGGAAGCACGAATAAAATCTCATTCTATTTCGCATTTTTTAAGGTATCCAATTACGTTCGGAACCGTGATTTTGCAAAAGCGTTTAAATGGATAATATTTATATTTGGTGTCACTTGTATTAGAAAATGTATATAAAATTGTTTTAAGAATATTACTAAAAAATTATTTAAGTACAATATTTTGACAAAAAATGAATATAGAACATTTTCAAAATATTCTCCTTTTTTGAAATGGGCTTATCCATGTCTTACGACAACAGAGGGGAGAAATTTTAAGAAAAAAAACCCTAATAATTATTTCAATTGGTTGTAACTCTGAAAATAACGTGATTTTTTTAAAAAAATAGTTCAGACTCTCTTGAAAAGTCTTTACTTTATATAAGCAAAATACTACTATTTTAGAAGCATTTTTTATAAAAAGAGAACATTTTGAAAAATTTTTATTATAAGTTAATTTTTTGCCAAAATATTGTATTTAAATAATTTTTTGTTAAAATGTCCTTAAAACAATTTTATACATATATTCTAATCTAAGTGACACTAAATATCATGAAAATTATCCATTTATACGCTTTTTTAAAATCACGGTTCCAAACGTAGACGGATATTTTAAGAAATGCAGAAATTAAAAAATTGTAACATGTATGACAATCAACATATTAATTTTTTGAGACAATAGGAGTGAAAATTTGACTGATTACCACCTCAGTAAGAGAAAACTGAAATACTTTTCATAAATTACATATTGTTACGAATTTTGTACAATTAATGCTTAATTTCATCTTAAAATAGTGTATATAATTTATATCTGGATGTTTAGTACGTTAATATTACTTTCTGTTGTATTTGTTTATGATGAAAATTGTAATATTCTCAAGCAACACCGTCCCTTACATGATAATGGCGAAATATGGGCGATACAACCAAATTAGCATCATTTTTGGTGACCAAATTTGGCGACCATATGGATCCTTCGGGAAATCACTGAAGAAAACTATAACATCACGGTCTGTGATGTAAGTGAATTTTTCGAGAAAGCACTAGAAGATAGCCTCGTGGACTCTAAATAGCTGCTGTTCACTGAAACTAAGTCAACATTCAGCTGTTGAAGGTTCACTTGCAGATAAGTTTTAACGTTACGTATTTTTACTTTTAGACTTTGGTAGTTGTGTCTGAGCGTTAAAGAAGTGTGTGTGTGTGTGTGTGTGTGTGTGTGTGTGTGTGTGTGTGTGTGTGTGTGTGTGTGTGTGTGTGTGTGTGTGTGTGTGTGTGAGTGAGAGAGAGAGAGAGAGAGAGAGAGAGAGAGAACCTTCTGGAACTTATTGTGCAAGTTTTACTGCTGTTTCCTGTATTTTATATAGGGATTGTTTTTCTACAATAAATTCCATCGCTCAAAAAGAACTCTTATGATCTTTGAGCCTGGTAGCATAAAATCCATGAACCCTGATCTCCCTATATAAATATACTTATAAATACATCTGTTTCTCTCAAATTTTCAATCGTTCATAAAATACTTTCTATTCATCCATTCAAGTTCAAATACATTTTTAAAACTTGTAGTGGATGACACTTGATGCTGATACCGTTTTTAAAAATATTTTAATTCGTTAATTTTTTTATTATTTAATTTTAAATTTATTCTGCGTTATTACCGTCGAAGTTACAACTGGTTGCAGCAACAGATGGCCCCAATACATTTTTCTAACGAAGTAGTAATTGACTTTAAAAAAATTATGTTGCTTGTTTTAAAGTAATTACGAGTCATGAACTATGTATTAGTAATACAAGAGCCAAATTTTTATCTATGTAAATTATTCATCTTATATAAAAATACAAAGTATTCATTTAAAAATAGCAAATTTTAACTGTAAATATCAATATTTTAAATGCATTATGAAATCTTTGGGATACATGCATATTTTCTTTTTATGTCTAGTAAAATTAAGTTTAAAAATAAATTTTTTAATTTACATGGCATTGATCACTGAATATTAAAACCAATAAATACAAAATTTATTTAAAAATTATTTATGAAAATAAGGCTTTTTTAGACGTTAAATGTGCCAATAATAAAAGGAATGGATTCAACCTATAAATAACATACCTAGAAACGAACTCTTTTAAAATTCTTGCAGCAAATGGATTTTAACGTAAAATTTAGTTTTTGTTTTTGTCCTCTAATAGCCAGAGAGGTAATATTTTCAAACTTAAAAATGAGAGTTCATATATGTACCAACTACAAACACAAACAAACGAGAAGTTAGTTCCGGATATGTTCGTAGAATTTAAATTCCGTGTAAAATATTAAATATTTGTTTATTCACATTTTTTCATACATATTGCATAATTTCATGGAAATATTTTTCAATATAAAAATGATTCTTTTTCTACTTCTACTGAATGTTTTATACTTTAAATATTTCATAACTGCAGAATTCCCGGAAATATATTAAAATAAAACATTTTAAGCAGAATGATGAAATCTTTTAATTATAAATGCATTATATTTTGAGAATTGTTGAATATCTTGATAAACCTGAACATATGAAAATACTGAAACCACGAGAAATAATTAAAAATCAAAGAAATCATTTATCACAATTCATTTTCAAGCTTCTGTCTAATACCTTATTTTTTAAAAAATGAAGAGTATATTTTTTGTAGTTAAAATAATTTTTAAATAAAAAGAAATAAATATATAATATTCGTTTTTTTCATGTAGCTTTGTGCAAGTACTATATAAATTTTCTCGCTCGTCTTGAAAGGCTTACAGAAATAAATCAAAACATTAGTTAAGAAGAAACAGGAGACAGTTAGACGCTTTTAAGATGTATGAAACATTCTTCATAGCATGCAGAGTGTACTTATAAAGAGCAAATATCCAGAGGTATTTGTGTTCCCCAATTATAAATTAAAAAATAGTATGAAAAATTTGAAGTCGAAAATTAAAGCAAATACAATCATTTATGAAAACCGAACAGGGGGGCGTAGCTACCGCCGTACTGGCGCCCCTAAGCTACAGGGGCCCCAACATGTGTAACTAGAGTCCCACTAACATTGCTGCCGTATCTAAAAGACGTCCCTGAAGGAATTTTCATACAGGGCCCCTTCAGAGCTTGCTACGGCAGTGGAACCAAAGTTCATTTTTAATATATCTACTTTTTAAACTTTTCCCTAGTAAAATATTTGTGTAGGAAATTATTTAGAAAATCATAACTTGATAAATAAGGTTTAAAAATTGATTTAACCTCTTATATAAAAGTTCAATTTTTCCCCCAAAATGTTTTAAAAATTTCACATTTTTTTAATTGCGCATAATTAAGCCTAATACATAACACACAATACGAAAATAGAAGAATTTTATTTTAATTTTCGACTTTAAAGTTTTCACACTATTTTTTAATTTATAATTGTGGTACACAACTACCTCTGAATGTTTGCTCTGTATAAGTACCCTCTGCATGCTGTGAAGAATGTTTCATGTATCTTAAAAGAGTTTCTCTCATACTTACGAAAAAATTTCATGTTCGTACCTTTTTTTCAAACGGTTGAAGATTGTGTGTATGTGTACACATATATATATGCACACACAATTTGAAGCACTGTGTAACACTAAGTGTTACATTGCAATGGGGGCAGAGATAATATCTGCTTTTTTGAATTATCTTTTCACTTTCAATTATTCTCAAGCAACAAATATCATAGTGCCTTGCCAATATCTGTACTTTATCGAATAAACTCCTCTTTTTAGTGAAAAATTCCCACCTTCGCTACAAAAAAGGTCCCGGATGAGAAGTATTCCAATACCATGGACTAACTGTAAAAACATTAGCACTAATAATCTTACTATTGGAATTAAAAATGTGTTCAAATCCAAGATAGAAGGAAAACACCTATGTCCGTACGCTATACGGGCAATCCTGTTACGGGGGAAGGGAACAGGGACATCATATACTTTCAAATAATCGATTTTTCAATTTTATTTCTAAAAAATAGTGCTTATTTTTCTGAATCTAAAAATGTATAATACTTATATGTTTGTTAATAAAATAGCCCTAAAATATGAAAAATAAAAATGTAAATAAATGACCACGCCCCTTTTGACACGCCCCTTTGAACTTTAAATATGTAGTTTCCCCTGTGTTTTATCTATATTAACTTTTGATTGTTTTTTTTTCGTTTGAATGTTAACCCCGCTACTTTTTAGCCACGCTTGTGCGTGAGCTATTGTTCCAAGCTGTGTGACAAAATTTCTTACTTTAAATTTCGGTTTATGGCAATGTTTTGAACCGAGTTCGTCTATTCCGAAGTTTCTTGTGGCATACAACTACTTAATTTTACATTAATTTTCGTAAGAAATGTTTATTTTTACTTATAATTATTAATATTCATAAGATTTTAAAAGTATCTTAACTTTTTTTTTTAAACGAGTAATTATGCCAAGAATAAAAAAATTTGGCAGAAGGAAGTATAGTAGCAATCAACATAAAATGTCTAAATCGACTGAAGAATTGCTTTTGAATTCCGTGGAAAGTGCTTCTAGGAGAAAAAAATTAAAATACCGGATTTACTAAAAGAACAAGATTCTCAAAATGTAAACATAATCGTTGAACTGGATTTATTATCTTCCCTTATGAAAAATCTCTTATGTTGTAAATATTGCTGTTCTTCAGAAAATTGAGCTGAGAGAAGATTTAAAAAGTCGTAGAGGTTTAGCTGTGAGTTTGGAAATAATTTGTCACAACTGTGAAGAATCGACGAGTACAATGTCATCAAAAATATCAAATAAATGTTATGATGTTAACCTAAGATTGACATATGGAATGAGAGCTATTGGAAAAGGTGAAGCTGCTGCTCGAATATTCTGTGGGCTCATGAATTTGCCTCCACCACCTGCAAAGTTTGAACGCCATAATTCTTTGTTTTTAAATGTTTTAAAAACAATTAGTGAAAGACTTCGATGAATGCAGCTGTTCACGAAGCAGTCATAGCGAATGATAATAATTCAAATATAGCTGTGGCTGTGGATGGCACATGGCATAAAATAGGCTATTCTTCATTGAACGGAGTTGTATGTGCTACGTCTGTTGAGAACGGAAAGGTTATCGACTTTGAAGCTCTCACAAAATATTGTTCTTCATGTAAGGGTAAAAACCATGTGAAAATTGTGCTAAAAAATTACGAAGGATTCAGTGGGGGAATGGAATGTCGGGGGTATTAAGTATATTTCAGCGATCTGAAACATCACGAAAAGCATGTTATACGCAGTATCTTGGTGATGGGGACTCAAAAGGATTTCTTACTATAAAAGAAGCAAAAGTATATGGCGACACAGAAGTTGAAAAATTAGAATGTGTTGGCCATGTAAAAAAAGCGTATGGGCACAAGGCTGAGAAACATTCTAAAAATGAGCAAAGGCATTAAGCTATCAGATGGGAAAAATATTTCGGGACGTGGACGGCTAACGCTTAAAGAAGTGGACTCAATCCAACATTATTATGGGCTAGCAATCCGTGAAAAAATTTGTCATCTGTGGAGAACGTGAAAAAAGAGCCATATGGGCTATTTATTTTCATAAACTAAGTACTGAGGATAATCCTCAACACGCTTTGTGTCCTCTTGGTGAGGATAGCTGGTGCGGTTATAACCGTAGCATTGTTACGGGGAATTTTATATTCACAAGCATTCTTTACCCGAGTCAATTTTATTGAAAGTGAAAAAAGTGTTTCGGGATCTCACAGAGAAGGACTTATTGAAAAAGTGCCTTCATGGAAGAACACAAAATCCCAATGAAAGTTTTAACAAATGTATTTGGGAGCGAATTCCTAAAACAGTTTTTGTTGGCATTGAAACTTTGAAATTTGGAGTTATGGATGCTGTAATTTGTTTTAATGATGGATATGTAAGTAGGATAAAAGTCTTTGAAGCTCTGGGCATTAAATCAGGATACAACACGGGCGTGCCTTACTTATAATTGATAACAAACGAATTTTTGAGGCTGAATGTATAGTAAATAAAGTGTCATTGGAAGCCAGAAATAAAAGGTCTTTAAAAAGGAAAATGGATAAACAGAATTTAGATGAAGAAAATGAATACCAATCAGGGAAATATTAATCAAATCTATAATGTAAGGAGAAATTTTTTTGTTAAGTTTTATTATATTTTTCTCGAATGTTTAATATTTTTAAATTTAGGTACACTTTAAAAAACTATTGTAGCATATTGTTTGAAACCTTTTATATATCTAAACAGGATACATGTGCATACAGTGAACAAAATATCTTTTAGTATGTGTCTAATTTTTTGAAAATTAGATTTTATATGTAAAAAAACAAAATTAAGATTTTCATAATTTTAAGGTTTTTATGATTATTTTTAAGAAATTATGCAATTATATAAATATAATTAGTTAAAAACAGATTCATTATGTTTAATATGTTACTTTTATATATATTTGTAAATTTTTTTGTATATTCAAAGAATATTTTTGTAAGAAATGGTACCTATACATGAAAATATGTATTACAAGATCTCGAAAATTATGTTCAAGTTAACTAAAACAAAGGGAAAAAAAACATATGAATTTAAAATTACTTTTGTAACTCTAGAAAATGGTTAAGGATTATTATTAGTCATATAAAAATAGGCAAGGAAATACTAATTAAGTGTATAATATGTGAAAATATTGTTTTTTTAGTTTTTTCACTTTTTTCTCAAAAGCATATTTTTTTGCATTTAAGTACATTTTTAAAAAAAACTATTGCACTGTATGATTCCTGATTTTTTATACTTCTATACAAGATGCCTATGCATATAGTGAACCTAATTTTTTTCCTATTAAAATAGTGCCTAATTTTTTAAAAATTGTTTTATGCATAAAAAAGCAGAAAAATAAAAAAATTTCAAATTTCAAAGTTTCATAATTTTTTTAAAGAAACTATACTAAAATTTTACTAAAAAAGGGTTTCACTGTATTTTATGTATTGTTTTATATATGTGTAAAAAATATTTTGCATAAAAAAAAGGATACTTTTTTAAAAAATGGTACCTAAACATAAGTATATATTACGAGTTCTCAAAAATTATGTATTACTTTAATTAAGTAGTAAAAAAAAAAACTTTTGGAGTAAAAAGTTATTTTTGTAGTTCTACAGAATAATTAAATTATTCTTATTATAGACATAAAAAAATCTAAGCTCTATTGGAAATTTTAAATGATATATGTCTCATAAACAAAGGGTCTTAATTTTGGCATTTTACTCTTTCGAGCATGTCCTGGTTCCCTTATGACAGAGATTAACAAATTGTTAAAATGACACTAGCCTCAATTATCTCATTTTTTTAAAATTTTATGGATTTCTTGTACGATTTTGTATTTTTAATAACCTAGCTCTTTACTAAAGGGTGTTTTTTAGAGGTATAGAACTTTAAATTGCAATAAAACAACGATGTATTATTCGATTGACATGAATTTTTTTTATTCGAAAGATAATCTTGTGGCATTACATTTTAAGTATGATTTCTGGCATAGGACTGGCTCGGATGTAGTCCAACCTGGACGTCCAATTTTCGATGACTTTTTCCAACATTTGTGGCCGTATATCGGCAATAACACAGCGAATGTTGTCTTCCAAATGGTCAAGCGTTTGTGGCTTATCCGCATAGACCAATGACTTTACATAGCCCCACAGAAAATAGTCTAGCGGTGTTAAATCACAAGATCTTGGAGGCCACTTCACAGGTCCAAAACGTGAAATTAGGCGGTCACCAAACGTGTATTTCAATAAATCGATTGTGGCACGAGCTGTTTGACATGTTGCGCCGTCTTGTTGGAACCACAGCTCCTGGTCATCATGATTGTTCAATTCAGGAATGAAAAGTTAGTAATCATGGCTCTATACCGATCACCATTGACTGTAACGTTGTGGCCTTCATTCTTTTTGAAGAAGTACGGACCAATGATTCCACCAGCCCATAAAGCGCACCAAACAGTCAGTTTTTCTGGATGTAACGGTGTTTCGACATACACTTGTGGAATAGCTTCACTCCAAAAGCGGCAGTTTTTTTTGTTGACGTAGCCATTCAACCAGAAGTGCATTTCACCGCTAAACAAAATTCGCTTATGAAAATCGACCATTATTTTCGAAATAAAATTGCACAATTTGAAAGCGTTGTTCAGGCGTGAGTCTATTCATGATGAATTGCCAAACCAAACTGAGAATAAATCACTTGACAGCTGTTAAATCGGTCGCCATCTTGGAAAGTAATGCCAACTTAAACTTCTATACCTGGAAAAAAACACTCTGTATATATACATTTAATGGTTATTTTGACAAATAGTCTGCTTTGAAATTCTCAATTGATAAATAGATAGATGTAATAGGTACAGATAATACGCAACAGTAATGTAATATTTGATATACAGTTGAACCCCGATTTTTAATGAACTAAGGAATTTCGCAATAGAACGAATTTTTCTCCTTCCCTGATTAAAATGAATGCAAAATCTCCTATATAATGAAAAATGAACCTTGAATTAACGAGTTATTTCTATAGCTGGAATTTTTTTATTAATTTTGTGTTACAAAAAAAATTGGATTTTTTTTTCAAATGACATATTTTTCGTCCGCTTTAGAAACAAGTAATATAAAAAAGAATTCAAGTAAATTCCTACCTAGGTCAAGAGAGAACAATTTTCTTTTATTTAATTTTTACTAAATAGTTACAATTAATATAAATATGTATATACATATGGCAGAATCACAACATTAAGTGACAAAAAAAAGCGATTATCCTTGAACTTTTTCGTTTTCCTATCTATATAGGGTGTTGGACTATTTATTTTGTTTGTTACTATTTATTCATTAATTAAATTTAATTATTCCAATAAAATAGTGCAGTAAAAAAGAAATCACATTCTCAGAAATTAGTCCATTCCATGCGGGATTCTAACCCTACGACCTTTAGAATAGAAGTCCAACGCGCTATGCATTGCGCTACAGGGACACAACGAGCAGTTTCTCTTTCTATATACGCTGTTGGAGTATTACTTTTGTTTGTTACTATTTATTCACTTTTTAATTTAATTAAGGAATTAATATTTGAAAAAACTTTATTAACATCAAGTGTCATCCATTACAAGTTTTAAAAAATGTATTTGAACTTGATTGGATGAATAGAAAGTATTTTATTAACAAATGAAAATTTGAATTATATATATATATATATATATATATATATATACATGGACAGTGAACTAATTGTAGGAATTGAAAGAAAGAAGCAAATTTCGACGGGTAGGGGGAAGAGTATTATTACACTTGATAGATGCAGATGAGTGCAACCTATCTTGTGAGTTATGAACAGGACAGGAAACTCCTTTCTTATCTCATCCAACTCCACAACGTAGGGGATTTTTTAAAGATGTTAACGACTATGTTACATTTGATGTGACGGGCTTCCTATCTGTTCAATTGAAATTCAGGAAACTGTTGATTTGTCTAAGCCAATGAATAGCGATTTTGATGCAGACTGTTACATTTTCTAATGCTTTGCATTGTTTGAAAATTAGGAAAACATTCCTTATATGCAGCAGGATATCAATGACACAGTATTTTCTTCTCTGGCTAAAGTACAGAGAAGAAAGAAAAGACTTTTATACGAGAGTCAGGAATCAAAAATGATTTTCAAACATCTATTAGTCAGTATTTTAAAATGTCCAATTAACTGGTGAGTCATAATTCATTCATAGTATTTTTAGCTGTTGAATAAAAAGTGTGAAACCTCTAACTATGGATATTTTTTGAGTAATTGCTTATTGTAGAATTTCTAAAAAGTAAATACAAAAATTTATTTTATTTGGACCCCTATATAACGAATATTCCCGATTTAACGAACAGAATGTTCTGACCTGATGAATTCGTTAAATTGGGTCCGACTGTATTTAACTCTTATGGAAATGAAAAGGGGGATATTGGAATTTTTTTCTTCTTTTTTTTTCATTTAAAGGAATTCTAGATATGGTTGAAAACTTTCTGCTTTGAGCAATTACTACTTAAAATTTATTCCAAATTATATCTTATTATAAAAATAATACTAAAAAAGAATTCAGAATTTTTTATATACATGCATACAGTCAAAATTTGATTGTACTGGATTCTATTGGGAACAGAAAAAAAAGAACAATTATACAAAAATTCGAAATGTATGTTCTTCTAAAGAGAAGATGTAACGTTTTTATAAAAAGTTAACTACACGATCAAAGATTTAAAATACAAACTTTATTTTCCAAAATGCACGTATATATTCTTTAATTATTTCTGCTATGAGCTTTAACTAATGACGGTCAATGCGTGACTTGAGACAATAAAGGGTGGGCAGCTACCTCAACTAAGGGCATGTAGAAAGATCAAGGTCACGCTAGATGGCCATGCTTTAACACAGGGAATCCTACAACGAGAAAATAACATTGCAACGTCTGTAGCTTCCCTTACCCTTAGAAACACCATTGAATGTACGACAGCTGGAAAGTCTCTTAAGAACAGCTTTTACTGTAAAAAACTGAGGAATTGTTCGAAATATGCAAATTATCTACATTTTTTTTTCCCGTCGTTTTGTGGCCTAGAAACTGAAAGCAAAAAATATTCGAGTGTGAAAGTTATAATTATAGCAGTCTGATTACTTATAAAATCTAATTTACAACAGTAGTAAATGAAAGAGTGAAAAGTGATTGCCCCTTTCATCTTGTCCCTTGTAGCAGTTGTTGAGACAAAATTTTCCAGTGTGGTGGTGTTAGCACACCAATTATTTCCTATGACCCAAAAAGAAAATGGAGAAAGGCTTATGATTTGAATTAAATTTTTTCCTGTTTAAAGGTTTATATTTATCTGTATGCTCTTCTAACACTTTATGAATGGAATGTGCTTTTCGTTCTCTAATCTACTTACTGTTCGCTTTGGTGATCCTTATCACCCTTAGTTCAAATAGTTAAAAAATATTTTTTAAAAAATGAAGCATTTTTTTTATATTTTATACTAAAATTATATACATGTGATTTAATAAATAAGTATGAACAAGTGCATGGAAAATTTCAAGAACAAAATAAAAGAGAATAGAAAAACATTTATATAATACAGGTTGCATAATTCCTTTTTTTTTTCATGCGTGTCACTTTCGTAGCGAAGAAGTTGAATATTCCTCTATTTCTTTATTTCCTGTCATTCTGTCTGAAAATAATAACAAAACTTCATCACTCTTTGATTTGTGTTTTGATTTAACATAGTCTCAAGCAATTAGAATTCCTGAGAAATATTATTCCATGATTTGCTGAATTGTTGATTTTTAAACAGAGTTTAAGACCGATTGGAGTGCCGTCACTTACCAGGAAAACATCAATTTGAATTTTAAAAAAGGAATGAAATACTTCAGTGTCTTGCATTTCATATTGTTGCGCGTTTTTTCCTCCTCGGCAGTTGAAACGTATCCTAACATTTCTCATACATGTACTGAATTTTGTTTCTTTGTAAACATTTCAGGTGTTTGCCTTCGAAAGTATTTCTTTTAATTAAAACCAATTTTAATCTTCATGAATCGAAAAAATATCACCACAATAATTAAAATAAACAAATATATATAGTTATTCGTTTCTTTTTAAGCAGAATAACATTTCTTTTAAGATCAAAGAGAAAACATTCGACAGATTATTGTTTGCAATACATCAACCTTTCATGATAATCTTACTCCATAGAGATAGAGCATCAGAAGGCCAATGACGAGGACTCATCTCAGCCACAATCCAAGGCAAATGATGATTTTCGTTGCCATCTTTCACCCATTTAATAACTTGCTGCTCAGTTCGCGCGAACCAAACACCCATATCAAGTCGTTTAACACCAGCATGTTGAGCAGCAAAACCCGTCACAAAAACATCGTCAATCCAGAGGTAAGGTACTTCACCAGATGTCGCTGCTTCGTATATCTTAGCAATTGTTGGAAGCGCTCCAAAATATGTCAATCCACTGCAATACTCAGGATATTCTTGAAATGGATAATCTTGGCGTGTTACCATCCACTTGCCAGATCGTCTAGGACTCGTACCTTCTGGAACAATCCGACATGCAAGAATATTCCCTGAAAATGAAGACTTAAGTACTTTTATAGCACGTCGAACGTCCACTATGACGTCATCGTCTGCTTTCATGATGAAAGAAGATCCTGGACAGTTTTTAAGGCCCCACCGTAATCCAGCGAGGTGTTTTGCCGTCAGATTGCTGTAGGTGTCTACAATCTCCAACGCTACTATGTCGCCATTTTGTTCTGCTTCCAACTCTACTCGTTGCTGCACCTTGGGGATTTTTGAGCGGCCAACAACAAACACTGTTTTTATAGTTGCATTCTGACCTGGTGGAAAAGATCCCCATGTCTGTCGGATGGCCCTTCGATGTAGAATGTGTGAAGGAGAGGAATGGACAATGGCCAACAAAGTCGGTTGGGGATAAGAACAAAGTTTTGCAGACCATTGAGAATAAGGGGGGATCACTATTGAAGCATGTGAAAATGGAAGTATCGACTCTTCTGAAGGTAGCTGCGACACTGCATTTTCAAACTTATCTTGTAGAATTACTTTTGAAAATATCAGAGCGAAAGTTGTAAGAAAAAAGACTGCAATGATGATTTTCTTCAAACGTAACCGGCCAATTACTATCATGTAGGAAGAAAGAGTAGTGGCGCCGTAATTGGTAAGGCTTCATTCTGAAATTAATAAGCATAGAATTAAAAATACTTATATATGTAATGAAAAGAACTAGTCAGAATTAATTTTATATAAATAGTTAGGAGATTAAGATAAAGTAAAATTTTTCTTCAATGCTTAAGAAAGCAGACATTAGATCAAATAAAACTTGCCTATATAATAGATGGTACAAACTTACGCATCATGTCATTATTATAAAAATGAGAAGCCTAGTTCTAGAAGAACAATTACTTTGTGTCCTTTTTTATTATACACGTTCCTTTCGAAATAAAAACTTTAGCTCAACGATACTAAAGGGTGTTTTTTTAGAGGTATAGAACTTTAAATTGCAATAAAACAACGATGTATTTTATTCGATTGACATGAATTTTTTTTTATTCGAAAGATAATCTTGTGGCATTACATTATAAATACGATCAAGCAAGGCGTAGATTCGTCGAATGGGCCCAAAACGAGATTGCCGTTGTTCCCGATTTTCATAAGTAAATTTTGTTTAGCGATGAAGCGCACTTCTGGTTGAATGGCTACGTCAACAAACAAAACTGCCGCATTTAGAGTGAAGCTAATCCACAAGTGTATGTCGAAACACCGTTACATCCAGAAAAACTGACTGTTTGGTGCGCTTTATGGGCTGGTGGAATCATTGGTCCGTACTTCTTCAAAAACGATGAAGGCCACAACGTTACAGTCAATGGTGATTGGTATAGAGCCATGATTACTAACTTTTTCATTCCTGAATTGAACAATCATGATGTCCAGGAGCTGTGGTTCCAACAAGATGGCGCAACATGTCACACAGATCGTGCCACAATCGATTTATTGAAAGACACGTTTGGTGACCGCCTAATTTCACGTTTTGGACCTGTGAATTGGCCTCCAAGATCTTGTGATTTAACACCGCTAGACTATTTTCTGTGGGGCTATGTAAAGTCATTGGTCTATGACCATTTGGAAGACAACATTCGCCGTGTTATTGCCAATATACGGCCAAAAAAGTTGGAAAAAGTCATCGAAAATCGGACGTCCAGGTTGGACTACATCCGAGCCAGCCGTGGCAGTCCTATGCCAGAAATCATATTTAAAATGTAATGCCACAAGATTATCTTTCGAATAAAAAAAATTCATGTCAATCGAATAATACATCGTGGTTTTATTGCAATTTAAAGTTCTATACCTCTAAAAAAACACCCTTTATATAGCTAAGAACTTTTTTTCAAACGTGGATCAGCAACACCATGAGTAAATGAGAGTAGTTATGTGAAATTAACAGTAACAGAGGTAGCACTCATATGCAAAAGAAAGTCAGATGAAACAAACAAAAATATGCATTAAATAACTATTTATTTCATTTTTGAGAAGTATAAATATATTTATCGCTTAATTATTTTAAGTTTTCTGCAATGGAATCCTAAGTAAACAAATTATGTAAAAGAAAATTTTTTGTTCAAAACATCCAAACACAATGAAAATGGTACATTGCTGTTATTAAAAACTGAATTTTTACCACTAGTTAGTTATGTTGTTGTTTCTTATTTCTTTTTACAACAGACACACAAAACATGTTGAGAAAGTTTTATGCTTGTTATGATAAACATAAGATATAAGCACATAATTAGTTGAAACTTCCTTCTAATTTTTTAACAGTTAGGTAAAATTGTTGCATTACATCCAGTTACATAACGGTATAAAAGAATATAAAATCTATAGCTTAACAATTTGAATATCTGGATAATATCCATCGATTTCTAAAACAATCATTTTATTGAATTTGAATGTATGTTTATTTAATATCCCAAGAAATTTGCTGAATATGAATTTGATGCATATATATATATATATATATATATATATATGGGAGACAACAAGGGGTCCAAGACGTTTGTCTTTCTTCTATTTTATTTTAAAACTTAAACAAAAATTAATTAAAAAGGTAGATAAGTTTGACAATGATATGCAGAAGGTAACGCCTGCTCGCGCACCTCTCGCGTTCTCTTTTCTCTTAAAAGTTTTGGTTCTACTTTCACTAGTTCAAAAGTTTCCACAGTTTCAGTTCGTGTTTTAGTTAGCTGCGCCTGCGCGCGAAGACTGCTTGGCTTTGGCTGCCACATATATATATACAGAGTGTTTTTTTCCAGGTATAGAAGTTTAAGTTGGCATTAGTTTTCAAAATGGCGACCGATTTAACAGCTGTCAAGTGATTTATTCTCAGTTTGGTTTGGCAATCCATCATGAATAGACTCACGCCTGAACAACGCTTTCAAATTGTGCAATTTTATTTCGAAAATAATGGTCAATTTTCATAAGCCAATTTTGTTTAGCGATGAAGCGCACTTCTGGTTGAATGGCTACGTCAACAAACAAAACTGCCGCATTTGGAGTGAAGCTAATCCACAAGTGTATGTCGAAACACCGTTACATCCAGAAACACTGACTGTTTGGTGCGCTTTATGGGCAGGTGGAATCATTGGTCCGTACTTCTTCAAAAACGATGAAAGCCACAACGTTACAGTCAATGGTGATTGGTATAGAGCCATGATTACTAACTTTTTCATTCCTGAATTGAACAATCATGATGTCCAGGAGCTGTGGTTCCAACAAGACGGCGCAACATGTCACACAGCTCGTGCCACAATCGATTTATTGAAAGACACGTTTGGTGACCACCTAATTTCCCGTTTTGGACCTGTGAATTGGCCTCCAAGATCTTGGGATTTAACACCGCTAGACTATTTTCTGTGGGGCTATGTAAAGTCATTGGTCTATGCGGATAAGCCACAAACGCTTGACCATTTGGAAGACAACATTCGCCGTGTTACTGCCGATATACGGCCACAAAAGTTGGAAAAAGTCATAGAAAATTGGACGTCCAGATTGGACTACATCCGAGCCAGCCGTGGCAGTCCTATGCCAGGAATCATATTTAAAATGTAATGCCACAAGATTATCTTTCGAATAAAAAAAATTCATGTCAATCGACTAATACATTGTGGTTTTATTGCAATTTAAAATTCTATACCTCTCAAAAAAACACCCTTTATATATAATATTCTTATAAAAGAAGAATTATTTTAAATGAAATGTGTATTTTTATTTTCAAGAGTATGTTTTTTGATCTTTTTTTTTTTTTTTTTATTTCCCAAAATACTATTAATTCACACATGCGAATTTCGTTCTTATTTTTATTTACTTCATTTGTCAGTATGATCTTAATCAATATTAATAATTTTTAATGGTAACTAAAATAATTTTAAAAAATTATTTCAGTTATTGGTATTAAAAACATAACAAAAGTAATACTTTCAAATATTTTTAACGTTCTCCTGCTTCCTAGAAACAAATCCTAAGTAATTTTTCAGTTAAATAATTTATATGATTCTATAAAAATGTCAATGAATGCAAGATTATTTTAACAAATTGATTCTAATATCTTTTCATTCAGGCATTATGAAGTTTGTAAGCAGAGAAATACAAAATAAATCAAACTATTCTTCCGCGGAAACAGAGAATCGTTGAATTAGCTTGTAAAAATCAGTCCTTTTACTTATAATTTTTTTTCTTTTTATATCTTTTTTACTTTCCTAACAAAGAACGTAAACACGCGTAATTTAATCTGCGTGTAAGCCTTAAAGAATTTCCATTCTAAAAATGTTATACTATTTAAAAAAATTTCAATTTGTAGAATGAAATTGATTAAAAATATATCTCTTGGAAAAATAAGTGTGGTTCTCCTAAAAAGTGAAAAAAATACCAAAAAATTATTTAGAACATAATTAGGTTGTAATCTTCAGTTGACTACAATTTATAACTAAAATCTAATTTAACCAAAATTTATAATAACTTTTATTTATGATAACTACCTCTAAAATTTCTGCTGATGAATACAAAATTAAAATATGGATGAATGTAAATTAAATTGCAACTGTCTGAGTCTACTGCATTTATAATTTTTTGTTGTAAAACTAAAACGATGCCATTGGTCAAGCCACCCGATTTTATTTTCATTTATCGTCTGCACATATTTTTTCGTGACGTAATTAAGTATTCATTTCGTTTTGAAATATGTCACTTAGTTTTGAAAAGGAACTTATAATTGAAATAAAAGTAATTAGATTCTATTGCAGAATAAAATCTTTGTACTATTGAATCGATTCTATATTTTATTTATTCCATGTAGAATACATATGTATTCTTTATATAGAAAATATCTTTAACTATAAAAATCCATTCGAAAAGAAGTTTTTCGTTTTCAATACCACGTTCTATCATTTTAACTGTATTCCGGGGGTGGGGGATGATCTTATATGTGTAAAATAATTTCTATTGCAGAAAAGGAAAGATTTAACTATCGTCTGCGAGAATGCCACAATAGTTTTTTTCCCCTCTTAAGCTCGTGGTGCAAGAAAATGCTCTTCCATCCTGAGACATATGCTCATTTTAAGCATATTAAACTGCTAAATTGACTTTCGATTTCTTTATAATGATATATCTGTGTGAGGTAATTTTGGCTGCTACAGCGATCGAGCGTTGCAAAAGCGAGAGAAGCAAAAAACGCAAGACCCTCATTATTATGAGCAACATGCTAGTTTTACGATTTCAAAGAAGCATTAATTCTTTTTTTAAGTTCCTCTGTAGATTCTTTTATAACCATATGGTTTTTTTCCTTAAAATAAATAAATAAAATGCTCCTTTAGAAAACACAGCAAATAAGAAGCAGAATGTATGAAAAATGGTATTCGGTAATATTTGATAATAAACGCCAGATATAAAAGATGGCAGTTGCAGTAATACATTATTGTCTAGCTTTTTTGAAAGATTTGCTCTTGTGAAAATAAATTTTAAATATTCCCTAGAAATTTTCTTTTCTTTTTTTAAAGAAAATTCTAAAACAGATGTTGGCAAGTTAGAAATTCCCAAACGTTCTTTTGTACATAAAATTTAAATTTAACACTAAATTGCCCAAGGAAGTCATTTTGACTGCTTTTCAATGTCAATTAGAAAAACAATTACATGTGTAATGCACAATTTCTTAGAGTTTTATTAAATATTTTTTTTCCAGATGAAGTAAATTTTTTTATTGGTAATATTTATTAATAACTTGTAATATCTGACTGTAAATAATATAAAAAATATAAAAAGTTAGTTTTAAACAAATATCTTTACATGTTAATCGTTCTTTCCCAATGCAGTCATTTTGACTACTTTTGGGGAATATAAGTACATACTAAATTTCAGTCTTTATGGTGTTAACAAAAGATTTTAAAGCTAAAGTTATTTTCTTTTATTAACACAAAACAAACAGCTAACATAAAAAAATTAAGTCAATTCCTACTTAGGCCAACTAAGAAACGTTTTATTTTAGTTACTTTTTATTAATAGTTATAATTAATATAAATATGTATGTGGGAGACAACAAGGGGTCCAAGACGTTTGTCTTTCTTCTATTTTATTTTAAAACTTAATAAAAATTAATTAAAAAGGTAGATAAGTTTGACAATGACATGCAGAAGGTAACGCCTGCTCGCGCACCTCTCTCGTTCTCTCTGCTGTTCTCTTAAAAGTTCACAGTCTCATCGTTTCAGTTTTTGTTTCACTTAGCTGCGCCTGCGCGCGAAGACAGCTTGGCTTTGGCTGCCACAATCGGCCAGCCTGACTGTACGCTGTCCGCAGCGGTACGTTCCTTTTTCAGCGAGACCAGAGGAGAATCTGAAACATACAAAAAAGACGGAACAGACAAGGACTATACGACAAATACATAGAGATTTAACATATCATAATTTTTCTGAACTAGACAGTTTCTCCATCATGTGAAGGCACCTCTTCGACATCCGGAAGGTTCATTAGGAAAACATTGTGTTTCACAGGCATGAGAACGTCTTTTTTTAATGAGTTCTTTGGTTGAACGCATCGATATGTTCCTCTCTTAGAGTTCTGGACGTCTGTTCAAAACGATTTCTCTTTTTCCTCCGTTTCCACTGCCAGGGCTGGAAGATTTTCCGGAGCAACGCAAACCGTCGATATTTACTCTCCATAGGTGAAGGGGTAGGCGATCGGGAGATAAATTCCACGGAACTCGTTTTCATGGCACCATTTACTTTCTTACACAATACTATATCAGAACATTTTTCTCTTACAATACTCAATTTTAACTTAGTAATCTTAATTTTATTACATTTATAATCCTTAATTAGAGAACTCGAATCATTTCTAGTATTAAAGTTTTTAACATATGGCAAATCATAACTAGAGTTTTCTATCACATTTGAAACAGAAACATTTGAATTAAAATGAACACCCAAAGAGGATCCACTTTCACTCAATAAAACATCGCTCTTTGCGTGGCCTAGTTTCTTTACTTCAGCGTATACACTGGGATGTATAATAAATTCTTCGGTCAAGGTCGGTGATATTGCCGTTCGAACACTTAGACCGGGAGAGTGTTGATTAAGAGAAAGATTTATCGGTTTAACTTCTACCATACGCTGTTCGCCAAAACATGAACTTAATGTTATTATTTCTTCGGAAGGTGTTTGCACTCTAATTAGTGAGGAATTTAAAACTGGGATCTGGCAACCTGAATCGATCAAGGCTGTTACGGGCTGATTTTCCACAAAAATGTTTACGTATTGAAGATTTGCAAATTCATCGCTATTTTGTTTTTCGCTCTCGACTTTCAAAGTATTCACGTTTATTCTATTATGGATGTGGTCGTTAGATTCTTTAGATTTAAAACGCTTCTCAGTCTCTTGCGTAATGAGATGAATCACCGCATATAAAGCAATTTTTATTTTCTCTTTCAAGATTTTGGGGATAGTTCTTTTTAATCTCTGGTTTAAAGTTTTGTGATCTATTTTTAAAGGGGTCTTGGGTATACCCATAAGTAATAGGAATTTCTTTATGTGATCCGCTTCTAGATGAAATATAAATATCGCACTCTTTAGCTAAATCAATAGGCCTGAACCAATCTTCTGCTTCTCGAATGCCAATATGGGTTGCGGTTTCCTTATTTAAAGTTTCGAACTGTTTCTCTTCGACTTTAGCTGCAGGATTTAAACTTAATGCTTTATTTTTAGCCCTTTGAAGTTCGATTTCTTTTTCTAATTGCGCTAGCTGTAGTTTCACGAGCTCAATTTTCTGTTTTTCTAAAGTTACCTCTCTTTCGTTTCGCGATACTCTCTCATCTATACAGTTTTGAATTAAAGTTTTAACGAAATCTGGATCACTTTCAAATGTACTACTGTTCTCAATTTTAGTCTTTAGTTTATCTATGGTGTCCGTACTCTCCACAGTACTGTCTAGATCCTCAACAACTGTTATGAAATCCTCTTTAAGAGCGTTTTTATACATTTTAGAAAAAATATGGAAAGATCCTACCTTTTTTTTTTTTTTTTTTTAGCTCCCTTGTTGCTCGCACGTACGATGTATCCAATATTTGATGAAAACGTTGATTCCACTGATTTCACCTCTTCGCAGGTAATATAGTTGAAATTGTTCGAATTGACACCTCTTCGCAGGTTATATGTGAGTGGTTCCAACCTCTACACAGGCGGAATTTTCGTCGATGGGTTCCAACCTCTACACAGGCGGATGATGGTTCGTTGAAAAATACACCTCTACACAGGTTATTTTATTCAACAGTTCCAACCTCTACACAGGCGGAATATTTATGCTGAGTTCAAACCTCTACACAGGTTGAACGAAGTTTCCAAATCCCGGCCTCTACACAGGCGGAGTATTCATGCTGAGTTCAAACCTCTACACAGGTTGAACGAAGTTTCCGAAATATAGCGGCGCGTCTCCTCCACGGACGGCTTTTTTTTTCACTGTCCAAACTTTGATCAAAATCGAAATTTTTTCGATCCCGGCCGAGCCCCCATAATTTGTGGGAGACAACAAGGGGTCCAAGACGTTTGTCTTTCTTCTATTTTATTTTAAAACTTAATAAAAATTAATTAAAAAGGTAGATAAGTTTGACAATGACATGCAGAAGGTAACGCCTGCTCGCGCACCTCTCTCGTTCTCTCTGCTGTTCTCTTAAAAGTTCAGTCTCATCGTTTCAGTTTTTGTTTCACTTAGCTGCGCCTGCGCGCGAAGACAGCTTGGCTTTGGCTGCCACATGTATATACAATAATCACAATATAAAGTGACAAAATAGAAAGCAATTTTCCTTTCTATGAAGGGAGTAGGACTATTTTTGTTTGTTTTTTACTATTTATTCATTAATTAAATTTAATTATTCTGATAAAATAGTATAGTAAAAAGGAAATCACATTCTCAGAAATTAGGCCATTCCTGATGGGATGTGAACCTACGACCTTCGGATTAGAAGTCCAACACGCTATCCATTGCGCTACAGGGTCACGGTTTTCTTTTCTATATATGCTGCTGGATTATTATTTTTGTTTGTTACTATTTTAATGAATTAATATATGAAAAAATTGTATTACAACATCAAGTGTCATCCACTACAAAATTAAAGAATGCATTTGAACTTGAATGGATGAATAGAAAGTATTTTATTAATGACTGAAAATTTGAACAAGATATATATACACTGGTGTGCAAAAATTAAGGACGTGGTCAAAAAATTAGCATATCAGCTGAACGAAGAGGCAGAGCGGACAGACAGACCAATCAGGAGATTAAGTAAGGTGATGTACGGTAGCACATGCGCAGATATGCAGGTAGACGTAATGGGGGAGTGTCTGAGTAGTATAAAGCATGTTGTCGGTGTAAGATCAGTATTTCTGGCAAAGAGATTGCATGCCGTATAGCAGTTAAAATCACACCGAGTTGCTGCCTCAGCGAGAAATGGCGAATAATCAATCTGTTAGACGACATCTGGATGCTTTTACCCGAGGTCGAATCATTGGGAAATTGGAGGAAGGCCGCAGTGTAACAAGTGTGGCTGCAGAGTTCGGAATTGCTCACAGCATCGTTTCACGACTTTGGAGACAATTTCAAACTACAGGAACAGCTATCCGGGGGTTCAGTAGTGGTCGTCCACGAGGAATCACACCCGCAGATGACCGGTACATTGTCTTACAGGCCAGAAGAAACAGGCGGCAGACAGCGGGAGAAATCGCTAGACACACGACACAGGCGACTGCACGACCGATATCGCGTTTTACCGTGGCCAGAAGACTGCACGGTGGTGGTCTGTTTGCACGACGCCCTGTACGGTGTGTACCTTTAACGCCTCCCCATCGGAGAAGGCGTTCTCTGTGGTGCCGGGAACACCGGAATTGGAGAGACAATGAATGGGGACGAGTACTCTTTACATATGAGAGCAAATTCAGTTTGAGTAGCGATTCTCATCGCATACTCATCTGGAGAGAGCGGGGAAGCCGCAATCATCCCTCGAACATCATTGAAAGGGACAGGTATGGAGGTCGCGGTGTTCTCGTTTGGGAAGGCATCATGCTAGGTTGTCGTACAGACCTTCACATCTTCGACGCAGGTTCAGTCAACGGGACCCGTTATTGTAACGAGATTCTTCTTCCATATGTGCGTCTTTTTAGAGGCGCCATGGGTCTGCAGTTCCTTTTCATGGACGACAATGCACCATGTCATCTCACAGTAGCTGCCGAACAGCTCTTAGAGAGTGCGGATATTGAACGTATGGATTGGCCGGCATGATCTCCGGATCTCAATCCCATCGAGCATTTACGGGATTTTCTAGGCAGACGCTTGGCAGCTCGTACCTTACCACCAGTAACGATTCGGGAACTTCGATTGGCGCTGCAAGACGAATGGGCAGCAATGCCTCAACAACTCATTGACACCCTCATTCTCAGCATGGGCAGACGCTGTGAAACCTGCCTAGCAGTCAGGGGAGATCATATCCCCTACTAAAGACCGGATGTTTCTTGCTGGACACCCATCACAGGGATGTTTCGACCTTCAGTTGCATTGCACTCCATGCTACTTTTTTAATCAAGCTTCTTTTTATCCCTCTGATTTCTCTTTTATTAAGTGTTGTTTACATTACACATATCCTTACGTATTGGGGATCTTACGGTATTAAATGTGTTGATTTGGAAAGCTTTTGTACAAAGTTATATTGAAAAAACCGTCTCGTCCTTAATTTTTGCACACCAGTGTATAGAGAGAGAGTAAAATAAAATAAAAGTAAAAAAGTTCTAAAACCGATATATAATGCCAAAAAAAGAAATTTATCTATATATATAAATATATTATATATGTATGTATATATATATGTAATAATTCCCCCTAGCATCCTTTTAATTAACTCTTTTAATAATATTGAAATAATCTTTTAATTATTTGGTTCGAAACTAACACTCTGATCTTAATTGTAATAGACTAGTATTATTACATCATATTTCCCTTTCCCGCCCTTTGTAACCAGTCAGAGCTCTTATTACAAAAATGTCACGTGGTCTTCAACATCAGGTTTAAAAACCGATGTCTCTGGAAATCTCGCTATCTCTCTTTTCGCTCGTTTCTCTGTAGTCATGTAGCCGGCTGCTTTGTGTTGTGTGTTGTAATTTCTTTGTCTGTGTTGTGTCGTCCATGTTCATCGTAATTAATATGCCTAGGTGTTTCAAAATATTCAATAAATTGGATGTACTCATCTACCAGACTGCCTCGTCGATCTTTCCATAGAAAATGCATCAACATACAGGAATCACTCACCACCGGCCACGCCCTATCTATGGTTCGCCATTGTTTAAATCAACCACTCGCCACGTCTTACAATTAGTTTTATCCATCTCCAAAAATATTATAAAAATATTTCATACATATATATATATATATAGGGGGAGAGTGAACTAATAGTAGGAATGGAAAAATAAAATAAAAATGGCATTTTTCATATGAATAATATTACGCGCTTATAATAAATTTTATTCTCTTCAACTATATCAGAGTCGGACAAATTAGTATATGCTTAATAAAAATAATTGTTCTTAGTATCCTTAGTAAAATTTATTCTGTACCTTTTTTTTTTACTCGTACATGACTCATTTTCTCGTTGTCCAAATTTGTTACCCATAATTCAATGCAATAAATTCAGCCTTGGAAATCCCGTCTTAAAATTTTAAATAAAAACTAATAAAAGCGAAATGAAAGTATAGAAACTTAATATCAACAGAAAAAAATGAACTGATTATTCCATTCGATGTCTATTTCATTCATAAATTAATAATATATGTTATGGAGATAATATTAAAATCTTCTCAAGTCAGAACTTTTAGATGATTGAAATAAATTTCTCAAAATAAATTTCAAAAAATTCAATAAATTTCTTTTTCCTCATTATTTCACACATAAAATTCAATAGATGGAAATGATACAGACAAATAATTAATATGAATAGACAGTTCATTAGAAATAAAATGAAAATATTGATCAAATGATTTATAAATAATATCAACCACTTTTCGTTCTGATCAATACTTCGAAAACTTTATAATCTGTATGAAGTTTCCTTATCATTCTCATTCCTGGCTAAAATATTTTAGTTGTGATCAATGGGGGAAAACAGTTTACTTGAAAAGCTTGTCTGAAATCTATAACGAATGAGAATTTCTACGAAGGTACGAAAAACAAATTAAAAATGTTCCACGAAAATTGAGAGCGCATGACAGGTTTCGTGAACGCGATCATCTCATCGTGTTTTTTTTTTTTTACTTAAAGAATAACCAAGAACCGCAAGACGTGTAACAGAAGTTCTGATAAGCAAAAATTGTGGTATTAAACCGGATGAATAGACTACACGGTTTAAACGTAATTAAAAACACACTTTTACAATGTCTCGAGAGCTTATTATTTTTGCTTTTCAGTTCAGAAGCCAATTTGAAACAAGCAGAAAGAATGAAAAGTTACTGGGAACTATTAAAATTTCAATTTAAGAAACAGTTGGAGGTGATTATTTTTTTTAATAAATGTTATGAGTCGTAGAAGTTTTCATTTTTTGATGGATCAAAAGGAGTTTTTTATCTTCAATCAGTCGACCTTTAATCGACCTCTAGATGCTTCCCAGAGAATGGAAAGAGGTGATCTTCTTGTTGCATGTTCATTGTTTTCTTTCTCTGTATTTTATTTTATTGAAATAGAATTTTTATTATAATAATCAACTATTCACTAGGGGCGTAACGTACACCCCCGCATTGCGGGAGAGGGTCCAGTGATTCCACGGGCTTGAGGGGGGGCAAGTATTCTGAGTTACGCCATTGCTATACACAATTATGATTTTGAACAGTGTTTTACTTCACAGATTTGAAAGATTTTTATCTTGAGTTCGGCATTCACACAATACATCCCACGAGGATTGAGCGCAAAAAATTCCATCGACTTATTGAATGTAAATTTATTTACTGCTTTTTTAGGGATTTCTGAATGAGTAATTAGTTTGTGTTTTTAGTTTGTTTACCTTTCATAGCTACTGACCTTTATTCAAGAAAAATTATACTTGAGTAGGATCGATCTGAAACAGTGCTTCTCAAACTTTCAATGTATGCGACCAAATTTTCAATCATAATTTTTTTCGCCCCCTCCCTCCATACAATAACATTGTATTGAATGCAATAATAATGTACTTTGACACTAAAGTTACACAATACGACTTTAATTATAAACATCACAAATTATCGATAATATTAAATTTTGTAAATAACAAGCCCATTGGAGATAGTATTAATTATTAATCTTGTTCTTAGTTTAATATGGGTAAATTAATTATCAAATGAATTGTACAGGGTAGATAAATTTAAAGTGTATTATATCAGTGTAAATGGCTGTTTTATTATTTATTATGTCAAAATGTTTTCTTTTTGCTTCCTTTTAGTAAACTAATATTTTTTAAAAAATAATCTTTTATTTTCAACATTTTAATATGCGCTCGTGCCCCCCACGTAGGGTTATCCCGCCCCTCGGGGGGTGAGCCCCCAGTTTCAGAGACTCTGGTCTAAAATAGTTTAAGTACCGAATTTTTCTGTTTAAGTTTATTTCACCATAAAAACGTATAACAAAGCTAGATTGGTAGAATCTGTGATAGATGTGTAATAAATTATTTTGGCAAAGAGTAAAGCTTTAAAACTGGATAATGTCGAAATCGATCAGCCGGTTCTTTTCTTAAAATTTACCAAACTATATAACCTGAATTTTCCCGAAAACCAAAAGTCAAGTATATATATATATATATATATATATATATATATATATATATATATATATATATATATATATATATATATATATATATATATATATTTTCAAGTGATTAACAATTTTTAACACTTTTTTATAGGCTTCGCTTGTGTGTAACGGAATCTTTGAACTCAATTTATACCCATCTTAAAAGGTCAGATTAATTTGAAATTTTGCTCACACTTGTCCAGGCTCGATGGCAATACAATAATTTAATAACTTTGTTCCATTGTCCTGATCTGGATCATCAGGACTAACGATTTCCCGCGCGCGTTTTCAGATCCCATCCCGCATCTGGCGACTAATTTCAGATCCCCTTTCCAGATTTGGTGACTAAAAGATTAAGTTACACAGTTAAGTTCTATTAAATATAAAAGGGTGTTTTTTTAGTTTTTTGACACTGTAATTTATATTTCCTACAATTGTTGATAAAGTATTTATAACGTAATTCATTTATATATGCATGTAAATTCAAATAAAAAGGAAAAGTGTTCACATTGTATGAACAAATAAAAATAATGCATAAACAATAAATAAAAAAATGTTATAGCGAAGTAAATGGAATTTGAGTGTCAATAAATTAAACAAGTAACATAAAAAAAAATTTAAGTAAATTCCCCTACTTAGGGCAACAAAGAAAAATTTTGTTTTATTTACTTTTTATCAAATGATTACAATTAATATAGAAATGTATATACATATGACAGAATCGCAATATTAGGGGGCAATTAATTTTTGTTATCATTAAAGTATCGTATTGTCATCTTTTAATGATAGTTAGCGTCATTTGGATTAGAATATATGTATAAAATTGTTTTAAGAATATTATTAGAATAAAAAATTATCCAAAAGCAATATTTTGGCAAAAAATGAACTTAGATTGACCTATTTTCAAAATAGTCGCTAAAAATAATGCCGACTGGCTGTATCTATAATTCTTTGAATAACTAGTTTCAATCAATTAATTTTTATTAATTATAATTAAATTACCGTATTGTTATCCAAAATAATCGTGTATATAAAATTTCAGCTCAATTGAATGCTTTAAAATGTATTTGATTAACTATTGAAAATTTGAACAAGATATATATGTGGGAGACAACAAGGGGTCCAATACGTTGGTCTATCTTCTATTTTATTTTAACATTAAACAAAAATTAATTAAAAAGGTAGATAAGTTTTTACAGATAAGTTTGACGATGATATTCAGAAGGTAACGCCTGCTCGCGCACCTCTCGCGTTCTCCTCTCTCTCTCTCTAATTCTAAGTTTTTTCTCAAGAGTCTCTGTTTTTACAGTTTCAGTTCTGCTTTTACTTTGATGCGCCTGCGCGCGAAGACTGTGTTTTGCTTTTGGCTGCATGCCACAACGGCCATTCTGACCGTACGCTGTCCGCAGCGGTACTTCCATGGAGACCAGAGGAGAATCTGAAACATACAAAAAAAAAAAAAAAACGGAACAGACAAGGACTATACGACAAATATATAGAGATTAAACATATCATAATTTTTTTCTGAACTAGACAGTTTCTCCATCATGTGAAGGCACCTCTTCGACATCCGGAAGGTTCCACAGGAAAACATTGTGTTTCACAGGCATGAGAACGTCTTTTTTAACAAGTTGATCTTTGGTTGAACGCATCGATATTTTCCTCTGTAGAGTTCTGGACGTCTGTTTAAAACGATTTTCTTTTTCCTTCGCTTCCACTGCCAGGGCTCAAAAATTTTCCGGAGCAACACAAACCGTCGATGTTCACTCTTCATAGGTAAAGGGTTAGGTGAGCGGGAGATAAATTCCACGGAACTCGTTTTCATGGCACCATTGGCTTTCTTACACAATACTATATCAGAACATTTTTCTCTTACAATACTCAATTTTAACTTAGTACTCTTAATTTTATTACATTTATAATCCTTAATTAGAGAACTCGAATCATTTCTAGTATTAAAGTTTTTAACATGTGATAAATCATAACTAGAGTTTTCTATCACATTTGAAACAGAAACATTTGGAAAAGGAACACTTGAATTAAACTGAACACCCAAATCTGCACTCAAAGAGGATCCGCTTTCACTCAATAAAACATCGCTCTTTGCGTGGCCTAGTTTCTCTATTTCAGAATATACACTGGGATGTATAATAAATTCTTCGGTCAAGGTCGGTGATATCGCCGTTCGCACACTTAGGCTAGGAGACTGTTGATTAAGAGAAATATTTATGGATTTAACTTCTACCATACGCTGTTCGCCAAAACATGAACTTAATGTTATGATCTCTTCGGAAGGTGTTTGCACTCTAATTAGTGAGGAATTTAAAACTGGGATCTGGCAACCTGAATCAATCAATGCTGTTACGGGCTGATTTTCCACAAAAATGTTTACGTATTGAAGATTTGCGCATTCATCGCTATTTTGTTTTTCGCTCTCGACTTTCAAAGTATTCACGTTTATTTTATTATGGATGTGATCGTTAGATTCTTTAGGTTTAAAACGCTTCTCACAGTCTCTTGCGCAATGAGATGAATCACCGCATATAAAGCAATTTTTATTTTCTCTTTCAAGATATTGGGGATAGTTCTCTTTACTCTTTGGTTTAAAGTTTTGTGATCTATTTTTAAAGGGGTCTTGGGTATATCCATAAGTAATAGGAGTTTCTTTATGTGATCCGTTTTTAGATGAAATATAAATATCACACTCTTTAGCTAAATCAATAGGCCTAAACCAATCTTCTGCTTCTCGAATGCCAATATGAGTTGCAGTTTCCTTATTTAAAGTTTCATATAATTTATCAGAAATTATAAGATCACATAGAGATTCAAAGGAATTAACTTTTCTTAACGAACAATAATATTGGAAGTTTGCCGTCAATCTTGCAGCAAATTGGATGTATGTCTCGCCTGATGATTTTACAGCATTTTTAAATGAGTTTAAACACTCGCGAGGGGTTAATTGGAATTCTCTGAGTACTATAGATTTTAGTTTTTCATAGTCATTTAATTCCTCTTCTTTAATATACAGTAAGACGTTATGAGCTCTTTCGCCCAGAAGATTTATTAAAATTTCAGATTTATATTCGTCATTTATTTTCTTGGTTAAAAATGCGCGTTCTAATGATTGGAAGAACAGATTAAAATTTTCAGATCTGGTGGGAACAGGAAGAGATAAAGTTTATATACTTTTTATCATGTTTTCTATGTTAGTTTCGAACTGTTTTTCTTCGACTTTAGCTGCAGGATTTAAACTTAATGCTTTATTTTTAGCTAATTGAAGTTCGATTTCTTTTTCTAATTTTGCCAACTGAAGTTTCGCGAGCTCAATTTTTTGTTCTGAAGTTACCTCTCTTTCGTTTTGCGATACTCTCTCGTCTATACAGTTTTGAATTAAAGTTTTAACGAAATCTGGATCACTTTCAAATGTACTACTGTTCTCAATTTTAGTCTTTAGTTTAACTATAGTGTCAGTACTTTCTACAGTACCGTCTAGATTCTCAACAACTCTTATGAGATCCTCTTTAAGAGCGTTTTTATACATTTTATAAAAATTTAGAAAGATCCTACCTTTTTTTTTTTTTTTTTCTGGCTCCTTGTTGCTCTCACGTACGATGTATCCAATGAAGAAAAAACGTTGTGAATCCACTGATTTCACCTCTTCGCAGGTTATATCGTTAGATGAAAAATAGTTCTTGAAATTGTTCGATTTGTCACCTCTTCGCAGGTGTTTGTGAGTGGTTCCAACCTCTACACAGGCGGAATTTTCGTCGATGGGTTTTCCAACCTCTACACAGGCGGAATATTTGTCGATGGTTCGTTGAAAAATACACCTCTACACAGGTTATTTTGTTATTTGTTCCGACCTCTACACAGGTGGAATATTTGTCGATGGTTCGTTGAAAAATACACCTCTACACAGGTTATTTTGTTATTTGTTCCGACCTCTACACAGGCGGAATGAAGTTGAAAAATTCAACCTCTACACAGGTTGAACGAAGTTTCCGAAAAATGGCGGCGCGTCTCCTTCACGGACGCTGTTGTTCATTGTCCAGACTTTGGTTCAAAATCGAAATTTTATCTATCCCGGCCGAGCCCCCATAATTTGTGGGAGACAACAAGGGGTCCAATACGTTGGTCTATCTTCTATTTTATTTTAACATTAAACAAAAATTAATTAAAAAGGTAGATAAGTTTTTACAGATAAGTTTGACGATGATATTCAGAAGGTAACGCCTGCTCGCGCACCTCTCGCGTTCTCCTCTCTCTCTCTCTAATTCTAAGTTTTTTCTCAAGAGTCTCTGTTTTTACAGTTTCAGTTCTGCTTTTACTTTGATGCGCCTGCGCGCGAAGACTGTGTTTTGCTTTTGGCTGCATGCCACATATATGTTGGGAGATTGTGAGCTATAATAGTAGGAATTGAAAAAGACAGGAGAAAAACAATGTTATTTTAAACAATATTAATATACGGGGAAAGAGTTCTTATGATCAGCCAAAATTTCTGTACCAAATTGCATTCCCCCGTTATATACTACTTGTAAGACACATTAATTTATCTTAAGTATTATTTTATTAAAAAATGAGTTTTAGAAGTGTGCTATTTTTTTCATTTTATTTTATGATTTTTAAATTAAAAAAATAATTTAAACTGCTAAATTTTGCGTTGTGTGTGATTATTAATTTCTCCTGGCTTAATACCCCTCTATATTTAAGGTAGGCTTTATTGTATGCTTAAAGCAACAGTCTGTTTATTTTTATACTTCATTTGAAAACCCGACAAAAAACTGTTTTTGAAATTGTATCAGGTTTTTGCAAACACTGGCAAAGAAGACTAAGAAGTTTCAACATAATTTTAATGAGTATGTTTATTATCAAAGCAAATATATTCATATTTTTCTCTTTGAAATATTTAATTGAAAAATTCAACAAAATAAATTAATAAATATCAAGCTACGTCAAGCTAATACTATTTTATTACTGCTGAAGTAACTTTAAAAAATCAATATTCTATTAAACACATTAACGATTCTCTTTTAACAGGAAATTTAAAATTCCCAGTTAAAAGAGAATTGAGTCCTAAATACACGGAATTCCATCCTTTGAAATCGTTAATCTTAAGGTATCCGACTACGTTCGGAACCTTAAAAAGGCGCATAAATGGATAATTTTTATGATATTTAGTGTCACTTAGATTAGAATACATGCATAAAATTGTTTTAAAGACATTTTGACAAAAATTTGTTTAAATACAATATTTAGGCAAAACATTAACTTAGAATAACCTTTTTTTAAAATGTTCTCCTTTTGTGAAAAATGCTTCTATTATAATAATATTTTGCCTGTATATAGCTCAGACCTCCGTACAAAGGCTTAACTATGAGTTTTGAAAAATTCACATTATTTTCAGAGTTACAACCATTTGAAATAATTATCAGGCGTTTTTTTTCTTAAAATTTATCCCCTCTGTTGTCGTAAAACATGAATAAACCCACTTCTAATTTATATATTTCCAAAATTCTAGATGAGCCACTGTACAGAGGTCTGAGCTATATACAGGCAAAATATTATTATAATAGAAGCATTTTTCACAAAAGGAGACTATTTTGAAAATGGGTCATTCTATGTTCATTTTTTGTCAAAATATTGTACTTAAATAATTTTTTATTGTAATACTATTCTTAAAACAATTTTATATACACTTTCTAATCTAAGTGACACTAAATATCATAAATATTATCCTTTTATACGCTTTTGCAAAATCACGGTTCTGAACGTAGTCGGATACCTTAAGAAATTTTAATTGATTTTTGTATTGATCTATCTAAAAAATAGTTATTCTATTTATTTGAATGAAATAATGTACGTTTAAAAGAGTAAAAATTGTATATTTTCCATTTATTTTGGAAGTTCTTTCTCTATTTTCCCCCTTTCTTTTTCGGTACTTAGTATTATAAGATCCCTCAATTTTGTCGCCGTAAATTCTAAAAGAAAATTTTTAAAACGTTGCCGTTATTCTTATTGTGTTCGAAAATACAAGAGGCGGTTTTCTGCTTTTGGCTGCATATCGTTGCATTTGTCGACGTATTTTGATTTGACGATTTGGTCAACAGTATAATACGTACATACCTTTTTTTTCTAAAAAACAAATATTTTGAAATAAATGAACAGAATATCATAATTATTCACATAAACAAATGCTTTCTAAAATAGATGGAGAAAGTGTAAACAAGTATAAACCGTCCTTGTTTTTTTATTTCTTTCAATGCATTATATAGAATTTCAATAAACATAGTAATCTAGACTTAAATCACTAGTTTAGAACTTCACAGGACTACGTTCGTCCCGAATTCCAAGAGGGGGGCATGAGGAAGGGTTAACGGAAACGAAACAAAACTGTTTATTTTGGTTGTGGAAAAATTTTCTCGGAATTGTTATGATAGAATAAGCAAATAAATAATAACAATAGTTGATTGCCTCATCAATAGTTTGAAGTCCTTGGAATGTTGAAAGGTGGATAATTCTGCAGCAATATTAATGAGGATAAACAAAATCAAAAACAAAATTTTTCGATATCCTGCATTGTTAAGTTATTGTTGTTGTCATCTCTTTATAAAAATTTTGATTAAATATTAAAGACGATTAATAGTTGAGAAAAGTAGGTAGTAATAACTGCAATTTAACACTGAAAATAAAATTGAAATTCAAGGATGCGTGTTATACGCCGAGAATAAAAGTGGTAGGATTCAAAAAAAGTTTTTAAAAAATGAGATTAGCATAAAAAATAAGACTTCTACATGGATGGGAATACTGTTTCTTTAAAAGAAATCACATACCTAAGAAACTTAAGGGATTGTAGTTCTTGGAGTATACTACTTTTTCGAAAGTCTGGGATAATACCTCGAATAAATGACTTCAAAACATAAGAGCATTGCACACATACATTTCAGGTTCCTTCGTAAAAAAAGGGGTGGGCGTTATATGGAGAACATTCATAATTTTTTTTTTAAAAACGCAGCTTGGAATGTAGGTGCGCGTTATATTTTGGATTTTATGGTAATTACTTTTCTTTTTTTTATACGAAATAATTTTCTGGGAAAAAATATTTTATCTTACTTTTTCATGATTTTCATGTATATTTTCAAATAGTTCACTGTTGTAACTTTTTTTTCTTTTATATAATTTGTAATCATAAAAATAACTAACTTCCCTTCAGAAAGCCTTACAATGTCCTTGTTCATTAATTTCGAAGACGTGAGTTTAAATTTGATTCTTAACAGTGATTTGGCAACTTCTACTTAAATTTTTCTTAATATAATCAAGCAATACACATGAAATCATTTAGACAGAAACGTGTTTGGATCATTATCATTCTTTTAATATTGCTTCATTTTTCAAATTGCGTTACGTCACGTTATGTATGAAGTTACTTTTTTTTTCTGTATTCCTCGGAATTCTATTTTCTTTTCATAAAAAGCGCTACTATTTCTAGTGGAAGAACACGAATTCAATTCTAGATTTCTTCGAAGATAATCTTGTGAAATAACATATTCATCAATATGTTGCATTCAATGAGGTTTCTTTCTTAAATTTTTTCCACATGGACAAAAAAATGCTCAGATATTCAGATGTCAAAGTCGTCACAAACAACTACTTTTATGATTTTATTCCGCTATTAATTAACTGAATCAAATATTTTTTATATAAAAATGATACTTATTATTAAACCGAAAAACACATACTTTTTGTTCGAATCACTTTGAAATAAAATGTAAAAAAACGAAATTAAAAAATAAATAAAAATTACAAATTTTTCATAAAAGAGGACAATAGATATTTTCCTACTCGTATATCTGGGATATTTTTGGTAATCGTCTGATGGTATTCCTTTATTTCTTATAGAACAATCTTCCTCTCATATTATGATTTCGGAAAATCTCTACTAAAAGTGTTTAGATTAATTGTTTCAGTGTAATGTCTGTTAATCTAATTTATTCTAATTGCATGGTCTAATACTAAAATATCCTTGTTATTAACTGTTGTTACTATAGTAAAATATCAATTTAACCACAAAGGATTTTGAATTAATTTATGGAGATCAGAACAAGTCAGACTTTGTCTCTTCAACTCAAACATACGTATGTTTAAAATTCAAATCAATTCTATAATTAATATACGTATGTACAAACAAAAGATAGTTTTAATCTTGTTTAAAAAATATTAATTTTTTTTGTAAACATCATAAATAAAAAAAAGTGTATTCAATTATTTTGTAAAACACTGAAGCGAACAACTTTTTTTAAATAAATAAATTTTATAACCAACATTCAAAATAAATATTGTAAAATATTGTTAAAAGTAATTGCTGTGCTTAAGGAGCTCAAAATTTAACTGATATAACTTTTACTTCTGAACCAGAAACTAAAATAAAGTTTACACAAAAATAATGTGCAATTTCAAAAAGAATTTATATAATTATGGCATAACAAACACAATTTTTTACCTAGAATTGTGTATTTACAATGAATAAATTGTAAATAGAGGTTTGCAATTTTTAGCATAGTTACGCCTTGACGCTTTTGTCTGCGCGTTTCTTAAACTGTAAAATATTTTTCTTTGTGTTTAATCAAAGGATTTCCTTGGATTTCATTCTGTTAAAATTCAAATAAATATGATTCTTTCTTTCCAAAAAATATTGAAATTCGTCATCAGTATTTTAACTTGATTCATAAAATTTGCGTTTTAATAATATATAAATAGGTTTTTTTTAAAAAAAGTATTGGATTAATCATTAAATTACAAATTAAACGTTCTAATCAAATGTGTGCGTGTGACCTAACTTTCTATTCATAATTTACGCAAAATTTCGTATTCAAAATTATTTGAATGTACACAGAATTGTGTTTTTAGAATTTATTTATTTGCTTAAGTTTGTAAAAGCTTGTTTTATTTTACAAGAGAAAGATCCACAAATGGATAAAAGATAAAATATTATGTACTGTAGCAACGATAATTTTATATTTTAGAAACAACATCTTTAACGTAAATTGAGGAGAAATCGCATGCGTCTGTGGCTACACACTAACTATTCACAAAGAAAACGTTTGGTTTATTTCTGGTCTGCTGCTAAGAAATAGCGTAACGTAAAGAAGTAAAACAAAATGGTTAGAAAGTAAAACAAGACTAACTTTTATGAAATCGTTTTGGAATTTTCAGCAGAAAAATATTGTTTCATTTTGTCAAATCATCTGGTATAACGACATGTTTTTGAAGAAGAAAATTGTTCTTTTTACATTTTCATTTTTCATTTAAACTCAATCCAAACATAAAATTCATATAATAGTTATTCTTTTAAGTTTCTCATTTTCACAAATTTGCTTTTTCAGACAAAAATTCGAAATATTTCATCGTTTTTCAAAATTTGAAAACACGATTTGATTCTAATTTTTTTAAGAATAAAACAATTTAACCAATTTCATTTTTATTTTATTCTATTTACTTTTATTTACCTTTTATTTAACTTATTTATTAATTTTCATTTATTCATACAAAATTGCTTTCTTGGAATGGAAGTTCAGCGTTCGTTATGATGAAACGTGGGCAAAAACAAATATTGTTGTTGTTGTTGTTTTCTAATGCCACCTGTCTGACGTAGTCAGATCGAGGCCCACGAAATTCATCGTGGCATGGGCAAGAGGTACGCCTGTCGTTGGCCTTGAGCACCATACAGGTGACAGTACGATTTAGCTCGGCGAAATTCCCCGAAGGGACGATAGATGGCGACACGACCTCTATCTCCACCTCCACAATTTCTGCATGTAAACTGAAGGGGAGGGAAATATTCTCCAGTCCCTGCGCTCGTGATTAAGCCCACAAGACTACGGACCCACTGATTTAACGAGCACGTACTCCGTGTGTACTCGGAAAAACAAATATAATATTGCTTACAAACTTTTTTAAAAACTAACCAATCATTACAGTAAATACAAATTCAAAAAAGTTTTATGCAAACTTAAAATGATTTTTACAACAAATATACAGCATATAAGGTTTTTAAGACTAAAATTTTTACGATAAAGTTTTGAAAAGTGAATAAAATAAAGTAAAGTAAAATTTTAATAAAACGTAAATCAATATATTTTGTATTTCAAACAACTAATTTATTTTCCTTGTTCTAAAAACACATGGCAACCCATTGCAATTATACTTCAGGTTTGTGTGGAAATCTCATTAATTTAAAATTAAAATAGAAAGCTATCCCTAAAAGAAATTATTTAACGAATAGAATACGAGTCCTAATGTATAGATGCAAAAATTAAATGGCTTAGCGTTTATTTAAATTATAAATTGGGGTTTTTTTCACGCTCTTATATTTAATTCCTTCAATGTCAGTAAAGACGAAATTTTGTAATCTATTTTTATCTCATTTCCTGAAGAGCTTGTGAAGTTTTACGAAGAATACAATATTTAGCTTAGCTATCAGTTAATTGATTACTGTTATTTGAAGTTTGATAGTATATCATAAGGCACCACCTAGTACTGAATTTGTGAAAACTCAAAGAGAGGTATAAACAATGGAAATAAACAATTCTTCGCATCGCTGTTAAAAATTATTTATTTCAAAACGATTATTATCATGAACCTTTTTTCCAAATCACATGACAAATATTTCCTCATTATGGAATTCGTTTTGACTTCTGATTTAAGCGAAAATTAATTACTTAGTCTACGCATTACGATATAACACTATGAAAAATTATTTATTTTTTACTTCATTTAAGACTAATGCAGATTTATTACGGGTAGAATTTCCTTGAACATATTTTCATGCGTAACACTTATATTTTCTTTCTATTTGCTCTGCATAAAACGTGCTTTGCATCGATAGTGAGTAAAATAAAAATTACTTTAGAAGTTATACATATATCGCTTAGGATGTACATGCGAGAAATTAAGATATTTGGGGAGGTGTACCAAAATTCTAAGAAATAGAAAATAACAATTATAAAAACAAAAAAAAAAAAAACACTTTCGTGCATAAAACAGAACATTAGAAAGTAAAATTTCTGACAGAAATCAGGAAAACGTAAGACACGGATAGAAGTATTCTATGCTTGAAATTTAATATGGCATGGATAATATTCTATAACTTTTCAAATGAATTCCAAAGAGAGAGAGTTGTTGAGTTTAGATTTTTGATTCGATGTCCAGAATTTTTATTAAAGGAATTATTTTATGCTTTTTAAAAGAATTATAAAAATATTTTTAAATAAGATTTTTTTTTTATAAACGAATTTAAAAAACAGTTTAGAAAATTTTAAGCGGAAGATTGACTATTCCAATGAGAAGATTCATTATTTCTTCTTAAAACTTTTAAGTTGTTCTTAAGACCAATATGATACAGTTAGATGCTGCTATCTTGAGTCCAGTTGAGTAAATCAGCCTAAAAATACACTTTTTTTTTCAAAACATTTTCTGAAGAAAAAAATGAACGATGCAGAGAAAGGAGCGAAATAACTCATGAATTACATAAAGTGATTAGAAACTAGATTCACCAAATGTAAAAACAATTATAATAACAATAAAACTAAGAAAATATTTCAACAATTTAAGGATTTTGTAAGACAAACATATAGGTTTAGAATGATTTTTTTTCTGTATTTAAAATGATAAGAAGATCTCATTGTTTTAAATAACTGGAGAAGCTTTAATTTTTTTTCAAAAATATTTATTTATTACTTCAATTATATTGTCATGCATAATTAGGGGCATAAAAAATTAAACACAAATTTCTAAAATATTTAAGATATTTTAGCCTTTTACCAGGTCGTGGTAAATATACTTACCACCAAATTCATCAATCTAATATCTTTATTAGTCATTTTCATCTGTCTAATTTTCTACTTATTTTAAATACTGTAGTATTTCCAAACATATTTCATATATTGGTTGTGTTTACTATGTACTGATCTCTGTTCCGAAAATTTTCTTGGAAATAATATGTAGAAATTCTTATTTTCATCATTATCACTTAAGTATATAAAATATTTCTAATTCACTATTCTTTTTGAAGGCTGAGGTATTTACAAAATATATTTTAGAAATTTCTTGTGGATAGAGGCAAAAGGAAACAAGAGGTATATAAAGGACTTTCAGTAGAATACATAGGTTTTGGTAAACATGTCCCCACTAAACCCAAAGGGAACTCATAAAATCAAAATAATTTTACCTACTAAGCTAAATTAATTCCTTTTCTGAAATTAATCCTCCCTCCCCCCAAATAAATACTCAAATGTACCATCGGTAGAAAAAAATGGCCAGGTAAAGGGTTAAATTAAAAAAATTTACCAAACAAAAGAAGTTATCTTTGAACTCTCTCCCTCTGAAGATGGGTCTGTGATCTGGTTCTTAAATATAAATGTATATAATCTATAATGTAAACTCAAAAACAGTTTCTAGGAAAATAACTACTTAAATAGGTAATAACTAATAAGTACTGCTGATTTCTTTTTTTCCCCTCAATTTTAAGATAAGATTATAATTTTTTAAAAATTATGGAATGGATAAAATATCCACTCAAATGTAACACTATCAGAAAAAACTTTTGAACCTAAAACGACTTATACATCTGAAACAATAATTAAAAAGTAACAATATATTACTAAAACTGACATAATGTGAAAGCTGAATGTCACCATTTTTAATTGTATATCATCAATACTTTATCATTTTTTAAACCTTCTCATGAAACTGCAAATAAGATAAAGTTATAAAGAAAAACATAACAGATCATTCTATTTTGACACAAGAAAAATATAAACATCTCAATATCATTTTTTACTTTAACAGGAAAATTAACTAAATCAATTCTGAAAATCGAATGAATAAACTTTACATACCCATATCTTTAAAACAAAATTAACAATGAAATGAAACGTTACGGAAGATAAAATATCAGCAACATCTGCTGAGTTCGAAATAAGTTGCAGATGTGTGTGTTTTAATTTTTTAACACTGCTATAGCCAATAATTATGCATGAAGGGTTAAGACTGAATGTCTAAAAATGGGCGGAGACATGTCAGTGTCATATTTCAGTGGGCGTCAATCATTTTAAATATTCTAATAAAGAAAACAAGAAGAAAGGATGATAGTCTGTTTTTATAAGGATTTGAAGAGTTTTCTGATCAAACAATTGATTGTAAAAGTAAGATTGTAAAGCCATTGCATCAAATATAAATATGTATATATTACTGTTTTATAATACATTCTAAATACATAAAATGTTACAATAGAATTTATATTGAAGAGAGCCATAGTTATACATAAAAAAGGTAACTTGTTTAAAACAGTAGGAAAATCACAGAAATATCCAATAAATTAAAATTCGGAAAGAATAAATTCTGTACGAAAGTATATTTCAACACAAAATATCTCGCACGAGTGTGTGGGTGTGTGATTGAAAATTAATATTTTGCCTAACTTATAATTATTTCTTTATAAGCGAATTATTTTTTAAGTCACGTTAAATATATGATAATATAAAAAGACATTTTGAATGAAAATAAGGAAAAATATGAAGGTATTAACTCATAGAGAAAATTTGGGTCATCTCAGGTAAATATGTAAATTTTTCTATGTTCCATTTTATATGAATGATCACCAAGTGAAAACATGAGTGAATATTTATACCTCTTACATTTATCCATGGAAAAAAAACATTATGTTTCAAAGATGCCTTTTTCTACAATTTGGGAAGCATACTTTGAAAAGCTGTAGGAAAAAATGTTACGTTTTCCCAGTTATTTCTTCAAATTATGAGAAATAAGCATCGTTTCTAAGTCACTGTTTTCTAAAATATGATCAATTTTTAATTAGATTAACAGTTTTATTTTGTTTTTAGTTCCTTTTCTATCATAAATTCTCAGCCTGATACTCATATTTGAACCACTTTCTGCGGAGCTGTATCAAAAAAATTACAAACAAATAATTTTGTTTATTATTAATTTGCTCAATGTTCTGATAAAAGAAATAATTAAAGAAGGATAACGATATAAAAAAACTTAAAAAAGATCTCAAAGAATAAATATAATAAATATTTGAAATGTTTTTGTTTTTCACATTATCTTACAAATGCTGACAATGTGCCTACTTAAGGTATCCGACTACGTTTGGAACCATGATTTTGCAAAAGCGTATCAAAGGATAATATTTATGATATTTAGTGTCACTTAGATTAGAAAACGTATATAAAATTGTTTTAAGAATATTATTATAAGAAAAAATTATTTAAGTACAATATTTTGACAAAAAAATGAACACAGAATGACTGAGTTACAAAACAGCCTCCTCTTATGAAAAATGCTTCTATTATAGTAATATCTTGCCTGTATATAGCCCAGACCTCTGAACAAAGGCTCAACTAGAATTTTTGAGATATATAACTTAGAAGTGGGTTTATCCATGTTTTACGACAACAGAGGAAAGAAATTTTAAGAAAAAAACGCTTATAATTATTTCAAATGGTGGTAACTCTGAAAATAATGTGAATTTTTCAAAAATCCTAGTTCAGACTCTGTGGAGAAGTCTTTACTTTATACAAGCAAAATATTATCATTTTAGAAGCATTTTTTATAAAAGGAAAACGTTTTGAAAAAAGATTATTCTAAGTTAATTGTTTGCCAAAATATTGTATTTAAATGATTTCCTTTTTGTGATAATATCCCTAAAACAATTTTTACATGCATTCTAATCTAGGTGACACTAAATATCATGAAAATTATCCATCTATGCGCTTTTTTAAAATCACGGTTCCGAACTGAGTCGAATAACTTAAAAGACGCTATCACATTTTGAACACATTAGGACGAAAGCTTTAAAAGTATACTTCTTGTATTTCTAGGCAAATAAACTTTCTGATAAAGTGTCTTTAAAGTTTCATTTCCTTCACTGTGGTAATGACATAGTCCACTGTCAAATAATTTTACTAAGATTTATATACGAAAAAGAGGATTTCACATTAAAGAATGTTTGAAAAAATACAAAGTGCCATCATTATACTAATTTTAAAAATAGTACAAAAATATAAAATATCTAATGAAGCATATACCTTTCAAGATGAAAATTTAATCCATTTTTAAAAATTTAAATTTCATTGTTTTTTATTATTATTTTCAAGGCAAGTTCAAACTTTTTTGATGATTTGGTCAAAATATCCAGCAAAGGTAGAACACCTGAACTATTTTTGATTTTTAAAAAATTCAATTAGAATTTAAAAAATCAGAATTTTTTATGGAGCAATATATGCATATTTTCAACTAAAACTATTTTATTTTCCCAAAATTGATAACAAAAAGTGTTTTTGTCAATTACGTCAAAAAAAATGGTTCAAATGTTCTGAACTCACACAACGTGAAACGATATCACTTTCATAACTTTAAAAATGATTTTTCCTCTCACACAGAGGATTTACCTTAATTATAAATGTTGCTTTAAAAAAACTAAAATACTTTATTCCCACATACAAGAGAAAACATTTCTATTTCCTTTAGAATACTCTATTTTTCAAAGTTATAATTGTTTTTTTAAAAAAGAAAAGACAAAGAAAATTATTCATATACAGCATTAAAACTTCCTCAGAAACAAGAATTGAAAAATTGTAACTTCAAAAATTTACAATGTTGTGTTGAATTTTACAATTGAATTGAAATTTAATATACAATAATAAAACCAAAATAAAAGGGTGATTTTGTAAATACTTTTTTAAGAATTTATTATATAACTGTTGAAAAAAAAAATATTTAGTATATCTTTGTAGAAGATCTCTAGAATAAAAACAAATCTATGCAATCGCAAAGCTAGCAATTAGCTTAAATAGAAGAATAGCAAGAAAAAGAAAATAGTGTAGCTGTAAGGTTTTAAAAAATAGCAGTAATAATAAAGATTGATGGATTTTATACATGCTGCAAAGTTGTAAAAAAATATTCCTAATGATGGATTCTAACAACTAAAATAATTTACGCATCAGACTCTGGTCAATAAAATAATGGCAAACTTTTCGCTTTGTCTCAAATAAAATTGCTGACAAACATCATACTTGTGTACGTTACTGAGTAAGAAAGAGAATATACGAGGTAGGTATTTAGGAAGATACTTGAAGAACTCCTTCTCCTAATTTTCCCACGTGACGATTTTCAAACATTGAAAAAATAAAATAATGAATAGAAAGAAAAATTATGCAGTTTTGTTTTTACAATATGACATTAACTAAAATTTATTAAGATGTCTAAAACTTAATATCCTTTTCAGTATATATATTCAAAATTGTCATCTTGTGCTTGTCATGGTAAGGCAATTTTCAATACAAAGAGAAAATTGATTGCATATAGAAAAACATAAGAGTACATTTTTTAACAAATTTTCTCTCGATATTTTCAATATACTCATCTTTAAACTTATATAAATCTGAATTCGTATCCATTTATGCTTGGGGTTGGATGAGAAAAAAGCATTCCATTAATACTGAAAGTAATTGATTTAACAATTAACTTATCAGCTACGGGGAAATAAAAAACGAATGCACATACTCGTGTTAAAAGAAAGTAAACATAATGCATTTACAGAAATATTTTTTTAAAAAAAACATTTCATTCGAACTATTAAAAAATTCATACCTAAATCCATAAAAAAACAGGATATTAAAAAATCAAATAATTCCGAAATTATTTCTATAAGTTTTAACATCTGAAATCCATTCATTAACAATCAACAAAATAAACTGATAAAAACTTTAATATGGGTGTAGTGTATAAAGGGATATCAAAATAATTAAACGCTTTTTACGTAACTCATTTACAATTTTGGGATTTTTTTCCAATTATTTTTCACTGTACTCAAAGGGCTCCAAAATATATACGTTTATCAACCATTTAACAACAGCTAAAATGTAAGAAATTTGTTACTGATTTAATGTTATCCCAGATACTAACAGGACATGGAAATTTTAAGAGCTATTTATCTAGGTTTAGTTTAATTGGTTATAATATTTGTTGTTGTGGTCTGGATGCTGAAACAGCGGAACATGTCTTGTTGTATTATAACCGATATTTTTGTAAAAGAGAAAATTTTAAAAAGTAGAAACGTTTAGGTATTTCCTGGCTACCTGTTTTGTTTTTAATGGTCAATAGTACTGAAAGCCTTAATGTCTTGAGAAAATTTGTTTACTGTATAGATTTTTAAAGTTTTATGGAGGTACCCCATTTTCTTTATATTTGTGTACTGCTCCTCCCTTCCTTTTACTTTATTTTGTATTTGTCTCTTAAATGTATTTTTATTTTGTTTAGAGTTCATAATGATGTTACCACTTACGTCTGTAAGCCTCATGTATGCAACGTGGAGCATGAGGAGTTTTGCAAAGAAATTTATTTGAAAAAATATATATACGTTTACCAAAAAATGAGTAACTCTCGCTTTCACTGCTTTTATTAGAATTAGAAAGGCACTGAGTTGTGTTCCATACATTTTTCAATCTTAACTGATTCTGAGCCAGCTAGATACCTTACAGAACCCATATCGGGGCCTCTTCTATTAAAGCCAATAGTCATCCATCACTACTGACCTACGCATCTCGAAACTAGAAGGTGAGAAACACCAAATATATGTTCCATAACAAATTTACCGCTACAGAAATGAGAAATTGTGAAATCCAATTTGCTTCCAGAGTGAAATGCAATTCATTTTGGGGTTGGTTTTTTTTGTCCGAAGCAATTAATGAGTTAAAGTCTACATACTTTATAAAAAGAATTTTCCCGATTCTTTACTTGCATTCTCACTAAGTAATGAAAGTGTCGAAACTTTAACTAGATTAAACTTTACTTACTTTTGACCTATGCACACTTTCTTACATTTATTTAACTTTTTCAAAGTCTTAAGTGTGTGAAGGTTACGCAAAGGTTGCGAGAAAAAGACCAAAAAAAAAAAGAATTCGCATATAAATATTTAAGCAGACGATTTCAAAAAAAATGTTTTATCAGAAACAATTTAATCTCACTCTTAAATATCCAAGTTTTCAAAGCAGATAACTATTATTTTCAAAATTCATATTAATCAAGTAAAATAACTGTATTTCTGTAATATTATTTTTAAAAAATTTATAGATATTAACTACGTAATATTTTTTTTATTTTATAAAACGAGGGGGAAAATTCCAAATATGTTAAATAAGTTTCCTGTGAATTAAAAAAAACTTGTGTGCGTATCTTGATTAACGCTCATGCCAGCAAGATATGGCAAATTACATGACCTTTCTGAACTAATTTATATCCATCAAGTTCTTTCTTATAGAAAATCTTTGTCTCTTTTTTTCGTTATTTGTTTGAGAACCTCAAGATTTAATATAATTCTCGTCACTCTGAAGTATGATGAAATGTGTCGACATTTCCTTTCACTGTACGAATTTTATTACAACCGTTGAAAACAATCACTTCTTTTATGGAACAATGTTTTTTTGTTGTTCGTTCGTTTCTTGCGCAATCTACTGTGTCGGATAAATATATTACATTCCGTAATTAGGTTTACGAGAGTCGTGTGGTTATAAAATGTGTGGACTTTCAAGAATTTTAAAATCCATTAAAACACAAGCCTGAATAGCATAACAACACAGAATAAAAAATATTATTCTTTTCTTAGTTCAAAAGAAAAAAAAATCCACAAAAAAGACTGAATTTGTGCAAACGATTTCTTCTCTTAGTTAAATATCAAATTAAATTGAAGCAATACATTAGTAGAAATACCTTTTATTTAATATAAAGTATAACAGAATTAATGTGTACATTTGTGAAATAAACTATATAAAGAATATCAAATTCAAAATAAAAAAAAAAACTTTATGTAAGCAAAATTTTATATTAACGAACAGTTTCATCTTTTAAAAACGCTTCAAGGCAAGTATTATAAGAACATAAATGATAATGTGATTCGATATTAAAAAAAAGTGACTCACTTAATTTTACTCAATATACATGTATCATAAATTCTTATATTTTTTTTCCTTTTCATTTAAAAAAAATAGTGTCTAAAGTATAATTTTTTTAATCAGATTTCATTAGACCCATTACGATTTGAGACACACTTCAAATTTTGATGACATCATCATTTATTTACTTTTTAAGTTAAATTTATTTAATTAAAATTAAATTAACAAAAATTAAATGTAATATACTAGTTTCATTCATCATATACATTTAAAACATATTTGCATATAAATTTTATAAAAAAGTATATTTCTTCAAATAGAATTTCTACAAAGATCTGGGAATATAATATCAAACAAACATTAAAGTTCACCTATCTGAGTGTGTGAGTTATACTATTTTAAATAAGTGTTATTTTTTAAAAAATACTATCGAAAATAATATTCTCAATTTCAGCTTATGATTTCACAACATTAAAAATAAAAAAACCATAAAATGTTGCTCAATATATTTAAAAATAAAATTTAATTATTCTTGAAAATTTACAGATAATTGAAACATGCTCTAAGCTAAAATTTAAAGTTAAAAGTATTTCGTATTTTACAAAACGTCTTATTTCATATTAGAACAAAAGTAATTCGTTTTGCAAATGTTTGTAAAATGTTTAGTCATTTTAAATTAAATTAATGTTTAAAACGTTTGTAATTAATATCTTTGAGAACTCATAGTTTTTTTAAAGTTATCTCGATGAAAAATCCCAAGCCAAAGGAGAAAAAACATTTTATTTTAATTTAAAAACCACGAGAAGATCCTATTTATTTATCAGAAAAAAGTACAATATAATTTTACCGTGAGAAAAGTCAAGATCATTTTGTGGTTCTAGAAATTAAGATTTATTTACAATGATTTATTACTTTATGATTATTTTCTCAATTTTCCAAAAGACAAGTCTTTAGAGAAATAGATTTTTATGCATAAATATATTAAAGGAAATGAAAGTATTGATTAGATTGTGCAGATGCGAGTAAGGCACGCTCTAATTACTGTCCATTACGAACTACGCTTTTTGACGAATCATTGACTTGGAGATTTTTCTCTTTTCGAATCAAATCAATATTATGGATTCTTTTGTTATTCTTTTAAAAATTAAAAAACCACAGAATTTATCTTACATAACAGATTTTAATCTTATTTATTTCAGTTTTTTAATTATTCGGAAAATCTTTTTCTTGAAAATTATACTTTCCAAGGATCTGACTATTTCTAAGAGATTATTGCTATTGAAGTAATATTGACACGCACTAATTTCGTGGTATTAAGATTAAATTATTACACTACACGTACAATTATAACTTATAAAAACGTGATTTATGTTCACGCTTAGAAGGTGTGTACGATTAAAAATATCTTATTGGTGATATTGACAGAAAAATAAACAACAAAGATCCCTTTAAGGAAATATATACAACTCTACTCAACTCACTTAGTTGTCTTGTACTAAAAATCTTCTTAGTTTATCTTGCCAATGGTTTGTAATATTATACGTAATATTATTTTTTTGAAATAAAACTTTGTATTTTGAAATTTTTGCACATTATTGCCATTTAAATAATAATGATGTAAATAAATCTTAATGCTCACAAATGGGGATGACACCCATATTTTTAGCATCACCACATTTTTACAAAATGTAATAATAATTTTTTTTAACAAAATGATTTATTACTCTCCAATTGGTTTCTTCCGAATGTAAAAAAATATTAAATTAAGTATGATTTTTATTTTTTAAAATTTGTTACTACACTGGCGGTACAAAATAAGTAAATAAAAAAGTCAAATATTTATATGTAGTAAGGCCTAACAGATTATTAAAAATCAATAGCTTTGTTTGACACTGATGAATAAAGAAATAAAAATAGCTCTGATTATTATTTACATACATTTTTTCATTTAAAATTTAAAAACACAGAACAAACATTTAAGAAATCATTAAAAGAATTTTTTTTAAAAAAATCCTTTAATAAAAGATTGTGTGAAGTCTCTTAATTATTACTACTACAGCATAAATGAATAAAACAAACAAAAGAAATGTGGTTGTATTTGAGAAGATGAAGATTCTATTCCCCCATAACTAGACTGCAGAAAGCGAAACAACATTCATTGTTACATATTAATTATCAAAATATGATAAAATCTTTTTCAAACATTTAAATCAGAAAAAGGAAACATTTCATTGTTTAAAAATTGGAAAATATTACAATCTTTAATGTGACTTTTAAAATTGAATGCATTGAATTTTATGAGAGAATTTTTTTCATCTATATTATTCAATGTTGTGCAGTAAAAGCGGTAAATCTATGTGTGTTGAAAATTACATTTAACTTATCACCAACAGTAATTAATCCTTCAATAAAATTGTAAACTAAATGTTACTATGTATTTCAAAAAAAAAAAATATCATTTTAACAAAACTTCTTGTTTCCAATGGACTATTATTTTTTAAAGTGAAGCATTAGAAATTATGAGAACAATTTTTTCACATATGCTAAAAATATAAACTTTAAAAAAATAATAACAACAATAAAATACAACTAATTTTCTCCATTGTACGTACTTTAAAAAAGTTCTTTTGTATTTTTAAAGTCAGCTGTTTGCCACTACAAAAAACAGTGTAACTGATATTCTTCAATTAGAATTTGCATTAAAAGAACAAAACAAAAAAAGATTTTTTCATGAATCATTTTTTAAAAAAATGAAGTGAAATGAATACTAACACGAAAAAACTGACAATACAAATAAAAATTATCAATTTTAAACCACATTACATTGCATAGTTGAGCCTTTTAGAATGGAACATATTTTCTCTTAGAAAATGAAAATGCAAGAACATTAACACCCGATGCATTCCAAAATCAAACCATAAATCGAAAAAATAAATCACTAAATTATATGCACAGTTTGAATGTCTGTCTTATAGACATGTTTTGTCTTATATAAATAAAAAAAAACATATCTGTATAAAAACAAGATCATCAGAACTCAAAAAAGAACGCCACTTACCGCTCCTTCGCCTAGAAATCGAATGCTTCTCTTCGACTAATTCCATCTCAGCGTTCTGAAACCCACTTTCTCTTCTGATTCCGTTCTGCAAGAACAATTCGGTTCGCCCGCAGCCTTTTTGCGGACTTTCTTCTAAGTAGGCAATTTTGAATCTGGTTGTCCTTTGTTTTGTCTCGTAAATTTGCATGCTTCAAATGAAATTGACGTTGGAGGGACATTTTCATGATCCTTTCTCTTTATTAACATAGGGAAACGGTTCAGATGGCACATGAGTTACGACTTAAAAAAGGAGTGTTGGTAAAGTATGCTCTGTTCGATACTTGGTATGAGGCATTGACTGGTCATTAAGTTCTGGATGTATGCACGAATATTATTCTACGTGCATAAGAGTTGCTACAACCCATACATTGGAATTACAGACAGAGGGAAAACTCTGCATTAAGTATTCCTTCCATCTCTTTTTATTTTGCTGTCCTAGAAGTTTTATTTCAATGTCAGCTAATTGGGTAGCTTTTTTCCACAATAACTTTTATTACCAGAGATGTAGCCATACATAACATAATATATTTTTAATCGGATTAAAAAACAAACTAAGTAATTTTTAAAAAAAACAAATACTAACTTTGAAGACTTAAGTAACAATGTTTACTTAAATCTTTAATTGTATATAATTTATTTAAAAATTTAGAATCACATACAAACTTTCTAAAATAAAATTTAGTTCAGCAATATATTGATCTTTATTCTTGTTTATCATTGGTATATTTTTCAGTCATCTAACGAGTGGAACTTAAAAAAATGGTGGTGAATATTTTGAACCTCTCTAAAATTGAATTTTGAACATTTAGCTTTTAAAACTTAACTATACTAAATTAATCTTAAATAAAGCTGAGCTATTAATGTTTCGATTGAAATTTTTGCTTTTATCCATTGTTTATATATATATATATATATATATATCATGATTTTTAAGACAGAATCAGATTAATGTTAGAAAAGTGAAAAGACGACCTTTATTCTTTCATTTGTACATCTGTTTTGACACCGAGAGCAGGGAGGAAAAAGCACACCATGGTGGTGGTTTCAAGTGGATATCACTTGAAAAACATATGGTAAGTATCGCTGCTTTGAAGGTTGCTTGCAAGTTAATGCTGACATATGTTGACTATTAAATCTAACGATCTGGAATTAAACATGTTTATTGGCTAGGCCATATGTTCGGAAGAAATAAATGGGTGATTAGTTTGATACTTGAAGATGAGAACTGAGAAAGATGAGTCAAGTGCTAGATAGGGAATTTAATTTTTAATCTAATTTAATTATCCTTACATATATATATAATTATGAAGGATGCTTAAATAAATTTTTACTTCACTTTAAACGCAACAATACACAAAGTATACTATGCATTATTTCAAAATTATCCTTATCAATTTTTAGATAAAAGAAATATTAATTTCATTTTCATTTATAAGAGGCAATTCAGAAAGTAAAGGTACAACTCTTCTCTATTTTTCAACACTGTGTTCCCCATTATTCAAGCACTCTTCGTGTTGTTTTACCAATTCCTTTTGTATAAAAAATGGCCGCCTGCGACTTAAACCAATGTGTCACAGCGTATTCCCCCATGACTGTCTCATATAAAACTGTCCATGAAATGTTTGGAAACCTTTCTGAAAATTGAGAGATTGTAAAAATACAAAGTAAACAATTTTTTCTTGCGGCTTTCTTTGATAAGATCAGCCCCCACTCCGTGATTCCTCATAGATGTTTACTCTTCCGTCCTTGAAAAAGCGTATCCATTGACGCACTACAAAACACATTCACAAGAGCACCGAGATATAAACTATAAGGCAAAAATTAAAAATCTGTTGGCATATGCCAGTGCTTCCCAACCTTTTTATCGCCACGGACCGGTCAATGTTTGATAATTTTGCATTGGCCCTTGACTGAGGAAACAGGGCGTCGATTGTTTGTGTTTTAGATTGTTTTGATTTAATAATTTTAATTTAATTGTACACTCATGGACAAAAAAATTAGCGTACCAAGATGAAGTCGTCAAAATGAAACCAAATTTTACATACGTAATGATTACTTTAATATAAGTAAATGATTAGAAAATCAAAGAAAAAAGGATAATTAATTTCAGAGAAAAAGGCAAAAGAACGGTGGATTTAATACTCTATTCAACCCCCTGTAGCACGATGCTATACAAGTGGGCATTGAGGCATACAAGTTCTGTATGATGCCTTGAGACACTTAGTTCCATATTTGCTGTACCTTTGCCTCGAGTTCATTTAAACTCGTGGGATGCCCAACTCGCCATCCCAATTGATCCCAGATATGCTTGATTGGAGACAAATCAGAGGATCGGGCAGGCCAAGGAAGGGTAGTAACAGTGCGGAGACAGTCTTGTGACACCCTTGCTGTGTGAGGTCGAACACTGTCTTGTTGAAAAATGGCTCCTGGGAGCCGTTGCATGAGTGGTAACACATGTGGTTGCAGGATGTTATGGACATACCGCTAGGCTATCGTGGTGCCACGGATTAATACTAGGGGGGACCGTGTGTTGTAGGCAATTGCACTCCATGTCATCACACCAGCTGTGGGAGCGGTGTGTCATTGTAAAGCAAAGGCAGAATTGAGGCGCTCACCAAGGAGTCTCCACACACGAACACGATTGTCATCACTGCTGAGATTGAATCTGGATTCTCGCGCGCGCGTTACTATAGACAACCTGGTTCCACTCAGCTGCAGTCCAGTTTCCTCGTGCGTGGCACCACCCCAAACGGAGGCGTCGATGAGTGGGCGTCAAGGGCAGCACATATAATGGGCGCCGCGATCCCAAATGTCCTTCAGCCAGGCGTCTTCGTATGGTTCCAGAAGACACTGGGACCCCTAATGAAGGGGCTACCTGTGCCTAGATGGCGGCCTATGAAGCAGTTGGCTGTAAGCATTCATTTCTTACGATGTATGTTCTTCTCGACGACTGGTCTGTCGAGGGCGTCCTGATCCTGGTCTTCGTGTAAATAACATCTCTCGGATCCACTGGTCCCAACAACTCCTCACAATAGAATCAGAGCGGCGTAATTGATGAGCTACTTGCCAGCTGATAACCCAGCTTCCATCATGCCGATGTTCTCCCCCAAACTGCGACAGCTGCACCTATTCTCTTTGAAAATGGCGTAATGGCATATCTACCTCTGTAAACGATTCAGCACACTCAAACAAGCTTTGGTTACCTGTTTTATACTCCACGGAGAACGACGTTAAACGCCCTCTACCGGTTATACGTAATGCACAATCACACTGCATTTCTAATCATTTGAATATCTTACAGACATGTACCTTCGTGCCAAGTTTCATTACGATCCCACTATTATTTCTTGGTGCGCTAATTTTTTGTCCATGAGTGTATTTAAATATGTCTTCAGTTACAGTACATACATAAAACATAGTTACACCAAAAATAAATATAAAGTGGTTTAACAAGGAATATAAAGTGATTTCCATAGAAAGTGCCACAAACCCGAGAGAAATACACCACAGTAAATAAGATTGAAATAATTTAATGTTCCTTGGGCGACCCGATACAATTTTATTGACAGACCGGTACCGGTATACGGCCCGGGGGTTAAAGACCACTGGTGCATGGGGGGGGTAACTTCTAACCCTCTTTCCTTCTTTTGCTCACCGCTGCTTACACTAACGTAATCTTATTTATGCTGCCCATATTAGATTTAAGTATTAAACACGTCTGTCGTAGTGCATTCTAAAAAAAAGTTTAGTTATAAAAAAATTTAATGTACAATGTATATTCTGTGCTAAGATTTGTCTCTTTTTACCTGTTTGTTTTCTAAAGTAGTAATATCTGGTGTTTTTTTAACCAGTCATTTAATTATCCGGTCAAGGTTCCAGTTCCATGATGATTTGTTAAGAAAGCGAGCGCATCTGTGTTCCCATTTCAGTTCAGTTCTTCCATCTCGCCCACATTGAATCTCTTGATAAATGTTACAAATATCTGATAGTAATTACTATTAATAAAAATAAAAATATATGGTAGTGAGGTTTTTTTTCTTTTTTTTAAAATAAATGTTATGTTGTTGTTTTTTAACCGAGTTCATTCAATTAGCGTCAGATTTTTACTTAAACTACGCTAACAGTTTTTAAATTTATTTATCTAACATTTTTAACGGAAAAACGTGCTAACTGAACTTAAAATATTTTTTAAGTATTTTTTTCTCTCTTCAAATATAATAGAAAACAGTTTCAGATTTTAAAGCCGGTTATAAAATGTCTTAGCTATGAAGTAAAAATGTGTATTTTCCTTTGTATTTCTGATTTAATTACTGAATGTTTCGTTCAAAAGATTATTCCTTCTGAATTTTTTTAAATGATTTATACTTAAAAAATAGATTCGAGATGAAATTATTTCATTTGCCCTAACTGTCCTAACATACTTTTTTTTTACTCTAAAGTACATCCGGGTTGAATTTTAGAATTAAATTCCGTTCAAGCAAATTTATATCTATCTATACGAATTGTGTAGGCATAAATTTGTGGGGGTGAGGGTATCACAGGTGTATTTAATTATCTTAGGTGAGAAGAATATGAAGAAAGAAGGGAAAAAAGCTGATTTAATCCATATCTAATACATGAATCATCGTAAATTAGTAAATTTTTATGAAAACATATGCCATCTTCTAAAGGAGAAAAAAACTAATTACAAAATACACTGTGCGCGCAGTACTGATACATTTATAAGAATATCATCTAAGTGTAAATACATGTATTCATTTCTTACTATGTCAGAATGTATTTTGTTTGTTTACTCTCAGCAAATTAATAATTTTTTTAAAATAATCTTTCATTTTCGAGTTTTCAATATGCTCGCGCCCCCATCGTAGTGTTATCACGCCCCTCTAAGGGGGCGCGCCCCACAGCTTGAGTAACGCTGCGCTACGAGGAAATTTTCTGGGATAAGAAAAAATCTTTTAGTGGCCAGACTACATGTTAGATTTTATAAAACCTTCTACATCAAAATAACTTTGGCTTGTGATTTTGTATTAGTGTTTCATCTAAGATTTTTTTAAGCATTTTTTTTCTAAATTATTGTTTTCTTTCGTCTCCAGCCATAAATAAAATAATTTATATGTATTTACATAAAAAATTATATCCCGACTTACGTGGTTATCACCAGGGCCCAGCTCTAGCAATTTTGCTGCCCCGGACAAAAATGGAAAAGACTGCCCCCCCCCTTTCTCTTTCTCTCTCTTTGTATATACATATGTATTATTTTAAGTCTTAAGAAATTGAAAATTGATTATATAATTACTTGTTATTATTTCAAACGAGTGAAATGAAAGAAAAGGAATCGTCTGTTTAAGTAGGCCAATTTCTTTAAAGAATGGTCTATTAATGGTGAGGATCACAAGCGTTTGTTTTAACTTATAGTAACTACACTCAAGACTAAAATAAAACACCTCCTATGACTCTCTATCTACTAAAACCTCTTATTACCCTTGTCCCCTTTTAGATAGCTGAAACCGGACATCGTAAGGGTAAAAGGAATGTTCGCTGTGACCTCACTCCGGGATGGGGAGAAAACTGCTGGTGAAAGATGTGTAAACGTATTAAATTACACGCTTTAACACATACTCCCACCTGGAAACCTTCAAGTTTCGACATAATAGAAAACTGTCATTAAATATACAGAGTACAAAATTAAAATAATAATAATAATATACGTTAAATGAAATACCAAATTCACACCCAATAATATTTCAGAAAATATATCAAACTTTTGTAACAAAAAAAAATATTTTTCAAATTTGATTCAAATGCCGCCCCGGGCAGGGGTCCGGTTTGTCCAGCCCTAGAGCCACCCCTGTTATCACTTAATCCCACTTATCACGTAATTTCGGGGTATTACTCTATTTATGTGAAACGGAAACAAATGGGTATATGAAAATTTTTCAATCGATTCAAAAAGAATTGCGGCATTCTCATTTATTTATTTTCTTTGAGACGCACAACCATTGGGCGTGGAAATACAATGAAAAGCAGGTGTTAATACAATGAGAAAACAAACACGTTTTAGCACATACATATTGATTGGGAGACCAAACCAATGAAATAAATGGCGGTTCTGTTACAAATCCCCCGTTTAGTATTTAAAGTTATGCTTTTTTTTTTTTTTTTGTCAAAAGTAAATTAGAGGGGTTTTTTTTCTTTTAAATTAGTAGCTGGCAATCACATAAATTCTTTGATATTCTTTTTACGAAGTGGCAACTGATTCATCATCATTGTAAATGTAATCGTGTGCTTCGGTAAACAACTTTACGTGAGGAAACTTTACAAGCAGTGCAATCGATAACAATTTGATTAATTTTAATGTATTTTAACACATCTTTCTCTCTTTATGCGCCTTAGAATTTGGAAAGAATCATTTTTCCCCTCTATTCAGTAATCAATCATTTGATATCTCCAAAAATTTTATTTCTGAATTTAGGTTTTTAAAGAAATGCTTTGAACTTCTGAAAAGAGCTCAATCTTTCGAATCATAAATGAAAACTAATAATTTTTTCTCATCGCTGTGTATTAGTGATTAGGTATTAATTTTTCTACCAATTAAATATGTTCCCAGGAATGTTCCAAATCTCTTTAATTTAAACTGAAATTCTTAGAAAAGGTTCAGAGAGCACAGATGCTGAAAAGCACACAAACAGGATATTTTTATATCTAAAACAATTAACTAAGTATTTAATTTTCTTCTGTTATAACATGAATGCTGCAAATTACAACAGTATTAGTTATAATTTTTTATAAATATCGCTATGTAATTTAATGTTCTTATTTCAGATTAATGACAACAATTTACATAGATATTTCTCATATAAAAAACCTTGTAAACATTCTATTCAAAGAAATCTCTGAAACATTTCCACTTAAGAAATAAAAGTTTAAGGAATGTCCTATGTAATGAGAATAGTATTGCATTACTATTACTGCTTGGGATATTAACTATTTTTATGTATTACTAGTTAATATTCTATTCCCGGGTTGGGCAAGACCGACTCAGCCTTTCATCCCTACTGAAATGGGTCGATAAATGAATATCAAGCTTACTTGGGGATTTAAACACTGAGGGGAGTCTTAGAACACTGACTGACTCTTTAGAGTGACCACCTGATCGGAACATCTGCTCATGCACCTCAGCATCCAATGGGCACGTATACTGGGATAGGCACAGTAGGCCCTGGCCCTCATGGGCTGTTGCGGCATTGAGTTTGAGTTTGAGTTAATATTTTATGAAAGAGGCACACAGATTATTGCATATGTATATATATATATATATATATATATATATATATATATATATATATATATATATTAATATGTTAAAGTGTTTCTAAATGTAATTGTAACTAGTTTCTTTCGAATTTTAACTTCACGCACGTATGAACGTCATACGTCATGCACGTTATGCATGTAAACAAAAAAAAAGAATTTTCGAATTTTTTTTTTTTTTTTTTTTGCTCCATATGTTGTACCCTTTCCCACTTAAAGGGAAGTTCACTGATCTCTTGAATGTATAAATACATTTTTCTATTATATACATTATAAAATACACACAAAAAAAACTACGGAAAAGAATAATTGTATTTGCATTCGAAAATAATTGACGATTAAATAGTTTCTTTTTTCAATTCCTACTGTTATAGCTAATACTTTCTATATATTTATTTATCTTGGTGGAATTTTCTATCGTTTATAAAATACATTTTAAAGCGCTCAATTGAGCTGAAATTTTATATACATGATTATTTTGGATGACAATGCATTAATTTAATTGTAATTAATAAAAATTAATTGATTGAAACTAATTATTTAAAAAATTACAAATACAGCCACTTTGGCATCATTTTTGGCGACTTGAGTGAGCCTTTTAGCGACTTGTGAGAAAAAAAACGTTTTCAAGTTTGAACACGTTTTAAAGCATTCAGTTGAATTGAAATTTTATAGACACGATTGTTTTGGATGGCAATACGATACTTTAATGATAATTAATAGAAATTAATTACCACTTATTGTTGTGATTCTGTCCTATGTATATACACATTTATATTAATTGTAACTATTTAATAAAACGTAGCTAAAATAAAAATTTTCTTGGTATATCTAAGTAGGAATTGAATAAAAAGGTTTTTTTTACATTATTTGTTATGTTCAATTTGGTTACAGAAATATGCTGAAATATTCCTTGAAATTATTTTTATATAAGCTACAGATTTGCTCAATAAAATACCGAATAGTATATCATTGAAATGAAATGATTCTTTAAACATTAGGATTAGTTATACATAAATGTAATTGAATAGGCTTACTTTATGTTACCTTTTTTTTCCCCTGGGATGGGTTTAAAAGCTTCTATATAGCATATGCAATAATTGCGGGAGTTTCCTTTTAAACGACCTTGGTTCATCCGGTCACTTTAATTAGGAAGTATTCATTCAATATTTGTAGTGATGGTTTCGCCTTTTAACGCTCTATATTTTTAACAAACGCTCTTTTTCATTGTATAGGGGACATTACAAAGCATGAACTATTCTTGTTGTGATATATATATGTCATGTTTCTATAATATTTCTGGCGATTAGTAAATATAACTGTAAGACGTGGAGAATGGATGTTATTACTGTAAGGATTATCATATTTTAGATGGTTGGTGTTTATTGTTTGATGACATTGACGAGGCAGTCCTTTGAAATCTGGTTTATTCAACATTTAACATAGAACGTTCCAACATAACAAGAAGCAGACAAGAAGACACAAAACACATAACAACACAACAAAGGAAACTAAAATACTACGCGATGCAGTCGACTACATGTTGAAGGCAGACAGAAGAGGAGAGATTTTCCAGAGATCTCAATATTTATACCCAGCGGGAAATCACGTGATTTGGGTTGGTGGGTGAATGTAGTTCCAAAAATCCCTGTGAGGCAGGTAATTAGTTAAATTAATTAAACGGTTGTCCTCTTGAAGGACTGGTCCACAGATAAATCAAAAGCTATTAAAGACAACATTACTGGGAGCTATTACATATATATACAAATACATTTTTATTGGGCAAAAGGTTATGTTTTATAGAAAAAAAATTTGCCGCATAAAAAATATGCTCCTTGATAAATTTCTTCCCAAGTCAAAGAAATTGATATGAAAGCTTAATAAACTTAAAGTCAACTTTAAATTGATTTTATCTTATTGAAAAGTAACATGAGTAGTTTTATGTTTTTTTTAAATCCTTATCATTATCAGATAATGGTTTGCGAATTGGTTTCCGATCCCTTTCATCATAAAAAGAGATTGACTTCTTTAGATCTTGCTGAAAAGAGCTAAGGAGTTTCATTAATTTTATTATTGTCCAGCGCGCGCGCGTGTAGCTATTTATTTTCTTGCGTAGTAATAGACAGTTAAAATTTACAATGGTGATTCTATTGAGTGTTTTGTAAATTATATTTTTAAAAAAACTAAAAAACACGCTTTTATGGTTAATCGAACTAAAAAGTAAAAAAAATCATTCTTAATGTAAAAATAAAATGATTTACTAGAAAATTAATGTCATTGGGGTAAAAGCGTGGATTGCTCGATATTAACTGTTATAATTTCTTACTTCTTCTATTCCGAAATGCTGAGTTGGTGTAAAAATGTAGTACAAAGCACCCGACGCTTTTACCTTAATGGCATTATATAATTTTCATGTTAATCATTTTATTCTTATATTAAGAATTATTTTTTTACTTTTTAGTTCGATTAAGCATAAAAGCGAGTTTTTAGTATTTTTAGTGTTTTTAACTATCATTTATTCAAACACTTTTTTTTTTTAATTTTTGGCCCACGACCGAAAAAGTTTGCCCATCCCTGAGTTAGAGCAAATTATTTTTTTTCACATACACGAGTCTTTTTTTTATATATATTTCCATTTTCAGAAAGACTGGACAATTGCTTATATTATAATAAAAAATTGCTAATGCAAAAAAACCGTTTTTGCTTTTAGGATTATTCTTAATCTTTTAGTAGCTAAATCTGGAAATGGGATCTGGAATTAGTCACCAAATCTGGAAACGGTACATAGAATTAGTCGCCGAATCACTATCTCTCTCTCTCTGGAAATGGTATAATGAATCGGTCGTCAAATCTGGATTATCCTGTCTCCTGATTATCTTCAGAATAAGGGAACAAAATTAATAAATTATTGTATTGCCATCGGTCTTTGAGAAGTGTGCAAAATTTCGAATTAATCTAACCTTTTAAAGTGGGTAAAAATTGAGTGCAAGATTCCGTTATACATACAAGTGAAACTTATAAAAGCGTGTTAAAATAGCAATATTTCGTAATCTTATTCAACTTTTTCTTAATAAAACTTAATATATATAAATTGTAATTTTTTTCAAAAAGACCTATTATTAAACATAGTTTATAAAATTATCTATTACTTTTATTTTTTTAAAAAAATGTACTTTAAAGACAGATTTTTGAGCAAATTCGGGTATTATTAATCTTGGCAACAGAGTCGACTTGACAATAAAATCTGTTGCTTCAGGTAGTAGTTCGGGTGACGGCCGAAATTTCAACGTTTCTTCATGCGTTTTTTTAACAAGAAAATAAAATTCCGATGCTTTCGTAATTTTTACATGTTTTTGTTAGCATTTTAAAGTGTGTAAAAAAAAATTTTGTTTGACTTAATTTTACATTAATTTGTTTATAATTTTTTATGTCAAAGAAGAGTCCTCGAAAAAAAGGTGAGCTGCTATGGGGAAGCACACAGCCTCCTGCAGTCATATGCAATAAAGAAATCAAAGACTGTAGACTTTGTTCTAATGAACTAACCAATAATACGCATATTAAAAAATAAACATAAAACATGACGGACTTGTGAAGAAAAGGTTCTTAAAATCTAATTCTTTTTGTTGATAAATTGTTTAAAAAATTAATCTAGTATTAAAAAATTAAATGTTTTAAAGGTTACGTATTCAGCTATGCGATTCTAGAATAACAGGTCAAATTCTTAGCCAAATCGATAGAATAGTTTTGAATCAGTGCTTCCCCGAAATTTCAAAATCATGGTTTCGAGAAAAACGAGTTTAAAGTTTTGACAATACTTACATCTGGAATGGGCATTAAGTCGATCGCAATCGACCGGTGGGCCACCAGGGCATTTTGGGGTGACTTCCTTTACATAAAACGTTAGACGCGTATACTAAAAGAAACACAAGAATCAAGATAATGGAAACACCCGTGAATGAAAGAGACATCGTGAATAAAACTGCAACCCAAAGTTAAGAGACGTTTTCAAGAATTTAATAGACTAGAATCAAAAGTTTCATTAATGAGTTACCCATTTGGTAATGTTGTTGTTAAAAATAAAACGAAAAATATGTGTTACATGTTCTCGAGGAAAACGAAGCTTTTTTTTTTTTCTCCTTCAAAAGGACGAAATTTGTGAAGAATAACTTTTGGAATCTAATAGACGAAGTAAAGTATCCCAATTTTATAAAAAGCTGCAATTCATTTAACATCTTTCTTTCGTTCAACCTATCCGTGTGAATCTACATTTTGAGCGAAAAATATAATTAAGACAACATATCATTTCCGTTTCACAAACGACCACTTAGAATCTAATGCAAGATTAGCAGTTAGTAATTATATACCCACAGGTATTCAAGATTAGGGTGGATAATATGAAGACCACATCTTCTACTGAGACTATAGCTACGAGAACTAATTTTAAGTGAAAATGATTTACTTTTTGATGTAATGTGAATTGTTTGAAAATGCATCATTTGATAGTATTAAATTTATGAGTATAATTATTATGTTCGTATTTTGCGCTTGACTTAAAACGTACTTTTAAAAGAGTAAGTTTTCATACTGTAGTTATGTAGGTAAGTATACACATATTCTGTATTTATAATTTATTGTTAAAATTTAAGTATTGTTGAGCTTTTTTTTTTTTTTTTTGCTCATCCCACCCACGTCAAAAGGGGGACCGCAACATCTTGAAAAAATTAAAAGTAGACCGTGCCATGTAAAAGTCTGCTCACCCCTGCTTACATTAATCACAGCTATGCCTAGATCACAGAACAATCCTTCCGTTTCCCCAAAGTTATCATTTTCAGCGGCTTTGAGAGCCCTGAATAAGGTTCTGGCCGCTTTACAGTGGGCTTCTGCAGTTTTCTCTGCCCTCCAAATTCGTGCAGTGTCAACAGTGTCAGCATAGTCCCTGGCTGTTTGACCTATTGTGACGCCCGTCACCTCCATAACTTTGAGTACAGGTAAAAAACCCTCATTAAAGATGCAGACAGCCTTATAGGGAGTAATTTCCAAATCGTTTTTCATAGTAAAAGTATGCTTCGGAGCGAAATTCTATACATAGTGATTGAAACTTTCGTTATTATTTTGATTGTCCCCACACAAACATCTTTTCAACAAATCATCAGATGTTAATGTCTCGTACACTGGTTTTATGAGATTTATAAATTGCTCGTCAAACGTTACTGAGTGTTCATAAGAGCTCTCTTGTCTTTCCGCTTTTAATTGTTGATATTTGCTCTAAGAATCTGGGCAGTAAAAGTGCTGAGGGTTATGTATACCGTACAAAATTCTTATAGTTCGTCTTTGTCAATCGAAAAGGTTTGCTGTAATACGCATACCTGAGTATCCTAGAATAATAGGGACGGAATAAAAGAGAGAACGGTCAGAGCAGCTACCGCTGGCGCGTCAACACACACCACGGCACTCTCTCTTCTTTTGGATATAACGTTGAAAATAATAAAAATTTCGGTCTAAAAATTTAAGGGTATGTTTTTAAGATGTTTTTCTTTCGGAAAATGTAAAAAAAAAAAAATCTATTTTCTTAACTCTTACATTGGACAGCGTTTCTCAAACTGTGGGGCGAGCCTATAGAAAAGTCAGAAACAAAAGATTATTTAAGAAAATTATTAATTTATTGAAAGTAAAAAACAAAATACATTCTGACATAATAAAAAAATGCGTATTTGCACTGACATAATACGCTCATAAATGTATCAGTACTGCACCATGTATTTTATAATTAATTTAACAGTACTAAGTCAAGAACAAGTTTTATAATTACCAGTGACCCCATGGGCTTATCATATATAAAATTATAACACTTATCAAAATAATTTGTATGGTTTATAGTTAATTCCTTAACTGCCGATTAAAAGTCACGCGATTCGCTCTCCAATGCCACCTCGTTTTCCAAAAAGGCGTGCGTATGTGATTTAGGGAGGGGGAGAAAAGGAATATATTAATAAGTATAAATCCTATGAAATAAGTAAATCCTTTACAAACACTGCCAAGGTTTTTTTGTTGCATTCCAAAGCCTTCGGAGTAATTTTATGAATAGCAGTTGTAAGATTCGCCCGGCAGTTTAAAGATCTTTATAGGTGGCGCGGCCATAGAAGGAGAGGGGAGAGGAAAAACGGTGAGGAGGAAGGAGGTCAACAACATGGCGAAAGTCAACAACATGGCGGAGCGAGAGATCATGACAGAATGAGCGGGATAGTGATTTCGTGTGCGAGGATAGGAACAAAATGGTGTTAACAAATTAAAATTAAATGTATATAGTTAGTTTTTCTTTTTATGTTGTTTTGAATTGTGTGTGTGTGGCTGTCTTTGGAATAAAACTCTTTAGCCATTAAAGCAGTAGTGACTTTATTGTACCTGGATTACTGATGAATTTTTCATTTGAAGAGAAAAGAACCTGTGATTTCTAGTGCAGTGGACGGAGAAAAGATAGTATTTCGGAAAGATGTATATATACGTCCGGAGCAATTAATGCTTTGGCTGAGCGAGAGGTTTATACACGCCAGTGGCACTTAGAGGTTTAAGTTGTACTGTAGCTTTACCGTCAAAGTATAGTGTTATTGAATTCAATGCATTGTTATTGCATGGAGGGGGAGCGTGCTAAAAATTATGAATGAATATTGGTCGCAAACATCGAAACTTTGAGAAGCACCGGACTACTACCTGCACCACCACGCGCTTTTCAAGAAGCTTGGGTCATAAGTTGGATACAACTTGTAACCGCTTAGGTGTCTCAATGAAATCTTGGACATTTGTTTCCTTGTCAGTTATCTCACAATAATTTGGAAAGACAGGTAACGCGATGGCAGCTGTAGCTCTTTCACATACTGCATAATGATTACTGACTACTGATATTGTTTTCAAATTGATTCTCGTTTGTCGCGGGTTCTTATATTTGTGTTAAACCGGAGGTTTGAATTCATCCTCATAATTATCATTACGTAAGATGTCAGAACTTCCACGTATTTTTCGGCATGCGCCATATGTCTCTTACACATGCAACTCACTTAGAAATTTGCTAATTTCAATGACAAAACCTAAGTAAACTTTAACATGTCTCCTTCGAAGAATTTAGTTCTTGAAGTCGACATTAAATATACTTAAACCTTGTTTGCCAGAAAAATCTTAGATCAAATAAATTATCTGTTTTCGTGTATTTATATTATATATATATATATATATATATATATATATATATATATAATCCAATATAAGAATTTTTTAATATATAATCATATACATATACATACACATATATATAAATTTATACACGCATATACATATACATATAAACAAAAATATAAAAATAATCATATAGTTATAAACCTAAGATAACTAAAAGTAGGAAGTAGGCACACAGTATAAAGACAAATTCCTGGCCTTAGGAACCAGGATTGCAGGTTTAAACAAGTTTTGCGGTGCCAACCTTCACCTGTAATTTGTCATACTATGTACCAAGAGGAAAGGAAAGAGTTCTATACGTAAAATTTAAATATTAAGTCATTAAACAAGAATATATGAACATAACATAACCTACTAAACCTATATATATATATATATATATATATATATATATATTCCTCTTATTTTCATTAATAAATTAAAATCATGAAGAAATATACGTTTTCTTGAATTTTATTACTATTACATTAAAATAAGTAGATGTCCCATAAATAATTACAGATCCTGTTACAAGGTGGGGGGGAAATAAATGATCACGTTAGATGTAATCAGGGCTTTGAACAAGAACTGAACCGAAAACCAAAACCGATCCGAGAAAAAAAAACATTGGTTTATTTCGGTTTGATATATTTTCATTCACTTTGTTACTGTAATCAACTTATCAATATTTTCTAATTTATCGTCAACCAAATAGTGACGTAATGTGAATTGTTTCTCGAATTCCTGTTTTGATGTTCACTAGTACTTTTCTGTTTCAGTTTCGCATGAAACTACTTGTAAAAGGCAGATTTAATTCAGTTGAATGAACTGGAAATATGGAGGATTTCTTATGAAAAATATTAGTTTGAGTTACATTTTTTGCATCTCAGCATGCTATTATCCCCGGATGTTTGTGTAGAATGTTTAGATAGACAATCTAGAATCATGAAACTAGTTGTCAAATGCGATTTTGACAATGGATAAAGCTCGCCGTTATCTACTCACTGCTCGTATCGTGCATGCTGGTTAATTGTATCAATTTACATAATGTACCAATTTAAAAAAGAATGAAATCTTCTAAATTTTGTCAGAATTACATTTTTTTTCGTTCATGATAAAATTATATTTATAGTGCAAATAAGAATATACATAAAATAAAATTATCCATTCGGAACTGAACCGATATATTTTTTTTTAGTTGAACTGGAACGAAAATCGAAACGAAAAAAATTACGGTTCGAAGCCATGGATGTAACCCTCACTACTTTCGAATTACGACATATATTTCGAACTGCCCAGATCTCTCTACTAGAAGAAGATTTTTACAAGAATTAAAAAATCTCCTTCATAAATATTCCATTCACATATGATGAGGAGGAATAATCAGATGCAAAATGAAGGGGAACAAAAAGTTCCCTCAAAATTAAACTGTCATGAAGTTTTAATATCAAAGCCATGACAAAAGTTAAAAAGATAATCGCTGTCAACATTTCGTATTTTCTGAATAGCTAAGCTTCGTTTTCTGGTATCTCGGTGTCAAAGAAGACAGATGAGATCGTTTTATGAGCTTGGGATTTGATGTTATCCGACGGCGATCTCCAGACAGCTGGTTCATAACCGGCATTCGAATCAGTTGTTTTTCATTATAATGTGGAAGTGGCTATGATAATTGATCTTCATTTTTGGTTACCAAGGTTAAATTTTCTGTTTTAACAAAATAAAAATAGTTTTTTATAAAGTAAAATATAAGAGATGGTGTCCCGCTGTTCAACATGCCTGTATGTGAACTCTCTCTTTAAGATCATGATGTATTTTAATTCTTCTAAACGATGCATACTAACACATTTTAGTACTATTCATTTTTTAAATGTTTTTTTTATGATTGTAATGATTTTATATGAATACATCTAAAAAAAACTATAAGAAAAAAAATTTTATAATTACTTTTAATGAAATCAAACTTATGCAATTGGAAATTCAATCACTTTTCCTTTATATATGCTAGAACGATAATAGTTAACATATATTTTTGTACGGAATAATCAAGGCATTAACAAACATCTTATAAAAAATTTTCAGTAATTAGTCATTCATGAGGGAGCTTATACACAAATATATAAACAATTATCATAAAAGAAAAGAATAATGGTTTAGTAAACAATATCTTATACAAAAGTTAAAATTTATTGATGCCCGAGTTCTTTTTTTTTGTGACATGTTATTAAGGTATCCAACTACGTTCACAACCGTGATTTTAAAAAAAAAGCGCATAAATACATAATTTTTATGATATTTGTTGTCACTTAGATTATAATACATGCATAAAATTGTTTTAAGGATATTTTGAGAAAAAAAATTATTTAAATACAATATATTTTGGTAAAAAAGTAACTTAGAATAACCTTTTTCAAAATGTTCTCCTTTTACAAAAAATGCATCTAAAATAATAAGATTTTGCTCATAAAAAGTAAAGACTTCTTTCTCCAAAGATTCTGAACTTTTTTTTGAAAAATTCACATTATTTTCTGATTTACAACCAATTAAAATAATTATCGGAATTTTTTTTCTTAAAATTTCTCCTCTCTGTTGTCGTAAAACATGGAGATAAAGCCACTTCTAAGTTATATATTTCAAAAATTCTAGTTGAGCCACTGTACAGAGGTCTGAGCTATATACAGGCCAAATATTATTATAATATAAGCATTTTTCACAAAAGGGGAATATTTTGAAAATGGGTATTCTATATTCATTTTTTGTCAAAATATTGTACTTTTTTATATAACTTTTTTATAGTAATAATATTCTTAAAACAATTTTATATACATTTTCTAATCTAGGTGACATTAAATATCATAAATATTATCCAGCTATTCGCTTTTGCAAAATCATGGTTCCGAACTTAGTCGGATACTTTAACAAGATGCATAAGTATATTTATGGGGGCATCGTACAACTTCAATCCTTGCAAAAAAAATTTTAAAAAACTATGTTTCCGTATAAAATTTATTCTGTGTATTAATATACACTGCTGGACAATTGCTAAGGACGGATAACACTATCATCCATAGCAACCACAAAATGAAAAGAAGCAAAATGTGGAGAATTAGAATAAGTGCGGGATATTAGTAAGAAGAAGTATGAGTATATGCAAATTTTTTTTCCACGTCTGTTCATCACGTGATAGCGTCCATAAGAGCTTTAAAGGTTTTGATGCGTGTGGACAGTTATTGTTTCAAGTCAAAGTTTTACAGGAAAGATTTAATAGACGAACTTAAAATTTTTGGCATGTCTTCCCGACATCACATAGATGATTTTATGCGTGACCGAATTATTGGAAAGATCGAAGAAGGGCGAAAAATAACAGATGTTGCCAGGGAGTTCGACATCGCTCACAGAGTTGTTTCACGGCTGTGGAAGTCATTTAAAACTACTGGAATGTGTAGTAGACGGCACGGGGGAGGTCGTGTTAGAAGTACGATGCCTGCAGAAGACAGATATATCATCCAATCAGCAAAAAGGAATAGGCGCACCACAGCTCAGCAGGTGGCAAATCAGTTTCTTGCTGCCTCAGGAAAGCAAATCTCCCGAAAAACTGTTGCCAGACATTTGAGAGGAGGAGGACTATACGCACGTAGACCTGTTGTGTGTGTCCCATTGACCAGACAGCACCGTACTGCCCGTTTGCAATGGTGTCGTGAGCATCACAATTGGACTGAACAGGACTGGGCATGCGTACTATTCTCAGATGTGAGTAGGTTCAGTCTGTCATCGGATTGTAGACGCCAACTGATCTGGCGCGAGAGTGGTACTGCTTATCGTCCAGAAAATATCCAGGAAGAGGACCGATATCCGACATGCAGTATCATGGTGTGGGCCGGCATCATGATCAATGGCCGCACGCGCCTACATGTGGTTGCGAATGGGACTATGACGGGCCAACGATACATTGATGAAGTTCTACTTCCTCATGTTCGTCTTTTCCGTGGTGCTGTCGGTGATGAATTTGTTTTTATGGACGACAACGCAACATGTCATCGAACACTCGCTGTTCAGGATTGTCTAGACAGCGAGGGTATTCAACGTCTCGTATGGCCAGCGCGTTCTCCAGATCTAAACCCCATTGAAAATGTGTGGGATGCTTTGGGGAGGCAAGTTGCTGGTCGAAACCATCCTCCGACAAACAAGAACAACCTCATCCATGCACTCACAGAGGAATGGGATAAATTGCCTCAACAGCTGCTGGATAATGTTGTGCAAAGTATGGTACGACGTGTGGAATGTTGCATCATACTCCACGGTGGACATATCTCGTACTGATACTTTTCTTTAAGGTGCCTGCTGACTTTTAGATGCATTGTTCCATTTCTCCGTACGCAGATCAAATGAACATTTTTTTTTCTTTCAGATGTTTCACAGCTTTTGTACTTTCCAGAACAATAAATATTCCTTATTCTAATGTCTGAACAGTGTGGCAACTATATTTTATCCTACTAGGCCTCATGTATCGCTTAATGTTATGCTACATAGCAATTTGTGATCCGTCCTTAGCAATTGTCCAGCAGTGTATGTTGCAGGAAAATTATAGAATTAGGAATTTCATCAAATCCCTAAGGGAGATGATCACGTGACGGAAGATGTTAAAATGACGTCTCTTCAAGGTCATTTCTCTGATGAAAGTAAGAGATTTGAACAAATCCTTGGCATGTTTCAGTGAAACGATGAAATATTATTGTCAAGAGTTTAAGTGTTTATTTAACAAATAGGGTGCATTATTAAACGTAGAAGTAAGTAATACAACAATAGTCAATGAAATACAAATTATTTATTCGAAACTAATTAACAAATAGTTAGGCTGAATTTTTTTTATCTGTAACATCGTTTCTCTCGGTTGCTTACACACTAAAATGTCAATCCCTATGTTAATCCTATGGTGACCTTTTTTTAAAGATATAGGGTTGGTATTTAGGGGATCGATAGTACTACCTGTATGGTTAGGGAGTACAAGGGCTCGACACCCCAGGTGTCTCCCCCCCTCCCTCCCCCGGACAGCATTTTGCCAATGCAAATCCTGACAAGTTCATTTAATCATTTCATTGAAACAGTTCAGGGTTTGATAAAATCACTTACTTTCATCATGGAAATGACCTTGAAGCAGTGGCGCACACAAAGGGGGTCCTTGGGATCCGGATTCCCCCCCCCCACAAAGCCCTTGATTTTTTTTCCGATTGATTATAATTCTAAATATATAGTACGTAAAATTTAATTAAGTATTTGTTATTAATGATTAATTTTATTAATTAAAGCTAATTAGTTATTCAATAATTAGTTTTTTACTGTGTTTTGTTCCCGAAAATCGACAAAATCAAAAGGAGCACGATACAAGAATGGTAAACTTTCAACCCCGGACCCCCCTTCCTCTTGAAAAATTCCTGTGTGCCCTACTGCCTTGAAGAGACGTTATTTTAACATCTTCCGTCAATTGATCATCTCCTTTAGAGATTTCATGAAATTCCTAATTCCGTCATTTTCCTGCGACATATATATAATGTTGTAAACTACAGCTCTTGAGGAATCGTATTATGAAAAAAAAATAGAAGCTCGCAGTGAAATGTTATATATATAGTGTCCTGCTAATTCCTAATGACACAATGGCTTTTTATAGGAAAGACAGCCATGCATACGATATTGTTGTGAGGTAAAAAATGAATTTTCAAACTAGCCACAAGTCAGTCACAGATGATACAAGAAATGGAAGACCATTACTCATTGATAATGTGGCCATAGTGAAGAAGGTAAAGAACTTCAACTCACAAGATCGGAGAGCAACCCTCCAAATGAAAATAAAGGGGACTGATTTTAACACTGGCTTAGCTAGCTCTCAGGGGGGCCCTGTATCAAAATTTCTTTGGGGCCCTTTTTAGATATGGGAACCCTGTTAATCGGACTGTAGACACACATGTTGGGGCCCCTGTAGCTTCGAAGCCCCGTATTATTGATACGGCGATAGCTACCCCGCGATATTTTAATTACGGCAGTAAGTGAAAAATAATTCGTAGTCAAAGGTGATTTTACCTTCCTCCAAGAAAACTAAGTTGAAGAAATCTGAAGTGAAGGTCATGCTGTCTAGTGTTTTGGTATTCTCGAAAAGTCATTTCAATATACTATCTGAAGAAATGTTAGACCATCACTAGTGCTTATTAAATCACAATGCTAAGCAAACAGCGTGGTAGAATCCCCAAAGGCACCTGTCTTTTTCCCAACAATGTACCGAAGTACTCATCTCGAGGTGCATTTGAAGAATCAAAGCGATATGGTTTTGAAATTTTGTCGTTACCACCCTATTCTTCCGATCGTGCCACGAGCGACTTTTTCTTATTCCCAGAACAACAAAAAATGTTGCAGAGTCCCATATATGACAACACAAAGGGCAACATTCATGGGGTAAAACAATGGGTTTTGACATAATCAGCTGAGTTCTACTATGACGGCTTTGCAAGGCCAAGACAACGGGGAGAAACATATTATTCAAGACTGAGTTTTTCAAACTGTGAGGCGACCCCACCCCCTGGAGGGCGCGATAACCCTGCGAGGGGGGCGCGAGCATATTGAAAATAAAAGGTTTTAAAAAAATTTTTGGAATGAAGTAAGACAAAATGGTTTCTGCTATAACACATTTACACTGATATAATTTTTATATATCATCTGGTGATCATCAAAAATAAAACATTCCACTTCAAACGCTCATTAGCTATCTTTGAACCTATAACCAGATAAAAAAAAGATATTTTGTTTGCTTTGCTGTAATCCCACGATGAGAGATTTTTTCATTACGTTTCTTTTAACCCCTAAAATACTACTTTTGCGTATCATATATTTGACCTTCAAACTTACTGGTATGTTTCACACCGTCTCTTTTTCTTTTAGGAAAACTGTAAATAATTTTTTTCTGTTGCTTTTTTTCCATGTGAATGAGTTTTATGACATATTGATAAGCATACTGAGAACTTTGAAGGATTATTTGGTCAAGATGTATTTGTATGAGTATTCTGAAACATGTTTGATTACTGTGTTGTACGACTTATTATGGTTCATAAATGTAAATGAGCAGAACATAAAAAAATGGCCATCTGTGATCTTTATTGAAAGAAGTTGAAACTGATCAAGTAATTGCAGAACATGTTGAAATGATGCATATTAATCTAGATCGAGAAAGTAAGTATGCGGAAAGTGATAGACATGAAACGCTTGAGTTGAATTGAAATTTTCAAATGCTGCCTAAAGAACTCTATGAAGAAAACTATTATGCCATAAATGTAGCACTTCACCTTGTCGAAAACACACAAGGAAGAAAAGTTCAAAATGCTATTTGTAGATCATCAAACGACAGCAAAACTACAATAACGTGAACAAAATATGACAGTTTTGTTGGAAAATAACGTTTTTGTATTGTTAGCGAAAAGTGTCTGTGATTTACGTCCGTTATTAAGGTCACGCACATTTGGAACATTTTCTTTAGTTTTATTGGATTATTTCTCAAATTATCAAAGAAAAATTGAAAAGTCTTTGAAAGAGTAGGTAAGTATATTTTCTCTTAATTAAGTTATTCACTGGAATTGTGATTTTTATCGTGTATAGTAAAAATAATTATAAAATAAATTATAGTTTAAAAACAAACTAAGAAACACGTTTTTATAGTGAATCGAACTAAAAAGTAAAAAATAAGAATATATATTACTTAAAAGTAATATACACAAAATTTAATATTTATCTTGTTAATTTGTACGGTTTATAATTATGATCGTATCGTAGCTTTAGCACCAAAGTGCATTATTATTGCATTCAATACATTATTATTTGGGAGGGCGCGATAAAACTTATGATTGAAAATTGGGTCACCAGTAGTGAAAGTTTGAGAACTACTGATTCAAGATGGTGATAAATCAGAGAAATCTAAAAAATAGCAGAAATAAAATTAAGTATATATACACGAGGGTTGGGTAAAAAAGTCATGGCAACTATTTTTTTTTCTTGAAGATACCAGTCTGGTTGGAAAATGTGACATATACAGATGAAAGTTCAAGATGTTAATTACATGTGTGGACAAGGAATAGCACTGAAATATCGTAACACGCTAATCTATTACGGTAGTATATAGGACAATATGGCATTCACGGTGCAAAAGAATGACAACGCAGTACACATAAAGTTGACATGACAAACTTGGGCCTATAGACCCTTAATGTAGTACATTACCTCAGTGTAATCCATGAGCTGCTCGATGACGGCACGGGTCAAGTCGGTTCGCACACTGACCGGTCGTCACGAACGTTGCTCATCACTGGTTGACACACGTCCTTGCTGAAACTTTCCTATCCAACGTGCTACTGTAAAGTATAGTAGGGCATTATTCCCAAGGGCTTCCACTAATTCACTGTGACATTCCCTCGCATTTCTCTCTCGGAGAACGGCTATTTTGATGTAAGTGCGCTGCTGAACACGGGTTACTTCCATCTCGCACGACACTCGCCAACTGACTGATTTCACAGCCCTCGCTGACTACTAGCAGCTGCCATAGAGCCATCTGTTGTTCTGCATACATGCTATGCCTGTAGAAGGCATACGTTTGTGATCAGTTCACATATCTACAAGAAGAAAAATAGTTGCCATGACTTATGCTGCAACCCTCGTATATAAACTTAATATATATATAAAGCTCTAGAAATCATAATAGGTCTCCATTTTAGTTCAAAGACTCTTTTTGTATTTTCCTTTGTTATGTCTCTTGAACTCCAATTTCTTTCTTCTTTGGCATTGTAGGTTATACAACTTTTTCATTTGGTATCTCATTTTATTTTAATGTACTATGTTTATATATATGTAAGAATAATAAAATTAGATGATAAATTTAATTCCCTATTCAAGTATCAAATTAATTACCCAATTACTTCTACGAAACAGATGGCCTAACCCACTTAACATTTCTGATTCTAGATCATTACATTTAATAGCCCTATATATCAGTATTAACTTTCAAGTACACTCATAAAATTCGATATACTTCTAACAGCTGGTGTAAGTGGTCAAACACTTAGATTTCACGGTGGCGTGCTTTCTCTCTCCACCACTTAGCGTCATATGATGTCTAGAAATCATTGAATAAAGTTCTTTTTTTAAATTATGTCTGATTCTGGCTCAAAACACGTCAAAATTAAAGCCGGCAAGATTCTGTCTGCGAATGAATTTCGAATCTTTAACGTAAAACTAATTTTAATAGCAAAATAATCTTAAAATAAAAACGAATGCCAACTACCGTAAGAAGTACTATGAAGAATTTTATGGAACTCCGACTGCATTGTACAACTCTTTGCTGAATACGTCGGGTTACAGGAATTAAAAGGAATGCTCTATGGTAAGGAAAAAGAAGAAACGTGATTTTAACCCCGGGAAGAACACCGCTCTTACCGCCAAAGAACAAGAATCATCTTCTTCTCCTAACGAAATTTCGAAGAATAAAATTTTAAAAATGGAAGCAAAGAATGAAAATAAAATTAAGCAAGAAAAGGATATAGATGCAGATGAAGAAAAATTAAAACAACCTATAACAATTATAAAAAATGATATTCGACTTGAAGATCTACAGACTTTTTCCAAAAATATAACCTGGAAATGCCCATTCAATCATTCCTTACAAACTTTGAAAATACGTGCGATTCCTTCGATGTAACAGAAAAACAAAAAATCCTCTTTATAACCAAGTTAGTAGATGGAGCTGTGAAGACTTACATCAAATCACAATCGATCTCTAAAAGTTTTTACGAACTGAAAAATAATTTAATACGTGAATTCGGAACTCAAGTAAATCCCAAAGAGATACATCTTCAATTATCTAAAACAGAAAAAACATCAAAAGAGAACCAACATAGAATACTTCTACAGAATGAAAGAAATCACATCTCGAATAAAAATGGAAGAAGAAACTCAAAAATTCTACATCATAAAAGGGTTAAAAGAAAATAGAGCCATATAAAGATACAATTACAAAGCTGCAGAGATATAGAGGAACTGAAAGAAAAATAAAAATTTTAGATACAAGAAGAATCAAACATACAAGAAAACAAGAAACATACAAGAAAAATCAAAATCAAATTGGAATGAAGTTATATACCCAAAGTATCCAGTGACAAAAGTACCTCACTATACGAATCAACTTGCGCATAGACAACAGTATGGAAGATGGAATTAGAGAAATAATTGGGGGATTAATTTGATACTTGACGAGAGAGAGAGAAAGAGAGACGTAATGAGAAAAATGAAAGTTTAGTTCTATATAGGGAATTTAATTTTAAATCTAATTTAATTATCCTAGAGAAACTATTAGGTTATATAGTAATATCCTCCAGCGTTTAAAGCAGCATTACATTATAATATTTAAAGATATATATATATATATATATATATATATATATATATATATATATATATATATATATATATATCTGTTTTGTTTAAAATTGTTTTGAAGAAATCAAGAAACTATTCTTTAATTTGTGAGAATTTGAAAAATGAAAGAATATTAGTAAATTTAAAAAACACGCGTTAATTGATATAAAGTATAATAAAAAAGCTTGCATATGATTTAAAATAATTTTTAAAAAAAGAGAGAGAGAGAATTGAAAATATAGCATTATACAAATAGTTATCTGTAATACTTCTTTATTGATTGAAATGAAACATTTTTTAATTCTTATGAATAAGCTGCAGACGATAATGTTTCTTTTTTTAAAGTTTCTTTTTTCAACAAAAAAATTTGTTCGTTTTTTTAATCTCATCGCACGCGCGCGTTCAATACTTTACAAAAACTAATAGAATCATCTACTTCTATTTTAATATACGTAACATTAATTTGTAGTAACGTTAACTTTAAAAAGGCATAATATATCTATAATAAACAAAAATAATTTATCAAACAAAAACATACAAAAAGGAAACTGTTTTTGAAATATGTTCAAAACCTAACTTAAATTTAGAATTCTACTTATTTTCGCCAGCATATTTCTTTGGTCTGTTGATTGGCAACGATACAATCAGCAATATTAGTGTGACGACAGCTAATCCGTTCGAAAACTGATTGATTTCCTGAAAAGTCATTCTCGTGGTTAATAAGAGAATTTTCGGATTAAAAGACCCGGATGAAAATATTCGTTGGGGCGTAAGAAAAGTTCGTCGTTCTTTCCTGTCCACCACACCTTCATGCCCACTCATTTGTTTCTCTTTTCCGGGATTGTTTACAAATTACTTGGCCTACGCTTGACCTCCAACTTTGCAACATAACAGCTTTTTTTTTTAATGTCGCCGCTGTCTGGTGCATGACGACCTCATCATTATCCTGCGGACCTGATTGGCCAGATCTCAATTCTTTTAATCGAAGACTTATTTTAGAACTACAATTTTTTCCGTTAAGTTATTGTGTACTGTTTTTCCATTTCCTGAATGCTTTCTGCTATTATTTGAATTACTTTCATTATTTTCGTTAAATTAACAGTTAAAAGGAATGATGTTGTTTCTTACTTTATACTTAAACGCAGAAGCGCAAAATTAATAAAAATCTTGTTTTGAATATGTGATAACGCATCGTATTTATTCGAATCTAACCAACCATTGATTCTAAGTTGTACTCCAAATTCTTAACACGTTTTTCTGAAGGAAAAAAAATTGAGTAACAAGTAATATAAAAAAAAATTAAGTCAATTCCTATACTTAGGTCAATAAAGAAAAAAAATTTTTGTTACTTTTATGAAATAGTTATACAATTAATATAAATATGCATACACATAGGACAGAATCCCAATATTAAGAGACAAAATAGAAAGCGAGTTTCCTTGCAATTTTCCATTTAACTTTCTATATAGGGTGTTAGACTATTTTTTGTTTGTTACTTTTTTTTCATTCATTAAAGTTAATTACTCTAATAAAATAGTATAGTAAAAACGAAATCACATTATCAGGAATTAGGATTCGACCCCACGACCTTTGGATAAGAAATCCAACGCTCTATCCATTACACTACAGGGACACAATGAACAATTTCCCTTTCTATATATGCTGCTGAACTATTATTTTTGTTTATTACTATTTATTTATTTTTTAATTTAATTAATGATTCAATATTTGAAAAAATCTATTAACATCAAGTGTCATCCATTACAAGTTTTAAAAAAATGTATTTGTACTTGAATGGATGAATAGAGAAAGTATTTTATTAATGATTGAAAATTTGAACAAGATATATATATAGATAGATATAGATGTAGAAAGAGAGTGAGCTAATAGTAAGAATAAAAAAAAGTTTATTGATGTATCACATGTTTACGAAGAAAATTTAAAGCGAGAACTAAGAAAAAGTGAATAATTCATTTATTTTACCAGTATAAAAAGTTTTTAAATATTTACATACATGAACCTGTAATCGTTCTAGCTATCAGAGTATCATGTTCAATTTCCCTCCTCCAACGAAATTTTCCGTCTTCAATTCTAAGCCGACACCGACTTTCAATAATAGCATACATCACATTGAAAAATAAAGTGCGGCTTCGATTCGAATAAATGTGATATATGAAAGACAAAGTATTTTCTGGCTATGTTAAGATAAATACTTGCCAGAAAAATATATTTTGTGTCATTTTAATTATGCCATTTTTCCCTTCTTAAGTATTCGTAGATATTATTAATATTTAAAATGTGCGAGAACTGGTTTAAATTAATAGGTGATATTAATAAAATGGTTCATTTTGAATCTTATAATGTACAAGATGTAAATTCGTCTTTTTAAAATGTAAAATAAAATCTGAGAGAAAAATCATTTTAGAAAATTTATTCTTTACCACAAATTTGTAGTAAAATAAGCATTCGTTTGAACTGCATCGTCTGAACGATAATTCCATAACGGTTTTTTTTTTCAATAAGAGAAATTATATTTAGAGAAAAAATAATGCAGAAATGGGCAGTATTTTTACAAATCAAAATGATGGATGAATAAGATATAATGAAATTCAAATGACTTAAGTTTATTAAAAGCTGATAACACAAGATTTGTGTAAAAAAGGAGTCGATGTGTGTGTGTTCAAATTTTTCAGAAATACAAAAAATAATTCTTACAATAATAAAGTAGTAATGTCCAAAACTGATGATTATATGTACATAGTCTACAGCAGGGGTCGGCAACCTTTTAGCTGGGGCGTGCCAAACCAATCTACCTATATGATTCAGCGTGCCACACAGTAGAACATTTTTAAAACAATTCAACTCCCGCTAAGATGCATGCGGAGTTTAATAATAAAAGTTGTTTATACTTTTACTATGTAATAATTTTGCATAATTTAAAGATATTTCTTGACATAAAAATAAAAAAGCATAAAATATAACTATTTTTCAACAAAAATAAAAAAAAAATTACAATTGTATATACAAAATTTAATTTTAAACATATTTATTAAAATAAGAAAGAAAACATCAAATATAAATATTTCCCTTCATTAAAGTTAAATAAATATTTTAATGCGAACACAGTGTTTGCACGGCTTTCATATCGCAAAATCAGTGGTATAATGTATGACATACAATTTGACACGATTTTGAGTATTTAGTAGTTAAACAATTTCTTTGCGGACTCGAATTATTTTTCATATGAGAGAAGATTTTTTTACTTTGATATTTAGAACCAAAAGCAGAAAGCAAGGTACATATCTCTTCAAACATTTAAATCTCTACAGCAATGATATTCAACAATTTACAAAATAGCTGCAAATTTATCTTTAGAGTTTTCTTAAGGGTTATATTTCAGATTTTTTCATAATTCCATAAGTGTTCAATTCAGGAGATGTTTTTCACTAGTGCAGAGGGCCACTGAGAATTGTGCCGCGTGCCACATGTGTCATGCGTGGTTGCAATCCCTGGTTTCAAAAGAAATAACAAAATCGCATTAAGAAAATAAATTCACCGAAATCCATCAAGCAAAGAAAAAGAAAATTTTGTAATGATCAAAATACAGAATTGAATTCTCATTTCAATTTATATTAACAGCATATAAATGTAGCTTTAATTTTTCTTTTCTTATACATATAACGCGATTTTGAAACGATACCACTTGACCTCCCCATGTTTCATAAGGATGTTTTAACAACTGCGAACAATGAATCATTGCAAAATCCACGGAGTGAATAAGCATTATTTTTAACTCCTAAGACGGAAAGATGCATTTAAAGAAAATGAAAAATGACATTGTCAGTTAAGAGCGAAGTGGGTCATATCGTTTGCACAAACTTTCTGCCAAATGAAATGCAAACGATTTTTCTTTGTGTTCAGTCAAAAGATTTCCTTGGATTTCATTCTGTTAAAATTGAAATAGATATCCTTCTTTATTTGCAAACAATTTTGAAATTCGTCATCAGTATTTTAACTTGATTCATAAAAATTGTGTTTTAATAAGGCATAAATAGTTTCGTTTTTCCTTTTTTTAAAAAAAAAGTATTGAATTAATCATTAAATTACAAATTACACGCTTTAATCAAATGAAGATACTTTACTAAAATTATTACATTGCATTAACTTAATTAACTTTTTTGCAATCATTCATTCCTGTTTACTTCATAGCACGCTTATTTTCTCTTACATTGAAATATTTGTTTTTGTTAAATTATTATTTAATTTGAGGCCAAATTGCAGTTCATTTAAAAATATATATATATATATATATATATATATATATATATATATATATATATATATATATATATATATATATATATATAATGTGGATATTCATTAAAAAAATATTTTTAATTTTTGCTTATACTACTTTACACAGGGTTTTAACTTAACTTAGAGGCGCAACAGCCCATGAGGGCCAAGGGCTGCTGTGCCCGACTCAGTATGCGTGACCTTGGGCCCTGAGGTGCATAAGCAGATGTTCCGGTCAGGTGGTCAGTCTGAAGCGAAAATCCTAGTGTTAAGTTTCCAAGCGAGCTTGAGACTCATTCATTGACCCACTGAAGAGATCAAAGGCTGAGTCGACCTTGCCAAGCCCAGGGTTTGGACTTGGTACCTGTGGTGTGGAACGCGATGCCCTACCACTCAGCCACTGGCTTCATTACATTACATTATTATTTTATTTAATCCTGTTGTTTCATTGCAGCAAATTTTTAATGCTGATGATAAGATCGTTGTTTTCGTCCGTTTTTTATCCTGGGAACATATGAAATACAAGTGAAGAAGAACAGAAAGCATACAATACAACAGAAGAAGATAAACATTTTATTACAGATGATGATCCTACATATAACAAGAAGAGGTGCGCTGCTTTCCTTTCGAGAAGGGAATCCATTACAGATGAAAGACCGACTTCTTTCCCGAAGAAGATGCAACCATGTCTTACTTGGGATTCGAACCCGAACCCACTCAGTTACAAGCCGAGGGTCATAGCCACCATACTGGCTGGGCGACTGAGGATAAGGTAATAAGAAATAATTAATAATTTCCCACAACATGAGTTCAATTGAATTTTAGGCCGCAGTAACCTAGTGTTTACGGTCACAAATTCGTAGCTGGAGAGTCACGTATCCGTGTTCTGAAGCCACTAAAGACCCGTCGTGTAGAGGAAAAGCGATGCACATTAAACCTGTCGCTGCTCATTGACGTGGTGTGGTAGTTTCACCACCAGCTCAGGTGTCATTCTCGTCACTTGACGGAGATTCAAAATAACGCAGTGCGTCACCAATAGCCCTCGTGTTGCTTTATGGAAGCGACGCTAATATACCTCTCTCACCCAATTGAAAATTTTAACATATTTATCGATTTCCATTATTCTACTCATTGATCTTCAAGATTGGAAAACAACTGCTATAAATCTCGCAAGTGGTAGTTAGACATTTTTTTGTCTATCTGGTCTTTCTTTAGAGCCAATGAAATTATTGAACGTTCTGCCTTAAGAAGTTTCATGTTATAAATATAACTTTTCCATTGATATTGCTAAAATAAATTGCAGATTTCTTTTTACTCTAAAAATTGCTGAATAGAATTTTTAAACACATACACACAAACGTACGTGTTTGCTTCTAATTAATCAATTGGATGAAAGTTGCTTGCTGGGAGAGCTCATCTCTGGTAGCTTTATTTCACAAATATAATTCTACTACTACATACATTGCATTTATTGTTACCAATTGTGTGTAAAATAGTGTAAATAATTTATATTTTTGGATATGCAACACGTTTATATTACTCTATGCTGTATTTATGCTAAAAATTGTAATATTCGCACAAGTAGCGCTGTTCCTTGCAATATAATAGCAATTGAATGGAAACTTGGCGATAGAGACAAGTTGGGACCATTTTTGGCAACCATATTGGTGACTTGGTGACCGATTTAGTGGCTTGGCGACCATGTTGGCGAGTTTGGAACCCTATGGATTCTTCTGGAAATTAGTGGAGAAATACCCTAATTTCACGATCTATGACGCGAGTGGACCTTTCTCGAAGGATCTGTGAGATCTATAAATAGGGAGACGCTCGCCGAAACTGAGTTAATATTGTTTTGACTAGCAATTAGTAGTCTTGCCTGGACCGTGAAGAGACGACTAGCGATTAGCTCGGCTGTTGAGTAGGACGAGCGGAGCTAGTGAATAATCTTTTGCATACGTGTATTTTAGACACTGATAGCTGTGTCTGAGCACTGTTCAAGGTTTGAAGACTTTCTGAGATTTATTCTGCAAATTTTACAATGTATCCTGTATTTCAAGGATTTGTTTTCTCGATAATAAATTTTCATAGCTCCTAAAGAGCTATCTTGATCTTAGCGACTGATTCGCATAAAATCCTCGAACCCCGATCTACGTCAGAATATATAGTTGTAGCTCAATAAAATTATGATCGTTCTACAGATTGTATTATTTTGAGTTTAATTAACCAATTAGCGGAAACGCGGCGCCTCCACAAATTTTACGATAAATATGCCGTTTTTTAAACTGCTCTCAAACAACATTATATTGACATAGCTGTTCTCTATTCATTCTCTCCCTTCTCTATGAAATGAGTCTGTCCGGTTTTGAAAATTAAATTTTTAGTTTTCTCGTAACTTTATGCAGTGCTTACCTTTATTGGCAGAGTTTACGACATGGGCTTGCAAATAGTTTTTTTTTTCCTTCTCTTCACGGCATAGAATTCTATTTCCTAATTATACAGGGTGTTTCAGCTAAGATGTTACAAACTTCTAGGAGAGGTAGGGGACAACAAGACGACTCGAAGTATATAGGCAATGCTGGGTCGGAAATTCTTTCCTAAGGCTCCACGCGCCGACAAAATTTAGGGTGCAAAACTTCAACTGGTCTTAAAAACGGGGGAAATTGTTGAAACGCTTTGGGTTTTGGTCAAAATTATTGTTATTATTTATTATTTCATTAAGAAAATTCTGAGCAATATTGCTGCTAAAACATCGCTAGAGGGCGCCTTAGACTTTGGAACGCTAGGGAAAAAAATTTTCAATATTTTTTAAGTTTTTTGATGGCTTTCATAAGTTGAAACTTTAACTTGAATTTTGATACCAGATTTGGTATCCTCCGGGGAAAATTGATGTAAAAAATCGAACATTGTTCAGGGCACTTAAAGCACAAACGGTGCTAAAAAACGAGCAAAATGTTGGATTTCGGTGCGGTTTGCGTGAAAAGCATTCCCTTGCTGACTAATTTGTTCAAAACAAATTTTGACATTGTTGTCAAATTTAAAACCAGAGGTGCTTCAGACAAGTAAAAAGGCATTTCCGACCGACCTTTCCTATGTGATTCCGTGTTATCTAGGTGTACTCTTCCACCAACGAGGTAGAGTACACCTAGACGATTCGGAATAACATAAGAAAGGTGGTCTGGAAATGCCTTCCTGAAGCAGTAAGACCATCGAAAGCCTGATACGTAGCCCAGGAATTGCAAGTGTCGTGGCAGTGAATAAAGCGAGCAGGGTTCTCGGCGAAAATTTTAGCGAGAGAGTGTTAAAGGCAGAATATGCAAATTTCACCGTCGAGAGGTGAATTAGCCGCCAGAGGGACAGAACGATAAGAAGGAGTCCGCTAGAAGGAAGCTTTATTTCCATCGCACACAGACTGGCTGTACGATGGCAGAGTACACGAACGCAGAGGAATCTAATAGGACCCTACATTCTGTCTGATCACCTGACTGGTCCACGCTACCTGATATTCTTGGAACAAGTTTTGCCAGAGTTATTGGACAGCGCACACGTTACCGCTGCGACTCGTACTTCCATGTGGTTCCAGCAAGATGGAGCCCCCGCACATTTCAGTATTTCTGTTCGGAATCACTTGAATGCAACATGTGGTGAACGATAGATTGGCCGTGGAGGTCCAGTGCATTGGCCTCCCCGATCGCCAGACCATTCCTGTCTGGATTATTTCTTCTGGGGGCAAATGAAATCCTTGGTGTTTGAAACACCCGTAAACAGCGCCGAGGAACTTGTAGCACGCATCAGTGCAGCAGCCGGGGAAATACGAAACACTCCAGAAATGTTATCGAATGTTCGACGCTCCATGAAGCGAAGATGTGAAGCCTGCATCACATGCGGCGGGCGTCAGTTCGAACACCTCCTTTGACAGCAGTTTTTCCTTCTTTCCTTTACTTTTTCTTTTATGATTATGCATAGCAGTTAGTAAACAGCTTTTTTCCTCCTATTTTGAGTCTTTCCTTGTGTTTTACTTCTTGTGATTTGGTACTTGTGTTTTTTACCCTCTTTTACTAAAATTTTTTGCTATAAAATTACTTTTTTGTAACACACGAATCTCATTTAGGAGGAAAAATTGCTAGTAATTATTCGGCTTACACCCAACCACAAAATTATCAAATGAGTTTCCAAGTTGCAATGTCTGAAAGCGCCCTCTGGTTTTGATTAATGGCTACCAAGTCAAAATTTATTTTGAACAAATTAGTCAGTAACGGAATGCTTTTCGCGCAAACCGCACCGAAATTCAACATTTTGCTCGTTTTTTAGCACCGTTTGTGCTTTAAGTGCCCTGAACAATGTTCGATTTTTACATCAATTTTCCCCGGAGGATACCAAATCTGGTATCAAAATTCAAGTTAAAGTTTCAACTTATGAAAGCCATCAAAAACTTAAAAAATATTGAAAATTTTTTTCCCTAGCGTTCCAAAGTCTAAGGCACCCTCTAGCGATGTTTTAGCAGCAATATTGCTCAGAATGTTTTTAATGAAATAATAAATAATAACAATAATTTTGACCAAAACCCAAAGCGTTTCGACAATTTCCCCGTTTTTAAGACCAGTTGAAGTTTTGCACCCTAAATGTTGTCGGCGCGTGGAGCCTTAGGAAAGAATTTCCGACCCAGCATTGCCTATATACTTCGAGTCGTCTTGTTGTCCCCTACCTCTCCTAGAAGTTTGTAACATCTTAGCTGAAACACCCTGTATATTTGATCTGCATTACATTATGAAACTGCAAGTAGTTGAGAAAAATACTATGCAAATTATGGTTTCAAAAAATTTGCGAAGTGGAATGTTATTCTATGTATTTTCAAGAATTATCTTAGAGTATGCTACAAAAAAAAATGCTTCAATTTCTATGTTATCTGCTGCACTGACAATGGTTTACAGTTTCGTAATCCGTCACAGTAACTCTGCTTTTATGTTCTCTGAAATCGAACCCCAGTACCCTTTCTTTTCTCTTTACCAAAAAAAGCAATAATTTTCATAAAGATTTTAGTGAATCTTTTGAGCGACAAAATCTTTCCCTCCTAAAAACATCGATGAAAAATTATCAGTATAAAATTTATCTTATCTCATTTCAGAACCATTTAAAAATACATGCACATTTCCTCTCATATTTTATTAAAGTTAATAAAAAAAATACTATGCAAAATATATGTATTATTATTATTACCAAAACGTTAAACCATGTTTAGTTAAAATATTACAATTAACTGAACTTCAGTTTTTTCTTTTCAATATTGTCCATTGTTTTCTGGCACTGAACCATTATTTAAATAAATCAACTGGCTGTTATTCGTAAAATCCAAAGTTTCCATATAATTGCATTTATTCCTTAGATATACATACATCGTATCTGCAAAAAAAGAGCAAAACATTTCTAATGAACTTTGAAGACATCATGGACAGCAAAGGGAAATATAGGTTAATAATATCAATTATACTAATATAAAATTATTTAAAGAAACTTCCTATTCTATAGAAAATGGCTAAGATTAAGAGTTTTGAATAAGTTAAGCTCCCTCCCTCAGGAGTGGCTCAAGGGCCGGACAAAACAGACCCCTGCCAGGGGCGACATTTAAATCGAATTTGCGATTTTTTTTTCTTTTTTGGCATTTTCCATTTTTGTCCGGGGTGGCAAAACTACCAGAGCCGACACCCCGTTACTAAAAATAACTTTACAATTTAAATGTAAATCTTTAAATACCCTCGAGGAGATCGAAATAACTATATATTCCTTTAAAAGGGATAACCATATATTCCATTGGAAATGTGAAACTTCATTTGTATCTGAAGAAAATATACTCTAATTTTTTTCCTAGTCATATATATATATATATATATATATATAATGGACAGGAGATGTTTTAGTTTTAACAAAACACTGATTATTAATAGTAAAATATAAATTTTTTTATTAATTGAAGTTACAGATATAAAACAATATTTATAAACTTCTATATCATCATTCTTCTTGATGAAATGAAAATTCAGTTAAAATGTTTTTTTTTTCTACAAGTTCAAAATTATATGAACACTTGACTTTTCATCATTTCATGCAATTATTCTCTGATTTAACGTTTGTGGGGTGTCTTTTCATAAGGAGATGATGAGTCATTCTATCTGGAATACTTTACACGATCTTTTAACATATTCTGGATCAGAACCATACTAATACTGCACAGATATTATCCTTCAGATACTCATATGAATTATAATAACTTTTTTATATTCTCTTCAAAAAGATATGCCCAAACACACTTTTTGTAATTGTTAAGATAGGAAAATTAGTTGTTTCGCGACCCTAAAGTCGCAAGCGAAGTTTAGGACTCCGAATGAACTGACATTGTTATGAAAATAACTAAATTTATTTGGTTATTCTATCAATCAAGTGAGTAATCAAATGAATTGGCTACCCTAAATTACTGAGACTAATATCTAAGCACTTAACTGAGATTGATCCGATGAAGCAGCACTCGCCAAGTCGCGCCCGGGTGTACTGGATATAGAGAGAGAGAGAAAGAGAGAGAGTTTTTTTTATACTTCATATATGTTTAATAAAACATTCAAACGATCAGAAAAAAAATCATTTCAATAGTTTTCTGTAAGATTTTTTAATTCATCATTTGTAAATAATGGGAGCGGAATAGCTCTACACTAAAAAAAAAACACCGTAACGCCGGGCTTTAGGGAGATAAAAGAAACGTGTCTGACAATGGGAAGATGTGCAAAAAATTTCGAAAAAGGGAATTGTAATGACATTAATATAGAAATCAAACATACACACAACAGGAGATGCTGACAGCTAGAGGAGAAGGGGAATTTCCTTGACAATATGTTATACATTCAAAAATGTTCATGCAACGCAAGGGGTAAATGAAGGGGAAAGAAACCTGTCTGACAGTGAAAAGAAGTCGAAAAATTTCGAAAAAGGGAATTGTAATGACATTAATATAGAAATCAAACATACACACAACAGGAGATGCTGGCAGCTAGAGGAGAAGGGGAATTTCCTTGACAATATGTTATACATTCAAAAATGTTCATGCAACGCAAGGGGTAAATGAAGGGGAAAGAAACCTGTCTGACAGTGAAAAGAAGTCGAAAAATTTCGAAAAAGGGAATTGTAATGACATTAATATAGAAATCAAACATACACACAACAGGAGATGCTGACAGCTAGAGGAGAAGGGGAATTTCCTTGACAATATGTTATACATTCAAAAATGTTCATGCAACGCAAGGGGTAAATGAAGGGGAAAGAAACCTGTCTGACAGTGAAAAGAAGTCGAAAAATTTCGAAAAAGGGAATTGTAATGACATTAATATAGAAATCAAACATACACACAACAGGAGATGCTGACAGCTAGAGGAGAAGGGGAATTTCCTTGACAATATGTTATACATTCAAAAATGTTCATGCAACGCAAGGGGTAAATGAAGGGGAAAGAAACCTGTCTGACAGTGAAAAGAAGTCGAAAAATTTCGAAAAAGGGAATTTTTATGACATCATTATAGCAATCACTCACATCGTACGCGTACACACCCACACAAAAGGGAAGGAAAAAGGAAATTAACGTGGAAATTAAGTTGTACACTCGGTAAAAGCCCGTGCAATTCCGGGCTAAGCAAAGGGAAAGGAAACAAAAAAAAGTCAAAGTAATTTCGAAAAATAATAATGGAAGTGCTGATTTTTTGTGAAGGAAAGGGAAAATTTATATAAAAGGAGAGAAAACCCGTGCAACGCCAGGCCATGCAGCTAGTTTCACTATAATAGCAGCCAGACGATTTATTCTTCCACTCACTTTGCTCAGGTTTAAATAGCACTCAAATTAGCATAAAAACAAGTTTTCTCTTCGGAAGGTGGTTTTAAACTCAAACAACAGTTAAAGAATTATTTTTCTCAAAGAGGATAAGTAGAAGGGCGCGAATAAGACCCGTCAAAGTTAGCGAATCAAAACATTGATGGGTTTTTTCTCCCCCTTTAAATTAATTTTTCTTGCTTTAGAAATATGACAATAACTGCATCTTGTTGAAAAAGAACATTAATACCCCTCCAAAGTAGATCAAGTTTGAACGTATAAAATTCGTAGATATTTCACAAGGTTCATATTACTAAGCAAGTGTACTAAATCCGTTTTGCCGTTAACTGGAACTGCTTCAAGATCCGTCTAATGAAACAGATAAAACCATCTACCTGATCCATCAAGAGCAAAACATCGCGCCTCCGAATATATAACATTTTCAAAGCTCCTATTGGCTGTTATCCACTTTAGTACAGAGCATATTTGTATAATTTTATGTTAATCAGTTTTAATGGTGATTTTTAATTCATTTAGACATAGTTTGTCATTCAAAACACGCATGTAACTGTTCGCCTTGAAATTTTATTATCAAAATCGAGGATATTTCAGCAGCAGACATTTTTCATAGAGCAGCAAGATGGAACATACAACCTCCATGATACAATTTAAATGTCATATCAGGTCTCTAGGGTACTGAACCATCAAGTCCACATTTGATCAAATTTTCTATAGCCGTTTCAGGTATTCGCAGTTCTTTAGCTTTACGGTGACTCACTTAAATTCCCGTCAGTTCATTTCCTCGAGGCATTTAAGCCGAGGTCCGTCCGAGACAATTTCAAACCCTATGTCTATTAGAAAATTTGCATAACACAATCTTTAAGCATTTACTCGTAAATTAAATAAAACAATCAAACTCTGATAGTCCTTATAATATAAACTTTTTAAAATGAGTGAGGGGATCGTTTTGGTTTCTTTCTTCATTAATTTTGTCTGAATATTTAAAAAGCGTAAAAATTTAGCTTTTATAATGTAAACAATGAGTGTACATTATAAAAAGCTAGATTTTTGCGTATCCTCATTCACAAATGCATTTTAACTCAGATTTCAAAAATATATGGACTATCTTTATAATTTTTTAATGGGGCTGCGGATTGGTAATTAACCTTTGTAGACGTAGTACATTCCCCAGGGAGCTGGTATCACTTTTCAGTGCGGCACCATATACGCGATACCAATTACCGCAAGTAATTTTGAGACGCCCAGTTTCCTCCCTAGAGGGAGGCACCTGAGCTCTAACGATGCTAACTTTCTTCTAGGAATTTAATTTTTCCGAGAACACCCAGGCTTTATAAATATGAGAAGGGGTATATGTTTTGCATGGAATGAAAGGGTGTTTTTATAATAAGTGACAGGGGGTAAAAACAAATTTTCTCTATCAATAAAATGATAATATTGAAGCTATTTATTGCATAAAAATGAATTATTATTATTTAAAAACCTAATGTTATCTGTTCTGATAATTTTTTCCCTGTATAACAATCTGCAATATCTCTGTTCTCACAAAACAAAACTCCATCACAGTTTATCTCTGCCCAAGTCGTTCAAATACAACATAGATTGGTGCTAAAAAAATTACTTCATTGGGAAACTAGCTTCGAGAGTGTACAGATAATCCCCTGTATTTTTCTATCAATTGCAACAACATGGTACGAATTTTTCTATAACTTCTATGAAAAAGGACGAAGGATAACGATGTACCCAGTTTTTTACAGCATCATGCATTGCTTGACCCCCCCTCCGAAAAAAGGTCCACGGCCTTCTTTAAGGGACTAATCATGTGATAATTGTACGACGATATATCTGGACTGTAGGGCGGGTGATATCTCCCAGCTTAACGAATGCACAGTGACCCATTACATTGGCAATCCTTACGTTATCATGAAGTAAAATCAAACCTTAAAAAAATTTGAATGGGTGCTTGTTTTTAATGGCTCTTCGAAAGTTCTCATATTTTCTTTGCACAAAAATTGAATAATTCTGGTATGTACTTGCCCAGATATATCCATCGCATACCTCTTGTATAATAAATAGTTATTGCATGCGCTGTCTTTGGAAACTTGCATATCTTGAGCAATTCTGTCTAATAGCCAACTCAACTAATCTGCCATTTTGTGACCGAATGGCAAATAGTCCCCGTGCTCCAGGTTTAGTCTATGTTATATACACTTGAATGACTCTTATATTTATCAACGCAATAATTATTATGAAGCGATTGAAACATGTATGCGATAAAAAGAAAAAAATAATCATATCTTGGAATAAAATCAAACATTTTATAAAAAAAAATTTCTTCCTTTGCCCCCCCTGGGACGTAGAGCCTACATCAATAATTGCGATGCATCTAACATTTTACATAATGTTTAACTTAATGAATAGAAATAAAGAAAAGATCCGAACTACGTTTTATTTTTAGTTTATTGAAAGGGAGGGAATATATTTCAGAATTCATTTATAAACAAAAAAACAAAAAAAACTTTTTTAAGGAAAAAAAAAGATATGAGCTATGCAATATAATACATCTTTATTTGACTTTAAAAACAAATTCTGCAGTTACAAATTTTCTTTTTTTCCGAGACTCATTAGTGACAAGATCTTTAAAAAATATACATCATACTTTTTCGTACAATAGTAAAATCATCTCAGGAAAAAGAATGTTACACAACATACATAAAACAAATACACACATAACATATCAATCTGTTTTAAAATATTTCAATTACTTTATATATTACTAGTTTTATTTAAATAAAAAATATTTTCGTTTCTTGTTCGTGCGAACAATTCGCACGAACTTGAAACTGTACTAATAAAAAAATATGGCATTTTTTATGTTATTTTATCAGGCACTTGGAAGCAATGTATTGTCGCGAGTGAAAAATTAAAAAAAAAGCAAATCAAAATCTAGTAATCTTAGAATAATGATCTTTGAATTGAATTGCAAAGAATTTCAAGTGTAGAGTAAAAGCAGATGATCCTTTTAAAAGAACTAAAGGGCCGTGGGTAGCCTAGTGGTTAGAGCATCAGACTCCAGACCGGAAGGCCTGGGTTCGATGCTCGATGTCACCAAATACCCTCCGAGTGTACACGGAGTACGTGCTCGTTAAAGGTCGCTGGTCGTCGCTGGGAAAATGGAACGCGAAACGTTCCTCCATCCCATATCTAATTTTGTAAATGTGGCCTGATGTGGGAGGGCCTTGATTGGTGAGAGAGTCCTGATTAGTTGGTTGGAAGTGGCAGGGAGGCGTGGTTACTGGAACGGTCTTGGCGGCAAAATTCACACAGAGTCTTAGGAAAGTTCACTTCAGTTGGTCAAGTGAAATTAGATGAGTAGGCACTCTATTGGTTGCACTGGGAAAATGGAACATATCAATGGGGAGGGTCTAGAAAAATAGCCTGTGTGGGTTTAAAAATTAAGTAAAAAAAATTAAGAAAAGAAAAAACAAATTAAATGAAAAAAAAAATTTAGCAAAAAATTGTCACTCGCCACACGGAGAGTGACTAAATTGATAGTTAAGGGGGTTATATGAGTCTAGGAGAATCCTCCTAGGTCTTTTTATATCTGGCATAGGAATATAATTATTTAAATTTTGTACATTGATATTATCAATGTTGGGAAGATTATTGAAAAATTTATGGCCAGTTTTTGAATATAATTTTTAAGTGGGAGTACTTTGATGTCCTTATAGATGTAAGAATTTTTAGTATATCGATCTGCTTTTACAATATTGCGAATAATCGAGTTCTGAGCCACCTCGATAATTTTAATGTTAGAGTCTGCAGCATAGCCCCACACAGGCGATCCATAAGTTAGAATTGGGCGCAAGACGGCAGTGTAGAGAAGTATCTTGTTATACATATTTAATTCAGAATTCCAACCAATTAGGGGGTAAAGTGCTCTAAGAGCTTTCCGGAATTTATCGCGTTTATGAGTCAAATGTTGTTTCCAAGTGAGTTTTTTATCAAGAATGAGTCCGAGATATTTTGTACTCTGAGACCATTGTAGTTGTGTGGAATAGAGCGTGGGTGGTGTTGGTTGTGTTTTCCTTCTAGTGAAAAGTACAGCAACTGTTTTGTCAACGTTAATTTTAATTTTCCAAGTGTCAAAGAAATTTTGTAATAGATATAGGTGATTATTAAGTGCCAGGGTTATTGTGTTGTGATTTTTATAGGTTGCGAGTGTGACAGTGTCATCCGCGTAAATATTTGTGCTGGTTTGAGGGTGAGTAGGCATGTCATTGATATAAATATTAAATAGAAGGGGGCCAAGCAAACTGCCCTGAGGTACACCATAGTTGATGTTAAAGGTGTTAGTGAGAGAGTCATTTACGCGTACTTGAAAGGTCCTGTTAACTAAGTAAGAATTAATTATGTGAGTGAGAGCGGGAGGAAAATTATTAGTTATTAATTTATAGACGAGTCCACTAACCCAGACTCTGTCGAAAGCCTTTTGGATATCCAGAAAGACAGCTCCAGTGGATCTGCCTCTCTGAAATCCAGCAGTGATTTTTTCGGTGAGTCCGAGTAGTGGATGATAGGTTGAAAGATTTCTGGTGAAGCCATATTGATTCGGATTTATGAAATTATTGTCGTTAGTAAAAAGATTTGAGCCTGTTTAAAAATAACATACTCAGTAATTTTGCTAAGAACACTTAAGAGAGAGATTGGACGATAGCTAGATGGGTTATGTGCATTTTTATCCGGTTTTTTAATAGGGAAAACAATTGCGTTTTTCCAATTGTTAGGAAAATGCCTGAGAAAAAGAATCTTGTTAATTAAGTAGGTGAGAATGAGAAGAGTTTTAGTATTAAAATTTTTGACCATTTTGTTAGTGATTTGATCTGATCCTGGGGCTTTATTATTTTTAAGACGTCGAATGTATTCGCAAATTTCAGTTGGATCGGTAGGGGTGAGAGGGAGAGTCGGGGGAGAGGAGAAGAAGTTTTCGAGAGTTTTAGTAATTTCCTTATCAATTGGATGGCTTCCGTTTCCAGGTCTTTTATTTTCAGCAAAGTTATCTTTTAATGTTATTGCAAGAATGTTAGCTTTCTGATCGTCGCTATTTGCGACGCCAGAGGAAGTGGAAAGAGAAGGAATGTTAGGTCGATTTTTACGGAATAATTTTTGACAATGCCAGAGACTATTATCGCGAGCATTTAGAGATTCTAATTTATTTTGCCATGTTTGTGTTTTTGAGTTCTTTTTTAAGTTTCTCTTGTAATCTGTAATATTGTGTTTTGTGCGCGGATTTAAAGTATTGTGATAAAGTTTTTTTCGCTCTATTCTTATCGCGAATGAGTTCGTGAATGTGATTTGGAGTGTAGGGATGGATCTTGTTTTCAATTGGTTGAGAGGCGTGTTGATGGGCGGAGCGAACGGCGGAGGTGAAAAGTTGAATTTTTCTTCCAGCACATGGGGGTTGTTAATACCTGCGTATTCTTCTAGGCATACCGTATTATTTAAATTATTTTTAAAGGAAGACCAACAGGTGGTAATTGCCCGATGGTTGTCATGATGGATTGGGGGAAGGAGAGAAAAATTTAGCATTACTGGGTTATGGTCTGAAGAGAGTTCTGCTAACGAATTTATGGTGAAGGGGAAATGAAAATTATTTATTAATGCGAAGTCGAGAACATTAGCAGATCTGTGTCCGAACCTGGTTGGGGTGTCAGGATGTGCAATAGAGAGGTCATGGTTGTCTATGAAGTTTTAATCTGCAACCTCTAACAGAGTTATTTGGACATTCCACATGTTGTGTGTGGCGTTAAAATCGCCAAAAATCACACAATTTCCGTTGGCCTGTAAAAAAATATTCTAGATCTTGCGTAAAAAGTCGGTCATCTGAACTAGGGGGAATATAAACTGTAATAATTGCTATAGGATTTAAGTTTTTAGGGGTGATGATAACGGTAGTTGCTTCGATGTGCTGGAGGTGGGTGGTGGGGACGTTATAATGATAAATATTTCTTTTAACTAAAATAAGAGTACCTCCTCTCGCTGGTCCTTCGCCGATGAAGTCATTACGATAACAAATGTAATTAGGAATGTTGAGTGTGTGTGAGGGTCTCAGATGTGTTTCCTGAAGGAGAATTAGATCGGGGAGTACTTCTCTACAAAAAGTTTAAACTCAGAGATTTTATTTAAAATGCCGTTTGCGTTCCAAGAGCAAAGTTTCAAGCCAATCTGGGTGTGACTATTCATCATCATTGCTATGAAGAATAGCCTCTACTAGGGCGTACAATTTTTTTCTCTTTATTAGAGATTTCTTTTCGGAGGGGAGTATTAAAGTCAAGAGCAGCAATCTGCTGTGTTAGTATAGCTAGAGTATTCATGGTTTGTTGAAGGGTTTGGATTATGGCAAATTGAGGGGTGTTTTCCGTAAGATTGTTGTTTTGCGGGATAGTGGGGATTTTTACATTACGATTGGCTTGAGCTTGCTGGGGTATCGCAGGAACTTCATTGCTTCGTGGTGCCATCTGTTGTGTGTTTTTGTTGTTAATTTGTGTTCTAGTGTTAGTTGCTTGGGCGTATGTAAGATTAGGTCTTACAATGCTATCAACTACTGTGGAGTAATTGTTTTTAAGTGTTTTTCCTTTACGAGGCTTGGGGTAGAGGGGGCATTTGGAGTAGTTGGCCATGTGGCCGTAGGTTTTGCAGTTAATACAATAGGTGTTTTCTACGCGTTTAATGGGGCATTCTTTTGTTTGATGAGCTTGTCCGCATTTAATACATCGGGGATTCATGTGACAGTTTTGCGCGGTGTGGTTGAAGCGGTTACATGAGTAACATTGTGTTACTCCTTTTCCTTCGTATCCTTCGACACGGATAGATAAGTAGCTGAGGTATTTGAGATCGAAAATTTTTGTGTTGTTAATGTTGCGGGGGAGTGTAACCATAAAAACGGGGGAGCTTTTGTTTAGTTATTCTACCAATGAGTTGGGTAACTTTACAGTCGTGGAATCCTTGTTCGAGTAAGTCTTCTTGTATGTCTTCAATGTTACTGTCGCGGGGAAGGCCTTTTATTACTACTTTAATGGGTCTGTCCTGTTTTGGGGTGATGGAATGGAATTGGAATTTATTTTCTTCAACGAAATGAAGGAGCTTTCTGTATTGTTCCGAGTTATCGGAGTAAAGTTTGATAAATTCACCGGAGAGTTTACTTCTTAGTTTGGGGAAAGCGGTGTTAATAGTTTTCATTGTTCCTCTGATAGTGTCAGTGCATAAAAGATGCACAGGCGGGGGGAGAAATTTTTTAATTTGGTTCGAGTTGTCAACTGAGGTGTTTTCTTGAGTATTAGTTTGGGAGTTAGAAGTTCCTGCGATATCCTGATCGGGTAAGTTAGAAAAACATTTGCAACTTCCAAGGTAAAAATTTGAATTAGTTATTAAGTTGGGTTTTTTATAGTTTGCCTTCTGGAGGGTGAGATGAAGCCATCATCACTCTCTTTACGTTTATTACTATTATTATTAGAATTAATTGTTGGAAGAGCCGGGTATTCATTAAGATTTTTAGCAGGGGAGGCGGGGAGTTCCATGAATAGTGCAACCTAAAGTAGAGCAAGGAGGAAGAGTGCCATACTCACATTCACAGCGGTGGAGCTCCTCCCTGGTAAAACTTGTGCCGGTTGAACAGTTCAGTTACTTCCGGGTCATCAATAGACATGAAGGTGGCCAGAGAGTTCAGAGAGTCACGAGCTCCAATGGTGAGCAGTGTGAACTTCTTGATTTCACTTTGGACTTGATTCAGGCGTTCGCAATTGGTGAAGAGGTCAGTTGGCGTTCCGGGTCGAGAGTTCGGAAGAGGGATGTTTTGGCATTCCATAGGATTAGATTGATCAGTGGTCATGTCCGTGTTCGTTAATCCAAAAAATCAGTAAATCAGTCGGGTGACAGAATCTAATGGATGTCGCCCTATCCTTTAAGCCCTAAAAAGAGCTATAGGGCGACTGGCTTAATTGCCTCCAAAAGATCAAGATGGAAAGGTAGAAACGCGTCGAGCGAGGAAAAGTACGGAGCGTAATCCGCTCGTTAAATCAGTGGGTCCGTAGTCTTGTGGGCTTATTCACTAGCGCAGGAACTGGAGAATATTTCCCTCCCCTTCAGTTCACTTGCAGAAATTGTGGAGGTGGAGATAGAGGTCGTGTCGCCATCTATCGTCCCTTAGGGGAAGTTTCACTGAGCTTAAATCGCACTGTCACCTGTATGGTGCTCAAGGCGAACGACAGGCGTACCTCTTGCCCTTGCCACAATGAATTTCGTGGGCCTCGTTCTGACTACGTCAGACAGGTGGCATTAGCCACAACACACAACAACAACAAAAGAACTAAAAATTTTGGGGCATTATAACCTAAAAGCAGTCTAGTAGAAGTTGCATAAAGGCAAGTTTCCATGTGTTGACGCAGTATTTGTAGAAGATACCAAAAAAATTCGCTTATTCAAATATTCGGGCATGTATAAGTTGGGCCTCAATAAAGATCGTCCAGAACAGGACAATAATTTATAGCATTTTAAATTTAAATATAACATTAAGTTTGTTATATTAAACACTTCGACTGTCTTTTTCTATCCGACTCAAAGGTCTGTTAACCAAAATCAATAAGCCACATTTTAGGCTGTTTTCGCCATATGTACGAGAGCGTGAACTTGACACGGAGCACATTTTCGAACAGAAAAAAAATGCCTCAATCTTTATAAAAATTCGGGACATTGTAACTCATGCATTTGTTTATAATATAGCGTTTTTAAAATTTCAAAATATTTCATAAATAATTAGTTCTTCCTTTTAACATGTGAAGGGATAGCTCATTTAGCATTACGGTATAGGAAAAAAAAATGCAAAACACATTTTATAAAAGAAAAAATGTGTCAACTCGGGTAAAAATGAGCAGCATGATAAAATAAGTGATTCTCATTACAGGATAGTATAGACAGAATATAATATTAATGCTTGAGTACTTTTATATCTGAAAAAATATTCCTAATTTGGCCCCTAATCTTTAACATTAGCCGAAGATAGCCTTAAACCAAGTTTAGATGTCAAAGTCGACAATTGAGTACGGACTCAAATCGACGCATCTAACCTGAGTCAGTTCCCGGCCAATGAAACAACTGTCCATTGTGTACAGACAGTGCGTAGCGTACGCCCCCGCATCACGGGGTGCCCCAGGGTTCTAAGGAGCCTGACTGCCGCCAAGTACCTGCCCATTGTAAAATCCAACTTGGAGGCCCAAAACCTGACTTTGCAGGGGGCGGCAATGTTCTCCGTTACGTCACTGACTACAGATGAAGTAACTGTTGAATACCGCATTTTTTAGAAATGAAAAACTTAGGCATCTTATGAATTAGAGCTCATTGGTTACAGAAATATTTAATTATTGAACTTATCAAGTGTAAAATATTTTTAAAAAATGTTAAAACACATATCTTTACCACTAATAAAGGTTAAAATATTACTAAATTTGAAAGAGAAAAAGGTATATTTCCTGATTAGCACAAATTTAGAAGTGGTTGCAACTGATCTGTGAAATTATACCAATTGGTATATATCTGGTGATCTGAAGAACAATTAAGAATGACACCTCATTCGGTACTTACGTATTATCGCAACCTATTGGCCAAATTATATGAAACGAAGCACCCAATTCAAAGCGTACGACACCTAAGAAATCGAGCTAGTTATTAACAGAGTCGGCGATAATACTTGAAGTACCCCTCATTCATCTAACATCTGCTCACAGCATTTTAAAACCAAAATTCAAAACACACATACAGCAGCCCTCATTACCCCGCACCACAGATCTGATGGAATCAAGAACTGAAAGTTGATATTTGATTTGATCCTGGCCTGTCATAGAAAGTTACAATCATATTGACTGAAATACTGAGTGGATCAACTTTCCCTGTACAATATTCGTTTATTGCATCCTATCTATCTTTTGGACCCCCAAATTGCACCCTAATCTTTTGGGGAATATACACTTTGTTAACTATTACTTACAGAACAGGGGTTGGCAACCCTTTAGCTGTGGCCTGCCAAACCAATCTACGAATATGATCAGCATGCCACAGTAGGACATTTTTGAAACAATTCCATTTTCACAAAAATGTATGCTATAAGTTAGAGAATAAAAGTCAATAAGATAGATTTATTTTATTACAAATTAATTTTGTATCATTTAAAAATACTTCTTAACATAAAAATAAACAGCATAAAATATAACCTTTTCTTCAACAACATATATTACATATTTTTAAACATATTTATTAAAATAAAAAATTGGCAACATAAAACATGTGTTTCCCTTCATTATAAATAAAAAGATAAGTAAAAAATATTTAATGCGAACCTAACACTTGCACCACTCTAATTTCATATCGCAAAATTAGGGGTATAATTTGCAACTTTCAACTTGACACGATTTTGAGCATTCAGTTGTTAAATAATATCTTATTGGGCTCGAAATATTTTTAATATGAGGAATAATTTTTTTACTTATAAATGTAGAACCAAAAGTGGAAAGCAGAGTACATGCAATTTTCTCTCTTCAAACAATTAAAAATCTCTCCAGCAGTGCCATTCAATAATTTACAAAACAACAGTAAATTTATCATTAGGGTTATCTTTCAGACTTTTTTGTAATACCGTAAATGTTCATAATTCTGAGGTTGTTTGTCAAATAAGGTCCATTACAAATTTATCAACTTCCATCCACTCAAAATTGACAAATTTTTAGAGTAGTGCAAGGTGCCACTGAGAATTGTACCGCATGCCACAAGTGGCATGTGACGTGACATAGGTTGCCAACCACTGGCTTATAATTAAAAACACAGCAGAAATTGAAAATCCTAAAATTATTCTTTCCCCTCCCTCAAATTTGATCATGAATAAAATTATACTCTTTTATGAAAAAAAAAATAATAATTTTCTTCATTTCTGCTTTTTGTTCCTTTTCAGAACTAGAAAGAAAAACCATCATTTCTCCCCCCCCACACACACACAATAAATACCAATTGATAAAAAGTTGTATGAAATGTATAAAGAGCTTGTTGTTAATACTAATATTGAAGTAATTAAAAATATGAATGTTAATTTAATTTTTTTTTTACAATGACTATGACTAGCACGAAAAATTCAGAAATCAAACAATATTTGATTGTGATCATTAGTGTATTGAGCCTTAGTAAAATACAATCAATTAAAAAAACAACATGATTAAAATAATTTTTTTGAGTTAAAAAAATTATAACATTTATAATAAAAAAAAAGGAGAGGGGAAAAAATTTAACACATTAACAGATTCCCATTTATTACCATTTAATATAAATTAATTAAAATATATTTTGTAAAAGAACTTACCGTATTTACTCGAATCTAAGCCGCACTCTTTTTACAATATTATAGCTACTGAACATCGGTTGCAACTTAGAATCGAATTTTAAAAAAAAATGTTTCGGATGGGCAATTAGAGCAATTACAAGTTTTAAACTATTTACACTATTTTTTATTTCCCACAAAGGCTTGTTGAGAATTTGGGATGCAGCTTAGATTCGAGTAAATACAATATTTAAATTCCCCCAATGACATTTTTGAAACAATAACATGAGATTTATGTGTACATTTTGTGAGGGTGCCATCCTTCTTTTTTAATCTGCCAGTGGATGAAAACACGGATTCAATACTAGTTGATGCATTTTTATAGTTTAAAGATTGAATATTGGGAAGAGAAATTTTTTTAAATAAATTTATTTATATTTTTCAAATGAAAGTTTATTTTGAGATTGAGCTGAGGACCAGAAATTAAGCCAAGATACAAGGTTTTAATAGTTATAAAACTTTATTAGGAGAGCATTGTGATCATTTTAAAGGATTTATTTACTTTTTATATTAATAATTATACTAAGAAACCTTTTGTTTACAAAAATCCAGTGTAGTGGTTAGTGATGCTGATAGTTGTGCCTTAGGGCCTGGGTTAAAATCCACAGAAAAGACATGGATGTTTGTAAATGTATAGTACCATAATGGCATGATAGCATTCTAAATAGCCATCAAGCCAAAGTCCTCTCATGAGGTTGGTGGAAGGCACCTGAACACCTACAGGGGGTTTTCCCTCAAAATTGGGGAGGAACCGAGCCAAATCATACACTGCCACCTGTAAGGTGCTCAAAGCCACAGCTAATGATGGGCGTACATCTAGCCCTTTGCTGCAATGAATTTAGTGGGCCTCGATTTGACACCCTCAGACAAATGTAATTAGCAACAACAATACAAGAGAAAAAATTATCAAATTGTTAGCAACTCTTACCACTGTTCAATGTAAATTATAATTAAAATTTTACCATGATCTTTAAAATAAATTGCAATACATAAAACAAATTAAATGATTGTATATATAAGAATATTTAATATTTAACTTTGACTAGATGAGCTGTATTCAAACATTATACAAACATATTTAGTTATATCTAAGAATTCTAATAAATAGGCAGTTTGCACATTTTTTCAGTACAACATATATAAGAATACCAAAAGAAATAATAATTAAAGGAAATGTGACAAAAACATCAAAACAACACAGCATAAAAACATCAAGATACAAACCTTTATGTTTTTGACTCACAAAAATGTTTTGAAAGTTGATCACCAAGATATCCTAACACTATATTTTCTGCATATCAGGTACATATTATACTTTAAAGTTTTATATTTTTCATGAATAATGTGCTTCAACAAGTTTTCATTGCTCCTATATAAAATCAAATTTCCATCACAACTTAAAAACATAAAACATTAGTATTTCATTGTCTGTTTTGATTTGCTGAAAGCATGGATAATTAAATATTTAGCAACACATAACATTGAGCAAATTAATGATAATTATACAATAACTTTAGAAGTCATAGTCAATAGTTCCAACTTCGAAAAAGAACACAAGGATAAGATCTACTTATGTATATACATTTTTCTTTTTGACGTCCCTTATAGCTATGGTAGCTAAATGGTGATGGTTGGAAATTAACAACCGGCATTGTCACGTTGTGCTTTAGAGCCCTAATGCCATGGAAGACTCGCCTGTAGGGAGGTTGATGCACATTAAATTTCCTGAGGCTCAAAGTCCTGACATATGCTTAATAAGGAAGTTAGGAGAGGAGGTGCTAACTCAGGCGTTGTCCTCATCACCTGACCATGGTTTAAAATTACAAAGTCCATAACCAATAGCCCTTGTGTTGCTTTAGAGTGCAATGTAAATTAAATCAAATCAAATTTCAGCATCCCTTATGCATCTATTTTACCAAGCAAAGATATTTAAAATGATATATATTGGAATCACTAACTCAAAAAAACTATATTATTTTCATGAGGCATTAACTTAACTCAGTGGCGCAATAGCCCATGAGAGCAAAGGCCTACTGTGCCCAACTCAGTATACGCAACCTTGGGCTCTGAGGTGCATGAGCAGATGTTCCATTCATGTGGTCAGTCTGACGTGAAACCCCCAGTGTTAAGTTCCCAAGCAAACCTGGTACTCAATTATCGACCCACTGAAGGGTTGAAAGGCTGAGTCGACCTTGTCCAGCCCAGTATTTGAACCTGTGGTGTGGAAGCTCGATATACTAACTACTCAGCCACTGGGCTTCTCACAAGAGACATTATTAATCATTATTATGACAATGTTCATTCCAAAAAGATTGTGAAAATCGTCTGCAAAGAGTGCCCTTTGGATCTCAACCAGCATTCAGCGTGCTTTTTTTATTTATTTAAATGTTAGCTATTAATTACAAAACAATTTATGCATTCTTTATCATCTATATGGAAAAATAATTTTATAAGAGGCAAATTACTGCATACACACAAAATTAATCCCCCTCCCCCAATTTTTCTTCCATTCTCCCCAATTAAATTAGAGCTTTCTTAAGGAACAAAATCCTCCTTTCCTGCCTCTTATCTCTAATTTTTGCAGACCATTTCCAAATTCAGAATGAACTTTGTTTCAGAACATTTCTTTTAAATCCTGCAACAATAAAGAAATAACTCAGAAAACAGCTCATGCAAAGATGTGTAAGGCACTCTGTTATATACTACCAAAACAAAATAATAAATTATTAAATTTTTTGTAGGAATATATAAAAATTCACAATAACACATAAAGACATATTTTCCAAAAATACAGAGTGTAAACACAATATTTTACTAGTAAAAAATCCGTTGAAATCTAGATAAAATCTAATCTAGATAAATCTAATGCATTTTATGTGTATGTGATCTACATAATAAAAATGGGTGCACACGTAAAATATAATTGATACAACAGTCAGCACAATTCAAGTCAAATTTACACAGATGGAACAATTAAATACATTCAATAGCATAAAACAGAAATTACATAATAAGAGAGTAATCAAATTTAAAAGTGCAATCCTTTTAATCATTTTTAACAGAAAATAATTTCCGGAATCACAACAATGACCTGAAAAGAAAAAATATCATGTAAATATTACTTCAAAATCAAAAATACAAACATGGCATGTTTTTATTTAAGTTCATTTCATTAACATTTGGAAATCAAACACCCTCAACTAAATTAACCTCTTAACTGTCAATTGTAACGCAATTCAATCCCCAGCTCAACCGTTTTTCACATGGGCATGCATATGCGTGTATTGGAGGGGAAAGGAAAGGAACAAATAAGCAAATTTTTCTCTGAAATAAGTAAACTCTTCACCAACACTGTTAAGGTCATTTAATTACATTTTAAAGCCTTGGGAATAGTTTTACTATTTGCAGCACAAAGTTTGGAAGGAAGGATATATACGTTTGCAGAACTCAATTCACCAGTTGAGCAAGACGGATATATATGCCAGTGGAACTTGAAGGGTTACACAATTATCACAGAAAAAAAGGGGAGGAGGCAAAAGGTTTAAATTAAACCCATTGATTTTTTTGGCATCAAATTATGGTAACAGTACATTTGTCAAACATAAAGATTTTGCAAGTTAAATCTGGATTGTTGTAAAGTATGAAACAACATTTCATAAAATGATAGGAAAGTCAAAATAATAAATCAGAAAATAAAAATAAATTAATATAATCATAATCAACTGTATTATTGTAAACAGGAAAGTTAAGGAGCTTATTGATATAATAAATAACAATATTGTGTGTGTGTGATTTAATATAAATTAAACATAAATAGCTACATTTTTAGAAATAGAAGAAAAAGCACTAGCTTTACATAGAAGAAATATTGATACTTATGTATTATCACAAAAATCGCCAACTCTATTAATAACTCGCAAAGTTGGCAACCCCAATTTCCTAGATGTCATACACATTGAATTCGCAATGATGTGCTTCATTTCATATAATGTTGCTAAAAAGTTGCGATAATATGTAAGTACCAAAATATTCTCTTCTAATATATATTTTCACACAACCAAACATATTTTCAATTTTTTAACATGTAATTAAATTTGAAAAAAAAATACATAAATAATTCAAAAATAAATTATTTTGTATGAAATATATGATCAAAATATTCCATTCATTTAGTTAATACATAGAAAAATAAAAAATACAAAGAATATTAGCTATATATGCAAAGATTATTTTGAAAAAACTGTTTATAATGAACTCTGTTAACTTTTCAAAAAATTTTCTTTCATTCCCATACACAAACCACAAAAATTTAAATTATCTTAATTACAAATAAAAACATATATTATAAAAATAAAATAAACAAAAAACAACTTATAACATGCAATTTTAATCATAAATCAAATGGATTAAAAAATAGAAACAGTTTCCTTTTGAAAATTTTAAGTAAATTTGGAACTTATATTAATCCCATGCTAACAATTAATCAGCAAAGATTAAATGCATGTCAGAGACTCAATGCCAAAGATTTTGCAAGTTATAGCACTCTATTTTATACTATTCTAAGGATAATTACTAAATATTTTATGGTAAAAAATGCTTTTGAAGTTCATTATTGAGTTAATATGCGAGTACCGTAAATTTTACTATTACAACTAAATCAATCCTAAATCAAATACTAAACCAAATGTTGGATTAGTATAATATATATTAAAAGTTAATTTTATTTACACTTTCAATTATGATTATTTCCATTAGTGAAATATATAACAAATATAATGCATGTGTAAGGTATATAATTTAAATTTCTTAGAAACCACAGTGTGAACCTATATGACTCTTAATTTTAAAAGTCTATGCACTCTTGTACGTAAAGATTAAAGGGAACATCATAATTGAAACAATGTTTAAAAAACACAATTTCCAACAAACCTAAAAATAAAACTGAATCTTGAGTAAATCACTTTTGCTTAAAGATTCATAAATAATCCTTACCATAATTGAATTACCACAACATTATCAGCTTTTTATTCATCTGTATTTTCAATTTTAATTTCAACAGCATCATCAATCCATTCTTTTACTGATGTATCATTAGGTAAGCCCAATTCATTTGAGTTAGAACTATTTGTATTTGATAAATCTTGCCCTATATGAGTTTGCAGATGTTTGTCCCTATGGCTCTTTTGTTTAAAAGACCTAGAACACAAGTTACAAGAGAAAGGTCTCTCCCCAGAATGCACTAAATAATGTTGCTCTAAAGCACCTTTTGTTTTAAAACGCTTATTGCAAACTTCACAACCAAAATGTCTATACCCAGTGTGGGTTAAGTAATGTTTGTGCAAATTAGTTTTTAACGTAAAGGCTCGAAAACAAATGCCACAGACATGAGGCTTTTCACCAACATGGATTAAATGATGTTTTTCTAAATATGCTTTTGATAAAAATCCCTTTCCACACACATCACACAAAAAGTAAAGCTTCTGAGTTGAGTGGATTTGGTAATGTTTGTTTAAGTTAGTCTTTAAAGTAAATGATTTTCTGCATATAGAACATGTGTGAGGTTTTTCTCCTTTGTGTATCAGTTCATGTTTTTGTTGATATTGTTTAGAAGTGAAACCCTTACCACACTCTGAGCAGAAAAATCGCTGCTTCATAGGATCGTGAATTCGATAATGCTTTTGGAGGTTATCCTTAAGAGCGAAGGTTTTCCGACAAATAGTGCATTCATGAGGTCTGTCTCCACCATGCAATGCAACATGTTTTTGGAGATATGTTTTGGAAGAAAAGCTACGATCACAAATACTACATGTGTGTAGTTTATTTGCAGTTTTCAATACCTCCTTCTCATCGTTAGGACACGAAGAAGCATCTGCTTTAGTTTGTCTCTCCCCATCAAGATGCGTTTTAAAATGTTCTTCTAAAGTTTTATGCTGCAGAAATGCTTTCTTGCAAATACTACACACATGTGGAACAACGGTCAGTTGTGTAGGTCCATTTTCAATCTTGGTAGCATTCACAACAAACATCATTAAATCAATTGTTGATACACATGAAATTTTCAGTAATTACAGTTCATGTAAATATAAACTGTAGTGCAGGCAGATTCTGCATACAAGAAGAAAAGCAACATCATTCGCAGTAGTTAAAATGAATAAGGCAATTCAAAACAGAAAATCAGAACCACAACATTGCTGTCTAATGGTTACAGTGAATATGTATATATAACTGTATATATTTTTATAATGTAAGTGATCGTCCTTGAAATGTCCAGAGTATCACAAATTTAAAGCTCCAACAACAAAATAAATTTGTAGTCACAGTATCGCATTATAGTTCAATAAAATGCACAGTCACTATGTTACTTCTCTGTATTTTCCCTACAAAAAATTTTATGCACCTTCTAAGACTTTCTAGTACTTTTTTCCTTAATTAATCAACCTAGTGCTTTTTAATTTATGATATTTCAACCATTTTTGATGATAAAATTTGTCAACAAATCTATGCCAAGGTGCAATCTTTATTGCGGAAAGACAGAGTGTCTGTTTAAGCTCATTTCGAGCCACGGGTGCAGACCTTTGCCACTGGCGGGCTCTTGGATCCGCTAACAAATGAAACAAAAATTTAATGTTTAATTTTTTTTAGAAAAAAATACGTAAAATTTAATTATTTGTTATTAATAACCAATTTTATTACTTAATGCTAACTATTTATTTCATAATTAACTTTAAACTATTTTTTGCTTCCGAAAATCGAAAATGAAAAGATATATAGGCGTATAGGAGCATGATACAAGAATGGTGTACTTCCGACCCGGAACCCCTTTGCAAAATTCCTGTGTGTGTCCCTGATGTGGTTCATCTTTTATTAATACTGATGGGAGGTCGCCGGTCCCCAAAGTTACAACTGCAGTTTCTACATTTGCCCTGTTTACAGGAAACGGAATTTTGTGGAAGGAATGTGTTGTTTTGCCCCTCCTCTGTAAACGAACTTTTAAGGGTGCATACGTTCTCACGCCCGCAAGGTCATTAGACCCATAAATAATTGGGGTGCGTCGGAGGACTTTCCCGCGCTTAAAAATGTCATTGACCGTTGCGCGGTAACCTTGCGCTGACTCCGGACCAATCAAAAGAAATTAAGCGGACGAGGTAGAGAATCCGCTCTAGGATTTAGGAGAAAACAGGCGCCAAATAAAAACGGGATGCACCCCGATTTTCGACACTCTCTCACACATTCACACTTGAGACTCTGAGCTACAATCTCAATCCAGGCCTTGAACTGGACTCCGCGGGACTCCGGGTGGCGACCATGATTCACTCCCTTTTACCAGACTCCCTCTTTCAAAGCTAAGTAGAATTTTGTTATAACCATTTGTACATTTACTTAAAATTAATCTTGTTAATCATTAAATAAATTAAATGTTAATTTAAAGAACGGCCTTTTAATTTAGTGTACTGTTTTATTGTTTTTAGAGGATTTAGTGTTTAATTTTAACTTACGCTATGATGCGATGTGAAAATCAACCTGGGTATTATAAAATGGGTAAAATGGAATTAATTAATCATTTAAGTTAAACAAGCGTCGCAGCAATACTCTTAGTTCTTTCAGAGTATCTTTTAAACGACACATTTTTAGGAAAAATCACTAAAATTAAGTGGTAACCTGCGGAATGCGTTTCTGCCACTTGTGTTGGGGCCTTAACTGGTTTTCTTGTCCATTTGCAGCGGTATCATCTATATAAACCAGTAGCAACCCCCGGGCTAGGATGATCATTTGGTCCAGTGGTATTTTACGTGCTTACGGATACAAAGGTTGCGGGTTCTGTCCTTCGGATAAGCGCGCCACTTCATTGGCAACCCTGGCTGAGCTAAGATAGCGCCATTTATATCTGCAAAAAGAGCAACCAAAAACTCGTCAAAATTCACATGACGCAGTGGCGCACACGGGAATTTTTCAAGGGGGGGGTCCAGGGTCGAAAGTTCACCATTCTTGTATCATGCTCCGTTTGATTTTGTTGATTTTCGGGAACAAAACACAGTAAAAAACTAGATTTTTAATAAATAATTAGCATTAATTTATAAAATTAATCATTAATAGCAAGTAATTAATTAAATTTTACGTACTATATACTTAGAATTATGATCAATCGGAAAAAAATCAAGGGCTTTTGGGGGGGTCTGCACCCCAGGACCCCCTCAACTTGTGTGTGCCACTGACTTGACGCATACAACAAAGCCGTCTAACTCACTTGTGACGCAACTTCTCCAATTAACACCAAATGACCGTTCGCTATAACTAACGTCTATAAATTGAGTGAAATAGACTAGTTTATTTTACAGCTGGGTAGGGTAAGGTAAATCATTCAGTTTTTAGAAGGGAAAACTATGTCAGTTTAAGGGAAGAATTTCTCAGTTGTAGGGGATTTTTCCCTTATAGAATCTTCCGGAGAACTGAGCTAAAACAGCGGTTTTCTAGAAAAACATTCCTTGCTACGGTGTTTTTTAAAAGATAAACATTTGTGAAAAGTGAAACATCCAGAAGAAAGGAATCTCACCGGGAAGAAAGAGTAGAACATGCAATTCAATTTAAATTAAATGAATTCAGCGTAGTGTAGAAATTAAAGTTATGTTAAAAAGGAATTATGCGGTTCGATTGATTGATTGAATATTAACGTCGCACTGTTCAACTACACGAGGGCTTTTGGCGACGGACCACGTAATTTTGAACCATGGTCAAGTGACGTGGACGACACCTGAGCTGGCACCCCCTCTCCTAACTACCACACCACACCAACGGGAGGACGTTTCAGCTCTCGACAGATTTAACGTGCATCGCTGCCCTACACGGCGGGTCTTTAGCGGTACTGGGCTCGAACCCGTGACAAAGCAAGCCACGGCCCGATACCTATACCACTCGGCTACCGCGGCCGTATTATGCGGTTCGAAATAGGGAATTAATTCCCGTCACAATAATCGTATGGTTGGGAAAAAATCCTCAGAAGAAAAATTAATTTTGGAATAATTTCTCCATTTTTTTAAAGCTGTATGTATAATAAAATGATTGGGGAAAGTGATCGTACATTATATTTAACTAAAGTTTTAATGCAATAATGGCAAAATAATAAATTGCTTCATTTCATGTGTATTATGTTTCCTAGGAATTTTAGCAGCATTCTTAATCATGTGTATCAAGTGCACATTATTTCTGATTATGAGAATAAAAGATTTGTACATGAAAATGTGTAGCATTTTGTTTGAAATATGTATTTAATTAAAAATATCAAATAAGTAACATTTTAATAGCTTTTAAAGAATAGAAGCATATTATTGTGCATTTTAAAAGTAATAAAAAAATATAAATGTTTGTAGATAATAATACATAACAGAAATGTGAGGTAAAATGTTGCACAGTTAGATTCTCTAAAAGAAAGTAGCATTTTAGGTCCTCTTCATCTAATCTGATCATTATGTGCCTTTTATTATGTGATGATTATCTGTAATTCATATTTATAGCTAGGCACTGAATAAGAATAAAAAAACTATACGATATTTTTTTTAGTTATACATAAATGGGACATAATTATTTAGCCTTGTTTAGTTCCCAAAAATTTTAACCTGATTTGTGCAAATACTGATGATAAGTATACATGCATACATACTAATGAATGCATATATATTTAAAAATAAGTCATTTTAATTTTTGAAATATTTCAATATTTTATAATTACTGCTTTTAAAAATTTTAATATATAGTCAGACCTCTAAATCCCGAAAAAAGTTAATTATGTAGAACAGAGGTTGGTACGCTGAGCAATTCTCGGAGGCAATGTACAAAATTACGAGATTAAATTAAATCACTGTGTCTCCTCTCAATGCCTCATGCATTTTTTTTCATTTAAAGGCTTTCTTACTTTCAATCGTTTGTCACAAAATGATTCTGCTAAATTTGCTTGTGTAAAAAAAACACTAACATCCTCTGTTTAAATGTGACTCATTCTTAGCATTAAATATTCACATCATGTCAAAAAGATGGTGTAATGCTTTTAAAATGATACATCACTTCTTACTGCATCATGAAAAGAAAGATTAAGAATTATTCAAAGCAGAATTTACTAAGTGATGAAAAGATTTGTAAGGTAACTCTATCAATAAATTGACATCTTTCGACTGTTTCATGTCATTTCCAGAGTGATTTAATTGTTTGAAGAAATGTATGCACTCTGCTTTCCACTTTTAGTTCCATATATATATGTGTGTGTGTGAAGAAATTTATTTCTCTTATGAAATATATTTTAAATCCATAAAGAAATTGTTTAACAGCCAAACATTCAGAATCCTGTGCGAGTCAGGTAGAAAGTTACAAATTATTCCACTTATATTGCAATATTAAGTTGAGTTTTGCAGGGACAAGTTTCATATTTAAGTTAAAATTTTTTATTGAAGGTATCTACACTATTAAAATTCGTAGGTAAACAAACGTATCTATGTAGGTATGGGATGTCGCACAATTTTCTCACGAACCACAAGACGCATAAACTAACCGAAGGTACCAAAATGTTGGGAATGATCCCAGGAATCCTTTTTAACCATTTATATTCCGATATTCCAATTAATTAAAAAGATATTAATTAAAAACCTTAAAACGCATTAAAATGCATAGTTAGTATTTTATTATGCACGTGGCGCCATCTGCAGTGAATATCGGAAAGAAATTGTTTTTACAAAACAACAGAATTTTGCATATAAATAAATGTATTCAAAAATTACTATAATAAAATTATATATATATGTATCTTTCTTTCAATTTAATTATTTTACAATTTTTTTAAATAAAAAATGAGTCGAAATCAGTTCCTTTTTTTGAATACGAATTATAAGTAGTTCCGCTTGAACTTTCTTTCGCGTTAATGAAAAAATATTTTACACTAAAAAAAAGTTCATGCTTTCTTTTTTTTCCGCATGTAGAACAATATTATACGTAATCTGTACAAAGATTGATAAAATTTCTTAAAAATTACGGTTAAAAAAGAACAATAATATCTTTCTTTCAATATAATTATTTACCATTTTTTTAAAAATATTTTCGGAACTTCTTTTTTTTTCAGAGGTTTTTAAAACACCATCTAATAATTTTGTAATTTTGAGAATTTCTAATTTCTGTTTATTTCCATACATAAACAATTCTTTTTTTTTTTTAAAAAAAAAAATGTACTTTTGCGTTTCCAGTGGCTGTAAAATTAGACGAAAAAAATTCCCTAAAATGTCAGTAATAATTATTTAATTCTAATTACATTCTTTTTTTTTTGTTTCATACTTTTTGATTACAAAAGCAATCGTTTCAATAGCTATCTGTAAATTTTTCTTTTATTAATTATTTATAGAAATTTGATTTTAATAAATATATATATGTTTTTTTTAAAAGGATTATTTCTATTATCTCATTACTAAAGGAATTCTTTGTTAATTTAAAAGTACATCGTCTATTATTAATATGAATTTTGAAAACATTAACTTAAAAATGAAGCCCGAAAAAAAAATCTTTTACTTTAACGAATAACGAAATGGGATATTGAAAAAAAAATCTACCTTTATTTTAAAGCTCAATTCAATGTTCTTCCCCGACGTAATTGTAGTTTGGTTGATTAACCCGTTGCTTTATAAACGGCAGTTCCTAGGTTTGAAACTGAAGAGGAAGGAACTTTCAATTTCACATGACACTACTTCTTAAATTTTAAAATTTTTTTTAGTGGAATGAAAAAGGTTAAAATTAAAGTAACATATCAAAATATTTTTATCAGATTGGTTATTTTTTTAATGTTTTTTTCAGTACATGTATATAAATATATATATATATATATCTAGGCTTTCCACTATACTGTTTTTTTTCTTATATACAGTGGGCCACAAAAGTGTTCATACACTTGCATTTCTTATAAAATTTAGTGTTTTCGACTAATAAAAATTAATGTATTGAAATTATAATTTTTGTATGATATCTGCACCTTATTCTTAAGGGAATGACATCATTAATTTTCAAAAAATAGTATAACTATTTTTTTGAAAAATTAATAATTAAAAAGCTACTAAAAATTACGCCACAAAAGTCTTCGTACACTTAACAAGAATCTCAATTTAGCTTTAAATATTGTATTTCTTTCTTAATTTAGTACTTAGTAGGATATCTTTTAGTGTCCACAGCAACTTTTAAGCGTCTTGGTATAGATTTAATCAGTTTTTTTGTAATTTCTGAATCGATTTTCCTCCATTCTTCTGTGATTGTTTTTACTTCGCATTTTGTGTTTATTTGTCACGTTTTCTTTTTTTTTACATCAGAATCTCACCAAATATGTTCTACTGGGCTAAATAAAGTGATTGAGGAGATGTTTTCATAATTTGGGTACAGTTACAGAGACAATTTCGGCGTACAACGAGAGCCATGCACTTGGCGTCATTACCCTGTTAAAAAATTAAGTAGTCTCCAACATCCAAATTTCGGGCGGATAATTTAAAATTTCTCTTTAAAATAATTAAAAAGAGTTCATGATTCATGATACCATGAAAAAATACCAAATTATCTTATTCTGAGGCCAATTTACACCCCCACGCCGGAACACCTTCACTTCCATGCTGAAGCATGGAAATGAAGGAGTTCTTGTTCCACATAAATTCATGGGATTAAACTCTTTTTTTTTTATTTATTTAAAAGCTATTATAGGCTTATCTGAACCAAAAATGCTGAATTGTCTGCCATCCCAATCAATGTGCTGTCAATTTCGAATTTTCTGAAACTTAATTCCAAGAATCTAGTTGGATCAATAAAACATGGAAGTAGAAGTGTTCTTGCGTGGGGGTTTAAATATGCGTCAAAATTAGGTAATTTGGTATTTTTAATGGTATTGTTAATCATTAGCTATATTTAATTTTTTTAAAGAGAAGTTTTAACTTGTCCGCCCGAAATTTGGATATCGGAGACGACTTAATTTTTTAACAGGGTAATGACGCCAAGTGCACTTCTCTAAACGTGACAAATAAACGCAAAATGCGAAGTAAAAACAATAATCACAGAAGAATGGAGGAAAATCGATTCAGAAATTACAAAAAATCCTACTAAAGATATCCTACTAAAGATATCCTACTAAGTACTAAATTAAGAAAGAAATACAATATTTAAAGCTAAATTGAGATTTTTGTTAAGTGTTCGAAGACTTTTGTGGAGTAATTTTTTAGTAGCTTTTTGATAATTAATTTCTTAAAAAATTAGTTATACTATTTTTAAAAAAATCAATTATGTCATTCTATTAAAAACAAGTCGCAGATACCATAAAAAATTAGTATTGCATTACATTAATTTTTATTATTCGAAAAAATTAAATTTTATAAGAAATTGCAAGTGTACGAACACTTTTGTGGCCCACCGTATATTTATATGCTTAATCAAACATTCAAATGTTCAGAAAAAAGCAATCGTTTCAATAGCTATCTGTAAATTTTTCTTTTATTAATTACTTATGGGAATTTGATTTTAATATATATATATATATATATATATATATATATATATATATATATGTGTGTGTGTGTGTGTGTTTTTTTTTAAAAGGATTATTTCTATTATTTCATTACTAAAGGAATTCTTTGTTAATTAAAAAGTACATTCTACATTATTTTGGATCTAAATACATTTTAGAGACATTTTTAAGCTAACTATATATAACGATTGATTGATTCATGAAAATCAGAAATCTATTTTATTATTTTAGATAAGTCCTACATCGAAATTTGAAGCTATATCTTATCTGTGAGAAGGAGGTGAAGATAGAACAAAAATTTTACACTAAAAAAACCGTTTTCGGGCTATAGAGAGGGGAAAAAACCTGTCTTAAATCAAAATAAGTGGAATGGAACAAATTTCGAAAAAGGGAAATTTTTTGACATAATTTTAGAAATAACTCACATTGTGCGCGTACAAACACACACAAAGAAATGCTGGTGTCATGAGGAAAAGAGAAAGCCCAAGCAACCCTCTGGTAAGCGGTGGAGGATGGGGGGGGGGATGGAAGCCATTTTGAAAATGAGTATTAGAAGTTCTGAGTTTGTGAAAGAAAGGGAAAATTTATAAAAGCAGAGATAGCCCGTGCAACGCCGGGCCATGCAGCTAGTGCTAATTATATTGCTCGAATATACTTATATATGTCGCAGGGAAACGATGAAATTAGGGCTTTCTTCAAATCCCTAAAGGAGATGATCAATTCACGCAAGATGTTAAAATAATGTCTCTTTGAGGTATTTTCCCTGTTGTAAGTGAATTAGTTAAATCTCCGAGCTGTTTTATAGTGAAATGATAAAATGAAAACAATATGTCACTTTTTTGGTGCTAGGGGACTGATACTTGGGGGATTGTAATAACTTTTGTTATGATTAGGATCTGCTGGCACGCATCCCCCCGGTGCATTCCCACCCCCTCTACAACCTTTTGGCCAATATCTCGACACCCGAGCCTCACAGTTCATTCGGACCTGGCTCATTCGATCCCTCTCTAACTGCTCTTCCAATTTTTATAATTTCATGCTCATAGGGCTATTCCTTGCATAGTTTTTAATTGTTTAAAACTTTTTTAAATTTATTTAAATCCACAATATCTTGACTCCTGTTTAAGTCTCGGACTTAAGATTTGAACCAACTGTTCTACTCGTCAAGACCCATCCATTCATATATTTGACTCCCATTGAGTTGGCATGGGGAGGGCTTAAGCACTAAAATATCATGCTCCCATGTTAATCCTATGGAGTCTGAAAAACTTTTTCCCCCCTAAAGAGTTGAGCTTGGGACTTGATTATTCAAGGTCCGCCATATTTTCGTCTATGCACGAGCTTTACGTGGAATTGACGCCCTTCGGTGCTCCCCCCCCTACAGGGCTTACCCAATAATAACTCGAATCCTATGTTACCTTGGTCGACCGCACCAGCTGGATTCGATTGTCCTCCCTATGAGCTCTTCAAGTCGTAATTTTATCCCAATAGCTCCATTCCTTCCCCCATTTCACGTTTTAAAACAATTTTAACATCGTTATTTTAACATCTTGCGTGAATTGATGATCTCCTTTAGGGATTTGACGAAAGCCCTAATTTCATTGTTTCCCTGCGACATATATATATATACAGTGGGCCACAAAAGTGTTCATACACTTGCAATTTCTTATAAAATTTAATGTTTTCGACTAATAAAAATTAATATATTGTAATTGTAATTTTTTTTATGATATCTACAACTTGATTGAGTCCATCGTGATCGACCGGTGAACCGCCAAGACATTTCGGGGTGATCGCCTGAAGGTTAGTAGTTAGTAATTATTTTCCGAAACATATTCAAGATTAGTTGGCAGTATGCAGACTAAACTACTGACTATAAGTACGAGAACTAACTGTAAATGAAAAGATTTTACTTGTTAATGTACAGGGTATTTTTTTGAGAGGTATAGAACTTTAAATTGCAATAAAACAACGATGTACTATTCGATTGACATGAATTTTTTTTTATTCGAAAGATAATCTTGTGGCATTACATTTTAAATATGATTTCTGGCATAGGACTGCCACGGCTGGCTCGGATGTAGTCCAATCTGGACGTCCAATTTTCGATGACTTTTTCCAACATTTGTGGCCGTATATCGGCAATAACACGGCGAATGTTGTCTTCCAAATGGTCAAGCGTTTGTGGCTTATCCGCATAGACCAATGACTTTACATAGCCCCACAGAAAATAGTCTAGCGGTGTTAAATCACAAGATCTTGGAGGCCAATTCGCAGGTCCAAAACGGGAAATTAGGCGGTCACCCAACGTGTCATTCAATAAATCGATTGTGGCACGAGCTTATGTGACATGTTGCGCCGTCTTGTTGGAACCACAGCTCCTGGACATCATGATTGTTCAATTCAGGAATGAAAAAGTTAGTAATCATGGCTCTATACAGATCACCATTGACTGTAACGTTGTGGCCTTCATTGTTTTTGAAGATGTACGGACCAATGATTCCACCAGCCCATAAAGCGCACCAAACAGTCAGTTTTTCTTGTGTGGATTAGCTTCACTTCAAATGCAGCAGTTTTGTTTATTGACGTAGCCATTCAACCAGAAGTGCGCTTCATCGCTAAACAAAATTCGCTTATGAAAATCGCGCGACCATTATTTTCGAAATAAAATTGCACAATTTGAAAGCGTTGTTCAGGCGTGAGTCTATTTATGATGGATTGCCAAACCAAACTGAGAATAAATCACTTGACAGCTGTTAAATCGGTCGCCGTCTTGGAATGTAATCGGGCTGCGGTAGCCCAGTGGTTAAGGCATCCAACCATGGCAGGCATGTCATGCGTTCGATCCCAGTACCACTAAAGACCCGCCGTGTAGGGCAGCGATGCACGTTAAATCTGTCGAGAGCTGAAACGCCCTCCCGTTGGTGTGGTGTGGTAGTTAGGAGAGGGGTGCCAGCTCAGGTGTCGTCCACGTCACTTGACCATGGTTCAAAATTACGTGGTCCGTCGCCAAAAGCCCTCGTGTAGCTGAACAGTGCGACGTTAATATTAACTCACTCACTCACTTGGAATGTAATGCCAACTTAAACTTCTATACCTGGAAAAACACTCTGTATTTTACATTGCTTGATAATAAATGTATCCTTTGATATTGTTGTATTTGTGGCTATTATTATGTTTGCATCTTACTGCGTTTTTAAACATGTTTTGCTTCAAACGCGGTATATAAGCGCATATCCCCTGTATTTACTATTAAATTATGATAAATATTGTAGACCTTTTTCTTAGCTTACTACACCTACACCATGGGTGGACCGGAACATTTTGAAAAAATTAGAAGGCCGTGCCCTGTTAAAGCCTATCCTAGGACATCCTGAATAAAGCATTTCATAGGAAGAAAAAAAACTTATTACTACAAAGCTTATGTTTTTTTGTCAAATATCGATTTAACTATTTGCTTTACATAAATTCTTCAAACAGATTTGAAACCAGTATGAAAAAGTACTTCAGAACCAATTCAAATAGTTGATACACGATAACATAATACACGATCAAACATAAAAACTAGGCAAAAAAAAAAATGAATGTGTTCAGGACTTTTTGACTCCCCCCTCCCTGTAAATTATACTATATTTTTAAATCCTTAATGCTTGTTAACAACATTTTCCAGAAAGCTTTATATATAGTAATACATATGTGGCTAAAGCAAAAGAAAAAATTAACTCAATTGTATACATTTGATTTTTTTCTGTAAAAAATGTGTGATAAATATGTCATGAAGACTGCACATGGAAGTTTAATTCAAAGCTAAAAAGTCACCTAATTTTTTTTAAAAAAGAACTAAAATGTAATTGTTATCCTCCATGCCTTTTTTCTGTTCTGTAAGCAAATGATGTTTTCCCTATGGCAATGAATCTACGACTAAAACTGAGGAAAAGTTAACTAAAAATTGTAACTTCTACAATTTTGCGACAATTATATAGATTAGTTCTAGGGTAATTGAATTGAAAACTGAATATTTTAAAACCTTCAATTTTTCTATAACTAATAAACTATCCAACAGGACAATTTTTACAGCAATTACCATGTCTGAATGAAAGACAATTTTTAATTCAAAAGAGTACATACAAAAACAAATAACTCACATGTGATTCTAGATATGAGTTGAACTTTAATTCATTCAGTATGATTAATTTTCAAAATATTTTTAGATATCCATCATAACAAAAATAACTCATAAAAATAGATTGCGCTTTTGCTTTTAGTTATAAATATTTGCTAAACACAGTTGCATAATTTTAAATCTTCATTCAACGTACTGTAAAAAGGAAAAACTTATTTTGCAATAATTTATTTTAACACACGTATAGTAAGAAAATTTGGCCATAATTAAATTGCATTTTACAAATACACAATGCATATTAAATAAAGATACTTTTTTCTGATTATCTGCATCAATAGTTACATTTGTTGAGGATTAATGTATTTTTAAGTAAATTTTGAAAATTACCAATTTTACATATGCTTGAGTACATGTGCATTTACATATTTTTCAATGAATCGCAATTTCTCTGCTTAGAAGTGTATACATACATGATATGTGACTTGGAATAATATAAGCAAAGAGTAAAAGCATTTTTTCGTTTAATGCTTTGTAACATATCTCACTGAACTTGATAGATCCGACAAATAAAAGTTTAAGAAATTTCAAAGACATAACCAAACAGTACTCTGAGGACATGAAAAGGTAAACAGCATAAAGTTTTTCTCTCATATTTCCTTTTCATCAATCTTTTAATTATTGCTATTGGCCTACAGTAGTACTCAAGAACTTAAAAAATAACAAAACACATGCTCATCCATTGATAAAGTTATGAACTTATTTTAAGTTGACAACTTAAGGAGCTAGAACAAATTATACCTAACAAATAATACAAATTGTAATACAGTAAAGGTTTAATTCAAATACATATATCAAGTATTTTTGAAATAATAAAAAAAAATTCAAGTTCCTTTATAACCAATTTACTGCCATGATAAAAGTTTTAAATTTTAAGGAAAGTACCTCAAATGCAACTGCTAGTAAAAGAACTGGGTCACTTATTTGTGACCAGGAGCATAACGAACCATAAGCTTATTTATTTCTGCAAAATTTTATTAATACCTCCTAGTAGGGGTGGGTCGACCACCAAGACATTTTGGGGTGACAACCTGATGATTAGCAAATAGTAAATATATAACAAAATATTCAAGATTGCTTGACAGTATACAGACTAAGCCTTCTATTGATTATAACTAAGCACTAACTTTAGATAAAAATGTTTTATTTTTATTGTATTTTGAACTGTTTTGTAACAAATGTATCATTTGATATATTTGTGGCTATTATTATGTTTGTATCTTGCATTTTGCTTTAAGTGTGGTCTTAATATGTAGGTAAGTACACATTCTGTGTAATTATTATTAAATTATAATAAATATTGTAGACCTTTTTCTCAACTCACCACACCTATACCACTGGGTAGACCGCAACACCTTGAAAAAGTTAGAAGCCCTTATCCTGGAAAAGTTTGCCTGCTCGTCTTATAGCATTCCCACGCAATATTTGAAATATTGCTATAAAGATTTCAATGCAACCTGGGGGGCATAAGAAGTATTTATTTTCAAAATACAAATGTCTCTAGCAACTGAAATTATTAAGATTTGTGCCTGAGACATAATAGCATGTCTTCCCAATGGAAAGACAAGTTTGATTCTGAAAATCTGAGCTTAAATATTTTGCATCACTACCAATTAATACACTGAGCCATTTGAAAACTAATACACTCAAGATAAATTCATGATTTCTTATAAAGGAACAGTTCTAACAGAATCTAAAATAACCACAAAAATCATCTCTTATAATATTACAAGTAAATTTTTAGATTACACTAAATGTATCATCCTTTTTGCATAAATCTAAACAAAACTTCTAGATAGAAAAATAACCCTCATGATCTACTAACCAATCATCTGCAGAATTAGAAAACTTTCTTTGCCATTCTATATATATATATATATATAGTATTACAGATACTGTTTCCAGTCCAAAAAATTTTATTTAATCTAATAACAAACAAAACATTTAATATCTTCTAACATATATTTAACTTGATTGAAAATGCCATAGTTTGCATTTTATGATAATTGTTGTACTGAAACAGAAATTAATTTTAAGCAAAGTATAAAAGTTTCCTAGTCATAAAATTTCTTGTTCTTCATAAAATGCTTTGCTTAATAATTCTTTTTAAACAAGATGATAACTATAACCAACAGAAGAAACCAAAGTAAACTTAATTCTCAAATTTGCTAAGTTTTTACTGAAGAGTGTACTATAAAAATATATCCCTTTTAAGTCTTACAAAGAATAAAATAAAAAGTCCTTTCAATTCTGAATACATAATTTGGTAAAATCCTAGCACAATACACTGCTGCACACGGTTACTATTTCCCTAAATTTTGCAGGGTTGCCATATTGTAAACTTTATCAGCAAAACTTTTGTCGCCAAGAAGTGTGCCCTGCTAGGATCCACCTCATAATTTTCACAGAAAATGGTTGTAACGTTGGACACATCATATTTTAGTTGAATTAAAAGCAAGATTATTGTCATGTAATATTGAAGAGCCACATATGGAACAAGTACTTTTTCAGATATAAGAATATCAATGTATGAACTTAAATACTTTTTATGAATATTATTATACATTTAATTCCTCTATCTATCCAAATACATTTTAATATGCTTCAATTACTAAGCCTAAATGTTGTATTAATGCATCATATGAAAAAATCATATAACTTAACAGATTCATCAATGTATAATTTATTTCATAATTACATAACTTATTGATAGTCACATTAAAGAATATTTGCAGTGTAGTAAACATTTTGATAGAATGATAAATAATATTTAAAAGGGATACACTCATTTCATTTATGTGTGATTCCATTTACGTTTTGCTTTATCAATGAAATGCAAAATGGATGGATTTCTGCATAAGTTATTATATACTGTCCTCAAATTTAGAAACATCACAAAAATATACAACTTTTTACACTGTTGCTTAAAATTAAAATTCATTTGTAATTATAATGTAGGATGCAAAACATGTAATGGTACTTATGTATTAGCTCAACTACTTTCACCACATCAAAAACTGCTGCCAAATGCCATGACATTTATTAGCCAATAGTGGAAAAAGTTCCTGTGTACGCTCAAATCCAAAAAACCTTATTTATAAATGACACTAATTCTTTCAAATATTTATGAAATCTTGGAGGACATTCTTCACCAATTTAATGGTCAAAAGACTAACATGTAAATAACCATAAAACATATTTTATACAAAAAAAATTATCTGTTTCAAATAGATTAAATCCACAACAAAATGTGACACTTTGTACACATGAGCAAAATCAAAGCATACTTTTTATATAACAGAAATTTTTTTTTATTTAGGAAGTTTTCCTGACTTAGGTATTTCTTAACATCAGAGAAGGCTGCTTTGATATGGACTAGTATAATTTTAAACCACTCATTTACATTTCTTTCAATAATTGTTAAAATATTCATAATTTGAAAAATATTATAAATTTGAAACTATTCGAGACATCAACAATGAAAAATGAACTTTAGGAGAATTAAATACGATCACAGGGAATAATATTTACACCTTGTATCACTTGAAGTATTAAGATTAATTAAATTACACATATTTGATTACAGAATTTAAGTAATGGTAAATGATAAATGTGTTTCAATTCAATGGGTGTTGACAATAATGTAATACTTAAAGAAGTTGGTAATAATATAATGCATGCGATAATTATATATATTAGATCCAATTGGGAGGAGTTATCAAGATTGTACTGAATACATATATACACTGTGGAGTTTCAATTACAAGAACATTAGATAACGAATAAAATAAATTGCAAAAGAACTGCTTGCTTGATGAGCAATACTCCAATGACAGATGAGGAAAAGGAAAGTCTTGGATGGCGGGTTTGCTACAATCTGTGTTTAGCACTTTTTTTGCAAACACTTCAGTGTTGCCCAAGATCAAACATTGAGGCATTTTATGGTACATAGTTTAATAACCCTCGTAAAAATGTCTCAAAAGATAAATTTGAAAGAAGACAGCCAAATGAGAAGAAAGTGAGAAAGAAGTTGAAGTGCAAATGATTTAGCACATGTATATAATTCATCAACATCAATGAATTGCACCATTCTCAAGAATAAGGACATTGCTAAGAAGAAAGATGTTTTCAAATGAGTATAATAATAACCCATGGAATTGTTACATAATTTCAATGATGTTGAAAAAATTGTTTCTTACACAAATATAAGTAAAACAACTGGATTGATTGATTGATTGAATATTAACGTCGCACTGTTCAGCTACACGAGGGCTTTTGGCGACGGACCACGTAATTTTGAACCATGGTCAAGTGACGTGGACAACACCTGAGCTGGCACCCCCCTCTCCTAACTACCACACCACACCAACGGGAGGACGTTTCAGCTCTCGACAGATTTAACGTGCATCGCTGCCCTACACGGCGGGTCTTTAGTGGTACTGGGATCGAACTCGTGACAAAGCAAGCCCCGATCCGATACCTATACCACTCGGCTACCGCGGCCACGTAAAACAACTGGAAGGTAACACCATTAACAAGAACATCACTTGTAAAAAGGCGAAAGAAAGAGGAAAATTTTTTACTTCCTTAAATTCTAGAATAAATCGAATTTTCTTTGAAAATTATGCATAAAATACTTTCGAGATTGCTTTCAGCATGGAACATATTACTGCACTTTACATTTAATTTATATAGGAAAAATTGTTTCAAATTACAAGATTATAGAATGAATTTTGCTCTTTAAGTAAGGTTCCACTGTATATAAATAATGATTCTCATATAATTACTAAAAAGATAAGCCCAAAATATATTTAAACGGGATATTTGGGGTTTGTTTTCAAGCAAAACCAAGAATTATATGATAATTACATGATTATAGAAACTTGGTACAGTACTCAATGGCAATTTTTTGTTTTTATGTCAGAAAATTTTAGTAGTTATCCTTACGATGGTTTCAAAAGAGGTTATCAGAACTCACAAATTTTTGGCAAATGAACTATGGCATGCAATTTATCTTATGCAATAAACTGCTCTACCATTGAGGCAATGCCCAAATATCCTTTTACTGAATAACAATTCTTTCAAAGTTCTGCTTTAAAAGGATTGTAATAAAGTAATCATGAACATTAATTATAAACTAATTTTTTAAATATAAAACATGCATTTCAATTTGTAACATCAAAACTATCACTTGGAACTGTAAAGCCTAGCAGTAACATGTTTTTAGAAAAGATTAAAAGGAAACCACATAATATGGATAGATAATATTTTAATAAAGTCATTTTTTCAATCAGGCATTTGATAATTCAAAAAAAAAAATTCATCATAGTTATAAGATATATCACAATAATTCATTTTTCTTTAACTTGATACTTTTAGCATTAAGACTATTTACACCTGAATGAATAATATATATATATACATAAATCAATCAGGAATGCTTCAGTTTTAATGTTAGCAGATGATGAGATTAAACAATTATCAGAAATAAATCAACTGATAATAAAAATATGTCCGTCATTTCTCTTAAGAAAATTTTTTAAAAAATCACAGTTCTATTCTAACAGATGTGAGCGCTCATGTCTTTCAAGGGCATTTCTATTTTTGAAGCACTTTGAACATGTATCACAAACAAAAGGTTTTTCATTTGAATGAACAGAATAATGCTGTTCAAGACCCACTTTCATTTTGAAACTTTTACCACACTCTTCACAAACATATGGTCTAGCAGATGAATGCGTGGAGTAATGTTTATGTAAATTAGTCTTCAAAGTAAAAGCTTTGAAACAAACCCCACAAACATGAGGCCTTTCATCTATGTGTATAAGTCGATGTTTCTCCAGATATCCTTTGGAAGTAAAACCCTTGTCACATAAATCACATATGTGCATTGGTTTTCTATCTGTGTGGGTTAAATAATGCTTTTGAAGGTTGGTTTTTAGAGTGAAAGCTTTGCTACAAATATTACAGACATGTGGCTTTTGTCCTAGATGTATCAAATTATGTTTTTTTAGGTAAGCCTTTGAAGTAAAATCTTTCCCACATTCAGAACAAAGATATCTTTTAGCTTTTTCTGGATCATGCGTGAGATAGTGCTTCTGTAAGTTTGACTTGTGGCTGAAGGATTTATCACAAGCATCACAGGAATATGGTTTTTCTCCTATGTGAAGCATGGCATGTTTCACAAGGTAACCTTTGCTTGTAAAACGCTTATTACACACTTCACACGGGTAGGGTTTAGAATCATTTTCGCTGGAATCTTCAGAGGGTGTAGTTTCTACCTCTTCACTTAGTTGGTATCCGTGAGTAATTAAATGTTCAGTTAGATCGGATTTTGTAGTAAAAGCTTTACGACATAAATGGCAAAGATGAGGTATAACTGTGAGACTCGTCACTCCGTTTTCAATTTTAAGAATGTTAGAAACCAGCATCTTATCCACTAAAAGTTATGCAGCGTTTTACTTTTGTATTGGTTACAATTCAAATTAAAATGAAAAACTATTTCATTTGATGACATACGAACACAACAACAGAACACATTAAGCGTCATTGCAAATATTACTGCATATACGAAGTCCCACCCCAATCACTTGCGCAAGTACAAACTTAACCAATACAAATCTACAAAGCTATCTCTTTAGGTTTTCATTGGACATACAAATTCTTACTCTTTAAGTACAACTTTAACTTTATCCAATTAAAATTGTGCTGTTCCTTTCCGTAAGCATTTCAATACTAATAATATTTAATAATTATTAGACGATCAGTTTGATTATTGCAAAATTATTAAAAACATATGTACAAAAATGGTTATTTTTTAATAAAATACTCCATTTTTATTTTTGAATAATATTTAAAAGCATATAATTATCAAAATTCATGAATTTCAGCTATCTTTTTTTTTGTTCTGGAAAAAGTTTATCAAATATTGTTTTCAATATTACGATCATAATTTATTTAAATCTTAAAATTATCCAAAACTAAGTATTGTTTTTTCAATCATCGTAGGTGAGTCTTTATGAACAGGTATACATCATTCCTCATCATTTAATATGACAATAGAGATTTTTAATAATCCTAATTAATTTACGTTATAGTTCGAGATAGAATCAAATCGAAAGTTAATAAGAATAGAGTCAAATTATTCTAATTTTTTAGTGAATTAATTTTGTTCTATACCGTTGAAAAAATAAATAATCGATAGTCACATGCGCTAACGATTGAGCGATTGCGCTTATTTAACAAAACTAACGGAGGAACTTAAGTGAAAATGCTGCCATATTGCCTAGGAGTTTGTTGTGATTTGTGTTTCAGAAAGTGTTAAAAGGGAGAATTATTATTTGTGTGATGTAATCCACAATAACATAATAATACATGAAAGCATTTTATTTTATTAAATTTTATGGTTCCTTGTTCAACTAGCATGTCTATAAAACTCGAAAATGTTGAGCAATCGGTTCCTTTGATTGATTTGGTTCATATCTCGAATAATAATGACTTGGGAACTCTGGACGATAAAAAGCCTGATTTGAATAAAATTGAGAGTAAACTTACTCATATGTGCGATATGTGTCGTAAACAATTTTCTTCTAAAAATAGTTTGAATTTACATTATGCGTGCCATCTACAAGAACAACCTCGTGTGTGTGACGTTTGCGGTGAATCTTTTTCACAAGCTGGAGATTTTGCTGATCACTATGCTCAGCATTGCATCGAGCAAGAATTTGAATGTTTCACTTGTGAAGAGATATTTTTCGACAGGGCTGAGTTCGATTTTCACCAACGCTTACACAAAGTGTCTTCAGGTCTGTATTCTTGTGATGAATGTAGAAGTACTTTTGAAACCGAGCAGGAATTACGGGAACATTACAGAAACCACTTTCAGAAAACTTTTGAATGTCCCATGTGCAGGAAATGTTTTCGTCTGAAAAGCAGCTTGAATCGTCATGTATTGATTCATGGAGAAGAGAAGCCATTTCAGTGTGAAATCTGCAATGCAGGATTTACTCAGAAAATAACTCTCAAGAAACACTACATGGTGCATGATAACATCAAACCGTTTGTTTGTGAATTGTGTAGCAAATCTTTTTCTACTAAAACAAGCCTTGACTTACATTACCTGAACCATACTGGTGAAAAACCATATTATTGCTTGATTTGTGATCGCAGATTTACGAGCAAACGTAACTTGAAGCGTCATGGAATGGAACATATTCCTGGTCAACGCAGTACATGTGAAGTTTGTGGAAAAGTATTTTCTACCAAGCATAAATTGAGTCTTCATTTTCTCATTCATACGAATGATAGACCATATAAATGTGATATATGTATGCGAGGATTTACATATAGTAGCCACCTGAAACGGCATTTATTGTGGCATAAAGGTGAACGACCCTATGTTTGTGGGATTTGCAACTTAGGTTTTATATCCAGATTTCGCTTGACTCGCCATCTGGATAAGCATAGTTTAGACTGCATGGATTATGAACCTGAAGTAGAATTAAGTGTAGAAGAACCATTTGATGAAACGGTTTACATCGAGACAGATGTTGTAAATTCTGCAACGGCTACTGCTGCTGCTACATGAAATTTTTGTCAATTGTATAGTTAAATGTAACATAATTTAAGAACATAAAAAATTACTTATTTTGTTGTATTTAGTTATGTTTCTCTTGGAATATTTTAATCTGTTTTGTAAATCGAAAGCAAACACTTATGTGTGTAATATGAAGATTTATGTACCATATTCTGGTTTGAAATCTATATTCAAATCTAGTTTTATTTCAATATGTGTCTAAGTTGTGAATAATAATTTCATATAAGTTGATTGCCAATTATATTTTCATTACAATTGAAATTTTGGTTTTTAAAATTAAATTGCTTTGGTTTCTCAGTTTTGATGGAGCTAGATTTTCAGGAATTGTTCTGTTAAAGAGAGAGAGAGAGGAATTTCATTAAATAAAGCAACTACGTGTATTTAACTTTCTTCCCTAATGGATTGGGTAACTAATTTGAGCTGCTTTTGCCTTCCATATTTGCAACTAAGAGAACTACTGGAATACAGCTGATATTGAACTATAATAAGATATATTATATGATTTCTGTCTCCAAAAAGGCAAGAGGTACTTATGTATTAATATCACTGCAGACAAATACCTGTTATTTTCTGGAGAATTTTTTTGTTTTGTTATGAAGGAGCAATTCACATGGTATAAATTTTTCTGATGATGCTAATGTGCGAGTACCAGACAAGATTATTAAACAAGTTGTTTAAGTAACAAAGATAAATTGAATAATAAGTTTCATTTACAAATACTTGTTTAAGGCTGATCAAACCTTAGAACCAAGGGGAGAGAGAGAATCTTAGTCAGAAAAATAATCTGAAACTTATAAATATGCCTATGTTATTATAATTTTAGAAAAAAAACACACCATTTTATAATTTGTTAGTAAGAAGGCTGTTAATTTTAATTATATGTGCATAAAAATAGTGCATTCTATGCTTTTTTCTATTATGTAATTTTATTTAAATATCTAAAATAAAATGTCTGAATTAATGTAAAAGTTAGCTTGCCTTCATCTTATTTCATTGAGTATCTACAAATCTTTCATAACAGTTTCTTCTGTTTTTCAAAACTAAAATAAAATTTCAAATTCAAGAGTATATTTGTAGAAAATAGTAAAAATATTGGCATGGATTAGTTCCTTTTGTAAAAAAATTTAAATTGGGGTTGTTTATATCTTAAGTATTGAAACATTGGGAGAGTTGAAAAGGTGAGGTGAAATTGATTTAATTTTTCAGAAAACTATTTGTAAATGTATAAGGAACAAGTCTAAAGTTATCAAAAGAGGAAGTTGATAGAGTATAGCACAGTTATATGTGATGCAAAAAAATTAAATGTTTATTACCTTTATATAAATTAATTTTGCTTAAACTGATTAATAATTAAACCTTGATTTGCTCAAAGAAAGAAAAAAACTACTTCTCTAAAGCATTTACTTTCAGTATTAATATTAGATAATTTGAAATAATAAATTAAATGCATTTTTTATTAATGCTTAAATGTCACAATAAAATAAAATCTTAGCAGGCCCTTTAAAATAATTGCATTAAATTTTCCATGTAAAAATTAGTTTGTTCAGCTTTCTGTTTAGACATTAACATAAAATATTACTTATGGCAGTTCTTATTGAATTCAAAGGTTAAAATACTTCCATGCTAATAATAATTTTTAAAAGTACCATTCACTATATATAAAATTACATAGAATAACCATTTTTACGAATACTGTGCAATACTTAGCTGTAATATTCTTTTAAATCCACTCTTCCAAGATATATGGCTGCACGGGTTCTATGATGAGCATTTTGGCGGGAAGGCAAACAGTTTTATGGTAGGAGTTGCGTTTACAGTGGATTGCGAAGATTGTCATTTTTATTCCGAAAAAATAGTGAATGTCAAAAGTTAAGTGTCTTATCATTTTTGTATGTTAATGAAGACCTTAGAAAACAATTTGATTATTTATTTTAAGTGAACAGTGTATATAATTAACTTTGCAGTTGAATATCTTTAATAAATTAGCTCTAATGGATTAAATTTCCCAAAGTTGAGTTATTTTGTTTTTATATATCCATTAATTTTCAAAGGAGTGATTAAAAAAATATATAACATGAAAAAAACTGCAGTAAATCATAATGCGGTAGACAAAGAATTAAATGTCATATTCCAATACATGGGGGATAGAAGAATCGCCTCTTTTAAGTCTATTCTATATTTCTTCCTTTCCAAGAAATTGAGTACAAATTTAGTTTGCACTGTTTTGATTAAGCAATTATCATCAAAATGCTCTACGTTCATCTTTAACATGGCTGTTTCTCTCAAATTTTTTGTGTGTTCTGTTGGAGATTAAACTTTTTCCATCGTTCTTAAAGTCCAGCAATCTTTAAAATGGTACTTTTTAAATAAAAAATACTTTTGGAAAACATTGTACAACACAAAGTATAAGTAAATGTGTAACTGATAGGGGTATTATTTCTAAATGATTCATAAAATTTGTTCCTTTAAATGAGTTAATTACTCAATTATGGTAACATTTTAAATGCAAAGAATATTTTTTTCTTAATTGATGTACTCCATAGCCAGCTATCAAACTTTTACTTTGTATATTGAAATAATGAAAACATTTTGTTATTGATTGAGAGGTTTCAAGGGATTTTGAACTATTATACCATTATATGGATTTAGAGTAAATATCAAAATATTTCATTTTCCGAGGAAAAACCTTTAAACACATGTTTAGAATTAGCACTGAATTCCTGAAAATATGTTTTATACTATATATAATATAACTCAAGATTTTCAGTCATGCCAAATGTAAAAATCTACAATCCTTGACACTGGTGTAGCTAGTCTTGATTGGGACCTGTATCAAAATTTATTGGAGCCTCTTTTTTGGGAGTCCCTTAACATTTTATGATTTTTTGCTATGCATGTGGGGCCCCTGTATCATTGATATGGCAGTAGCTACACCTCTGATCCTTGATGACCTTCAGGTAAAAAAAAAAAATTATCTGTGTTTTAATATTGCCAACATATAGGCATCTTCCATAATTTCATTTGTTTACATACAGAAAAATTATAGCTGTGTGATACTTTTTAAAGACATCTTTGGCCTTTTATTTTACTGATTATTTATTGGTATATATTAATTTATATATATATATAGTTGTTTATTTTTTTAATTGTGATATTTGGCCACTTCTATATGAAGCTTTAAATTTAATTTCGAACTGTCATTATTATTATTAATTTAATTTTGAAGAGACATTCATTGTGCATAAACTTTTTTGTCCAGTCTTTAGAAACATGTGATGAAGTTAAATGTTTTAATGTTTGTGTGTACGTTTTTAATGTCTTACATGAGCTATATTCATGAATATTTTGTTGTAAATATGTACATGATAAAATTTTAGACATTTCTTTACTTTTGAAGATTGTGAAGGTCCCCTTGGACCTCACTTTGAGAACGAGAATAAGTTGGAGTCATATAAGAACCAGTAGCCATTTTTATAAATAACTTTCTTTATTTGGTAATCTTTCCCAAATAGAATCAAAGACTTAATAACAAATAAATCAAGAAATAGTTATATGAGGTATAAAAAAGGGTCTTTCCTTTAAATTAACTTAAATATTTAATGATCCAATTAATTAACAATTAGAATATCGATCACGCAGAGATTACCGCGATAAGATATCCCAGAAGTGTATATTCTATAATGGTCCTATTGAACATTTAACTTTAATCTCACTCCTAATATAAAGCTTTAATGAGACTTTAATTATAAATCAATATTTACCACACTGAATCTCAACTCTTCCTGAGATTAAATTATCCACCAAGAAATCTTCAATTATAAATCTAACTTCACTATTATAACTTTCTGCTTCAATCTCTCTCTCCTACTGCTATAACTTTACTATTCCGTTTGACTTAAATACTTTATCTAATCTGCATATAACAAGGAATCCAGTCCTCTTTTTGCAGCTGATTGGAAATAGGTAGGGACTTAAATTTCCCTAAAAAAGACGACTCAGAAGGTTAGTGATAAAGTTCCGTATAGATCATGTACATTCACAAGATCATGTACATTAATAAAATGAAATGGAGTAGGAAAATTTTTTTTCAAAAAAATAAAACATGAGAATTTTTATTTTGTTTATAATTCCTTTAAAGGTTACGATTAAAATTTTAAAAAAATCCGTTTATGCATATTAATTGTGGATGCTTTTAAAAATAGGTAATATAATAATATTACTGTTGTTTTGGAAATGGATAAATTACCCATTGTGTTTATATGCATCTGGTATATGCTAAATATCACACTTTATATATGAATTACAGTAACTGGCTTTGAAACTGAAAAATAAAATTTGTATATTTAGTAATTATTCTATTGCAAACATATTTGTTAAAAAATTATTTTGTATGCTTATTGTCAATTTCTAATGACCATACTTTTGAAAATAGTTGTAAATTCATATTTCTTTTTTGTGTTTAGTTAGATCTTTTTTAGATATGCATATTAAAGATGTTAAAAACTGTTATGAATCTTTCATGTTATAGTTAATTATCCTAAAAACACACATTTGTATAATTAAATTACCAATGTAAGAAAATAGAATTCTTTTTTTAAAAAATGTTTTATTTATTTGATAATTTATAAAAGGTTGTTTTTAAAAGTACAGGGAGGTTTTTGGTTGTATTTTTAAGAGTTTAATTTGTTGAAATACTGCTAATTCTTTGGTATTCAAATCATGCAGAATTGATGAACTTGTAGAACCTTTTTCTCATGATTTAAATTTCAAGTTAAAATTGAAAAAATATTTTGAACTTATTTTTAAAATGATACATATTTTTAAAACAAATTATGCATGAATTGTAATTTTATTACATAAAAAAGGCACCCATTTAAATTAAATTTTCTTGATTTTTTTTATAGAGAGAATTAAAGTTTCTTGTGAATGAGAAAACTGAATTGATGTTTTGTTTTTGAAATGAAAAATTATAATTTTGGTTATATAATAAGTAGCTCTTATTATTTGATCAAGAGAGAGAAAATATGTAACTACAACAGAATTTTTATCTGTCTCAGTTTTTTATGTTGTATCTGTTATATTTGTGTATTGGCAATGAATGTATTTATTTTTGTTTGATTACTGCAATCCAGTTTTTAAAGAAGAGATAAATGTGTATGATTTATAGTGAATTCTTTGGTACTAAAATGAACATTATAGGAATTAAAATGGTTATGGTATAATCACACATATTTATATGAAGAAATATGCATTCTATACACCAATTTTTCTTCTGACTAGCAACAATTTGTTGAAAAAAGACACTAGGAAGAGGTTTATATTTTGATGGATAATATATATATATATTGTTACGTAGCTCCAGGGTTCGAGAATTTTATGCTAATCAGTCGCAAAGAACAAGACAGTTCTTTAAGAGCGATGAGAATTTATTGTTGAAAATTCAATCCTTGAAGTACAGGATTCAGCAGCAATATTCGCAGAATAAATCTCAGAGAAAGTCTACACCTTCAACAGTACTCAGACACAATTATCGGTGTCTAAAATGCATGTATGTAAAAGATTATTCACAAGCAATCGCTCTTCGGCGAGCTCTTTCTCTATTTATATCCCTCGCGGATGATTCGAGAAAGACCCGCTTGAAATTAATGGATTTCTCTACTAATTTCTAGAATTCTCCCGAACTCGCCAACGTGGCTCTTTCTCCAAGTTCCCATTTAATCACCATTATAATGTAAGGGATGACATTACTTGTGTGTGTGTGTGAATATTAGAATTTTAACACATAAATTGTCTAATTTAGAGTAAGATAAAGGCATCACATATCCAAATACAAATTATTTACATTATTTGACACAAAATTTGTAACAATATACTATAATTTCAATTTACTGAAAATTAGTACTTGCAAAATTGTGTAATTTTTTACTGGACTGCTATAGAAATCCATTGGAAAAGATTTTGATCATCATGATTTATATGAATTAAAACAAGTTTCAGTTACTTAATCAAGCTTCATTATAAATCTGAAGGTTTAAAAGAAAAAATTTAAATGACATATGAAAAGGAAAAGAAAAATAAATGCCAGAAGAATAAAAAATAAAGCATTATTATTTTCATTAAATACAAAACGATACACTCTTCATCTGCCAAATGATTGCAATTAGTTTGGGCTTTGAATATGCATGTTAGCCTTGTATAATTGCAGTGTTAGATTTTCAGGCTGGTGCCAAGTTTAATACAACATATGAGTACTTTGAACAGTGAATGGGCTATTATGAGGATATTGTGTTGTGTTAGCAATGAAAGTCTATTTTTATTCGATCAATGTAAAAAAAAATATAAGAAATCTTTGAAAAAACACAGTATATAATGGAATGGAAATTAAATTTTCAAAAAACTTTTATAGACAAAATTGAAATGAGAACTTTGCTTTGTGAATTTCATATTCACTGGGTCCCGAGTGAGTGAATATTAACGTCGTGCTGTTCAGCTAAAAGGAGGGCTTTTGGCGGCGGACCTCTTAATTTTGAACCATGGACGAGGACGGCACCCCCTCTCCTAACTACTACACCAACGGGAGGGCGTTTGAGCTCTCGACAGATTTGACGTGCATCTCTCCCCTACATGGCGGGTCTTAAGTGGTACTGGGCTCGAACTCATGACATGCCTACCATGATCCGATACCTTGACCACTGGGTTCCGAAGAATTCGGTTTCTTTCAGATTTTTTGTTGTTGTCTTACAAGTGGTTTTATCCTGTAATGACCAGTTAAAAAGTAATTTAATGTACCCAGAAAGAAGATAAAAAAGAAGGCACAGATATTATTATTGTTTTTAAATAAAAGAATTCAATAAGTATATTTTTGTGAAATTTGTTAAAGCCTTCTCAAAGCTTTATAAAGTGTTATATATTTAGTTAGAAAAAAGTTGGCGAATCTGTAAATATTTACTTTATTTGAAAGCATTAATTCTGCCAAAGTTACACTAAATTGTATTCATTAACACAGTACTTTTTGTTTTTTTAATCTGCATATATTTTTGGGTTATTTGAATTGTTTTTGAAAGATGTGATAAATATTTGAAAAATCAATGATCATGTATTTTCTTTGTACATGTGCTTGGTACAACTTTGTAAATCTGTTCTAGCAATAGATGTTTAATATTTATTGTATAAAATTGTGAGAAATTTAATAATGTTAAGGAACATCTGAAGATAATACTGAATACATGATAATTCCACCTGTGTTTTTGAGTTATTTGGTTTGTTTAAACACTTGATGAATATTTTAAAAATAAGTGATCTTTTTCTCTGTATATGTACATGGTACAGTTTTATGAATCTGTCCACAAAAACAGTTCTATGTATGAGTGTATAAAGTTGTGGAAAAACTCAAATGTAAAAAAAATATCTTGAAATTCATCAGAATATATGATAATTTATGTTATGTAACTCATTTTCTTGTTTTTTGTATCATACACACTTGATATAAGAAATACATACACTATTTTCCAATTGAAATCATGAGAAAACATGTAACTGGATTTATTTTTGAAATGTTACCGGTAATCCAGACATTTTAATTCCTCTAGACTCTTTATCATTTATAATTAACAAGGTATAGTAGCAATATGCCAAACAGTTAATAAATGTTTGAAACCTAGAGTTTTAAAAAAACCTGCTTTAGAAATGGATTTATATTGTATTACAATTTTGTCTTCCCCTTGGAATAGAAATCGGAAGTTGAAGAAAGCAATAATTTAGAAATTTAGTTAAATTCTCAATATGAAAAAAAAATTATAAAATTCCGTCTCCTTTCTCAGGAAACATTCCAGTTAAAATGCAGATAGGGTGGTATGCACCAAATTTGGTGGTTTTTTTTTTTTTTTTTTCGTTTGATAAATATTTTATTATATGCAAACTTTTTGTGTAACTGCCTCAATATTAACTTTTCTTGTATCTTTATGACAATTTCACAATTATTTAAATTTAGTAACTTGCAACCTTGGACTTCTTAACCAAAATTTCTACAAACCATTTAACTATGGATTTAAGTTCCTTTCAAACGAAATTTCAGATTATGGTCTTGTGAACATCGAATCTTTATATTTGTACATCATGTAAAGGGTGTTTTTTAGAGGTATAGAACTTTAAATTGCAATAAAACAACGATGTATTATTCGATTGACATGAATTTTTTTTTATTCGAAAGATAATCTTGTGACATTACATTTTAAATATGATTTCTGGCATAGGACTGGCTCGGATGTAGTCCAATCTGGACGTCCAATTTTCGATGACTTTTTCCAACATTTGTGGCCGTCTATCGGCAATAACACGGCGAATGTTGTCTTCCAAATGGTCAAGCGTTTGTGGCTTATCCGCATAGACCAATGACTTTACATAGCCCCACAGAAAATAGTCTAGCGGTGTTAAATCACAAGATCTTGGAGGCCAATTCACAGGTCCAAAACGGGAAATTAGGCGGTCACCCAACGTGTCTTTCAATAAATCGATTGTGGCACGAGCTTATGTGACATGTTGCGCCGTCTTGTTGGAACCACAGCTCCTGGACATCAAGATTGTTCAATTCAGAAATGAAAAAGTTAGTAATCATGGCTCTATACCGATCACCATTGACTGTAACGTTGTGGCCTTCATCGTTTTTGAAGAAGGATTCCACCAGCCCATAAAGCGCACCATACAGTCAGTTTTTCTGGATGTAACGGTGTTTCGACATACACTTGTGGATTAGCTTCACTCCAAATGCAGCAGTTTTGTTTGTTGACGTAGCCATTCAACCAGAAGTGCGCTTCATCGCTAAACAAAATTCGCTTATGAAAATCGGGAACAACGGCAATCTCGTTTTGGTCCCATTCGACGAATCTACGCCTTGCTTGATGATCGTTTTGATGAATTGCCAAACCAAACTGAGAATAAATCACTTGACAGCTGTTAAATCGGTCGCCATCTTGGAAAGTAATGCCAACTTAAACTTCTATACCTGGAAAAAAACACTCTTTATAATATACATATCTATTTATTCTAATTTGTTTTCCTCCCCCAGAAAGAATATAAGTTATTTTAAAGTGAAACGTTTCTGTACACATCCTTACAAAATGTCGAACCTTTTGTTTGTTAACATTGCTTGAGTGGTTTGATGATATAATAAATTTCTTAAATCTCTTTTGTTATGGGACCGAAGAAATAGATTTGAATGGAGTAAAACATTTTTAATTTTTGAATCAAAAGTTAACGGTGATTTAAAAAAATACCTCTAATTTCTGCTGAAGTTTATTTACAGAGTTATTATTATATTTTTTACAGAATCTGTTGCTTTTTATCCGCAGAATGAGAGCACAATCGCTACAGCTACCCTAAACCCACCAGCAAGGGTCTTAAGGCATGGGCCTTGTTTCGTTCTCGACTCTGTCTTAATAACATTCTCACCCGGATAAATTGAATGGTCAAACATTTTTTCCCCTACATATTTTCCGAAAAACAGGGAATTTCAAGCTGCATGTCAACTGGCAAAAGTGGTAAGACTGTATTATTACGTGATGACCGTTGTCCATGTCTACACATGGGCCTAATACCATCAGGGTCGGCTCTAGCAGTTTTGCCGCTCCGGAGAAAAATGGAAAATGCCGTCCCTCTCTCCAAAGCAAAAAGATTATAATTAAAAAAGATTAATTGTTCACACAGATACACACCGAAGAAACTTGAGTAATTTTTGCGAACAAAAAGGCAGCATAACAATGTTATATATATACATAGATATACATCTTTATATATAAAAATTTGTGCGTGTGTATGTGACTAAACTCCTAAATGGATGGACCGATTTTGACGAAATTTTTTGTGTCCCTTCCATTGGACTCGAGAATGGTTTAGATTCACAATTCGGGCCGATATTGCAATTAGTTAAAAAGATATTAATTAAAAACTTTAAAACGCATAATTGTTTTACCACTGTGAGCTATTTATTTTGCTAATGCGTGGCATAAAACGCCACGACTCGGTATATATCTTTGTATATAAAAATCTTCTGTGCGTGTGCATGTCACTAAACTCCTAAACGGCTGGACCGATTTCGATGAAATTTTTGTGTGGGCTCAAGTAAATTCGATAATGATTTAGATTCACATTATTAAACTTTCTTTTTTATTTAAAATTATTTCTTATCGGAAATAGTTTGTGTGGGTGTTTCACTTCTAAGCAACCCAGAAGTATAAAACTTGGCACATAATTACATTGTAATAACTTTTTAATTCATATTTTACTCAAAGCGTCCAGATTGTTAAAGCTTATTCATAAAAATTTGGAATTTTTGAATTTAAGATGTGTTTACAGGACAACGTCTGTCGGGTCCTCTATTCTTTATATATAAAAATATTCTCTGTGCTTGTGTACGCGACTAAACTCCTCCTAAACGGCTAGACCAATTTCGATGAAATTTTTTGTGTGGGTTCAAGTGCATTCGAGAATGGTTTAGATTTATAATTCGCTCCGATATCGCAATTAGTTAAAAAGGTATTAGTTAAAAAGATATTAATTAAAAACATTCAATTCAATATTCACCTGCATTGTTGAAACAACGTTATTGTTATAAAAATAACGTAAGTTGGCGTAGAATATCGATTTTCAGCCAAACTGGCCTAACCGGGTCCTTATTGTTAAAAAATGCAGAGGAATCATGCTTTTTAGCGTTTTTAATAAATATCTTTTCAAATAATCTTTATATATGTAATTCTTCTGTGCGTGTGTATGTGACTGACTCCTCCTAAACGGCTCGACCGATTTTGATGACATTTTTTGTATGGGTTCAAGAGGATTCGAGAATAATTTAGATTCATAATTCGGTCCAATCTCGCAATTAGTTAAAAAGATATAAATTCAAAACCTTAAAACGCGTAATTTTTTTACTGCTTTGTGCTGTTTATTCTGCTAATGCGCGGCCAAAAAAAAAGGGGGGAGAATTTTCCAATATTTTCGCTGTTTTTAAAATTGCAATCTAATTTTTCTATCAAAATCAGACAAAAAATAATTACAGTATCGGAGAAATTATTCATTTCACCACTATACGGCATATATCTTTATATATATGATTCTTCTGTGCGTGTGTATATGACTGAACTCCTCCTAAACGGCTGGACCGATTTGGATGATATTTTTTGTGTGGGTTCAAGTGGATTCGAGAATGATTTAGATTCACAATTCGGTCCAATATCGCAATTAGTTAAAAATGCGCCGAAATTATGTAAGGGCGCGCGATTGTACATAAAAAATCATGGGCAATATTCTTGAGGCCATTACTTTGAGCGGAAAACTTCAAGGTAAAGTTGTACTTCTACTACAGATCCCAATGATTCTTTCAGACTCACCTACCCATTCAAATGTTTGCAACTTCCATTTCACTTGGTATTTGCTATAACCATTATTAAGTCAGAAGGTTAAAATAATGACAATTTGTGGCTTAGATTTAGAAAACCCTTGCTTTTCACACTACCAATTATATGTTGCATGTCCGAGGTATGGCAAACCATCGTATTTGTTTGTTTATACCCCTCAAGGATTAACCAAAAACATTGTAAATTCAATGATATTACGATAAATTTATTTTTTGTGTATTAAAAAAATATACCTTTTATAAAAATAGCTCGAGTTTTATATTTTTGACCCTTTAATCAAAACAAGTTTAAGTTTCTATTCAGAGTAGGTTCTTCATAGTTCATAGTAAATACATATTCCCACACAATCGATTGGTCAAATTGTGGTAACTGCACATGTGATGATGTCAGGTATTTTGTTATAACTTTCTTTATAAAAAAAATTCATGAAAACGGTCCAGATCGTTACAACTTATTCAAAAAAGTTTGTAATTTTCGGATTTAAGACGTGGGTACAGGACAACGTCTGTCGGGACCGCTAGTATATATATATATATGTGCGTGTGTGTAATAATTCCCCCTAGGATCCTTTTAATTAACTCTTTTGAATAATATTCAAATAATCTTTTAATTACTTCTTTCGAAACTAACACCCTGATCTTAATCGTAATCGACTAGTATTATTACATCATAAATCTCTTTCCCGCCCATTGCAACCAATCAGAGCTTTTATTACAAAAATGTCACGTGGTATTCACCGTCGGGTCAGAACACAACACAAAGCAGGCTGCTTTGTGTTGTGTTTTGTAGTTTCTTTGTCTGTGTTGTGTCGTCCATGTTCATCTAATTAATATGCCTAGGTGTTTCAAGATATTCAATGAATTGAATTTACTAATTTACCAGGCTTCCTCTTCGATCTTTCCATAGAAAATGCAGGAAACACACCACCGGCCACGCCCTATCTTTGGTTCGCCATTGTTTAAATCAACCACTCGGCACGACAAATTATGCACCGCTAAAGTTTTATAATCACACACACACACATAATTTTAAGTCAAGTATAAAATAATTCGAAATTAAGGACATAATTACCCGTTATTATTTTAAACGAGTAAAATTTAAAAGAAGGAATCGTTCATTTCAGCATACCAATTTCTTCTAAAAAGAGTCTACTAATGGTGGGGATCACAAATGTTCATTTTAACTCATGATTACTACACTCAAGACTAAAATAAAACCTCTCCTGTGACTCTCTATCTCTAAAAAACACTTATTGCCCCAGTCCCCTTTGGGATAGCTGACACTGGACGTCGTATGGGTGAAATGAATGTGCGTTGTGAGCATACTCCGGGATGAGGAGAAATTTACAAATAAAAAATGTGTAAACTTATCAAATTTCATGATTGTGAGCATGTACACCCGCCGCGAACTTTAAAGTTTCAACGAAAAGGAAAACTGACATTAAACATACAGCGTACAAAATAAGGAATTAAGGTATGTTAAATGAAATACCAAAATTTTTTTTTCACACCCAATAATATTTTGGAAAACAAATAAAACTTTTGCAACCAAAAAAATTATTTTTCAAATTCGACCCAAATGCCGCCCTTAGAATTTGCTGCTCCAGACAGGAATCCGGTTTGTCCAGCCCTAGAGTCACCCATGATACTATTAACCAGGGATGGCGAACCAGTGACACGCGTGCCATTAATGGCACGTGACACAATATTTTTGGCTCGTCAGTGATCAAAATGTGTCGCATTTTATTTCAAAATTTCAAAGTTTACTATGAACTATTGCGAACAAACGCGAGTGATCGGTCGCGGGGTGACGGGGAGAGCACTCGTTTTTTATTTTGTTGCCTTGGTTACGTCGTAGACTACAATTGCTTATGATGTAAAGTCTGTCTACGCATAGCATAGTCAATTATATTGACAAAACTGTATTTTAAAGTTTATCTGTGTTACATTTACGATTTTTAACTGTTATTTAACATGGCTAATTCAGCAAAAAAACAAAAAGCGCAAGATAATACGTGTAACAGAGGATTTCAGATTTGGCGGGCCAACAAACATGGCATTATTAGTAAAAGCTACAAAGCGGTGTGTGTTTTATGTTCTGGAACAGTGGTATGCTGAACATATATCGTCTGTAAAACGGTATTTTGAAACAAATCACAAACCATGTTGTCAAAAAAGTGACAAACAGCAAAAATAATTAGATGCTCAGAAACCGTCAGGCAGAGGACTCCAATTCAGCATGTATTCTACAAAAAGTAACATATTGAAATCCTAATATAAGTGTCAACCACAGAAGTCACACTAATGCTACTTTAATTTGAATTTACACGTATAACTAAAACGTTTATAACTATACAGTGCAAAAGGTATTTTTTCTTAGTAAATAGATTTTGGTGTTGTTAGTACTTAGTTTTATTATTTCCCCGATAATTACAACTGAAAATTATTTGACGGCACATCTATACCTCATTAAACACTACTTTAAAAAAAAAGTGGCACGTTGATACACAAAGGTTCGCCACCCCTGCTATAAACAATCATTCAACTCATTTAATCGAAATGCGGCCATCAGTCGAGCCAATTTGTGCCTAGGTTCACATTTATTTGTTTCAAATTACCGTTTGAACGAGTATTTGACTCTACTATATACTATCTGCTTTTAAAGATCTCAGGTAAGGCCTACTTTTGCATTGCCCCCAGGTTCTGAAAGAGTCTTAAGACCTCCCTGCCCACCAGCTGTTTTCTACGCTTTTGCTGTTCTGCATTCTTTTCCAAAAAGAGAGACGACATATTTTTATTTGCAAACTAAACTTGATCAGGAGTGAGTCTGTTATTTCTATTATTTTTGTAAGTTTTTGCTGAAACTCTTCAACACAGCTGATTCATCTGCAGATGGAGTTTCACTTTTAGTTATTATATTGTAATATTGTTTTTTGAGGAAACCTGACATCCAATCTGTACTTGCAGAAGAGTATTTCTCAAAAAAACATTACATTGCAATAATGTTTTTTGAGGAAACCTGACATACAATCTGTACTTGTAAACTTGCTCTTCGTTTAACTCAGATTTTTTATTTGTTAGCTGATTCCATTTCTTTTATTTGTTTGTATATTCTTAACCTCTGGCGTAGCTAGTCTTGAGTGGGCCCGGTATCAAAATTTTTTAGAGGTCTTTTGGGGGCCCCTTAACATTTTAAGATTTATTTGCAAAACCATTTTGGGGCCCCTGAAGCTTGAGGACCCCGTATGACTGATACGGCTGATACAGCGGTAGTTACGCCCCTGTTCTTAACACTGTTTGTGTGCTTAATGGTACTCTTTTTATTTTTCTTGCGATTTATCCACATTTGCTGACTTTTCCCTTTTCTGAATGACAATATCTGTTGTGCATGATGGTGATTCAGCACAACTGCGCTCTTGAGCATGGTGACTTTCTACAAGCAGCTACATTTTTCTTAAAAGTTCTTTTGGTAGCTTCATGTGTACTCATATGCTTGCCGACAGACGTTGCATTTTATTCAGCACCAAACTTTTAATACTTAAAAGAGATCGTTTTCCTTTATGCTTTTGTTATAGATGAATTATGTGACTTTATGTAAAGTGACCGAGAATTTATAAAATTTTATTTAATAAAAAACAAAGGTTTTATACCTATAACTTACCATTCATTGACTTTTACGATATTAATAAAATATGTATGTTACACCCCTCGTTAAGTATGTAACCAAAATGAAAAATAGATAGTAATAATAAAAGATTTATTGTTTGTGTTGAGTAAAAAATCGCTTGTTTAAATACAGTCGGACCTCTATATAACGAAGTCACTAAATCCCAAAAAAGTTCGTTATATGGAAAATTCGTTACATAGAGGTTCATTTCCAATATACTTTATAAACCACATAAAACAAATTTTAAATTTATAAACACCATATATTAAAAAAAGTAATTATTTATACCTTCTTTAAAATTAATCTATGTTTATTTTATATATCTAACCCATCGAGAGAAAAAAAGAAAGAAAGTAAAACAAGGGGGAAAAAATGTCGAAATGTCACTGTATTTTCATAGTAAGAAAATAACTTTATATTAAAATTAATGAATTTTAAGGACATTTTCTACTTTCAAGCAAGCAAGTAATTTTAAACATACATTATTTATAACTAGAACACGAGAACACAAGACAACTCCACTGAGGGTGAAAGGGGATATCGAAGATGTTTCTAGTGAACTGGACTATGAGGGTTAAAGGTTGCATTACTTGAATTAAACGTCCAAAACTCTATTGCTCTCGGTGAGGAAGGATCTAATAAAACCATATTTATATTTTATGACCACCATAAAATGCGTAAAAGAGAGAATAACTTGAAATGTTCATAAATACTTTAAAAATAGGGAGAAAAAAAATTGAATCACAAAAGAAAAAGTTCGTTACATAGAAAATGCACTTCGCTATAGAGGGGTTATTTTATAAAGAAAATCGTGAAATGTTCAAGGTTCCAGGAAAAAGCTCGCTATATAGAAAAATTCGCAATATAGAGGTTCGTTATTTAGAGGTTCGACTGCAGTTTCCCGAAACTTGTTTTGAAATGTTTCATCCACATCAATAAGGAGAATTCTCAGAAATGGAATCTCCAACATTCCTAGTCTCCAATATTACAGTTATATAAAAAAAAAGAATAGAAAAGCAAAATTTTTTTGGAATTTGGGTCGATTGTGTTTAAAAAGGGAATTATGCTTTTTTTCCCCTTCTAATTCATATTAAATCAAAACCGTATAAAGATTTTGGTGTGAAAACAGAATTGAGTGTATTATGTTTACTATATGCACAAATAGATGTCTAAAGTGGACGAAAACTTTGATTCTTATCCATTCCCTTAGTGTCGTGTAATAAATGAAATATTTATTAGTTTGCCGCGAATTTAGATATCTCAATGCGAGCACTTTTAATTTCTATCGCGAGTATCACGTTACTGACTCCCTACCTTAATGAGTGTTTGAATTTTTCGAAAAAGTTAAATATTGAATGAAGTATAAGCAGTCATTAAAAATTTTTTGGTGAACGAACAAATGTAATTAATTTATAGCTAAATAGCAGTGGAACTCAATTCGAAAAAAGTTGTAAGGTTGAGAAACTAATCGATAGAGGGCAGCATGCCATTTTGATGTTTACTTTTTTCGTTAGATATTTTTTATACAATTTTGAAGTAAATCAATTTTTCAAATGATGTTGAAAATGGTTTGGAAAAGAAGTGATAGGGAACAGAAGACTCCTGTTTATACTCTAAAAAACCTGTAAATTTTTAAAAAATTTATAAAACCTTTAACATTATTAATAATAAAAGTTTTAAAATTGTGCAAAAAATAAAATTATAAGAAAGATAAGTAAAATATATGCTACCACTTAAGTGTGAAAATCAGGTAATGTACGCATTACGTAGGTAATCTGCAGGTTAATTATGTCAATCCATCAAAGCGGGGAAGATTTAATTTCTCTCCTTTTTCTAGCTAATCTATAGATCAAGGATGGTCTATTTTTTGCAGTCCATGAACCAGTTTTTTGACAGACGAGGCATCAACCCCGCAAAGACAAACATATTTTTAATTTTTAGCATTACGATTATGGCTTGGCACTTTCAACTACTTGCTTCATTGAAAAAACAGCCCTTCCCCCCACTCGCGTAGCGAGTCTTGAGGGGACCTTGTATAAAAAATTCCTTGCAGGCCCTTTTTATATATAATAACTTGTTGACTAAAATAACTAAATGGACTGTAAATTTGACAATTTTTAATAAGCAAAACGGATCCCAACCATATGGGATCGCTACACTTTTCGAACTGTTTACAAAAAAGGTTACAACAGTTGGCTCGGAGCAATCTATACAAAGAATTCTCGCCAACTGGCGCCAACATCCTGCCCCGCCTTGAAATGACGAAGGCATTCAACAAAAGTTTACATTATAGAAATATTACTAAAGTTACAATTATACAATAAGAATACATGGAAATAACAGTTACAATTCAATATAATATATATATAAAGATACACAATAATATTTATAAATACAATTATGATAACAAATTCAATTTACGTATGATAAATTGGCAATTTTAGTAACGGGTCTTTTATAAATTCCCTGTTTATCCTTTAAAGTTACTACTCTGACTATATTATCTTCACCAGGGTGCAATTTTAAAACTCGTGCCAAATGCCACTTTAAACGATCTGAATTCTCTGTAGGTTTGACTAATACGAAGTGACTAATACCTTTGAAACCTACACTGCCCTTACACCATTTGGGTCTCTGTTGCAGTCTATTTAAATATTCTGAAGACCATTTGCGCCAAAAATGTTGGTTCATCTTTTGTACCAACTGCCATCGGCTTAATCTGTTCATGGGGATCTCAGTGTAATCAGGATCAGGTACTGCAACCAATGATAATCTAACTAGAAAATGTGCAGGCGTTAAAGTTTCAACATCATTCGGATCATTAGAGAGGAAAAATTGGTCGAGAATTAAGAACCGCTTCAATTTGAACTACAAGAGTTAGAAATTCTTCATGACTTAAAATTGAATTGCCGATTACTCTCTTTAAATGATATTTTAAAGATTTAACCCCCGCCTCCCATAGACCACCAAAATGTGGTACGGAAGGTGGGTTGAAGTTCCATTTGATTTATTCTTTAGACAAAAAATCCATTATTTCTTCCATCTTACTCTTAAATAATGTTTTAAGTATTTTTCTTAATTCATTATTTGCACTTACAAAGTTCCGACCATTATCACTATGGATCTCAATGGGTCGCCCTCTTCTAGCCACAAACCGTTTTAAAGCTGCAAGAAAGGCTTCTGTAGTTAAGTTGCAAACTAATTCTAAATGGATAGCCTTAACTGTAAAACAAATAAAAACATAAACATAGACTTTCCTAATCTGCCTGCATTTTCCTGAAAAAGTTTTCAACTGGAAGAGTCCACAATAATCAATACCTACCTGACTGAAAACTCTGCAAGCAGTGACTCTCGCAGCTGGCAAATCAGCCATTAATTGCTGCGAACCTTTAGCACTCACCTTCCTACAGGTGATGCATGTTCTAAGAATTTTTCTAACTACATTTCTTGCGGATGGTATCCAAAAACTATTCCTAATATTTGCTAAGGTAGCTTCAGCACCTGTATGAAAATAGAGAATATGAAAATGATTAGTAATAACATAAGTAAAATTATGGTTGGTTGGAATTATCATGGGATGTTTCTGATTTCTTGGAATAAGGGAGTTTCTTAACCGTCCTCCAACTCGAAGTAATCCACTATCATCTAAAAAGGGGTGCAAGTTTAGCAGTTTACATGAGTTTGGAAGAGGAATTCCCTTTTCTAAATATTGAATTTCATTATAAAATGAAGTTCTTTGAACATTTTTTATGATACACTTCAAAGATTCTGATAGTTCTTTACTCTTTAAAGGTACCGTAGTTCGGCTCATTGGATGTCTTGCATTTTCAATAAATCGCTTACACCAGGCAATTACTCTCTGTAACTTAGTAAATGATGAACAATTACTAATTATATCCAGTGATTCAAAGTACTTTAATAAGGTACATAGAGGAAAGTCCGAATTTTCTTTCAATTCTTGTAGGAAAAGATCATCTCCTTCTACGGCAATAATATCGTAAGGTTCCAGTTCTTTATACTGATGTAAGAAAGGTGGGCCAAACCACCAAAGTTCACAATGTTGAATTTCATTTGGACTAATAGCTCTTGAAAGGATGTCAGCAGGGTTGTTTTCAGAATTCACGTGTTTCCAAAAATCACTTTCTGTGAGTTCCTGAATTATGCTGACCTGATTTCTCATAAATGTTTTAAGTTGAGCAAGTGGCTTTTTGATCCAAGCCAGTACAATGCTGGAATCAGTCCAAAGGTAAATTTGATTGAAATTAACTTTAAAGGCATCGAGGGTTCTTTTAAGAAGCTTTGATAAAAGCACTGCACCACAAAGCTCCAATCGGGGTATAGAAGTACTTTTCAGTGGGGCTACCTTTGATTTGGAGCACAGGAGCCTAACAGAGATTTGTCCACTTGTATTAATACACCGTAGGTAAAGTGCTGAACCGTAAGCCTTTTCAGACGAGTCAGAGAAGCCATGCAACTATGTTCTGATAGACTTATCTTGTAGACAATAACGTGGGATGTCGAGACAGTTTATAGATTCCAAAGCATCTATGAAGGATTTCCAATAGGAAACTAAGTTCGAAGGCAACGGATCATTCCAATCAAGTTTCAACTGCCACAAAGACTGGAGCAAGATTTTGGCCCTGGTTATTGCAGGTCCAATTAGTCCAAGCGGATCAAATATTCTTGCGATTGTAGAAATTACTGATTTCTTTGTGACTAAGATATTGTCACAGTTTGAGGTCATGGGAGAAATCTTGAAAGCAAAGGAATCCGGATGTGGCTTCCATAAGAGTCCAAGGGTCTTGGTCTCGGTTGAAGAAGAATAAGAGAGGTCCTTAACTTGACACCTTGAGTCTGGTAATAGTAATGGATTACTAGCTGACCACTTGTGGAGTTCCATTCCAGCGCCTTTTAGCATTGAAACTAGTTGCACTTGGAGTTTTCTTCCAGATTCTAAATCGTCTGCACCAGTAAGAAGATCATCCATATAGACATCAGGCATTATAACTTCGGCAGCTAATTGGTAGTTATCACCGTCATCTATGGCAAGCTGTTTCAATGATCTTGTCGCAAGGTATGATGCACTCTTGGTGCCGTAAGTAACCGTAGTTAATCGAAAAAATCTTCACAGGACTGTCAATTTTATCCTTCCAAACAATGCGTAATAAATCTCACGCTGGGATTCATCGATCAAAATCATCCTAAACATTTTTTTAATGTCTGCTGTTACCGTAAATTTGCGAGCTCTAAAATTTAATAAAATTGAAAAGAGATCTCTTTGTATAACACCACCATTCAATTGTAAAGAATTTAGCGATTCCCCTGAAGTAGTAATTGAGGATGCATTAAAAACTACACGTAAAGGAGTTGTTTTCTTTTCTTGACGGGACACACCATGATGAGGGAGATAATACACAATAGCAGAATCCTCATCTTATACTACTTCTTCCATATGTCCCATTTCTAAATATTCATGTATAAAATTTCTATACAATTCCAATATCTTTGGATCTTGAACTAATCTTCTCCACAATGAATTAAGCCTACGCAATGCCATTTGTTTCGAATCTCCCAAGCAACTCGGATCCTTTGACAGAGGCATTTTCACGATAAAACGACCAGTTTCATCTCTATCATAAGTACTCGTAAAGTGTGTTCCTCACATAATTTTTCTTCTCTACTCATTGTAGGGATTTCAAAATCAGGACAATTTTCAATTTCCCAAAAGCGTTTGATACTATTATTACGCTCATTTGCATTAGAAACTAGTCCACAATAGCTCTTATTAGTGTAATTATGTGACATGACGCCGCTAGCTACGTAACTGAATATTGTATTTTGCAATATCAACTTCCCATCTGCTAGTTTTATTTTCCCATTATTTAGAATTTCAAAGAAAATCTGATTTGACAAAAGCAAATCGATTCTTCCAGGCGAATAGAAATTCTCATCCGATAACTTAATATACGCAGGAATTTTTATCCCACTAATATCTAATTTATTTGTTGGAGTCAAACCCGCAATTTTCGGTACAAGAAACTGTCTGGTTTTACTAGAAACAACAGTAGACACCTTGTTTTTTATAAATTGAGAAGTCCCGTTAACACCGCAGATAGTGGTGTTTACTCTTTCACACTTCAACCCCAAAGCCAAGTCAGCCTCGTAGGTAATTAGATTACTTTGACTCCCTGAATCCAGTAGGGCACGCAGAGGAAAGACTTCCCCGTGACTGTTTTGACAATATACTACAGCGGAGCTTAAAAGCATAGTTGAATGACCCTTAGAATGTCCCATAAATTCCCCTCCGTTTTCAAACGATTCAACACAAAAAGGAATGGTTTGCTTCGGTTGGAAACATTCACTGTTTACATTTAACGTAGGGGTGATTCCAGGTTCCATATTTGGCAGAGTTTCGCTACCTGAACTCCTTTGGCTATCCACCTTTCTCTCGAAATTTCTACACAAAAGTGAATTGTGCCGCTTGGAACAATTTGAACAATTCATCGAACTTTTGCATAGAACCACTTTATGAGAAGAGCTGAAACAATTGATACAAAGATTGTTCTTTTTCACTGAATTAAATCTTTCATTAACGCTCAAATCGTTACATTTTTTACATCTAAATACAGGATGAGATTGTTGTTTACAAATTAAACAGTTAGCCGGTCTAATTTAGCTAGGAAAGACTTTGTTTTATAAATTCATTCCGATGGAAAAGCTGTTGCTTTATTTGTTTGCATATTTTCTAGAATTAAACAACGTTTAACAAAAAGTTCATAAAATCCTGCCACTTAGGCAGTTCCGTAGAGGCTAAGTTGAGCTCATAATTATTTCTTGTTTCCTTTTCTAAAAAATTTTCTTAAAATTAAATTTATCAATAGAACTTCTGAAAATTCGTTTAATTCTAATCCTACCATTTTTAATCCTCTTAAATGTTTTTGACAACAATCTATTAAAGTTCTTAAATTTTTAGCAGATTTGTGAGTAAATATTTCCAATGACAATATTTTACTGAAATGACTATTTATTATCAATTTTTTATTCTCAAATCCTTTTTCAAGCATTCAAATAATGAAGTATATGAATCATCAATCGTTATAACATCTTTAGCAATTCCAGTGAGTGTGGATTTTAAATAATACAACTTTTGAGAATCATTTAAACTATTGTTAGAATCAATTAAAGAAACAAATTGTTCTTTAAAATTAAACCACTCATGGTAAGAATCATTAAATCGTGGCAATTGAATATCTGGTAATTTTTAATGTTCTTAAAACTATTTTCACAAGACGTAACAGCATTATTCTTCAGATCAATATTTGAAAGAATATTTTTAATTCTTACCTGGATATATCTTTGCAATCATCTTCTAAATCCAGGATTTCTGATTCAAGGGGTTCGAAATCACTATCATGTGCTACTATTTCATAATATTCATCCCGAATATCACTTAGCTTAATTCGTAAGCTTTTAAGGTATCCAGTTTGGGTTCTAAATGTGTTTTGTCCTTTTCATCCGGATTGTTCATGAAGTTCTTAATTCTTGTTAGCTGAGTTTTTACAGCTTCACGCTTTCTTTTCAACGCTTTTAATGCTTCTTTAGACATACTACTATTAATTCTAACAATACTACAAAGGTTCTACAACTCCGCGAGTGGACCAAATGTTGACTAAAATAACTAAATGGACTATAAATTTGACAATTTTTAATAAGAAAAACGGATCCCAACCATATGGGATCGCTACACTTTTCGAACTGTTTACAAAAAAGGTTACAACAGTTGGCTCGGAAAATCTATACAAAGAATTCTCGCCAACTGGCGCCAACATAACTTAACATATAATTTAACCTTAATAACCCTTTTAACATATAATTATTTTATGCTTTTTTACACATGTTGGGGCCCCTATAGCTTGGGGGCCCCGTATCATTGATACGGTGCTAGCTACGCCCCTGTTTCCTCCTCTCCATAAAAGAGGTCCGTGTGCTCTACTGATATATATATAGAATGTGTTTAACTTAGAAAAGGGAAAGGAATAACTGAATCACGCAGTTAAAATAATTAATTTACACTCACTTAGTAAATTTACAATCGATAGGAATGAACTGTACGAGAGAGTGTCACTTCGCGATGATGCTGTAGCTGACAGAGAGTCTCGCTTGTGGAGACCTGGACTACAGATGTTGACACTGAGAGCCTGATCCTTGGATTTGTTTGCTTTTTCTGCTTTCTTAAAGGAAAGTCAAATGCCCTGTCGTATGCTGAATAACTAGGACCAATCCTAGGGCCGCCCTCGTGCAAAAATTTAATGTGTCACCCCTCTAGAGAATTTTTCAAATATTAACTAATACTTAATGTTGACGTTATAAACTCATCTGCCTGTATAATAGTAAAAAGTAAAATATTAATAAAAATACAAAGAGACACAAAAATAACTTCTTTCCTCTATTTTGTTTTCCTAAATTGTAAAGTTACTATTAAATTGAACACTTTTAATTTCCCCAATTACATATTGAATTTAAACACTCCTATGTCTTAGGTAATACTAACCCTATTATATATTTTCGTGAAGCAACTTTAGCAAAAATAATATTTGAGACGCCTTTGTTAAGCATCCCTCCACAGTGCACCGCCAGTACCGCTGATAAACGCCCTTTCTTGTGGCAATGCCGACTCTACCACGAATTTTGTAACCAAATGAAGGATGTATATTAAGAGTGAACTAAATAACTGTGAACGAACACTCTATATATTTTTAAGTTATGCTATGTCATCGGAAAATCAGAACTTATTTTGATTTTTCAATAATGTTTTAAATTTGTCATATTTATCCGACTTAGTATAAGTTTTATTTTGAGAAATTCGTGAAGAAAATTTGCTTGAATCACAAAATTATATGCGGCCGCCCCTTTCTTTGACCGCCCACGTGAGGTACGCGCGCTGCACACCTCCTAGGATCGTCCCTATTAATAACCTTTTTAAAAGAAGTATATTTATAGACAAATTTAGTATTAGAGACTTTCTTTTTAAACTGATAGAATTATTTCATCTGTTACAGCACATAAACATTACTTATTGTTAAGGATACTTTTGAGCCTGTTTGGATTTTAATTAGTTCCTTGGTGTTTAGTGTTGAATTTGCGTTTGATGCCAGCAGAACATTTAATTAGAAACAGTTATTCCTGACCTCTTATCTATACACCATCCAAATGCTCCGTTGCGATGCGCTAGATCTCCAGCTGGTCAGTCATTGGCCGCCAAAAATTAATTTGCATATTCGTTTGTAAACAGTGGCGTAACCTACACCCCTGCATCGCGGGAGGGCCCAGGACTCTAGGAGGCTTTAAGCCTGACTGACGCCAAGTACGCTTGGGGCCCAAAACCTGAATATGCAGGGGCGCCTTAATATTCTCCGTTGCGCCACTGTTTGTAATGTATGTGCTTATACCAGTGTTTCTCAAAGTGTGGGGCGCGCTGGGGGCGCGATGACCCTACAAGGGGGGCTCGAGCGTATCGAAAATTTAAAAAAATTTTAAAAAAAAAATAACCGGAAAGAGAAGTAAAACAAAATGCTTTCTTCCATAATAAAAAAAAAAAATACACACAGAACACTGACATAATTTATGTTTATTATCTGGGGCTTTTTTCCATCATCAAATAGCTATCTTTGTTCCCAAAACCAAATTAAAGAAAGAAAAAAACATTTTGTTTTATTTGCTGTATTTCCTCAATGAGAGATTTTTTATTACGTTTTAACATAAAATATTACTTGTTAAAAAAAAAAACGAAACCCACAGACCCTGAGAAAAATTCTAAGATAAACAATTCCCCACTGTATTTATTATTGAAATACTGTACATTAGTTGTAGAAAAAAAAGGAAGTCATGATTCACTTTTCAGCCAGGCTGCATAGTACGTTTGCTAATCATTTGATTGACCTTCAATCTTATGGTATGGTTATTATCAATATTAGTTCCCTCCCATCTTTTATGCGTTTGCTTTTCGCTTAGGGAAATTGTAAATAATTGAGTTTTGCGATATATTTGGAAAAGAATTGATTGATTTAACATTTCTGTAGGATAATTGAAAAGTGTCTGATTTGCGTCCTTTATTATGGTCTTGTACTTTTGAATCATTTTAGTTCAGTTTTATTGGATTTTTCTCAAATCATCAAAGAATTGAATAGTCCTTGAAAGAAGGTAAGTACACTTTCTATAAATTAAAATATTCACTAGAATTCCGATTTGTATCGTGTACAGTAAAAATAATTCTAAACAAATGATTGGGGTGACTGAGTCTCCCCGCACTACCATTAATGTTAGTATCGAGTACGCGCCTGCTCCCGGGTTAAAAGATTTTGAAGTCTTCTCGCTTTAAATGTTAAAAAGTAACACAATTATTCTTCATCGGAATTTTATATTCTTTTTCATAATTTAACATTAATTCTAAATGCTTATTGTGTGAGGTTTAAAATTACAGTTCTTTTAAACAGTTATTTACAATTATAGCATTTATCTAAAAAAAAATCATTTTACATTTTTGTATACAATGTCGTGCACACAGTTTTACTCTCCTTACAGTTCAGCTATTATATCAAGAATAATGTTTTATTTTTTTAAAAAATGAACTCGTGCGAAGAGTCGGTGTTTCAGCCAGTATACGTTTGATGTATCAGTACTGAAGAAGGTATTTTAAAAATAATTTCTTATTACTGAATTTGGCCGCGGTAGCCGAGTGGTATAGGTATCGGATCGTGGTTTGCCTTGTCACGAGTTCGAGCCCAGTACCACTAAAGACCCGCCGTGTAGGGCAGCGATGCACGTTAAATCTGTTGAGAGTTGAAACGTTTTCCCGTTGGTGTGGTGTGGTAGTTAGGAGAGAGGGGTGCCAGCTCAGGTGTCATCCACGTTACTTGACCATGGTTCAAAATTACGTGGTCCGTCGTCAAAAGCCCTCGTGCAGCTGAACAGTGCGACGTTAATATTTAATCAATCAATCTTATTGCTAAATTAAGAACAAGTTTAATAATTATTAGGGGCTTCCACGGGCTTGTCTTGTAGAGGATAGTTTTTCAAAGGAAGGTTTAATATCAGAAATTGACACTTAAAGAGTTATTTTTCTATATTTAGCTGAGATCTATATTTTGTCTTCAAGGCATCCACTGCAGAAATTCCGGTTTGAAAAAGGTAGGATGTTGAAAATGGTAATAGTATACGAAGTGCTTTTGTTTTCAGTACAGATAATTCCTCATCCACCTCTACCCCAAATTCAAAGAGCGATTTATTACAAAATTGCCTTTTAATTTTTCACTGGATGTGAAATCTATGAAGATTTCTTCTTTGGAAGTTGAGAGCCCTTTTGGAGTATCTTGAAATAGATCCCTAATCCACTCGTAACTTGCTACCAAGCTGTCCTTATTCAGAAAATACTTTTTAAAATTCTTTGCCAACATAGCTAAATGATTTTACATGTTTTAAAAACAACTTTCACATGTTGTTCTACAGATTTGTAAGTTTTAACACATATCGAGCTGGGGCTTTTTTTTTCCATCATTTACTTCAGTAGTGGTAAATCCAAAATTTAAGTATTTTTGAGAAGATCGCCTTGATTTAATTTTCGGAACCATGATCGTTCGTCTGTGTACTTGTTGATTCTTTATTATGGTCGAATGTTTGCTTAAGACATAAAATGTATTAATGATATTGTTTTAATCTACTGCCGTAAATACTTAATTACCGTGAATTACAATTAACGTGTAAATTTAAAAAACGTACATTCACAAACTAGATTCGGTAGCTATAGAAGTATCGAGTCGACCAAAGCTGACTGGAATTGTACGAGGTTTTACATGTTTTGCGCTGACGTCCGATAGGTTGCCCAGACTAACGCAAACGTACCCTATAATGCCAAATGTGTTGGATATGATTGCGAGCGACATTGATTAGACTATTTTTCTAATGACATTTGTACTTTGAGAAATGAATGCTGAAGGAAATAAATCTTTAATTAAATACATCATTTTGCGATCTGTTCCAATTTAAAAATTAGAGAAAGAAAAATGACATAATTCTAAGTAATATATATTTTAAGTAATTTTCTTAAAATATATATTACTTTAAAGTTACATATACACAAAATTTAATATACTTATCGTATTAATTTGTACGGTTTATAATTAAGATCGTATTGTAACTTTAGCGTCTCTCTCTCAAATTGCATTTTTATTGCAGTAAATACATTATTGTTGTACAGGGGGGCGAGACAAAAATTATGATTGAAAATTGGGTCGCCAGTATTGAGAGTTTGAGAAACACTGCTTTTAATGTATGAGTGGTGCACAGAGTATTTTATGACTAATTATTTAATACTAAATTAAGAACAAGTTTAATAATTATTAGCTACTTCCAAGGGCTTGTCTTACAGAGCAAAGTTTTTGAAAGGAGTTTTAAGATAAGAAATTGACCCTCTGAGTTCATTTTCTATATTTAGCTGATATCTATATTTTGTCTTCTAAGCAACCACCGCATTTTGTAAGATATGTTCCAATTTAAAAATCAGAGAAAGGAAAAATAACTTAGTAATTATCCTATTACTTAACTTTTTTTTTGCTTAAAAGTAACATATACAAAATTTAATACTTATGTCATGAATTTGTACGGTTTATAATAAATATTGTTGCTTTATCGTAAAAGTGCATTATTATTGCATTCAGTAAATTATTATGTATAAGGGGGGCGCGATAAAAATTGTGATTGAAAAGGGGGCGCCAGTATTGAAAGTTTGAGAAGCACTGGCTTATACTATTTCGTTCCATTGGGATAAATCTCTTTTGGCGCTTCGATTTTTATGTTACGTAGTGTATTTACCGAATCATTCGGTCGTTTTATAGAAATAAATTAAGAGTATTTGTGGTATATTTAATATATTCTTTCGTGGATAGATGAAAGTGTATGAAAGATAAATAAAATTCTTCTTAACTTATTTTATTGTTAGTGCGCCGCTAAATTTTGAAATTGTTAAAAGTGTACCGAAAAAAAAAAAAAAAAAGAGAATTACTGACCTAAAGTATTGAATTTTATATCCCATTTTATTTGATTTACCATGTCATTTCTCTCTAACATTTGGTATTTGTGTAGATAATTAAGAGAGTTCTTGCATTAACAGTGTTTACATTATTTTACATGTCTGTAATTGCTACCGTAAGACAGAAAAGGCTGAAAATATTTATTTTAGAGTTAAATTAGAGTCTCGTACTCCTTAAACGCTGCCTAGTGAAGAGGACAACTCTTTATTGGTGCTTTTTCAATTGTTACTATTAGTTCACTCTCTCCCTATATATATTTATATATCTTGTTCAAATTTCAAATCGTTTTTAATAAAATACTTTCTATTTATCTATCCAAGTTCAAATAATTTTTTTAAACTTGAAGTGGATGATACTTGATGTTTTAATACAGTTTTTTTTTCAAATTTTAATTCATTAATTAAATTTTATTTTTTAATTTTAAGTTTATTCTGCGATATTTCTGACGAAGTTGGAATTAGCACCAACAGATGGCGCTAGTAAGTTTTTTAACGAATCTTTTCTTGGCTTCAAATATATTTGTTTAAATTTGTAGTGGAGAACACTTGATGTTAATACAGTTTTTTCAAATATTTATTCATTAAATTAATTAAATTTAATTAACTAAAATAAAATTTGCTTACCTAAGCAGGAATTGACTTATTTTTTTTTTATATTGCTTGTTTCTATCGAAATTTACATTCCAAGCTTCGTGCAATAGCCCTATTTTCTGCGTCCTGTCACCGCCAAGTACGGGTGACTCTTGGGTTTCCAAGTAATTCATTCTCTGCTTCGTGGGATTTACATTCTTTAGTAAACATAAGTGACGTATTCCTGGGGTGCTCAAGCTTTTTTTACCTGCAGTTTCAATTCTTCCCCTTTATTAGCCTATATATATCTTTATATATAAAAATCTTCTGTGCGTGTATTTGTCACTAAACTCCTCATAAACGGCTGGACCGATTTCGATGAAATTTTTTGAGTGGGTTCAAGTAAATTCGAGAATGGTTTAGATTCACAATTCGGTACGATATCGCAATTAGTTAAAAAGTTATTAATTAAAAACATTCAAAAAATACAACTCAACATTCACCTGCATTGTTGTAACAACGCTATTGTTATAAACAAGTAATAAAAAAAAAATTTTAATCAATTCCTACTTAGATCAACCAAGAAAAAATTTATTTTAGTTACTTTTTATTAAATAGTTGTAATGAATATAAATATGTATATACATGACAGAATCACAACATTAAGTGGTAATTAATTTTTATTAATTATCATTAAAGTATCGTATTGTAATCCAAAACAATCGTGTATATAAAATTTCCTTTCAACTGAATGCTGTGAACACGTGAGAAAAAAAAACCTTTTCAAATTTTGACATAAGTTGCCAAAAGGTTCGCTAAGTCACCAACGTGGCTGTATTTGTAATTTTTTAAATAATTAGTTTTAATCAATTAATTTTTATTAATTATAATTAAATTATTGTATTGTCATCCAAAATAATCATGTACATTACATTTCAGCTCAATTGGGAGCCTTAAAATGTATTTTATTAACGATTGAAAATTCCACCAAGATAAATAAATAAATAAACAAACAAACAAATAAAATATGTATAGAGATCGTGAGCTAATAGTAGGAATTGAAAAAGACGTAAGTTTTGCGTCAAAAATTGATTTTTCAGCCGAACTGGCCAAACCCGGTCTTTATTGTTACGAAAATGCAGATGATTCACGCTTTTTAGCGTTTTTAATTAATATCTTTTCAAATAATCTTTATATATGTAATTCTTCTGTGCGTGTGTATGCAACTCAACTCCTCCTAAACGGCTGGACCGATTTTGATGAAAGTTTCTGTTTCAGTGGACTTGAGAATGGTTTAGATTCATAATTCGGTTTAGAAATGTTTATTTAATTAATTTTTTATTTATAAATTGTTGATCTTGGAATGTTTTACATTGGATCCGGCAGACTGCGCTACGATCCCAGTATCGAATATTCAAAAATATTTTATTATAATTCAAGTTGGTCCCGACAGTTGGTGTTGTCATCATTTCAGGAAAATATTTTGTCACTTCGTGTTATTATTTTGTTGAAATAAATCGTGTGTTAATTAAATTATTACGTTCAGATGTAATTAGTGTTTGAAATTTTACTCAATTTTGCTCAAATTTTACTCAAAACGGTCCAGATTGTTAAAGCTTATTCATAAAAATTTGACAATGTCTGTCGGGTCCTCTAGTATATATATATATATACAATCAATCAAAAAAAGTATTGGGACACACCACCAGTCCAAAGATTTTTATCGTAATATTTTACTTAAACATACAAATGAAACAAAAAAAAGAAGTAAACGTTATTTTGTTAAATAGAAATAATAATAATTTGAACAAAACTCACATACATTAATGCAATTATGGTTAAAATTGAAAATAAAAGAAATAGAGTTAAGAAAAGGGCTCAACTCACATACATTAATGCAATTATGGTTAAAATTGAAAATAAAAGAAATAGAGTTAAGAAAAGGGCTCAACTCACATACATTAATGCGATTATGGTTAAAATTGAAAATAAAAGAAATAGAGTTAAGAAAAGGGCTCAAAAAAGTAGTGGAACACTTCTCAATAAATTTTAAAAAAATTCAAATTTAGAAATTAATATCTTGTTGGGCCCTCTTTGCTTTTTATGACCTCTCGAAGTCTATTTGGCATGGATTGGATCAATTTTTTGCAACATGATCTATCGATTTTACTCTTCGACCAAATATTTTCTCAAATCCTGCTTGTTAGAAATTTGGTGCTCATATAGTTTTTGCTGCAAATAATCTCACCCATGTTCAATGGGATTAAGGTTTGGACTTTGTGCAGGAGTTTTAATAACTCTAGGACAGTGGTAGAGGACCCATTACTTGCAAATATCTGCAGTATGTCACGGGTCATTATCTTGGTACAATTTAAAATATCCTGAGATTCCCAGCTTGCTCGCACTTTGCTTTAAATTTCGCTTGAATATGTCAAGATAGACATATTTATTCCTTATTCCATCAATAAAATGTAAGTTCCCGAAACCAGAGCTTGCAGTGCAGCCCCAGACAATTTGGTTACCCCTTCCATATTTGTCAGTAGGCCGTAAATTTTTGACATGCATTTCTGTATTCGATTTCCACCAAACTTTTTGCTTGCCATCCTATCCGAAAATGTTATATTTGCTTTCATAAACAAAAATTATATTTTCCCAATATTCTGTTGGCTGCCTTACATACATTTTAGCAAATGCCAACTTAGCTTGTCTATTTGCTTTGCTGATGTAGAGCTTTCTTTGAGGTACTCTGCCATGATATGTTTTCTTAAAACATTTCTGACAGTTTCAGGATTTACTGATTTCCGGAACCTACTTTTACATTGCAAAGTAATTTCTAATGCACTAGTTCTTGGATTAATGTGTACTTGTCACACACACACACACAATCTACCTCTCTTCACTTTCATTAAACATCCTTGAACGCCCTGATCTTTGCTTGTTTTCAACACTGTTTGTTTTCTTGAACCTGTTAATGATGTTAAAAACAGTAGACATACTCAATTTCAATATTTTTCCTATACAGCAAATTGATTTCCCTTCCTTCCAATTTTTTACGAGATTTCGCACATCAACCAATATACCTTTATTCCTCGCCATTTTTTCTATAAATAATCTTATCTATTGAAATATTTGTGTTTAAACTTCTAGTCTAAAAAAGTAATGTGAAATTAAATTATGTTGATGCGCTGCATATTTGTTAAATTTCTCATTTCAAAAGTTTCCCAATGCTTTTTTGACTCCAGTGTGCCTTTGAATTATATTTGAAGAGCTATATATATATATATATATATATATATATATAAGTAGTAGAAAAGTGGGGGTTCTGGATCACGAGGCGCTGAGGTGCTTGAGGTCCCCGCCTCCCCGAACGAGTTATCTCCGTCCCCTCCACCCCTTCCCGCGGTTCTCCCCTATCCAACCCTTCCGGCGTTTCCCTCCATCCATCCCTTCCAACCGGTCCCTCCGATTTCGTCCTTCTTCATCCGTGACACTTTACACCCCCCTTTTCCCTTCTATTTTCTCTTAGCGGGATATTGCATAAACAATCAAAATAGAAAAACAAAGCATAAATAATTTTAGGCTAATAATTTTTTTTTTCTGTAGGCTACAATACTGAAATATTGCTTTTCATTTATAGATATGATTAAATATGGGAAGATAGATTTCGTAAATAAACCATATTGAAAAAGCGCGTTTTTTTTTTTTCTTTGTGAATCTGATTATAATAGTGATGTCATATGACTAGTGACATCAGTAATTTTTCTACCAATCAGTTGCTTCCAAAGTTACGTCATGAAAATGAACCAATCAGCTTACTGTTGCCACCTTGTAATACTCATTTTTTTCTTTCTGTGTATCATTTCTTCTCAAGCTCTGAGTTGGTAGAATACTTTGCTTCTCGATAAAGAATTATTACGTTCCAACCCTACCACAAAATTTCAAGATATTTTCTTTCGTGATTAGTAAATTGAAATTTATTTAGTTAACCATGAAACATGCTACACCTCTCGCCTTCTCCCATCCTCGAGCCAAAAGAGTGTGTTTTGATAAAGACAACGGGAAAACTTCTTCGTTTAAACCAGATGCTGTTCCTGAGAATCATTTCCATTTAGGAAGTCACAACTACGCCGTTGTTTCTGATTTTGCAGACGTTGCACGAATTCACTTGCGCCGATACAAGCTCGATGCCACTGGATCTCTTTTACCTACCAAAGATGGAATCACTGTAACACCTTCCGTATGGTTAGCCCTCGTAAGAGAATTTTCTGCAATCGATCAAGCCTTTGAGGATGGAAAAGTATTTGTTATCAAGGATTGTCTCTTACTTTCCCGAACTGTTATCGAGAATGTCACTCATATCATAATACAACGTTATTTCCAACGAAAGGACTTTACTCGTAAATTTTTGACTCCAGTTTCCATGCTAAAAGAAACGGAATGGAATGTATTAAAAGATATCCATAAGCAGATCACGTCGAAAACTGTTTCAATCATGTTCGGGCGTGTTTTTCTGAAACTTCTGAGGCAAGAAGTGGCTAAACACATTCCTTTTCCAAAATCTGACTGCATCGATTGTATCGACGCAGAAATGGTTCTCACTACATCAATGGTCGAACTCTTATGTAACCATATCGAAGAAAATATTTCATCATTGTTCGTATGCTTCGGATGTTTGGAAGGATACGAAAATCAACTAGGTCATGAATGTATGACATATTCAAACGGACAGAGAATTTCCGAATATGGTGATTTAGCCATATTAAACATGGACTGGGATAAACTGGTTGCAGATTTTGTCAATCGAAACATCCAAATGGTAAATTACATGAATGAGATGTTTCTCAATAAGTTAAATATGAATGTGCTGATAGAAAATGCTAAACAAATGTATGTTGCTAGAGATTCTTTATTATTATTGTAAATAAAAAGTATTATTTTTCTTCAAAGTGTATTTCTTATTTTTTTTTTTTTTTTTTTAAGAAAAAAAAGTGGTAAAGTACACACACAGAGAGATAGGTACACAATTCGTACAAATGTATTATTCTCATTAAATTTAAAACCTAAGATTGTAAAAATGATAAAAAATATGCTCAAAATGTATTCATTTCTAAGGGTTTTTCTTCAAGGCTAACATGAATTTTCATATTGATTCAAAACATTGTTCTCTCCGTCCCCTCCACCCCCTTCCCGCGGTTCTCCCCATCCAACCCTTCCGGCGTTTCCCTCTTCGTCCTTCTTCACCCGTGGCACTTTACCCCCTTCCCTTGTCTTTGCTCTCGTGTTTATAAATATTAAAATTATTCCCAAATTGAATCATATCTAAAAAAAAATTTCAAAAGTTAACACGGTATTAATGATTAAAACCAGTATTTGAATTAAACATGGAGTGGAAAAACATTTATCGGGTTCCCGAACACGCAGGTAGTTTCGGTGGTATCGATGCTGTACATCGTTCTCTAAAAGGGAAGGTTTCCAGAAAAGATATAAAAAATTGGTTACAAACAAAGGAATCATACACTTTACATAAACCAGTTAGAAAAAAAAAAATTGATACGAATCGAGTAATCGTTGGTCGAATAAATCAGCAATTTCAGGCAGATCTAGTCGATATGCAATCCTTATCTTCTTTTAATGACGGTTACAAATATTTGTTGACCTGTATCGATGTTCTTTCGAAGTATGCTTGGGCTATGCCATTGAAGAATAAAAAATCCGAATCTATTGTATCGGCTTTTAAAAAGATTTTTTCTGAGCGCATTCCAAAAAAATTACAAACAGATGCTGGGAAAGAATTTGTGAACGTTGTGTTCCAAAAATATCTAAAGAAAATGAAAGTTGGATTTTTACAACAAATAATAAGGCAAAGGCCTCCATTGTAGAACGATTCAATCGTACTTTGAAGACTAAAATGTGGAAGTATTTTACTGAGATGAACACAAAGTGTTACATTGATGTCCTTGGAAAATTAGTGTACAGTTATAATCATACGTGGCATCGGAGCATTCGCATGGAACCTAGCTCGGTAAGTGAAGGAAATCAAACTCAAGTGTGGCTAACTTTGTACGGACAGTCTCTGAAAGAATCAAAATCCATATTCAAAGTGGGTGATACCGTGCGAATCAGCAGAGAAAAACTTAATTTTGAAAAAGGTTATACACAAAATTGGACGAGAGAAATTTTCACGATTCACCAAATCCTTTCTAGAAATCCAATAGTTTACAGAGTAAAAGATTTATCTGGTGAAATTATTCAGGGCACCTTTTATCCCCAAGAACTGCAAAAAGTATCCGATTCTGGATTTTATCCTGTTGAAAAGTTATTAGAACAAGGAAAAGGAATGGTAAAAGCGAATATTTAGTAAAATTTCAGGGATACCCAGATAAATTTAATGCATGGGTAAGTGATGTCAGAATGATATAAATGGGAGCGCATAATACTCTTTCCTTAGTTTGAAAGATGTCATTCTACATTACACTAGTTAGTGACAGTTCCAAGCTTTTTTTTTCCAGAAAACAAAATATCCCATTTCATGACTCAACTTCCATTGCCCGTTACTTTGAATAATGGAGAGTGGGAAGTTGGCTTAGTAGATTTAATATATCCACACACATGGTATAACATAAGAAACGATAATAATATATTTGGATTTGATGTAGGTAATGGAGAATTACTTGTGAGACGAGTTCCACCAGGTTGTTATGAAACTGTGCCAGATATTTTAAAAGGAATGCATTTGGAATTGCATCAAAATAAAATCGAGTTTATTTATCATTCTGTGACAAAGAAGGTAAAGATAAAGCTTGGTGATCAGGCTAGAGTCGTTTTATACAAAGGCCTAGCTGAATTATTAGGTTTTGAACCTGGTGAATATAAAAAAATCAGTGGAAAGTCCATACATAGCTGATCCTACAGCATCATTTCCTATCATCTATGCCTACTGTGATCTCGTTGAACCTCAGATCGTCGGTCACACTCAAGCTCCACTCCTGAAAATTATAAAAGTAGAAGGGAAAGACGGAGAAGTAGTCAATGCTCACTATACAAGACCTCACTACGTACCTGTTATTCGACAACAGTTCCAAACGATTGAAATGATTCTGCGATTACATTCTGGTGACTTAGTTCCTTTTGAGAGAGGTCGCGTGATAGCTGTGTTACATTTTAGGCTGAGACAAATCATTTAAAAGAAGATGTGAGTAAATATAAAATTCATTTCTTGAAAGAAATTTAATGAGTAAAGATGCTTGTTCCTTATAATTGTTGTACAAAGCAATTTGAAGACTATTACATTTCACAAACAGGAAATGGACTCCCATATTACGCTGGACAATCTTTTCAGAAAGGATATGGTATTGGTGGATGGTTCAAACGATTATTCCGTACAGCTTTACCTTTTCTTAAGAGTGGTGCTAAATCAGTGGGAAAAGAAGTTTTGAAAACAAGCACACAAATTGCAAATGATATGTTGGAGGGGCAGAGTTTTCCAGAGTCTGCTAGACAAAGGACTAATGAAACTGGAAAAATGTTAATAAAAAAGCTATCCAAAAAGCTGACGAAATGATAGGGCGTGGTAAGAAGCATCAAAGGTATAAAAGAAAGAGGAAAGGAATGAAAGCTACCAGTTCTTCCAAATCGAAGAAAGTAAGAGGACGAGATATTTTCGATCATTAGGAGTGATGGCTTTTCTATTAAAGGAGTCTCCTGAATGTGTTAAATCTGAGCTGAATTTATTTTTAGCTCCTCCTACCCAAACTGTAATAGAAAAAGGTCAATGGGTACAATTCCATCCCATTACTAATGTTGCAGATGGAGGTCCTATTGAATTCCTCATACCTGGAAGTGGTGATGCTTACCTAGATCTCTCTCAGACCCAATTACATGTTCGAGCAAAAATCTTTAAAAGCGATGGTAAAGTAATTACTAATGAAAATAAAGTTGGACCTGTAAACTTATTTTTTGCACAGTTTGTTTTCCCAAGTAGACGTTTGCTTAAACGAAAGAACAGTTTCCTCTAGCAATAATACATATCCCTATAGAGCTATAATAGAAACTTTATTAAATCATGGGTACGACAGCAAAACTTCTTAGCTGACATCTGAACTTTATTATAAAGACACTGCTGGCAGGATGAATGTTTATGATGAAAACGATAAGGAACCGAATGAAGGATTCAAAAGCCGCGTGAAGTTCATTAAAGGAAGTGGAACTGTTGATATGGTTGGACGACTACATGTGGATTTATTTAACCAAGACAGACTTTTTATTAAATTTAGTGGATGTGAAACTAAAACTCATCCAAAGTAAACCATCATTTTGTTTGATGGGAGAGGGAGATTACAACGTGATTTTTGAACATGTCTCCCTTTATGTAAGAAAAAGTACAAGTTAATCCGGCGGTTGTTATAGGTCATGCGAAAGCTTTAGAAAGAACAACGGCGAAATACCCAATTGATCGAGTTAGCTGCAAGGTGTTTTCAATCCCACAATCTAGTTATTCTTTCATTCAAGATAATGTATTTTCTGGACAAATGCCTAAGCGTATTGTCATAGCATGTGTAGATAATGATGCCTTCAATGGGAATTATAAAAAAAATCTCCTTTCGAATTCAAACATTATGATGTGAATTTTATCGGTGTGTACGTAAACGGTCAACCTGTTCCCCATCAACCCCTAGAGCTAGATTTTGAAAAAGGAAATTATATTCAAGCTTACAATAACTTATTTTTAAATTCTGAAGGACTTCATTTGTCTAGATCAGAATTTTCTAAAGGCTATTCCCTTTTTTTATTTGATTTATCCCCAGATCTTTGTGAAGGAGAGCATTTTAATCTCATTCGTCACAGCAATTTGAGAGTCGAGTTAAAATTTAATAAGGCTCTGAATGAAACTGTCTCACTTATTGTATTCGCCGAATTTGAATCACTGATTGAAATAAACAAGACACGAAACGTTTTATTTGACTTTGGGAATTAAATGTTCACCTCTCAGATAAGTAAAATTTTATCAAAAGGCTCCTAGAGATTTCTTAGGTGTGTATCCTTCTGACAAAATACCCAAGGTCAAGAAAAAAGCAGCACTCGTGGTAAATACAGACCCCCATGATGAAGAAGGATCTCATTGGTTAGCTATGTATATTCAAGATGAAAAGACCATCGAATTTTTGACTCTTATGGATTTCCACCATCGGTATACGAGCCTCGTATCTCGCAATATGTGAAATTATTTCCAAACGTAATATATAATGAAACTTCATTACAAAGCCTCACATCCAATGTTTGTGGACAATATTGTGTATTCTATCTTCTTAAAAGGTGTAAAGGACATTCAATGAGTGACATTTTGGGACGCTTTCTTAACCGCAAGAAAAATGATTTTAGACTGTATTTGTATTTCAAAAAAAAATTTATAATGTAAAGATGGTTTTAAGAAATAAAAAAATATTAAAGAAAAAAATTGATTTTTGTTTTTATAGTTTTATCACACATATACATTCTATTTATTATTTAAAGTTTTCCATATGTCTTTATTATTTAAAGTTTTCCATATGTCTTTTTATCAAGCGATAAGTATTTCTAATTACAATTTTAAACTATTATCTTTTATAAACATTTAATTAAAACAAGTTAACACTATTTTCTATTCCTATCCTTTATTCTTTAAATTTTCTTTGACCCTCTCTTATTGTTCCCCTTCATTTTTTTAAATTAATTCTCAATTCATATATTTATTTTTTTTTTTTTGCATTTCAACAGTAAATACACTAATTAAAATTGTTTTGCTTTATTAACCCTCTTTAATCATATCATAAATAAAAACGCACACAATGTTTCAATGAAAAAAGCTTTATTTAAAATATCAAGCATACATAAAATATTTAATATTGAATCCAAGTAGCAGGTTTTGCATACATAGTCTCGTACTTAAAATATCTGTTTTTTATTAACTGAGATGGAAAATCAAACTCTTTTAGAATATCAATAAAATTCCGAAGTCCATTCGGTTCAGTTTTTCTATCTTTTAACAAAAACGCTACCAAGTCTACAATGTTGGTATTTGGAAGTATCTTATTTTTGATCATTAGTTCTTTCTCATTAGTCCATGATAATGATGCACTATTTTGTTGAAGAAGTTCCATAATTTTCTCAGCTTGGTATCTTCTTTTCAGAGGCATCTGATTCAAAATTTCATTTTCGATATTTATTCGTATTTCATCAGAGGAATTCATTCGGTCAAATTCTTTTTCTCATTTGTATTAAAGTCCTCAGATTTAACTTCATGTATTGGTTCTGTTATGTTCTGGGTTGGCAGAGGAAAATTTGTATACTTTTGAAGAATTTGAGTATATAAAGTAGCTTTCTCTTGATCGCTTAAGTTAGGTTTTCGAAGAATTTTGTGCATTTCCTTATCTAAATCGGTTAAATGAATTTCAGCGAATTGTCGAAGTCTTTCTTCAGGTACAAGGACGAATTTCTTAGTGTGTTCCATGAAGTAATGAAGATATAACAGAAACTGCTGCAGGTATGAGGAAGCTCAGAAAACCTTCGCCTTTCTGTACAAGAAGTTTCCTTTTTTTATATAATGGTACTTTCCTACTTGCTAATTTTCTTAGCACTTTTTTGTAGGGGGGACAGCCGAGACTTTCGATGTTTTGTCAAAGGGACGTTTCCTTTGAGAATGTTGATGGTACATTCGCACAAAGCCTTTATGAGGGAGTTTGTACAGTTTCGTAAAAGAGCAGCTTTGCTTTTGCTTCGAGCCAGTTGCTTCAAATGATTAATATGTTGACTCGCTAACATCTTTAAGTTAAATGAAAAAATGATTGTATAACAAGCTTTAAATAACTTTTAAAACTTAATTATTTTACCTCATGTAAACTTTTTTTTTCCAGTTACAGTAATTTTTGAGAAGGTATCTACTATAATAAAGTATCTAATTTAATTTAAAAGTTTGATTTCTTAACGATCAATTATATTTAAAAACTATTATAATCCATCCCACGAGAAAAATTGACTATTTGGAAATGAACCAATTTTGAGTTATCGGGGTTGATAGAAGATATTCTCATCTTCTGGAAATAATCCGGTGCGAAGACGTAATTTTTCATCTGTTTCTGGTCTTAAATCAATAAACAAATAACCATATGCGACTGAAGTTGCATCCTTGAAACTCTCTTGAAAGTACTTGGTTTGACTCGGATACATTTGTTTAGCTAATGAAGCCATTTGCATTTTATCCCTTACATTTTTAAAGCAACACATATAAGATGCATTTAATGAAATAGTTCGAAATTCTGCCCCTTTATAAAAAAGATTTTGAACAATAAATATAACAGAAATATTCTTATGATGACTACCTCTTGTAAATAAATTTGATAATTTTTTATCGCCTCCTAATTCGGACATTAAATCATCAATAATGATTAATGCATTACTTATCTGGCTAAGATCTGAGGGTAAACCATCAATGAACTCGACATTAGAAATGTCATCAAACAGAGTTTGATAACACCAAATGATTTTTGAAGGAGTTGGCTTAAACATTTCATAATCCAACAACTTTTTGACAAAGTAAGTTTTTCCAGAATTGGAAGGACCACTTATTAGCATAGATGATGGATGTTGTATGGTTGGAAACTCCATTGCAAATGCAAGGATTTGTAAATTTCTCATACTATTTATATTGTAAATATGTTTATAATTTTACTTGCATAAAAATATTTAACTATGAATACCAAATAATTGAGATTGAACAAAAACATTTTTATATCAACTGTTTATTTACAATAAAATAATAACAATGTACAGAGATACAACAAACAATATTTCCAACAATAATGAAACTGAATTGATTAGAGTAAATGATATAGCATTAACATTTCAATGTAAATAAAGAATCCGTCCTCCACACATATGGAATGTAATAGTACATCGATATTTTTTAAATTATTTTTTGTTTTATTTCAAAAAACAAAAACTAAGAAGTGGTCATATACCATTTACAGAATAATTTCATTTACATAATCTTTTCATAGGCAAAGCAACATTTTGACAAGGTGACGGAATGTTTCACTCTAATACAAATATATATAAATAAATACCCAAATTTTTACAAAATATAAAAACTCATAATTTTGAGATGTATTTATCTATAACGTATTTACCATCAACATATTTACTCATTCATCATGGTGAATTTTTTTTTAAGTGAAAATAACATAAGTTTGCTACTAAATTTTAAAGTGACCATATGCTAAAGTATTTATTCCATCTTGTAGAATGTATCTTTTGCTATCAAAAGGGCTCAGAGTTGACTTTTGATAAGCCACAGTTTGCACAATGTGATTGTGACTTGCTATTTTTTTAGCTTTGGCTAATCCACGACGACGATATAACAAAGTCTCTTTGTAGTCTGTATGTCTAATTTGTTGTTGGATAATAATTTTTGAGACTCCTTTCGCCGTTTTTTTCTCCATTTCAGCACTTTTTAAACTATACATTTTTGGTTTGAGCCCAACGAATTCAAGAGCCAAACTGGATGATAACTCATCTTTCATCTTGCCAAGCACTTTTTATTTATTTCGCAGTATAGGGGATAATCGGACGTATCGAAGAAATGTAGATCTTTCTGCATATCTTCATACACGTCTTGTGTTACAATTTCATAGCACAACGAATCAGTATCAGTAAAAAGTAATTTTGCATTGGTATCGTATTTTGATTTTATATACTTATAATGAAAATTATACATAAGAATCTTAGATATGTCTAGAATGGAGAAACCAATGTAGATCGGTCTATTTAATAAAAGGGAAACTTTTTCTCTCTATCGAAACTAAATATGTTGTTATTATACGAAAATTATGAAATGCTGGAGAAGCAACGAGTTTCTTCGATTTTTTCTGATCCTGTACAAGATCTATTACTGTGCGCTTCCGTAGGTTTTCCATGGTTTTACCGAATACGGCATTATTTAAAAGTTTAAAGAGATTTTTTCAAATGAGCTTTTCGCGTTTTTCTTTTTCCGTATTAAAATCAATATATTTTTTAAGCCAAGGTCTTTGGTGAAATTTAAGTACTTTGTGGATTTTAGTTGCTTTTAAACCTAGAGAAACATACTGTTTTAAATTTCTATAATGAACGATATATCCTTTTTTTTACTCATTAAATTAGGAACTAATTTCGTACAGCTATTGGTATTTAAATTATGTTCTTGCGCTATTTCTTTGCAGTATGGAGACAGCATATCATTTGTCACATTTAATGTTTCTGGGGCCAGGGGATAGTCATTATGTAAATTGTGTAGGTTTTGTGGATAATCCATGTCTACTTCTAAAATATAACCTATGTCTGACTCATCTGGAATTTCCATAAAATCAATTGGCTGTGTAATCCACTCAAAACCGTGAGTAGGTAAGGGTTGGGACATTGCCCATCCATATAAATTATTTGCATCCAAATAAAGGATGTATTTAGATGGTTTGTTTTCATCGTAAGAGTCTAAATATTTGTTGTTAGCTGAACTAAATCTATGGAATATCATTGAAATGCCACCTCTTATGCCTCTCTCGACAAATAAATGCATGTCTAAATCTGTAAAAAGCTCCAGTTTGACTCGCGACATGTAAAGACATGCTTGCCAAGCGAGTCCGGGGGCCGTGTAACAATGACATGGATCTAGTTTGTAAAAATTTAAGCATAAATGTCGAAAATTTTGAAAAACGTCTGCAAAAGTAGAATTACGTCACTCGTCACGTACAGATCGTGATACTCTCCTAGAGTTTTAAGATTAAAACTTTTCCATACGTTTTGACAATGTGCATAATCATCATCACTTACAGTTTCATTTGTAAGTGAGCTAAAAAGGCTTCTTTAGAGGGCAAGCATCCTTCATTAAATTTTTGGAAAGTATCCATATATTCATAGGGGTAAATTCCTTTATGAAGCATCAGATCGGTTTTCCTTGAAAAATTTATTTGTTAGTGTTAATTCATTTTTTTCTAAATTCGAAACTAACTTTTCGAGAGAGGCATTTAAAAATTGCAGCGAATCGAGAAAGCGTAGAGAACCGAGAGAAAAAGATATATATTTTCACTATTGGAAGGTATACAAGTAAGATTTTTGTTTTTCATTTTCCCAACACTCTGCATGATCAAATGGGAATCATACCCTCGTAAATTGTGAATTACGACAGGGATATGTTTAGCCAATGTATAATTAATATTACAAATATTATGAGCAGCACCCCGGTATAAACCGGTGAGAGGGTCATGATCCCGGACTCTATCCCCCAATAAAGGTTTTTCACATATGTGACAAAAAGTGGCATTTTTAAAATGTAATTTATTCTCATCAGAAAAAAGTATCGGCTCAGTTTTTTTTTTTCAAAATATTTAGTATATCTTCCTCTTCTTTAATAATGTTTTTAAAAAATGGTCAACGGCATTTTCTCCTCGATAAACAACAGGTGGTTTTTTAAAACTTCCATCAGGTCCAATCACCACATACGCATAACCACATGGAATATGATTTGCTATTGGTACAGTGGAAGATCTTTCAGGATCAGGCGCGCATGAGTTGATTTTCACAATAAGGGATTCAAAGTCGGCGTAAATAGTATATGGAACAGGCAAATTAAATTTAAAGTTTTCAAAAAATTCTAACCATTTGTTTTCGGGCATTTTTATTTTTTTGTTCTTTATGTTTCCTACAGTCTACTATATGGGCATCTAAAATTGATTTTTAACAAACCTGTGAAGACAATAATTGCAATAAAAACTTTCTGATTTATGTTGTGTTAAGTCTGAAAGTAATCGATTTAAATTTTTAATAAGACAATAATGTCTTTTCTCTTGATTTGAGATCAAAAGCAAATTTACATGTTTATCAAAATTCTTTGTTGTTATTTTCAAGGGGAATATTTCATTCTCGAAACCGAACACATTAATTGATATTTTATTTTTTTTTCTTCAAAGCATTCAATCTGATTTAATGGAGTAGGAAATGTAAGGTTTTTCGTGCATAATTCATTCTGAAATTTTAAATAAGTACTCACTCTATTTGCATTGGCTTGAGCAGGATGAAGATGAGCTAACACACACCATAAAAAACAATGTTGGTCCTCATTTCTGATGTTTAATATCGCCTTTTTTTTTTAATCAGCTTTGGTGGAAGAGGAATGTAAGAAGCTGCTGCTAAGGGCTTGTAGATAGCAATCTTAAGTTCATTCTTCAACACATCTTGGAATTCCCATCCCGATCCTCTATTTTCAAATTCATTACATGATGTGATAACCTTTAAAAAAATAATAATAAATTCAAATTATAATCACATTCGATGTAAAATAATTCTGAAATATATTTCCACAGTATATATTTTATAGTTATTTGAATAACTTTTCTTAAAATTCTTTTAAAATTTCTTTTACATTTTATTTTATTATTTTTAAAAAAAAAAAAATGAATTAACTTGTTACCTTTGCAATGCTTGTTTCAACGTCAGGAATTTCCTCGGTTAATGTAATAGCACATCTTGATCTAAAATATGATGTACAGGTCTCAAAATCCTCTGTAGTAATTTTTCGGATGAAGTGAACACAGCTGTTGAGATACCACTTCACATCCTGCTTTGAAGACGCTGTTTCCTTAATTTTTTCAAAATTTCTGTCTTAATGCTGTGAAGGCTCACAGTTAAGTCCTTCGATGTTGAAGTATCTGGAAAGAATGTGTACACTTCAAAAGTATCCAAACATGCATTTCTAGTGGGCGAAACAGTTCGTTTTCGCGATGGTGCAGTTGAAATAGAAGTCCTGCCGTGATCGGAAAGAGTCGTTTCCGTGGCGGTAGAGGGACCGGGTGCGGCTTCCGAGGATGTGTTCGCAGAGGAATTTTCTTCTCCATTGGCTGTTCGAGACAGTTTCATGATAATCGGTGTTAATTTATGAATTTTGAATGTCGAACGAAGTTATCTTTTCGATTGAATCTCTTTTTGCATATTTTGCAATAAAATAAGGCTGAAGTGGTGTGAATTGAAATTCGATGTCTTTCTAAACTGCGACGATGCGTGAAAACACTATCGCATTTATCGCATGAAAATGTTCCTCTTAAAAACGCCATCGAAGGGTTCATCTAACTCACTGAATAAGTCTCCAAAATCCGCAGAAGCCAAAACCTTGTCGTTGATAGGGAAATCAGTCTCTTCGAATATTTTTCGATATCCATTGTAAAAAGTTTAAGCATGAAGTGCACACAGAAAAAAATTTCGAGCTAGAAGTGAATTGGTTCATTCGCCTCATCTGCTTATATACGGAATCAATCGTTATGCGTAGGAATACAGTGAAAAATAATTAAAAGGTATTTTTTTGTAACGAATAGCGAAAGAAAAGGGCGGGGCTTATCTTCTTTTTAACTCTAAAAGTATTTGGCATCTCCCTCAACCGTATGAATGGGGTTTTACACCCCCCTCCCTGCAGGTAAACTGATTTTCCCACCTTCAAAAGCTGTAAAATTCCAATTACTTCAGACTTACTCACAACAGCCACACTTTTCTCCCCACAACTTAAAGAATGCGATTTTACTACCTCCCTGTAGGTAAACTGATTTTTCCCACTTTCAAAAGCTGTAAAATTCCAATTACTTCAAACTTACTCACAACAGCCACACTTTTCTCCCCACGACTTAAAGAATGCGATTTTACTACCTCCCTGTAGGTAAACCAAATTCTTCCATTGTACAGTTGTTAAGTTTCTTTTATTTTGTACTGATATATTCGCACACACACAAAGTCTGCTTTAAGGGTATGTTTTGTGTGGACTTTTCGCAAAATCTGTTTGTGCTTTTTGAAAGAGATACTCAGACAAATGATTTTTTTTTACAAGCTAATAGGATAATTTCGCAATTTATTCTTCAATAGTTAGACTTACAACTGTTACAATCTTGAAATTCTTACACACGTGTTTTTTTTTTTTCATACATACCTATGAATGGGTTGATTGCTACCCTATGGAGATAAAATTCTTAGTCTATGTCATAGGGAGAGTTCCAATTACTTTTTATTTGCTCTCGAAGATTCTTTCAAAATGTTTTTACGTGAGAATTTTTTCTAACCACCGGTGTTTTTTTTTTTTTTTTTGTTAGATTGGAAAACATCTTTTGACTTAATAGGATAGTTTCAACTTTCTCACACTTCAACGGTTAGACCCACCACAGTACTCTTTTCTAAAAAGCCCATTGATGTGTATATTACTTTACAATCTCTTTTTAAAAGGAATGATTACCTCTCCCCACATTTGATTTGATTTAAAAATTTCAGTTACCTTATTTATATTTTCAAAGGTATTCGGGGAACACAGTATTTATAAATGTTTTTCGGCCTCTCTTTGTATTTTCCTTTAAATGTGCCGATAAAAATAAATATCTTTTAAAAGTTCATTCAATGGTTTCGGCTTTCTGGTTCCTCAATCCTTAGAGTTTTTACCTTAGAATCTAGTAATGTCTACAAGTAAAACTTCTTTCTATCTCATAAATGCATCAATTACCTTTCTGTAGCTTTGTTTTGATGAAAAAACCCTTAGAAATGAATACATTTTGAGCATATTTTTTATCATTTTTACAATCTTAGGTTTTAAATTTAATGAGAATAATACATTTGTACGAATTGTGTACCTATCTCTCTGTGTGTGTACTTTACCACTTTTTTCTTAAAAAAAAAAAAATAAGAAATACACTTTGAAGAAAAATAATACTTTTTATTTACAATAATAATAAAGAATCTCTAGCAACATACATTTGTTTAGCATTTTCTATCAGCACATTCATATTTAACTTATTGAGAAACATCTCATTCATGTAATTTACCATTTGGATGTTTCGATTGACAAAATCTGCAACCAGTTTATCCCAGTCCATGTTTAATATGGCTAAATCACCATATTCGGAAATTCTCTGTCCGTTTGAATATGTCATACATTCATGACCTAGTTGATTTTCGTATCCTTCCAAACATCCGAAGCATACGAACAATGATGAAATATTTTCTTCGATATGGTTACATAAGAGTTCGACCATTGATGTAGTGAGAACCATTTCTGCGTCGATACAATCGATGCAGTCAGATTTTGGAAAAGGAATGTGTTTAGCCACTTCTTGCCTCAGAAGTTTCAGAAAAACACGCCCGAACATGATTGAAACAGTTTTCGACGTGATCTGCTTATGGATATCTTTTAATACATTCCATTCCGTTTCTTTTAGCATGGAAACTGGAGTCAAAAATTTACGAGTAAAGTCCTTTCGTTGGAAATAACGTTGTATTATGATATGAGTGACATTCTCGATAACAGTTCGGGAAAGTAAGAGACAATCCTTGATAACAAATACTTTTCCATCCTCAAAGGCTTGATCGATTGCAGAAAATTCTCTTACGAGGGCTAACCATACGGAAGGTGTTACAGTGATTCCATCTTTGGTAGGTAAAAGAGATCCAGTGGCATCGAGCTTGTATCGGCGCAAGTGAATTCGTGCAACGTCTGCAAAATCAGAAACAACGGCGTAGTTGTGACTTCCTAAATGGAAATGATTCTCAGGAACAGCATCTGGTTTAAACGAAGAAGTTTTCCCGTTGTCTTTATCAAAACACACTCTTTTGGCTCGAGGATGGGAGAAGGCGAGAGGTGTAGCATGTTTCATGGTTAACTAAATAAATTTCAATTTACTAATCACGAAAGAAAATATCTTGAAATTTTGTGGTAGGGTTGGAACGTAATAATTCTTTATCGAGAAGCAAAGTATTCTACCAACTCAGAGCTTGAGAAGAAATGATACACAGAAAGAAAAAATGAGTATTACAAGGTGGCAACAGTAAGCTGATTGGTTCATTTTCATGACGTAACTTTGGAAGCAACTGATTGGTAGAAAAATTACTGATGTCACTAGTCATATGACATCACTATTATAAGCAGATTCACAAAGGAAAAAAAAACGCGCTTTTTCAATATGGTTTATTTACGAAATCTATCTTCCCATATTTAATCATATCTATAAATGAAAAGCAATATTTCAGTATTGTAGCCTACAGAAAAAAAAATTATTAGCCTAAAATTATTTATGCTTTGTTTTTCTATTTTGATTGTTTATGCAATATCCCGCTAAGAGAAAATAGAAGGGAAAAGGGGGGGTGTAAAGTGTCACGGATGAAGAAGGACGAAATCGGAGGGACCGGTTGGAAGGGGTGGATGGAGGGAAACGCCGGAAGGGTTGGATAGGGGAGAACCGCGGGAAGGGGGTGGAGGGGACGGAGATAACTCGTTCGGGGAGGCGGGGACCTCAAGCACCTCAGCGCCTCGTGATCCAGAACCCCCACTTTTCTACTACTTATATATATATATATATATATATATATATCAGGTTTGAAAAGTTTAGGTTCAAAATTAAGGAAGTAATAAATGAAAATAGAGCGAACTCTTTACCATCGCGTAAGGATTTGTGAGTAAATAAGCCTGTTAAAAGGAGCAACGAGCGCTGACGAAGGCGAATGCTATGCTGCTAAAACCAATATTAATATTTTAAATACTCTGCAGAATTCATATATTAGAATGATTGTAAATGCCTGCCGCTACATGAAAAATGATCGCATAAATAAAGCTCTTAAAATCACTAGTTTTAAAGCACATATTCAAAAATTCGCTATAAATTTTTTCGATAATTTGCCAAATACTAATAATGTAAATATGTTAAATCTAAACGATTACAACTGTAACGATAATACTAAAAGGCCAAGAAGAATCCTTCTGGATTCTTACAATCCGCCTTAGCTTTTTATCCTTGCAATAATTTTTTTATTATTGCACCTAGTAAATTTTTAAAATTTTTTATTATTTTTCTTTCAATATTTATTTAATCTCCACACCCAACTGGACAAGTATATATTTTTAACTTTTACCCCCATGGGCAGCCAGCCTGAGGCTAAATTCACTTCTACCTCCAATTCACTGAGAGAGCAGTCCTAAGCTCTCAGCACCGTATAAAACTTTAACTCCAAGTAGTCATCTCTAAGCCCCTCCTCCCGGATTCCATCACCACAGCCAAATCGCCGACATGTCACTCCGCAGACTGAAAAAACCAACGAAGTCAAGTCCTGCATCACAGACATCATGATATGGGATTGAGGACTGTTTATCAGTCCAGGTACCCAAAAATAGACTGTCATCCACTGTCATCCACTGACGAAGGCGAACGCATACTAGGAAGGACTTGGCTGGTGTCTCCTCGCTGCGATGTTGTATTTGGTAACACCTGGTTGCGCGGCAAAAGATCCGCCATGTTAGATTATATATGATGAAAGCGTAATAAAGGAATATTGTGAAGATGATGCCCTCCTCTTTTTACCAGCAGGCCTGGGGCCTGTCATATATATATATATGTGAAGTGAAGGCGCTATTGCAAGCCCCCTTAGCATCCCCCCAGAGAGGGCAATGTCCCCGACGGGGGAAAGGAGCGACGAAGGAACATCAGAACTCAACAGAATCCGTTTGGACCGCAAGAGAGGCAGACGCGCATCAGCAAAGCAGTAATAACTCTTAAAAATAATGAAAGCCAATTAGGCTACGACGCGCGTTTAAATGTTTCACTCCATTCATTAATTGTTATTCTCCCTTTTATTTATTCTTGTTTTAAAAATAAACATATTATTCTGGTAAATCCCAGTTTACGAATTCATCCCAAGTAACAACATAACATTTGGGGGCTCGGCCTCAAATTAAATTAAAATTAAAAACCCCTAGAAAATACAACGAGTCAAGACTGGTGGACCACGCACGCTTCAACGACGAAACCGATAACGAAAACCACAACGACGAAATCATCAACGGTGAGTCCATTCCAATTTACTCCTTTATTGTTCTGAAGATATTTATTTACGATGGTCTGTCTAGAGGAAATTGCTGCTATTGCGAACATATTAAAGACGGCCCCTGCTTCAACGGTGCAACTTCTGCACAAAATTGTTAATGACGAACCCTACAGTAAATCTTCTAGAAAAGAGTTAAAAAAATTCGCGGGTTTCCCACAGAATTACGACATTGAAGCACGAAAGGATAAAATTTTAAAGGACTTTACGAAAACTGAACTTATTACCGTCTGCACTATATTAGGACTGAATTGCGCGGGAAGCGCCAAAGAATTAAGCGAGCATATATTTAAAAATTTATCAGATCTTGCATCTTTAAAAAATAATTTTACCGAACAATTGACGGATGACGAAGACGAAGATTCGGCGCCCTTTTCGCTCGAATCTACGAACGACGCGAATAAACAACCCCTCACCCCGCCAATTTATCACTTGCCCTCTCCGCAGGATGTTTTTGTTCCCCTCCCTCAAACACAACGAAATCAAAGCCAAAGAGGGAACGAAGAGAATGTATTTTTGTTAAAGGACCTTTTTTCAACTATGAGGTCGTTTACGGGAAATGATAATTACAGCGTTAAAGCTTTTTTTCGCGACGTAGAAGAAAACTTTATTTTTATCCCACACATATCTGATTTGCAAAAAATTATTTGTGTTAAACGTTTGCTTCAAGGTCCTGCAAAGACTTTTATCCAAACTCTCCATAACATATTAACGTATAGTTCTCTTAAAGCTTCATTAATTGAAGAATTTGAAGATTTATTTTGTTCTTACGACGTCCACAAGGAAATGCAAAAACGGAAATTACGCCCTACGGAATCTCTATTTGAATATTTTTTGGCCATGCGTGAAATTGCTTCAAAAGCACACTTTCGTTTAGACGATCAAAGCTTAATTATGTATTGTATAACTGGTATACCTGATTCTAACCATAATAAATTGATATTATATGCATGTAAAAGTATTTCAGAATTTAAAGAAAAGTTAAAGATATATGAAAAGATTTTTTATGCAAAATAATTCTGATTGTATTGATGATGAAAACAAGAGTACAAAATTTAAGCAGTATGATTTTCCTACATCTAATAAATATATGTGTTCTGATAATAGATTTCATAATAAAGATCAATTTTATGATGCTAATGTTAATAAGAGTGATGTACGTATACGTTGTTATAATTGTGGATTATTTAATCATACTTCTAATGAATGTTACCATAAAAATAAAGGTTTAAAATGTTTTAATTGTAACCAATTTGGTCATAAAAGCTCTCAGTGTGTATTTAAAAAACCTGAGGTTAAAAATGAAATTGTTAATGAGGTTGTTAGTGAAGTTGTTAATGAAATCAATTCCTCATCCGAGATGCGTAAAACTGTTAAAATTAATGGGTATGATTTTGATGCTCTTATTGATACGGGTAGTACTATTACCTTATTACGCGAAAGTGTTTATCAAATTCTTGGAAGACCGACGTTAAATGCTACGAAAATAAAATTAACTTCTTTCAGTAAGAGTGAAATTAAACTCTTTGGAACTTTTAAATCTACTATTAATATTGAAGATAATAAACTTATGACGGATATTTATGTTATTGACAATTCGCAAACAACTATTGATGTAATTATTGGCACTGATGTTTTAAAACAAACTGAATTTAAAATTAGTGCAAATGGTATAGAATTAATACCTAAGAAAAAGGATCACTTTATTAATTTAATTAATGTATCTAAGTCACATAACCAATCGGAATTAGAAGATAATGCCCTGGAAGTATTACAACTAAAACTAAAAAATGCAGAAGATAAATGTAAAAATTTAGAAATGCACGTATGTAACACATCTACATTATCATTAGAAAAAACGGCGTTATTAAATAAATTGCATAAATTAGAAGAATCAAATTTAGAAAAGGTTAACAAGTTTGTTAGACTTGAAGAAAAGTACGAGATCTTACAAGAAACACTTAAAATTACAGAAAAGCGACTTGTTGAGAAAGAAATTGAATGTGCATCGTTAACAGAAAAAATACTCATCGTAAACGCGCTAACGGAATCAAACGATCATCCTAAAACATCGAAGTCAACTAAAGAACGAGAAATTAACCCTAGCAAGTGCAAAACTAAGAAGTTAAAGTCTAGTGGAAGAAATGCTAATAAAACAAGTGATAGTGATGAGAATCAAGCCATTGCCAAAGAGAAAAACGATTTGCTTAAACAGATTGATTTCCTAAACTCCATCATTTTGGATACGAAGTTGAAAGAGCCAAACAAGAGTAAAGCCCACTTCGTTAAAAAACGCAAACAACACATATATAAAAAAGACGAACCAGTGACAATCAAAAGAACCCAGTTCCGAACACGACTCAAATTACGACCCAATTTCTACGGACCCTACCTAATTAAGACCGTCAAACCCCATGATAGATATGAAGTGGAGAAGGTTGGTCAACACGAAGGTCCTCATCTTACATCCACAGCTGTCGATTTCATGAAGAGGTGGTCAACCGCTGATGCCTGACGATTTTACGACTGCAATTTGAGTTCCCCCACAGTGACTCTCTGTGAAAAGAACTTTGAATAACGAACTGAACTTTTCTCTTTCCCTTTTTATAGCTTTTTTTTTTTGAATAGCTGTGAGCAGCAATGACGAACTACTTCCAGAAAAACAACACCTGTGTAAAGTACTGGAAAGCATCGCACTTGTTATTTTTTTTTCTTTTCTTTTCACTGTTTACAATTTTTGTTTTATAGGTTTGCTTGCAACATTTTGGATTTTCTTTCGCTGTGGTCAGCTCATTTTCAGGATGGCCGACTGTGAAGTTGAAGGCACTATTGCAAGCCCCCTTAGCATCCCCCCTAGAGAGGGCAATGTCCCCGACGGGGAAAGGAGCGACGAAGGAACATCAGAACTCAACAGAATCCGTTTGGACCGCAAGAGAGGCAGACGCGCATCAGCAAAGCAGTAATAACTCTTAAAAAATAATGAAAGCCAATTAGGCTACGACGCGCGTTTAAATGTTTCACTCCATTCATTAATTGTTATTCTCCCTTTTATTTATTCTTGTTTTAAAAATAAACATATTATTCTGGTAAATCCCAGTTTACGAATTCATCCCAAGTAACAACATAACATTTATATATATATATATATTATATATATATATATATATATATATATATATATATATATATATATATATATATATATATGTATGTATATATATATAGATCAAATTATAATTCTATAAAACTAATAAAATTTTCCTTATATATATATACTATACACCAAATGTTAAAGTATTGCTTAATTCATTTTGTTTTTGTTTTAACGTGATAAATATTTTTATAAATGGCTTTACAGTTATGCACACGCCAAGTGTCCCAATACTTTTTTGAGTGACTTTTCTTTTTCTTTCTTGCATCATAACCTTACGTTTAGTGCCCGTGGTAGCCTAGTAGTCATTGTCACAAACTCGTGGCTGGTGTGTTACGAATTTCGAGTCCAAGTGCCTCTTAAGACCCACCGTGTAGAGAGGGTGGTACTCACTAAATCTGCTGAAGTTTAAAGTCCTCCTTTTGTCGTGGTGTGGTGTTCCGAGAGGGATGTAGTGAGTTCAGTTGTCATCTTCGTCTTTTGACCGAGGTTCAAAATTACGAGATCTGTCGTCAATAGCCCTCGTGTTGCTTTATGGTGAGACTTTCATAAACACTTTCTCACTCACTCATCTTTCGGCTAGATCACTTTATTGACAATTATTTCAGTATAAACTTGGCTATAGGTGCCTTAATGAGCGATTGGCTTAGGTTGACTAAAATATGACTCACGCGCCAATAAAATAAACAAATCATTTCTTATATCATTTTCTATTGCGAACAGCCATTCCTTCAGGTAATCAGAATTCGAATCGAGGAAGGAGAATCGAGGGACCTCCGAATTAATGTTTTGACTTGGGAACATATGTGTTCTCAGCAACTGTAGCCTTGTTAAAATAATGCGTTTGTAAAAGCGGGGCTTTGTGGACATAATTCACTTAATATAGCCTTTAGCTGAAAATAATTTCCATCTCCGAATTAGGAGGCGTAATGCTAAATTTCCATTCAGTGGTGAAATATATATATTCCTCAAACTTAATTCTCTTCATTCAATAGAAAAAAAAGCACTTGAAGTAGTTTCGTTTTCGAAAGATAACGATGTATTGATTCCTTTTTTTTTCTTCGGATAATAAAAGAAAGGAATAATGTGTTTGTTTTAAATTTTTATTTTCTTATCACAAGTTTTCATTCGAAATATAAGATAATGCTTGAATGATCGGTGAATGATACAAAACGAACACTGATGTCCCTTTTTGAATAAACGTTGGGACGCTTGTAACACGTTTCTTGAGTGGCTTTTTAGAACGCGATTGAATTTTACGTCGTTTGGTCGTTTTTGATATACCTCTGCCGCCATAACAAATAACCTTAAGAGCTGAATGCGATAATTCCAGTTTTTGAAATTAAGAACGAAAGTTCAAATTATCAGCACAACTGTAGTTTGCAAGCAAAATGAGACATCCTCTTTAAGTCGGAAATTTTCATCCTAACTGAATTAAACTGATATCAGAGATATGGTTGGCTGTTTACTCGTAGCAGCGGTAGCCGAGTGGTCAAGGTATCAGATCGTGGCTGGCATGTCGCGAGTTCAAGCCGAGTACCACTAAAGACCCACCGTGTAGGGGAGCGATGCACGTTAAATCTGTCGAGAGCTCAAACGTCCTTTCGTTGGTGTGGTGTGCCAGCTCAGGTGTCGTCCTCGTCACTTGACCATGGTTCAAAATGATGAGGTCCACCGCCAAAAGCCCTCGAGAAGCTGAACAGTGCGACGTTAATATTCACTCACTCGGCTGTTTATTCAAATCACACTCTGAAGCAAAACGAGGAATATTGGCTACGTACCTTATATGTTAAGACTCTGTCAAGTGACGCGAGTTCGAGTCCTGGAGCCATTAAAACCTCACCATGTAGAAGGGCTAATGCAAGTTAAGTGTGTCGATTCGACCCTTTGGCGTGGTGTGGTATTTGGAGAGGGGGTGAAGTGCCAGATTAGGTGTCGTCCTTGTTACTTGATCGAGGTTCAAAATTTCGAGATCTGTCGCCAAGACCCCTCTTGTAGCTTTTTGTGCATCGTTGATAAACACTCACTCACTGTCAAGTGACGGGTACGACAACGGAACTGGCATCATACTCTCCAAACTTCCATACCACGCCAACGTAAGGTCTTCGAGCCTCGACAGATTCAATGTTTTCAGCTCCTCTGAACGCCGGTAGAAAGGATGACTCGAGAGATACAATACAGGCCAAGAGTTCGCGTTAATTTGATATTAGTGTTAATAGCTTAACCCTTTATCTACCGCATTATGATTTACTGCAGTTTTTTTCCATGCAATATTTTTTTCGAATCACTACATTGAAAATTAAGGATATACATAGACAAAATACTTCACTTTGGGAAATTTAATCCGTTAAAGCTAATTAATTGATATTCAACTGCAAAATGAATTGTATACACTGTTCCCTTAAAATAAATAGTCAAATCATTTTCTAAGGTCTTCATTAACATACAAATAAGTTAAGACACCTACCTTTTGACAATAACAACTTTTCCGGAACAAAAATGACAATTTTCGCAATCCGCTGAAAACGCAATTTATGCTATTTATCTTCCCCGCTAAAATGCTCCTCATAGAACCCGTGCTGCCATATATCTTGGAAGAGGAGATTTCAAAGAATATTCCTGCTAAGCGTCGTCAGAGTATTCGAAAAAATGGTTATTCTATGTATTTTTAAAGTGAGTGGTATTTATAAGTACCGTTGATAGATAAAGTGTTAAAGTGAATTATGTGGTCAGTGTAGCGGAGAAATCATGGTGGCGTGCAAACTCAAGCGTTCCATGTTGTTGTCCCTTCACCATGGTTCAAAATTACAAGGTCCGTCGCCAATAGCCTTCGTAACTTAAGTTCTCATATTTATTTTAGTACAAATTTGAATACCTGCTCTAGTGTCGATCGCGTCATCTGATCGTGTTCAGAAAGCGGATTATATGCTATAATGTCCTTTATATTCTATAATGGACTTAATATAAGATAATGAGCGAGAGAGGGAATATTAACATCACACTATCCATCTATTCGGGGGGGTTTTGGCAACGGGCCTCTTAATTTGGACGCATGATCAAGTGACGAGGGCGACACCTGAGCTGGCATCCCCGTCTCCTAACTACCATACCATCGGAAGGACGTTTGAGCTTCGACAGATTTAATGTGCATCGCCTCCCTACACTGCGGGTCTTCAATGGTACTAAGCACGGACTCATGGCACGCCGGCCATCAGTCCGTAACCTTGACCACTTGGCTACTGTGGTCATTACTTTATATAGAAATAGGCAACCAGAGTGTTATCACGCTAACTAAGCTTTCATAGCATTGAGCTCGTAATGGGTGATGTTTTCATTGAGTCGTATGGAGGCAGAAATTGCTGCTGAAAAGATGTTCATTAAAAAAGCAGTACGATTATGATGAAATTTGAAACCAGATTGTAAAATTAATAACAAGACATTTGGAACTAAAATGAATAATATATATTATAGACACACACAAAAAAACTTGTTTGCTTTCTTATAAATGAAATCTTAAAGTATAAAAATCTTTTAGCGTGTAAAAAAATTAATTGCAATAAATGTTTGTCGTTGTTGTCATTAATGGCACCTTTCTGACGTTGTCAGTTCGAGTCCCACGAAATTCATCGTGGCAAGAGGCTAGTCTTATGCCTGTCGTTAGCCGCAGTTTTGAGCACCATGCAGGATGTTAAAATGTTTTAACACCAATGAGCAACACCTTTTTTAATTTTTTTCCTGTAAATAAACTTAGGATCTCAACATTTCCTAACAAGTTTTCTAAGCCATTTTCTCTTAAAAATTAAGACCTCTCTCTCAGTAGACAAATAAATACAATTAAATAATTTATACATATGCTTCTCAATAATTTTTAAAATGTAGAAATAAATTATAACACAGTCCATTCTGAAATTATACGATCATATTACTTTTGGAAATAATGAAATAAATAGTTTCTCTTATGACAATTTAAACACAGGAAATATAATATTGCGATATCTTTTTTTTGTAATTAGGTTTCAGTAATATTGAAATGGGCTGTTAACAAACTAAAAGACCACTCGTTTTAAAATAATAATTGAAAATGAATATATTAGATTTGCTGCTTTTCTGATCACCTCTGTTCAGTTCAGTTCAGATTTTGTGGGATATGAAGCAACAAAGGCTATTATCCCCCTGATCACCTCAAACACTTTTTATTTAAATAACTAGGCAGTTAAGTTCAGTTTCAGAAATATTGCGCCATATTTTTACAATGGCAACTTCAAGTTTAGTAGAGAAAAATTGCTAGTAAAACGCAAACTCCGGGATATATATAAATTATACCTCAAAGATTTTCCATGGAATTCAAGGCTGGACTTTGATTAGGCCAGGACAAGACAGCTTTTTTTTCAAACTATTCCTAGATGGATTTAGATCTATGGTAAGAAACATTATTCTGAGCTGAAATATCCAGTTAGTCCCAAACAAAACTCTCGCAAAATTAAATCATGGCAATATTTAGCATCCGACGCGAACGTGAATTGAATAAATTCAAGCATCAAAAATTTAACAGCAGGAGCCGCCACTAGATGGTGCCACCAGTAAAATAGATCTCACACTTGTTGATTTGAGGGTCAGCAAAAAGTCTTAGCTTCCAAAATACAACCCTTTTAAAAATGATTATACGCTCTCCAAACCATTACTGATTCTTCTCCTATTTGTCGATTATATAAAGCCTTCTTTAGGTTTCTTCCTCAAGTTACTCGAATAGTATCGGCAACTCTCGCGATCCTCAAGGTAAAATTTGTTCTCATCAGAAAGTATTCACTTATTTTTTAATAAAAACATTTTTTTTATTTCACTTATTTTTTTATTTTTTTTACTAATAGCATCTATGTTATTAGTGCACGTGCTCTCTAATATTTTCAAAAACACACCCAAAGCCCTTTTGTGCAAGGCACAAGTCAAAATGTTTAGTGGTCATAGGTTGACCAGTCACAGAGAATACAATCAGGCGAATCGGTGATACCATATAGAAATATAATTTTTTTTCTACCTATTGTTTCATAATATATGTTACTTTAATCCATTTCGGTATTTATTTTCGATATTGTTTTAGTAAATTTGATGCCTTACTCCTTTTCACAAGATTTGTATGAGTATTTGATTTTAGACTACCTAACTGTGACATATGGTTCTCTTTGCTTAAATATTTCGAAATGTCATAATTCGAAATAGTTTTTTTTAGCTGATAATCGAAACATTTTATTTATCACCTCGTGTTGCCAAAATCCTTTTCCTTCCAGATATTCTTACTTTATTGTCTGAAACACCTTGTCTAATTATAACATAATGAATGGGCATTTAGAGAGTGTTCTTAGTGCAAACGAATGAGAGTGAATGAGTGATTGTGTGTGAATGATTGTGTGAACGAGATTGTAAATGAATAAAATATAATTTAAAATTATATAAAATATAAAAATTTTCTCAATGCACACTCAGATAAACTCACCTCTCAGCATATTCAAATAAATCGTGGATAATACAATGAAAATCTGCAACTTTGCATCTCAGATAATGCTTTTACGAAATGCTGATGCATGTGTTTCATAATGATTCTGGTATGATGTACAAATTATTAATTTTTAGTCTTGTAATTTCTTAATATGCATCTAATTTTATTTTTTAGCAAAAGGAGTTGATTTTAATAAAATTTTAGTTATTTTTTTAAGTTGCAACTCGTATAGTAGGTATGTCACTATCAGTTTCAAATACACTCGCTAAAATTTGCGTATTATATCTTATTCCTTAGAAATGCACGTGGTCTTATTATTTATTATCGCGCTGTATGTACAAATACACGAAAATTAAAAGTAAAAATGGAGCCCAGCTAGTCAAAAAGCAATTTCGAATTTAGGAACGAGTAAGTGAGGTTGAACTAGCTTAATGGTACCAACCTTTCCCCTTTACAACCCGTTGGTGTGGTGTGGTAGTTAGGAGAGGGGGTATGCCAGCTCAGGTGTCATCCACGTCACTTGACCATGGCTCAAAATTACGTGGTCCGTCGCCAAAAGCCCTCGTGTAGCTGAACAGAGACGACGTTAATATTCACTCACTCATTCCTCCTCACTCCCCCAAATAACTTAACTCAGTGGCGCGACAGCGCATGAGGGCAAAGGCTTACTATGCCCAACTCAGTATACACGGGGTCCAGAGGGGCATGAGCAGATGTTCCGGTTAGGGGGTCAGTCTGACGTGAAACCTCCCAGTGGTAAGTTCCCAAGCAAGTTTGGTACTCATTCATTGACCCACTGAAGAGATGAAGGCGGAGTTTGAGCGGTGTGGAAGTGCGATGCACTAACCACTCAGCCACAGGGCTTCAAAATCCAAATAAACCAAAGGGGAAAAAATTGAACAGAAAAAGAGTACACTGAGAAAAATCTTCCAAATAAATGAAGTTCACCAACTTAAGTTTTGCGATGTATCATGCAAATTATTGAAATAAATTTAAAAACTATATTGAAAGGAATCAAAATTCTTCATTATACAATCAGTGCTATCTAGGTAAACATGTGAAGTGTATACGAACATAATACCTATACCAAGGTATCAAAAGAGATGCTTGTTTATGAAACTTGGTAGGTTATATATATATATATATACAGAGTTACACACAGAGCATGGTATAAATTATCGACCGCCTTTTTTCACTTCCTCTACTATTAGTTCACACTTTCCCCCTATATATATATATTTATTTATATATATAGTATGATAAAGTAAAATATAAAATACCAAGTGGAAAAGTTGTATATGTATATATATATATATATATATATATATATATATATATATATATATATTGTTCAAATTTTCATTCGCTAAAAAAAAACTTTTTATTCATCCATTCAAGTTCAGAAACATTTTTTAAAAATTGTAGTGGATGACACTTGATGTTAATACCGTTTTTTTAAAAAAAAATTAATTCATTAATTAAGTTTAACTAATGTCTCTGTAACTTAATGAATAGGTCGTTGGTTGAAATCCCACCAGGGAGGGCCTAATTTCTGAGAATGAGATTTATTTTTTTACTATACTATTTTATTAGAATAATTAAATTCAATTAATGAATAAATAGTTACAAACCAAAAGAAATAGTTCAATATCATATATAGAAAGTAAAATGGAAAATTGCAAGGAAAATCGCTTTCTATTTTGTCACTTAATAGCGTGATTCTGTTATATGTATATGTATATGTATCTTATAATTGTAATTATTTAATAAAAAGTAAAATTTTTCATTGTTGACCTAAGTAAGAATTGACTTATTTTTTATATTACTTGTTATTTTCATTATCACACTCATCATCGTCATTTCATTTGTTGATAATATTGATGTAATGTGTTTGATATGGATTTTGTGAAATTTTGAGAGATACTGCACTGTTGGAAATGAATATTATTTTCATTAATTATTTTAATAAAAAAATATTTATTTTTTATAGGGCAGTGACTTTTCAAAATTTTTATTATTATTTAAATCTTTTTTAAATGTTTTTCCAGAACTTTCAGCAAAGGAACATCTTGCAGGGTAAATTTGATCTCTCGTGTAAATTTTCATCCAATTAGAACATTTTTATTTAGAGTAAAACTTTCGAAAAATTAATGAAATAAGTAATTATATACAGGTGATTAATTGTATTAGTTTTTTATATAAAGCTCGACATCACATGAAGAATAGTTTAGAAATGTTTTGTAAAAAGATTTTTAGCCATCACCAAAAAAAAAAGCGAATTTATGCCAAACATGGCAACCAAAGGCACAGTTTGTCGCAACATATGGATAAAAGTTTCGATAATGAAGACGCTGAAGAAGCACACCTTATAGTTTTATCTTTGAATCCTACGCGCTTATCAAAACAACACATTGCACACACGAAGACGGGATATTGTTTTATTTCTGCACTCAAATGCAGACATGGACACCTCATTCCTTGTTGTGTTTCTCTTATTATTTCAAAATTGCAGATCAGAAAGTGGTCAGCATGAAGGTAAGTCACACAAAATTTCTCTCAATTTCATCTTATTGATATTTTTTATTTATATATAAAAAAAACTTGTTAGCTTTCTTATAAATGAAATCTTAAAGTATAAAAATCTTTTTTAGCGTGTAAAAAAATTAATTGCATTAAATGTTTGTTGTTATTAATGGCACCTTTCTGACATTGTCAGTTTGAGGCCCACGAAATTCATCGTGGCAAAGGGCTAGATGAACGCCTGTCGTTAGCCGTAGCTTTGAGAACCATCAGGTGACAGTACGTTTTGGCTCGGTTCCACCCCAATTTTGAGGGAGAATACCCTGGGTGCAGGGCCTCCCACCTCTCTTCCACGAGAGGATTTCCAGCTCGATGGCTATTTATAGTACCCAATGTCGCAAAGGCACTATACATTTACAAACATCTATGCCTTCTCCTGGATTCGAACCCAGGCCCTACGCCATGGAAGTCAACGTCACTAACCACTATACCGGTTGGGTGACGTGTTGTTTACTCAAATAATCAGCGAATGTCTTTAAAAAATTGCAGTAAATAATTAAAAAATATTTTATTTATAATTCTAAGTGAATTAATCCTGTTTTTGATATCTTCCCTACACAAAAACCCCCTGACTGCAACGGGTATGACTCGTAATTCACACTCCATGTTCAGATGCTTAATGGGCATCTATCTCTTTACATGATGAGTATTTAAGCAAATTAGAACGCGAAAAATGCAACTCAGCTGAAGCGAGAGCTCAGAACTCTGACCATTCAACTAACAGGACCATAAAACTCAAGTTGTGTTTTTAGTCAGAAAATAAAATACAGGGACCATTTCGGTTGATCGAACTTGTAGTAAATCGGTTTTTTTTAAAGTGTTCTTATTTATTGGTTTGATTTAAATATTATTAATGTCACAATAAAGAAGCAAAACGAAGGGTATTGGCGATGCACCACATGATTTTAAACCTCGGTTAAACCATGGGGGGGGACACCTGAGCTGGCATCCCCCTCTCCAAACTTCGACATCACACAACCTGAGGGCTTCGAGTCTCGACAGACTTAACGTGCATTGATTCTTATACCTGATGGATCTTCAATGGCCTCAGGACTCAATAGAAACATCGTCAGCCACGATGACTTAACCCTGACCCTTCGGCTATCGTAGCCAGGTATTTTCATTCAAATGAGTAACAAAAATTGTACACAGAGCACAAAAATTAAGTCTACGCATGTGTGATTTTTATATATAATGCAAAAAATAATTAGTATATACTTTATATTACCCACTGTTTTTTTAATTATGGGAATCTAATTATTGACCTCCCCAATATAATTATCTCTTTCTTCGTTTACTATTTTAAATTCGTAAGAGCGCATAGTCTAAGTCAGTGGCCCACGGAACCCTGGGATTCCACGATGAATACTCAAGGGTTCCACGAGTCACAATAAAAGAATCGAAAAGAAAATATAAGTGTGTATTCACGTTCTGTATGAAGTTTGCATACCCACTAAAATTTAAAGCTCGCATCCCTGTCGTCAAGAAACTGAACATTTTATTTTTACGTAATAACTTTATTTTGCAATACTTTTTAAGCTTTTATTAATATATAATAAAAGAATATTAAAATGTGTGTGTTTTATTTGCATGTATTACCAACTAGATTGTAAATATTTTATTGCTTGCTATCCCTGGTTCCACAAGATAATTGTATACTCCTTAGTACAATGTCTTGCAAAACTAAATAGTTTTCCAATAAAAAGTGCACCATTTGACATTTGTTGACGAAATATCTATAACAAAGGAGAGGAAACAACTTATGTGTCTATCAACAGATTCGATGTCAAAACTAAAGTTAAGCAAGAACAACTTCTAAATCATATGCTGCAAATTCATGCAAAATACACAGTATTTCTGTAAACATTTTAATACTATTCAGAGCAATGTGTACAAGTGAAGAATATTTCTCACCGTAAGTGGCTACAAAAACAAAGTATAGATAGATATAAGTTAAGCTCGGGATATGTAATGCGATGATTGCAGTTAATTTCAATAGGCCTAGACTTCGACAGTTAGTGGGAAAAACCAAGCACGTATATCCCAGTTATTAAACGTAATGCATGGATCGGTGACACTTGAATCACAGAATAAGACCAGCCACAGATTAAGACAGACACCAGTCTTCTTCCTGCTAGTGTTCTCCAATTCTTAGTTCTCAAAACTAGGAGATCTTTTTCTAGGCCATCAGTTCATCTAAGATTTGGCCTGTCCTTTCTTTGAGTGTCAATTGGTTGAGCATTGAAAACTTTTTAGTGGTGCGGTCTTCGTTCATTCTGACAACGTGACCTGCCCATTTAATTCGTTGTATTTTGATGAAGTTAACAATGTCAAATTCTTTATATGATTGATAGAGCTCGAAATTTGATCTTCTTCGCAACGTTCCTTTTTCCTGAATTCCTCCAAAAATAAATCTTAAAATTTTCCTTTTGTTGATATTTATCATGTTCTCATCTGTTCGAGACACGGACCAAGTTTCACATGCATAAGTTAATATTGATCTTAAAAGACTTTTATACACAATAGAACTTTTTTTTGTGTTTTTCTTTTGATTAAATTCAAATTCATATATTTTCGTATTCCATTCAGACATCTATTAGCCATATTAATTCTCTTTTGGATTTCAGTAGTACAATCGTTTCTATTGTTAATTTCCAAACCTAAATAAGATAAACTGTAATCACAACTAATACACCTTACAATTCTGAGCGTCAGATGATGAGGTATATACCTGAACTAGCATCCCACTTTCCCCATCCGCGCCACATCAAAACTAAAAATTACTAAGATGCGTTTTTCTAACCAGGTGTCTCCTACCCCTTTTGGCCATTTATTTAATAAAATTATATTTGCTCTCACTTTCCTTACAAAAACGGATCTTAACAATGGAATCAGGAAATATGTTGTTTTTCCCTAATCTTTAAAGACAATTTAATTTTTAAGCAATAGATAACGTTAAATGTCATTGTATTTTCCGTCTACCAAATTCTATATAGCCGTGTTGTATCTCTCAAGGAATAGCGAGTTTGCAGATTTTGACTGAATAGATTTTTCATACACATAAATGGTAACATAGCATTTTAAAATTTAAATGTAATGACTTAAGTTTCTTTTTTTAGTTATAGGATTATTTTTAAAGTATATTGATAAGTAATGCATTTAGATTGGGGAATACGACTGTTATACAGTTTGTAATTAAAAAAAATTATAAATTTCATGAATATTAAATTAAATGCAAATTTATCTGCATTTGTCTCATGTCCTCTTTGTACAATGTTTGTGGCTGTATTGACATTCTTAAAAAACGTATAACGCTAGTGGTATATCCATTTCTTATCCTCCATGTTTGTTAGTGAAAGTAGTATGTAACAAAGTTCTATAAAGTTGAATTTATTATAAAAAATAAGAAAAAGAAAATTTATATTCAGTACTCTCTCTCTCTCTCTTTTAAAGCAATGTAAGTATAATATACATTTAAAAAAATTTCTCAAAATTACGTATACTGGATATAATATCTTTGCCCTTTCCTTTTTCAAAAAGATTATATTCCAGCCTATACTATATCTGATCAGCCGTTCTTTGAAATATGGGCTTTTTAGAAGCTTTTATTTAGTTTCGCCTGTCCGTTGTCTGTCGGTCTGTAATCAAATCTTGCAAATTAAATTTGATCCACTTCCTGGTTTCCGATTGAGCTGAAATTTTGTATACACGTTTAGTTTGGATGACAATGCATGTTTTGACCCTTTATATTGCGACATCACAATTAATTAAAAAGATATTAATTAAAGCAATTTGTTCGGTAGGAATCTTGCAACTCAATTTTGAAGCTGATGTCTTCAACCGATTGAGCTGAAATTTTGTATACACGTTTAGTTTGGATGACAATGCATGTTTTGACCCTTTATATTGCGACATCACAATTAATTAAAAAGATATTAATTAAAAGCAATTTGTTCGGTAGGAATCTTGCAACTCAATTTTGAAGCTGATGTCTTCAACCGATTGAGCTGAAATTTTGTATACACGTTTAGTTTGGATGACAATGCATGTTTTGACCCTTTATATTGCGACATCACAATTAATTAAAAAGATATTAATTAAAGCAATTTGTTCGGTAGGAATCTTGCAACTCAATTTTGAAGCTGATGTCTTCAACCGATTGAGCTGAAATTTTGTATACACGTTTAGTTTGGATGACAATGCATGTTTTGACCCTTTATATTGCGACATCACAATTAATTAAAAGATATTAATTAAAGCAATTTGTTCGGTAGGAATCTTGCAACTCAATTTTGAAGCTGATGTCTTCAACCGATTGAGCTGAAATTTTGTATACACGTTTAGTTTGGATGACAATGCATGTTTTGACCCTTTATATTGCGACATCACAATTAATTAAAAAGATATTAATTAAAGCAATTTGTTCGGTAGGAATCTTGCAACTCAATTTTGAAGCTGATGTCTTCAACCGATTGAGCTGAAATTTTGTATACACGTTTAGTTTGGATGACAATGCATGTTTTGACCCTTTATATTGCGACATCACAATTAATTAAAAAGATATTAATTAAAGCAATTTGTTCGGTAGGAATCTTGCAACTCAATTTTGAAGCTGATGTCTTCAACCGATTGAGCTGAAATTTTGTATACACGTTTAGTTTGGATGACAATGCATGTTTTGACCCTTTATATTGCGACATCACAATTAATTAAAAGATATTAATTAAAGCAATTTGTTCGGTAGGAATCTTGCAACTCAATTTTGAAGCTGATGTCTTCAACCGATTGAGCTGAAATTTTGTATACACGTTTAGTTTGGATGACAATGCATGTTTTGACCCTTTATATTGCGACATCACAATTAATTAAAAAGATATTAATTAAAGCAATTTGTTCGGTAGGAATCTTGCAACTCAATTTTGAAGCTGATGTCTTCAACCGATTGAGCTGAAATTTTGTATACACGTTTAGTTTGGATGACAATGCATGTTTTGACCCTTTATATTGCGACATCACAATTAATTAAAAGATATTAATTAAAGCAATTTGTTCGGTAGGAATCTTGCAACTCAATTTTGAAGCTGATGTCTTCAACCGATTGAGCTGAAATTTTGTATACACGTTTAGTTTGGATGACAATGCATGTTTTGACCCTTTATATTGCGACATCACAATTAATTAAAAAGATATTAATTAAAGCAATTTGTTCGGTAGGAATCTTGCAACTCAATTTTGAAGCTGATGTCTTCAACCGATTGAGCTGAAATTTTGTATACACGTTTAGTTTGGATGACAATGCATGTTTTGACCCTTTATATTGCGACATCACAATTAATTAAAAGATATTAATTAAAGCAATTTGTTCGGTAGGAATCTTGCAACTCAATTTTGAAGCTGATGTCTTCAACCGATTGAGCTGAAATTTTGTATACACGTTTAGTTTGGATGACAATGCATGTTTTGACCCTTTATATTGCGACATCACAATTAATTAAAAGATATTAATTAAAGCAATTTGTTCGGTAGGAATCTTGCAACTCAATTTTGAAGCTGATGTCTTCAACCGATTGAGCTGAAATTTTGTATACACGTTTAGTTTGGATGACAATGCATGTTTTGACTATTTATATTCCGATATCGCAATTAATTAAAAAGATATTAATTAAAGCAATTTGTTCGGTAGGAATCTTGCAACTCAATTTTGAAGCTGATGTCTTCAACCGATTGAGCTGAAATTTTGTATACACGTTTAGTTTGGATGACAATGCATGTTTTGACCCTTTATATTGCGACATCACAATTAATTAAAAAGATATTAATTAAAGCAATTTGTTCGGTAGGAATCTTGCAACTCAATTTTGAAGCTGATGTCTTTAACCGATTGAGCTGAAATTTTGTATACACGTTTAGTTTGGATGACAATGCATGTTTTGACCCTTTATATTGCGACATCACAATTAATTAAAAAGATATTAATTAAAGCAATTTGTTCGGTAGGAATCTTGCAACTCAATTTTGAAGCTGATGTCTTCAACCGATTGAGCTGAAATTTTGTATACACGTTTAGTTTGGATGACAATGCATGTTTTGACCCTTTATATTGCGACATCACAATTAATTAAAAAGATATTAATTAAAGCAATTTGTTCGGTAGGAATCTTGCAACTCAATTTTGAAGCTGATGTCTTCAACCGATTGAGCTGAAATTTTGTATACACGTTTAGTTTGGATGACAATGCATGTTTTGACTATTTATATTGCGACATCACAATTAATTAAAAAGATATTAATTAAAGCAATTTGTTCGGTAGGAATCTTGCAACTCAATTTTGAAGCTGATGTCTTCAACCGATTGAGCTGAAATTTTGTATACACGTTTAGTTTGGATGACAATGCATGTTTTGACCCTTTATATTGCGACATCACAATTAATTAAAAGATATTAATTAAAGCAATTTGTTCGGTAGGAATCTTGCAACTCAATTTTGAAGCTGATGTCTTCAACCGATTGAGCTGAAATTTTGTATACACGTTTAGTTTGGATGACAATGCATGTTTTGACCCTTTATATTGCGACATCGCAATTAATTAAAAAAGATATTAATTAAAGCAATTTGTTCGGTAGGAATCTTGCAACTCAATTTTGAAGCTGATGTCTTCAATCGATTGAGCTGAAATTTTGTATACACGTTTAGTTTGGATGACAATGCATGTTTTGACTATTTATATTCCGACATCGCAATTAATTAAAAGATATTAATTAAAGCAATTTGTTCGGTAGGAATCTTGCAACTCAATTTTGAAGCTGATGTCTTCAACCGATTGAGCTGAAATTTTGTATACACGTTTAGTTTGGATGACAATGCATGTTTTGACCCTTTATATTGCGACATCACAATTAATTAAAAAGATATTAATTAAAGCAATTTGTTCGGTAGGAATCTTGCAACTCAATTTTGAAGCTGATGTCTTCAACCGATTGAGCTGAAATTTTGTATACACGTTTAGTTTGGATGACAATGCATGTTTTGACCCTTTATATTGCGACATCACAATTAATTAAAAAGATATTAATTAAAGCAATTTGTTCGGTAGGAATCTTGCAACTCAATTTTGAAGCTGATGTCTTCAACCGATTGAGCTGAAATTTTGTATACACATTTAGTTTGGATGACAATGCATGTTTTGACCCTTTATATTGCGACATCACAATTAATTAAAAAGATATTAATTAAAGCAATTTGTTCGGTAGGAATCTTGCAACTCAATTTTGAAGCTGATGTCTTCAACCGATTGAGCTGAAATTTTGTATACACGTTTAGTTTGGATGACAATGCATGTTTTGACCCTTTATATTGCGACATCACAATTAATTAAAAAGATATTAATTAAAGCAATTTGTTCGGTAGGAATCTTGCAACTCAATTTTGAAGCTGATGTCTTCAACCGATTGAGCTGAAATTTTGTATACACGTTTAGTTTGGATGACAATGCATGTTTTGACCCTTTATATTGCGACATCACAATTAATTAAAAAGATATTAATTAAAGCAATTTGTTCGGTAGGAATCTTGCAACTCAATTTTGAAGCTGATGTCTTCAACCGATTGAGCTGAAATTTTGTATACACGTTTAATTTGGATGACAATGCATGTTTTGACCCCTTTATATTGCGACATCACAATTAATTAAAAGATATTAATTAAAGCAATTTGTTCGGTAGGAATCTTGCAACTCAATTTTGAAGCTGATGTCTTCAACCGATTGAGCTGAAATTTTGTATACACGTTTAGTTTGGATGACAATGCATGTTTTGACCCTTTATATTGCGACATCACAATTAATTAAAAAGATATTAATTAAAGCAATTTGTTCGGTAGGAATCTTGCAACTCAATTTTGAAGCTGATGTCTTCAACCGATTGAGCTGAAATTTTGTATACACGTTTAGTTTGGATGACAATGCATGTTTTGACCCTTTATATTGCGACATCACAATTAATTAAAAAGATATTAATTAAAGCAATTTGTTCGGTAGGAATATTGCAACTCAATTTTGAAGCTGATGTCTTCAACCGATTGAGCTGAAATTTTGTATACACGTTTAGTTTGGATGACAATGCATGTTTTGACCCTTTATATTGCGACATCGCAATTAATTAAAAAAGATATTAATTAAAGCAATTTGTTCGGTAGGAATCTTGCAACTCAATTTTGAAGCTGATGTCTTCAACCGATTGAGCTGAAATTTTGTTTACACGTTTAGTTTGGATGACAATGCATGTTTTGACCCTTTATATTGCGACATCACAATTAATTAAAAAGATATTAATTAAAGCAATTTGTTCGGTAGGAATCTTGCAACTCAATTTTGAAGCTGATGTCTTCAACCGATTGAGCTGAAATTTTGTATACACGTTTAGTTTGGATGACAATGCATGTTTTGACCCTTTTTATATTGCGACATCGCAATTAATTAAAAAGATATTAATTAAAGCAATTTGTTCGGTAGGAATCTTGCAACTCAATTTTGAAGCTGATGTCTTCAATCGATTGAGCTGAAATTTTGTATACACGTTTAGTTTGGATGACAATGCATGTTTTGACTATTTATATTCCGACATCGCAATTAATTAAAAGATATTAATTAAAGCAATTTGTTCGGTAGGAATCTTGCAACTCAATTTTGAAGCTGATGTCTTCAACCGATTGAGCTGAAATTTCGTATACACGTTTAGTTTGGATGACAATGCATGTTTTGACCCTTTATATTGCGACATCACAATTAATTAAAAAGATATTAATTAAAGCAATTTGTTCGGTAGGAATCTTGCAACTCAATTTTGAAGCTGATGTCTTCAACCGATTGAGCTGAAATTTTGTATACACGTTTAGTTTGGATGACAATGCATGTTTTGACCCTTTATATTGCGACATCACAATTAATTAAAAAGATATTAATTAAAGCAATTTGTTCGGTAGGAATCTTGCAACTCAATTTTGAAGCTGATGTCTTCAACCGATTGAGCTGAAATTTTGTATACACGTTTAGTTTGGATGACAATGCATGTTTTGACCCTTTATATTGCGACATCACAATTAATTAAAAAGATATTAATTAAAGCAATTTGTTCGGTAGGAATCTTGCAACTCAATTTTTGAAGCTGATGTCTTCAACCGATTGAGCTGAAATTTCGTATACGCGTTTAGTTTGGATGACAATGCATGTTTTGACCCTTTATATTGCGACATCACAATTAAATAAAAGATATTAATTAAAAGCAATTTGTTCGGTAGGAATCTTGCAACTCAATTTTGAAGCTGATGTCTTCAACCGATTGAGCTGAATTTTTTGTATACACGTTTAGTTTGGATGACAATGCATGTTTTGACCCTTTATATTGCGACATCACAATTAATTAAAAAAAGATATTAATTAAAAAGCAATTTGTTCGGTAGGAATCTTGCAACTCAATTTTGAAGCTGATGTCTTCAACCGATTGAGCTGAAATTTTGTATACACGTTTAGTTTGGATGACAATGCATGTTTTGACCCTTTATATTGCGACATCACAATTAATTAAAAAGATATTAATTAAAGCAATTTGTTCGGTAGGAATCTTGCAACTCAATTTTGAAGCTGATGTCTTCAACCGATTGAGCTGAAATTTTGTATACACGTTTAGTTTGGATGACAATGCATGTTTTGACCCTTTATATTGCGACATCACAATTAATTAAAAAAGATATTAATTAAAGCAATTTGTTCGGTAGGAATCTTGCAACTCAATTTTGAAGCTGATGTCTTCAACCGATTGAGCTTAAATTTTGTATACACGTTTAGTTTGGATGACAATGCATGTTTTGACCCTTTTTATTGCGACATCACAATTAATTAAAAAGATATTAATTAAAAGCAATTTGTTCGGTAGGAATCTTGCAACTCAATTTTGAAGCTGATGTCTTCAACCGATTGAGCTGAAATTTTGTATACACGTTTAGTTTGGATGACAATGCATGTTTTGACCCTTTATATTGCGACATCACAATTAACTAAAAGATATTAATTAAAGCAATTTGTTCGGTAGGAATCTTGCAACTCAATTTTGAAGCTGATGTCTTCAACCGATTGAGCTGAAATTTTGTATACACGTTTAGTTTGGATGACAATGCATGTTTTGACCCTTTTTATATTGCGACATCACAATTAATTAAAAAGATATTAATTAAAGCAATTTGTTCGGTAGGAATATTGCAACTCAATTTTGAAGCTGATGTCTTCAACCGATTGAGCTGAAATTTTGTATACACGTTTAGTTTGGATGACAATGCATGTTTTGACCCTTTATATTGCGACATCACAATTAATTAAAAAGATATTAATTAAAGCAATTTGTTCGGTAGGAATCTTGCAACTCAATTTTGAAGCTGATGTCTTCAACCGATTGAGCTGAAATTTTGTATACACGTTTAGTTTGGATGACAATGCATGTTTTTGACCCTTTTATTGCGACATCACAATTAATTAAAAAGATATTAATTAAAGCAATTTGTTCGGTAGGAATCTTGCAACTCAATTTTGAAGCTGATGTCTTCAACCGATTGAGCTGAAATTTTGTATACACGTTTAGTTTGGATGACAATGCATGTTTTGACCCTTTATATTGCGACATCACAATTAACTAAAAAGATATTAATTAAAAGCAATTTGTTCGGTAGGAATCTTGCAACTCAATTTTGAAGCTGATGTCTTCAACCGATTGAGCTGAAATTTTGTATACACGTTTAGTTTGGATGACAATGCATGTTTTGACCCTTTATATTGCGACATCACAATTAATTAAAAAGATATTAATTAAAGCAATTTGTTCGGTAGGAATCTTGCAACTCAATTTTGAAGCTGATGTCTTCAACCGATTGAGCTGAAATTTTGTATACACGTTTAGTTTGGATGACAATGCATGTTTTGACCCCTTTATATTGCGACATCGCAATTAATTAAAAAAAGATATTAATTAAAGCAATTTGTTCGGTAGGAATCTTGCAACTCAATTTTGAAGCTGATGTCTTCAATCGATTGAGCTGAAATTTTGTATACACGTTTAGTTTGGATGACAATGCATGTTTTGACTATTTATATTCCGACATCACGCAATTAATTAAAAGATATTAATTAAAGCAATTTGTTCGGTAGGAATCTTGCAACTCAATTTTGAAGCTGATGTCTTCAACCGATTGAGCTGAAATTTCGTATACACGTTTAGTTTGGATGACAATGCATGTTTTGACTGTTTATATTCCGACATCGCAATTAATTAAAAGATATTAATTAAAGCAATTTGTTCGGTAGGAATCTTGCAACTCAATTTTGAAGCTGATGTCTTCAACCGATTGAGCTGAAATTTTGTATACACGTTTAGTTTGGATGACAATGCATGTTTTGACCCTTTATATTGCGACATCGCAATTAATTAAAAAGATATTAATTAAAGCAATTTGTTCGGTAGGAATCTTGCAACTCAATTTTGAAGCTGATGTCTTCAACCGATTGAGCTGAAATTTTGTTACACGTTTAGTTTGGATGACAATGCATGTTTTGACCCTTTATATTGCGACATCACAATTAATTAAAAAGATATTAATTAAAGCAATTTGTTCGGTAGGAATCTTGCAACTCAATTTTGAAGCTGATGTCTTCAACCGATTGAGCTGAAATTTTGTATACACGTTTAGTTTGGATGACAATGCATGTTTTGACCCTTTATATTGCGACATCACAATTAATTAAAAAGATATTAATTAAAGCAATTTGTTCGGTAGGAATCTTGCAACTCAATTTTTGAAGCTGATGTCTTCAATCGATTGAGCTGAAATTTTGTATACACGTTTAGTTTGGATGACAATGCATGTTTTGACTATTTATATTCCGACATCGCAATTAATTAAAAAGATATTAATTAAAGCAATTTGTTCGGTAGGAATCTTGCAACTCAATTTTGAAGCTGATGTCTTCAACCGATTGAGCTGAAAATTTGTATACACGTTTAGTTTGGATGACAATGCATGTTTTGACCCTTTATATTGCGACATCACAATTAATTAAAAGATATTAATTAAAGCAATTTGTTCGGTAGAATCTTGCAACTCAATTTTGAAGCTGATGTCTTCAACCGATTGAGCTGAAATTTTGTATACACGTTTAGTTTGGATGACAATGCATGTTTTTGACCCTTTATATTGCGACATCACAATTAATTAAAAAGATATTAATTAAAGCAATTTGTTCGGTAGGAATCTTGCAACTCAATTTTGAAGCTGATGTCTTCAACCGATTGAGCTGAAATTTTGTATACACGTTTAGTTTGGATGACAATGCATGTTTTGACCCTTTATATTGCGACATCACAATTAATTAAAAGATATTAATTAAAGCAATTTGTTCGGTAGGAATCTTGCAACTCAATTTTGAAGCTGATGTCTTCAACCGATTGAGCTGAAATTTCGTATACACGTTTAGTTTGGATGACAATGCATGTTTTGACCCTTTATATTGCGACATCACAATTAAATAAAAGATATTAATTAAAGCAATTTGTTCGGTAGGAATCTTGCAACTCAATTTTGAAGCTGATGTCTTCAACCGATTGAGCTGAAATTTTGTATACACGTTTAGTTTGGATGACAATGCATGTTTTGACCCTTTATATTGCGACATCACAATTAATTAAAAGATATTAATTAAAAGCAATTTGTTCGGGAATCTTGCAACTCAATTTTGAAGCTGATGTCTTCAACCGATTGAGCTGAAATTTTGTATACACGTTTAGTTTGGATGACAATGCATGTTTTGACCCTTTATATTGCGACATCACAATTAATTAAAAAGATATTAATTAAAGCAATTTGTTCGGTAGGAATCTTGCAACTCAATTTTGAAGCTGATGTCTTCAACCGATTGAGCTGAAATTTTTGTATACACGTTTAGTTTGGATGACAATGCATGTTTTGACCCTTTATATTGCGACATCACAATTAATTAAAAAAAGATATTAATTAAAGCAATTTGTTCGGTAGGAATCTTGCAACTCAATTTTGAAGCTGATGTCTTCAAATTGAGCTGAAATTTTGTATACACGTTTAGTTTGGATGACAATGCATGTTTTGACTATTTATATTCCGACATCGCAATTAATTAAAAAGATATTAATTAAAGCAATTTGTTCGGTAGGAATTTGCAACTCAATTTTGAAGCTGATGTCTTCAACCGATTGAGCTGAAATTTTGTATACACGTTTAGTTTGGATGACAATGCATGTTTTGACCCTTTATATTCCGACATCACAATTAATTAAAAGATATTAATTAAAGCAATTTGTTCGGTAGGAATCTTGCAACTCAATTTTGAAGCTGATGTCTTCAACCGATTGAGCTGAAATTTTGTATACACGTTTAGTTTGGATGACAATGCATGTTTTGACCCTTTATATTGCGACATCACAATTAATTAAAAAGATATTAATTAAAGCAATTTGTTCGGTAGGAATCTTGCAACTCAATTTTTTGAAGCTGATGTCTTCAACCGATTGAGCTGAAATTTTGTATACACGTTTAGTTTGGATGACAATGCATGTTTTGACCCTTTATATTGCGACATCACAATTAATTAAAAAGATATTAATTAAAGCAATTTGTTCGGTAGGAATCTTGCAACTCAATTTTGAAGCTGATGTCTTCAACCGATTGAGCTGAAATTTTGTATACACGTTTAGTTTGGATGACAATGCATGTTTTGACCCTTTATATTGCGACATCACAATTAATTAAAAAGATATTAATTAAAGCAATTTGTTCGGTAGGAATCTTGCAACTCAATTTTGAAGCTGATGTCTTCAACCGATTGAGCTGAAATTTTGTATACACGTTTAGTTTGGATGACAATGCATGTTTGACCCTTTTTATATTGCGACATCACTATTAATTAAAAATTAAAGATATTAATTAAAGCAATTTGTTCGGTAGGAATCTTGCAACTCAATTTTGAAGCTGATGTCTTCAACCGATTGAGCTGAAATTTTGTATACACGTTTAGTTTGGATGACAATGCATGTTTTGACCCTTTATATTGCGACATCACAATTAATTAAAAGATATTAATTAAAGCAATTTGTTCGGTAGGAATCTTGCAACTCAATTTTGAAGCTGATGTCTTCAACCGATTGAGCTGAAATTTTGTATACACGTTTAGTTTGGATGACAATGCATGTTTTGACCCTTTATATTGCGACATCGCAATTGAATTAAAAGATATTAATTAAAGCAATTTGTTCGGTAGGAATCTTGCAACTCAATTTTGAAGCTGATGTCTTCAACCGATTGAGCTGAAATTTTGTATACACGTTTAGTTTGGATGACAATGCATGTTTTGACCCTTTATATTGCGACATCACAATTAATTAAAAAGATATTAATTAAAGCAATTTGCTCGTTTGTAATTTGTTCGGTAATTTGTTCGGTAGGAATCTTGCAACTCAATTTTGAAGCTGATGTCTTCAACCGATTGAGCTGAAATTTTGTATACACGTTTAGTTTGGATGACAATGCATGTTTGACCCTTTTTATATTGCGACATCACAATTAATTAAAAGATATTAATTAAAGCAATTTGTTCGGTAGGAATCTTGCAACTCAATTTTGAAGCTGATGTCTTCAACCGATTGAGCCTGAAATTTTGTATACACGTTTAGTTTGGATGACAATGCATGTTTTGACCCTTTATATTGCGACATCACAATTAATTAAAAGATATTAATTAAACAATTTGTTCGGTAGGAATCTTGCAACTCAATTTTGAAGCTGATGTCTTCAACCGATTGAGCTGAAATTTTGTATACACGTTTAGTTTGGATGACAATGCATGTTTTGACCCTTTATATTGCGACATCACAATTAATTAAAAGATATTAATTAAAGCAATTTGTTCGGTAGGAATCTTGCAACTCAATTTTGAAGCTGATGTCTTCAACCGATTGAGCTGAAATTTTGTATACACGTTTAGTTTGGATGACAATGCATGTTTTGACCCTTTATATTGCGACATCACATTAATTAAAAGATATTAATTAAGCAATTTGTTCGGTAGGAATCTTGCAACTCAATTGAAGCTGATGTCTTCAACCGAAGCTGATTTTGTCTTCAACCATGTTTTGACCTTTATATTGAAATTTTAAAAAGATATTAATTAAAGCAATTTGTTCGGTAGAATTTGCAACTCGTTTGAAGCTGATGTCTTCAACCGATTGATGAAAATGCACGTTTGTTTTGACTATGTTTTGACCCTTTATATTGCGACATCACAATTAATTAAAAAGATATTAATTAAAGCAATTTGTTCGGTAGGAATCTTGCAACTCAATTTTGTCTTCAACCGATTGAGCTGATGTCTTGACAATGCAACCGACATCACAATTAATTAAAAAGAGCTGTAAATTTTTGTTGATGTCTTCAAACTGATTGAGCGTTTAGTTTGGATGACAATGCATGTTTTGACCCTTTATATTGCGACACCAACCAATTAAAAAAAAGATATTAATTAAAAGCAATTTGTTCGGTGAATCTTGCAAACTCAATTTTGAAGCTGTCTTAACGATTTGAGCTGAAAATTTTTGTATACACGTTTAGTTTGGATGACAATGCATGTTTTAAATATTGCGATCACAATTAATTAAAAAGATATTAATTAAAGCAATTTGTTCGGTAGGAATCTTGCAACTCAATTTTGAAGCTGATGTCTTCAACCGATTGAGCTGAAATTTGTATACACGTTTAGTTTGGATGACAATGCATGTTTTGACCCTTTATATTGCGACATCACAATTAAAAAGATATTAATTAAAGCAATTTGTTAATTTTTAAATTTGAAGCTGAATCTTCAAACCGATTGAGCTGAAATTTTGTATACACGTTTAGTTTGGATGACAATGCGACATCACAATTAATTAAAAAGATATTAGTAAAGCAATCTTGTTCGGTAGGGAATCTTGCAACTCAATTTTGAAGCTGATGTCTTCAACCGATTGAGCTGAAATTTTGTATACGTTTAGTTTGGATGACAATGCATGTTTGACCCTTTATATTGCGACATCACAATTAATTTAAAAAGATATTAATTAAAAGCAATTTGTTCGGTAGATCTTGCAACTCAATTTTGAAGCTGATGTCTTCAACCGATTGAGCTGAAATTTTGTATACACGTTTAGTTTGGATGACAATGCATGTTTTGACCCTTTATATTGCGACATCACAATTAATTAAAAAGATATTAATTAAAGCAATTTGTTCGGTAGGAATCTTGCAACTCAATTTTGAAGCTAATGTCTTCAACCGATTGAGCTGAAATTTTGTATACACGTTTAGTTTGGATGACAATGCATGTTTTGACCCTTTATATTGCGACATCACAATTAATTAAAAAGATATTAATTAAAGCAATTTGTTCGGTAGGAATCTTGCAATTTTTTGAAGCTGATGTCTTCAGCCGATTGAGCTGAAATTTTTATACACGTTTAGTTTGGATGACAATGCATGTTTTGACCCTTTATATTTGCGACATCACAATTAATTAAAAAGATATTAATTAAAGCAATTTGTTCGGTAGGAATCTTGCAACTCAATTTTGAAGCTGATGTCTTCAACCGATTGAGCTGAAATTTTGTATACACGTTTAGTTTGGATGACAATGCATGTTTTGACCCTTTTATTTGCGACATCACAATTAATTAAAAAAAGATATTAATTAAAAGCAATTTGTTCGGTAGGAATCTTGCAACTCAATTTTGAAGCTGATGTCTTCAACCGATTGAGCTGAAATTTTGTATACACGTTTAGTTTGGATGACAATGCATGTTTTGACCCTTTATATTGCGACATCACAATTAATTAAAAAGATATTAATTAAAGCAATTTGTTCGGTAGGAATCTTGCAACTCAATTTTGAAGCTGATGTCTTCAACCGATTGAGCTGAAATTTTGTATACACGTTTAGTTTGGATGACAATGCATGTTTTTGACCCTTTATATTGCGACATCACAATTAATTAAAAGATATTAATTAAAAAGCTTAATTTGTTCGGTAGGAATCTTGCAACTCAATTTTGAAGCTGATGTCTTCAACCGATTGAGCTGAAATTTTGTATACACGTTTAGTTTGGATGACAATGCATGTTTTGACCCTTTATATTGCGACATCACAATTAATTAAAAGATATTAATTAAAAAGCAATTTGTTCGGTAGGAATCTTGCAACTCAATTTTTGAAGCTGATGTCTTCAACCGATTGAGCTGAAATTTTGTATACACGTTTAGTTTGGATGACAATGCATGTTTTGACCCTTTATATTGCGACATCACAATTAATTAAAAGATATTAATTAAAGCAATTTGTTCGGTAGGAATCTTGCAACTCAATTTTGAAGCTGATGTCTTCAACCGATTGAGCTGAAATTTTGTATACACGTTTAGTTTGGATGACAATGCATGTTTTGACCCTTTATATTGCGACATCACAATTAATTAAAAGATATTAATTAAAGCAATTTGTTCGGTAGGAATCTTGCAACTCAATTTTGAAGCTGATGTCTTCAACCGATTGAGCTGAAATTTTTTGTATACACGTTTAGTTTGGATGACAATGCATGTTTTGACCCTTTATATTGCGACATCACAATTAATTAAAAGATATTAATTAAAGCAATTTGTTCGGTAGGAATCTTGCAACTCAATTTTGAAGCTGATGTCTTCAACCGATTGAGCTGAAATTTTGTATACACGTTTAGTTTGGATGACAATGCATGTTTTGACCCTTTATATTGCGACATCACAATTAATTAAAAGATATTAATTAAAAAGCAATTTGTTCGGTAGGAATCTTGCAACTCAATTTTGAAGCTGATGTCTTCAACCGATTGAGCTGAAATTTTGTATACACGTTTAGTTTGGATGACAATGCATGTTTTGACCCTTTATATTGCGACATCACAATTAATTAAAAAGATATTAATTAAAGCAATTTGTTCGGTAGGAATCTTGCAACTCAATTTTGAAGCTGATGTCTTCAACCGATTGAGCTGAAATTTCGTATACACGTTTAGTTTGGATGACAATGCATGTTTTGACCCTTTATATTGCGACATCACAATTAATTAAAAAGATATTATTAAAGCAATTTGTTCGGTAGGAATCTTGCAACTCAATTTTGAAGCTGATGTCTTCAACCGATTGAGCTGAAATTTTGTATACACGTTTAGTTTGGATGACAATGCATGTTTTGACCCTTTATATTGCGACATCACAATTAATTAAAAAAGATATTAATTAAAGCAATTTGTTCGGTAGGAATCTTGCAACTCAATTTTGAAGCTGATGTCTTCAACCGATTGAGCTGAAATTTTGTATACACGTTTAGTTTGGATGACAATGCATGTTTTTGACCCTTTATATTGCGACATCACAATTAATTAAAAGATATTAATTAAAGCAATTTGTTCGGTAGGAATCTTGCAACTCAATTTTTTGAAGCTGATGTCTTCAACCGATTGAGCTGAAATTTTGTATACACGTTTAGTTTGGATGACAATGCATGTTTTGACCCTTTATATTGCGACATCACAATTAATTAAAAAGATATTAATTAAAGCAATTTGTTCGGTAGGAATCTTGCACGCTCAATTTTTTGAACTGATGTCTTCAACCGATTGAGCTGAAATTTTGTATACACGTTTAGTTTGGATGACAATGCATGTTTTGACCCTTTATATTGCGACATCACAATTAATTAAAAGATATTAATTAAAGCAATTTGTTCGGTAGGAATCTTGCAACTCAATTTTGAAGCTGATGTCTTCAACCGATTGAGCTGAAATTTTGTATACACGTTTAGTTTGGATGACAATGCATGTTTTGACCCTTTATATTGCGACATCACAATTAATTAAAAGATATTAATTAAAGCAATTTGTTCGGTAGGAATCTTGCAACTCAATTTTGAAGCTGATGTCTTCAACCGATTGAGCTGAAATTTTGTATACACGTTTAGTTTGGATGACAATGCATGTTTTGACCCTTTATATTGCGACATCACAATTAATTAAAAAGATATTAATTAAAGCAATTTGTTCGGTAGGAATCTTGCAACTCAATTTTGAAGCTGATGTCTTCAACCGATTGAGCTGAAATTTTTTGTATACGTTTAGTTTGGATGAAAATGCATGTTTTGACCCTTTATATTGCGACATCACAATTAATTAAAAGATATTAATTAAAGCAATTTGTTCGGTAGGAATCTTGCAACTCAATTTTGAAGCTGATGTCTTCAACCGATTGAGCTGAAATTTGTATACACGTTTAGTTTGGATGACAATGCATGTTTTGACTATTTATATTCCGATATCACAATTAATTAAAAGATATTAATTAAAGCAATTTGTTCGGTAGGAATCTTGCAACTCAATTTTGAAGCTGATGTCTTCAACCGATTGAGCTGAAATTTTGTATACACGTTTAGTTTGGATGACAATGCATGTTTTTGACCCTTTATATTTGCGACATCACGATATTAATTAAAGTTTGTTCGGGAATCTTGACTCAATTTTGAAGCTGATGTCTTCAACCGATTGACCCTTTATGGATGACAATTGCGACATGCGACATCACAATTAATTAAAAAAGATATTAATTAAAGCAATTTGTTCGGTAGGAATCTTGCAACTCAATTTTGAAGCTGATGTCTTCAACCGATTGAGCTGAAATTTTGTATACACGTTTAGTTTGGATGACAATGCATGTTTTGACCCTTTATATTGCGACATCACAATTAATTAAAGATATTAATTAAAGCAATTTGTTCGGTAGGAATCTTGCAACTCAATTTTGAAGCTGATGTCTTCAACCGATTGAGCTGAAATTTTTGTATACACGTTTAGTTTGGATGACAATGCATGTTTTGACCCTTTATATTGCGACATCACAATTAATTAAAAGATATTAATTAAAGCAATTTGTTCGGTAGAATCTTGCAACTCAATTTTGAAGCTGATGTCTTCAACCGATTGAGCTGAAATTTTTGTATACACGTTTAGTTTGGATGACAATGCATGTTTGACCCTTTATATTGCGACATCACAATTAATTAAAAAGATATTAATTAAAGCAATTTGTTCGGTAGGAATCTTGCAACTCAATTTTGAAGCTGATGTCTTCAACCGATTGAGCTGAAATTTTGTATACGTTTAGTTTGGATGACAATGCATGTTTTGACCCTTTATATTGCGACATCACAATTAATTAAAAAGATATTAATTAAAGCAATTTGTTCGGTAGGAATCTTGCAACTCAATTTGAAGCTGATGTCTTCAACCGATTGAGCTGAAATTTTGCACACGTTTAGTTTGATGACAATGCATGTTTTGACCCTTTATATTGCGACATCACAATTAGTTAAAAAGATATTAATTAAAGCAATTTGTTCGGTAGGAATCTTGCAACTCAATTTTGAAGCTGATGTCTTCAACCGATTGAGCTGAAATTTTGTATACACGTTTAGTTTGGATGACAATGCATGTTTTTGACCCTTTATATTGCGACATCACAATTAATTAAAAGATATTAATTAAAGCAATTTGTTCGGTAGGAATCTTGCAACTCAATTTTGAAGCTGATGTCTTCAACCGATTGAGCTGAAATTTTGTATACACGTTTAGTTTGGATGACAATGCATGTTTTGACCCTTTATATTGCGACATCACAATTAATTAAAAAAGATATTAATTAAAGCAATTTGTTCGGTAGGAATCTTGCAACTCAATTTTGAAGCTGATGTCTTCAAACCGATTGAGCTGAAATTTCGTATACACGTTTAGTTTGGATGACAATGCATGTTTTGACCCTTTATATTGCGACATCACAATTAATTAATTAAAAAAGATATTAATTAAAGCAATTTGTTCGGTAGAATCTTGCAACTCAGCTCAATTTTGAAGCTGATGTCTTCAACCGATTGAGCTGAAATTTTGTATACACGTTTAGTTTGGATGACAATGCATGTTTTGACCCTTTATATTGCGACATCACAATTAATTAAAAAGATATTAATTAAAGCAATTTGTTCGGTAGGAATCTTGCAACTCAATTTTGAAGCTGATGTCTTCAACCGATTGAGCTGAAATTTTGTATACACGTTTAGTTTGGATGACAATGCATGTTTTTGACCCTTTATATTGCGACATCACAATTAATTAAAAGATATTAATTAAAAGCAATTTGTTCGGTAGGAATCTTGCAACTCAATTTTTTTGAGCTGATGTCTTCAACCGATTGAGCTGAAATTTCGTATACGCGTTTAGTTTGGATGACAATGCATGTTTTGACCCTTTATATTGCGACATCACAATTAATTAAAAAGATATTAATTAAAAAAGCAATTTGTTCGGTAGGAATCTTGCAACTCAATTTTGAAGCTGATGTCTTCAACCGATTGAGCTGAAATTTTGTATACACGTTTAGTTTGGATGACAATGCATGTTTTGACCCTTTATATATTGCGACATCACAATTAATTAAAAAGATATTAATTAAAAAGCAATTTGTTCGGTAGGAATCTTGCAACTCAATTTTGAAGCTGATGTCTTCAACCGATTGAGCTGAAATTTTGTATACACGTTTAGTTTGGATGACAATGCATGTTTTGACCCTTTTATATTGCGACATCACAATTAATTAAAAAAAGATATTAATTAAAGCAATTTGTTCGGTAGGAATCTTGCAACTCAATTTTGAAGCTGATGTCTTTAACCGATTGAGCTGAAATTTTGTATACACGTTTAGTTTGGATGACAATGCATGTTTTGACCCTTTATATTGCGACATCACAATTAATTAAAAAAGATATTAATTAAAAAGCAATTTGTTCGGTAGGAATCTTGCAACTCAATTTTGAAGCTGATGTCTTCAACCGATTGAGCTGAAATTTTGTATACACGTTTAGTTTGGATGACAATGCATGTTTGACCCTTTATATTGCGACATCACAATTAATTAAAAGATATTAATTAAAGCAATTTGTTCGGTAGGAATCTTGCAACTCAATTTTGAAGCTGATGTCTTCAACCGATTGAGCTGAAATTTTGTATACACGTTTAGTTTGGATGACAATGCATGTTTTGACCCTTTATATTGCGACATCACAATTAATTAAAAAGATATTAATTAAAGCAATTTGTTCGGTAGGAATCTTGCAACTCAATTTTGAAGCTGATGTCTTCAACGATTGAGCTGAAATTTTGTATACACGTTTAGTTTGGATGACAATGCATGTTTTGACCCTTTATATTGCGACATCACAATTAATTAAAAAAGATATTAATTAAAGCAATTTGTTCGGTAGAATCTTGCAACTCAATTTTGAAGCTGATGTCTTCAACCGATTGAGCTGAAATTTTGTATACGTTTAGTTTGGATGACAATGCATGTTTTGACCCTTTATATTGCGACATCACAATTAGTTAAAAGATATTAATTAAAGCAATTTGTTCGGTAGGAATCTTGCAACTCAATTTTGAAGCTGATGTCTTCAACCGATTGAGCTGAAATTTTGTATACACGTTTAGTTTGGATGACAATGCATGTTTTGACTATTTATATTCCGATATCGCAATTAGTTAAAAGATATTAATTAAAAACCCTTTGCCCCTGTTAGTTTTTTTATTCTGCCAAGCATATTATCGGATTGGGCTTAAAAGTTCAAATTTTTCGAATTTTTTAAAAATCCCATCTTATTCTTTCTATCAAACTGAGACAAAAAATAATTACGTAATCGGAAAGATCATTTATTTTGCCACGATACGGTGTAATTCTTTACAAAAAATTATCATGTTTTCTATTTCTTACGATTTTCTAAAATGAGTCAAAATCGATGCATTTAATGAAAATGATTTCTAAATCGTTCCGTAAGGACTTTTTTTCGTGTTAATGAATCGATATTCTGCACTAAAAAAGTTTAGGCTTTTTCTCTTTTAGAATCAGTCATTTAAAAAATAAAAAAAATGAATTTTTATGATTTTTTCTAAAGAATACTGAAATTTTTAATAAAACATTTAAAAACTTCGTCATTTTTAAAGAAAACCGCACGAAACATTTTTTCGTTTGTAGAAAATAGTATTATCTGAATTCAGCACAAAGATTTAAATAATTGGCTTAAAATTAAGGATTTAAAAACTTTTTTTTCCAAAAGTTGTTTTGGTCTTGGTATTTATCCCCGTCCCCCATTATCCTCTTGTTGTGGTTCGAGTGAAATATCTATCATATGTACGTGGTCTGGTGGGAAAAAGATTGAGTACCCCTGAGCTAGGCTGTTCAAAATTAACCGGCAAACGACCTTACAACAATGATGCAGTGAACGAGATGAATAGACTGAAAACTCTGTCCAGCGATAACTAAAAAGTTAAAAATAAATTAAAAGTAAAAATTTTTTTTTTTTTAAAAACAAGCCTTTTATTTAAATGCTTTAAAAGGAATGAAATAAACTTTTCTTTTAAAACTTTATTTGCTATCAACTTATAACGTCATTACACAATTTATGATATAAAAAGCTTGTCGCGAGATTTACCTGCGTAGATAAACAAGCCAATTAAATAACTTTGATCTAATTGATTTTAATTTTTAAAATTTTCAAACTAAGTAAATATGAGTACTTAAATCTCTTATTCTTCTCATATACTTCCTCGCCGGAAAGAACTAGCCCTGTACTGGGGACTGATGCATGTTAAATCTATCGAGACTCAAAGTCATCACGTTGGCAAGGTCTGGAAATTTGTAAGATCAGCTGAAAGTCATCCTTTTCCTTGACACAGTTTTTAAGTGCAAATTAATAATCAATAAATCGTTACAGATAATTGTAAAAATCTTTGCATTAGGAAAAATATAATTTTTTTAAAGAATTTGTATAACATTTTGTTAATTTAATTCAATTTTTTTTTTTTTGCCTTTTTTTACCCATCAAAATCTTTTTAATATGTTGAATATCAAGCTGAAATTTGGTAGGTGAGCCGATAAATAAAATGGTTAGATATTTATTTACTCATAAAAATGCATTGCTACGAAATTGTGTGGGAAAATTATACTGAATTCACTCAGGGTGAATTTTGATTTAAAAATATTTTAGATTAGAGAGAGAGAAAAGAAATAATGGTTCAACTTTAAACATACAAATCAAAACGAATGAAATGTTATCATCAGCATCTGTGAATCGAACTTAGTTGAAAAAGATTTGCTATTTTACTGACAATTTTTATCGAACAACATTTCTCGTGGGAATGGTACATCAAAAACTGCTGATAATAATATTAACATTTTTTTCGTAATATAATTATTAGTTGTTGTTTTTTCGATTATAAGTCATAAACATTACAATATACACATAAGTTAAAAATGTAGCCAGCCAAACGTTTTCCTCTAATTTAGGAAGTTAGCAATAACGCCAATTCTTCGTACGAGTGCAGATAATGGAAAAGAACGCTATTTTTTATTTCCAAAGTTATATGGTTAAGATTAAATTTTTATCTATATATTTACTTGAAGTAACTTAATTTTAGAATAATCTTTTGTATGAATCCATGTTTTTTTTCTAACATTAAAAAAATTTATGAAAATTCTGGCATTAGAAGATTAAAGTTTTGATACATGACCATACGTTATGAGTTCTCTGACATAAAATAAACGGATTTTTTTTTTTTATACTGGGAGAGTTTTTAGAGTTAATTTATTCCTGATCAGAAAAAAAAAAAACGGCATGGGTTAGCTTTAGGATCTATTATGTTCATATCCAAATTTGAATAGAAACATTTCAAAACATTTTTTTATCACCTTTTGTGTGAATGGAAGAATCTGTTGCAAAGCGCCTTGTAATGACTTTTTATTGTTTGTTTAAAGAAGTGCATTGTTTTTTTTTAAATCTTTTTTTATCTCTTGAAATTATCTCGGATGCTTTTGAGATACATCGGATATTTCGCAGTAATTTGGGCATTTTAACATACAACGTGTTTTTGCTCTGACCAAACTATTAAATATCCAATGACTCATTGAAATAATTGCATCTCTCTTTTGTGTATAAGACATTTTGCTATTATATTAAAATTTTGCTTCCATCTTTAGATGGTTTGAATTAGAGGTCGCATCCAAGTACAGGTATTTATGTTTGTAATTATAACAATCTTATCTCTCTGCTTTAAAAATGCGAATTTAAAAACCCAAATTAATAATTCAGGAGACAAAATACAGACATTAAATAAAAGTCACCATGAATCACTTATAATTAAAAAATGGTTTCAATCAGTCTTCCAAAATTTTCTGCTTTTATTATGATCCTAATGACAATTTAAAGAATATACTACAAGGTAATCAGAAAAGTTCTTGCCGTTTTTAATAACATGGCATACAAACAGCGTAGCCTATTGTTAGTCCTCGAAGTAATCACCAACGGCATCCAGCACCTTCTGCCAACATGTCTCCAGTTGTTCAATCCCCTTGCGGTAAAACTTAGGGGTGTATGACGAAAAGAAGTCCGTGGCAGTTTTGCGCACGTCTGCTTCATTGGTGAAGGATTTACCACGAAGATGATTGTCCAAGTAATGGAAGAGGTAGTAATCTGATGGTGCAAGGTCAGGTGAGTAAGGAGGATGGCACAAAGTCTCCCAACCAAATCGGTGCATCGTATTCCTGGCCACCCGCGCGACATGCAGCCTCACGTTATCGTGCAATAACAGTACACCCTTTCGATTAACCAGTGTTGGCTCCTTCTGATGCAGTGCCTGTTGTACACGTTCCAATTGCTGCGAATACAGGTCCGCTGTGACCGTTTGGCAAGTTGGTAGTAACTCATAGTGAACCACTTGACAAGTTCACCAGACACAAAGCATAATCTTGCGTGGTTGCATAGGTGGTCTTGGGTTGTGCTGGACAGTATCCTGGGGTGACAACCAATGTTTGGAACGTTTGGGTGTGTCATACAGGACCCATTTCTCGTCACTAGTCAGCACCCGATTGAATATGGATGCTCTACAGTGGCGAGAAAGCAACGATAGATAGGCTGCCACTTGTTGTTGCTTATGGACTTCCAACAGCGTGTGAGGTATCCACTTGCTCAGTCTGTACGTCTTACCTAAGCGGTGCAGATGAAGTCTAATCGTTTCACCAGAACTGTTGAATTGGCTGGCAAGTTCATCACACATTTGACTAGTGTCCTGTAGAGCTTCGTCATCCAAGGCCTGTGGTCGTCCTGTTCGAGCTATATCACAGAGGGACTAATCTCCCGACCTAAATTTTTGAAACAAATGCCTTGCCATACGTTCATTGACAGCACTATCCCCAAATGCTTGACATATTCTGCGACTTGATGCAGTGGCTGATAAGCCCACTTTGAAGTTGTAAAGTAAACAACCCTTAACAAGCTCCTTCAAAACGTCCATTTCGCTTCGCTATTGTACGAGTTCCGATTGATGAATGTGAGCAGTGGACCTGCGTTTATAACAACTGATATTCCTACTCTCGACTAACCGTTTCTCAATGAAGTCATATACGAATTTGCATGCTTATTCTCATTTCTTTCAATGAAAATGCGCAAACGGCAAGAACCTTTTTTTGTTTGCCTTGTATTTTCATAAAATAATTAACTTCAAATGCGACCGTAGGATTAAACAAAGCTGATTCTCAGTATTTGATTCTTGTGACTGAATCAATTAATACTAAGACTGTAAAAATTAAATCAAGTTTCATTGCCTGTTATATAACAATAGATCAGTGTTTCCCATACTGTGTGGGTGTGATTACCTTGCAAGGGGGCGCGAGCATATTGGAAACTTGAAAACTAATGATTATTTTAAAAAATTACTAATTTTCTAAAAGTAAACAAAAAAAATACATTATGACATAATAAACAAACAAAATGCACATTTACACTGATATAATACACTAATAAATGACAGTACTGCGGAATGAATTTTATAATTATTTTAACAATACTAAGTTAAGAATAATTTTAATAATTACCAGTGACTCCATGGGCTTGTTATACATAAAATTATACGCAAAAATTAAAATTTATCTTGATAATCTGTATAGTTTATAATTAATCCCTTAAATTTCGATTAAAAATTATGCGATTCGCTTCTCAATGCCACAGTTTAACACGTAGACGCGCTATGTGGCGCATGTGATGTATTGGGGGTGGAGAGAAAAAAGTAATAAATAAGCAAATCCACTGAACTAAGTAAATCCTTCGCAAACACTGTTGAGGTCCTTTTATTGAATTCCAAAGCCTTTGGAATAATTTTATGGATGGCAGAGCACAGAAATAATCGTACTTATGAAAGACGTACTTTTACGTTCAGGGCAATTAAAGCCTTGGTTGAGTGAAATGTTTATATACGCCAGCCACCCTTAAGTGGTTCAAGTCGTATTGTAGGTTTCGCGTCAAATTATAGTATTTTGAATTCTTTACATTGTTGTTGCAAGGAAGAGGGACACGATGAAAGTTATGACTGAATATTCGGTCGCAAATATAGAAAGTTTGAGAAAAGCACTGCAATAGATACACACAGAATAACAATGTAAAATAGTTATGACAATAGGGGGGCAACTTTGTTTAGTGACAGGGGTCGGTAAATCGCGGCTCTTTGCATAGATGGTTGCGGCTCTTCTGACTTCTTCCTCTATGTACCATCAGAAAAAAATTGTACTAAAAGTTATGTTTGTCCTTCACTTTTTCCTCCATTTTTTATACTATAATGAAAAAATTATATATCTGTTATTGTTTCTTATCCCATATGGTATAGCTTAGCTACACCATCTCCATAAAACCAAAAAATCGCCAAAAAAAGTCCAAAAATAAACTAGGATTTCCTAAAACCTCGTCAATAGTAAAACTCAAACAATCAAGAATATGACTGGGGGATGCCTGATCAGCCTCGCACCTAAGACACTCTGGAAAGACTTTCCGGCGCTGTCCAAAAGTAAGAGACTTAATGTACCACTAAGAAAACTCGACAGAGCCGTCTGCTGATCCCTAGGGAATATTAAGTTGGTGATACCAACGAGGTTCTTTCCCAAACTATCAAGGGATAACAGGGGTATTCTCCAAAGTGCATTTAATTCTATCCTTTTAGTAGAGGAAAGCTCAGCAAAAGTTAGACAAGTGTCACCCCGCATGGTGTCAGAAGTGGCAGACTTGGAAAAACTATCGGCTATCTTGTTACTATTCAATACAATATGGAAGAGGACCAATTGAAGGTACATAGAGTGTCTAAAAGAAAATTGAACCAAATATCCAGAATATTTAGGCTAGTCATATCCACAACAGTTGTCCAACGAGAAAGGTGCTATATAGAACACGGCTGTCACAATTAAATCCAAATGTACCTGAAGATAAGGTCAAAAGCAGTGTCAATAACCCTTTAACGGGCACACAGATAAAATACAATTTTCTGTGATAAAGTACTTGATAAATGTAATGTTCTCATCCTCTACAATCATAATTTAGTCACAAAAAAAATATCTGACCTAGGTTTTTCCCTGGGTGGTGGCTAGACATTATAGCCACTGCGCACTTAAGACATTTAACTTGTTTTCAGGACAAAAATAATGAATCATATAGCAATAAACTTTCTATGAAAAAGTAACACTTATGTAATAACTATTTCAATAACAATTAAATACAAAGTATAAGTGTGCTTAAATAATAATATAATAGTTGTACAATATAGAATATACTTACTTAGAATATATATAGTATACTTAGAATATATATACATTGAAATTGGTATATATCCACATTTTATATTTTATTTAATTTTAATATAAAAGTTAGAAATAAAGTAATATTTTGAGAATTTAAATTAGTTATTTCTCAAATTTGATGAACTATTTACTGTGAAACTTAATAATATGCAAACGTTTTCTCCGATCAGGAAATCTGCAATGAAAGATTTTCGAACCCGAGAATCTTGTGCCACATATTGTAAGCAAATTGTGTTTATATTTCCGACCTCCAACATTCTCACATGATTCTAAGTGGATAAAAGCAAAAATTTCTAGGTCATTTTTCTGCTCTATGTGGGCAGTGGATAGAACCTCTATCCACATATAAAAGCTTTCCAAAAATCTAAATAACACCTTTTTTTTTTAATTGCAAATTTGCTTAATTCATTCAGATGGAAGAAAAGTATACTTAAGACATGTCGATCAAAAATTTTATTTATAGTAATCAAAATACAATTTGAAGATTTACACCGAGAAAAACTGTTTTTAACTACCCATCAGAGGACATGAAATGCAAAAAAAAAAAAAAAAAAAAAGGAATCGTGCTGCCATTCGTATTAATTTTTATGTGTTTTAGCTTCAATTAACGCATATGGATAGGCTAAATATCTAACACCCGCTGGAGAAAAAAATTTTAATATGTGGCTAGACGTATTAGCCACTGCCCGCTAAAGGGATTAATTGCAATCCCTTATAAATTGCAATAAGTTTAGACCTAAGAACATAACAGTAGTTAATATTCCTAATCTTGATGTCAAATGTACCATCAAGTGTCTCAATGGGCACGCTGTTTCCAGAAGTACCACCGTCGCCCACGTGGCCATCAGTATAGATTTTCAATGCTGAATGAAGGATGCCATGAAATGTCTCTAAAGCAATCTCTCTAGTAAATTCTGATACATCAGACAGCAGTATTATTCTGCATATAATTATATATGTATTTTCATATACATGTAAACATCTGACTGGCTTCAAACTTACTTTGATGTTGAATATTTTTATTAATAAAGTCTATGCAGAATCGTTGCAAATATTAGAATTAGTTCTAAACCAGTAAAAGCTCAATTTATTGGTGCAAATGTCGTTACGGGAACGGGAAGACTTCAAACGAGTTGGGCTTCGGATATCCACCTACACACACAATTTTACCTTATGCCAGCGTTTCTCAAACTGGGAGGGGGCGCAATAAACCTACGAGGGGAGCGCTTGCATGTCAAAAAATAGAAGATTAAAAAATTGTTTACTAGAATGAAGTAAAACGAAATACTTTCTGACAAAATAAGAAATACACATTTACGCTGATATAATTTTTATATATCATCTGCGATATTACGTCATCAAAAAGTCAAAGCTTCTACTTCAAAACCTCATTAGCTATCTTTGATGCTATAACCAAGTAAAAATAAAAATAATTATAAAAGAGGATTGGAGTGACTCACACAATAACCCTGCCCGATCATTAGTAACGAGTGCGCGCCTGCTCCCGGGTTAAAACATTTTAAAATCTTTTCTCTTTAAATATTAAAAATAATACAATTATTCTTCATCGGAATTTTATATTATTGTTCATTATTTAACATCAATTTTAAATTCTAATTCTGTGAGGCTTAAAATTACAGTTCACTTAAATCTAATTATACTTTGAGCAATCATTAAAAAAATCATTTTACATTTTTGTAAACAATGTCGCGCACTTGGCTTTACTCTCCTTAAAATTCAGCGATTATATCAATAATCTTTTATTTTCTTATAAATGAGCTCGTGCAAAGAGCGGGTACTTCAGCCGGTATACTTTTAATGTGTCAGTGCTGCACAGAGTATTTTATAACTAATTAAGTAATACTAAATTAAGCACACGTTTAATAAGTATTAGCGACTGCCATGGGCTTGTCTTACAGAGCAAAGTTATTCAAAGGAATGCTTATGATTAGAAATTGACCCTCTGAGTTCTTTTTCTATATTTAGCTGATATCTACATTTTGTCTTCAAAGCAGCCACCGTATTTTGCAATATGTTCCAATTTAAAAATTAGGGAAAGGAAAAATAACATAATTATCTTATTACTTAATTAATTTATTATTATTTTTTTTTGCTTAAAAGTAACATATACAAAATTTAATACTTATGTTATTAATTTGTACGGCTTATAATTAAGATCGCGTATTGTAGCTTTAGCGCCCAAGTGCATTATTATTACATGCAGTACATTATTAATGTATAAGGGGGGGCGCGATAAAAATTGTGATTGAAAAGAGAGGTGCCAGTGTTTAAAGTTTGAGAAGCACTGCCTTACGCTAACTCAATTTCGGCTTAGAGGCAGATTCTTCGGGTTCACAATGTGCTCTGTTTCTTACGATGTTTTCTTAGGTTGATGAAACAAAATTTCAGGAGGATACATATTACTATTTTTTTTTAGATTAATTGAAAAAAAAATAAAGACATCTAAATGGAAAAAGTCAAAGTTATTTTCGGGGGGGTTTTCCATATGTAAATTTTTAATTCGATTATTTAAGCTATTATTTTGACAAAATATGGAATTCTACATTTACGATTACGAAATATTCTGTAAGTATATGAAAACAACACTATAAGCATATTCACCGATTAAATGACCGTGGTGGTCGAGTGGTCATGGTCACGAATTCGTGACTAGCGTTTGTGAGCTTGAGTCCTAGTGCCACTGAACATTCAAGTAGAGGGGCTGATTTACGTTAAATCTATCGCGGCTGAAAGTCCTTGTTGTAAATTAAATGTAAAATGAATAGATGGCACTGCAAATCATCTGAGAGATATACTTTTTTTTTTAGTTTGTAGAATCAGTTATATATAATGTTCTTTGTGCTGTATACATGTCCCCATTCGGGGGCTCACCTTCTTTAGGTGAGTACGGGTGACACAATCCCGTTTTGCCCTAGTGACCTTTTCTTTTTCCCAAAGGGGTTTACTATCTTTGGTAAACACCGGCTTCATGAACCCGGGGTACCCTAGTGATCTTTCTCTATTTCGGCCCTCTTTCTGGCCATTCATATTTCCCTTTTCTTCATTTCACGTCGAGACCACAGACAATTATTTCGAAATACATATGTGTATACTAATTGATTTGTTTTAATTAGATGTCTCATTATTCTCGTTATTAACATTTTTTTATTCATTTTTGCCTTGCGTTAAATTAGTTTAATCCTTTCTTAATTTTTTCCATTATTTATTTATATATTTTATTGTTAATTCTTGGATTATAGAGAGAGAGAGTTTAAATGTTTTGATTATTTTACTTTATTATTTTTTGACTAACAACGTTGGTTTTCCGACCCGCATATTTGCCGTGTGCGGCATCCCATAGAGGAAAATGGTGTCCTCTCTTCGGTGTCCCCGAATTAACACTGCTGTAGGGTTAGTGCTGCAGATAAGGGGTGTCGGGTTTACCCGTTGGATCCTCGCCCTGGTGCTGTAGCACTATATTCTGGAGTGTACTCTAGGTGAGCGCCGTGCCTGGTTTTTGCCAGATGACCGACACACTGCCTCCCTTGTTGGACTTCGTGGTGGATGGAGGCACGCCAGAACGAAGATGTTTACGCGTATTCATGGATCCGAATATGCAGTGCACGGGTAAAGGCCTTTTCAACATCGATAAAGTTTCCGAACATGCTCGTTTTTTTAATCCTATCTCTTCCTAACAATGAAATGTCACAAAGGTCACCGTTTGCAATTCAAAAAACTATTCAAGGAATAAGCGGCGAACCCAAATCGGTCAAAAAATTACGATCTGGTGATTTGCTTATTGAAACATCATCTGCCTTACAAACGAAATCTTTTTTGTTAACCAAAACTTTTTTAAACTGTTCGTTAACTGTAAATCTTCATATAGATCCTTAAACTCTTATCGTGGTGTCATATCGGAAACAGATCTTTTTGTGCGCCTCGAACCAGAAATCTTGGAAGGACTTTCTGACCAAGGGGTTACTCAAGTCAGAAGAATTAAAATAAAAAAAGACTCGTCATTTTCCCCTACGAAGCATTTAATATTAACTTTCAATAGCCCCAAACTACCATCTACAATAAAAGCCGGATATCTTAACTGTAAAATACGCCCTTACATTCCAAATCCTCTGCGCTGCTTTAAATGCCAGAGATTCGGTCATTCTCAAACTTCCGGCCGCGGTCAACTAACATGCTCTAGGTGTGCATTTGTAGGGCATTCTTCTACAGATTGTACCCCTAGAACCAAAATGCATTAACTGTTCACAACTTCATTCCGCCGATTCTAAACTTTGCCCAAAATGGAAAATTGAAAAACAAATACAAGAAATTAAAACCAATAAAAACGTATCTTATTTTGAAGCACGCAAATTAATAGTTCCTCTGTTAACCCAAACGTATGCTCAGGCTTTGAAACCTTCAACTATATCCACAACTACCCAAACAGATCCAAATATAACAAATATAATCTGTCCACCTTTACACAATGCCTGAAACCCGTATCTTCTAAAACTCCAATGCCTAGTACCTCGTCTTCAGTGTCTACCGTCTCCACGTCATCTTCATCTACTCAAGAAAATCTACTTCCTTCCCGATCTGCAATAATACTAACAATACAAAGTGAGTCTTTATTAAAAATACCCATTCCTACTACTACTACAACTACTTCCCCTGGCGATAACCTGAATACTTCTGTTTCATCTTTAGAAACTGAAACCTGTTCTCTTACAGCTCCTGATAAATTTAATGCGCTTTCAACTGAAACCTTACCAGAATCTGTCCCTACTACATCCAATAGTGAACATTCTAATGCACCTGAAATCCCACAGTATGTAAAACGAAATTCAAGAAATAGAAGAAAGCACCCAAAAGTACAAAAACCAGAAATTGAAATAAAAATGGCTCCACATAGACCTAGAAAATCAGCACCTACAGAATATGCAACAGATGAGAAAGACATGATAACTTATGACGTGGAGGAGGAGGAACTTGACCCAGATCCTACGGTTAAATTCGCACTTAAAGAAAGTCCCACAAGTTATTCTAAAGGATATTTACGTGCGTTAACTCCAACGCGTTTCAGAAAAAGTAGGAGCTAATTTTTATTAACATGAAATGCTTAAACTTTTTCTACAATTTAATTTTCACTAGTCCTTTTTTAATGCTTTTATTTTTAGATCTTGTCTGACTTGCTTGTTTTTATTGCTTGAAAACGAGTTTTTTATACGTGATTTGAAATTTTTAACCTTTTAAATAAACTGTGCTGTCAATATTTTAACACATTTTATCAAATGTTTTAATATTTTAACAAATGTTTGGCGTAGTATGGCCAGATTTGGCTCTTGCGCCTTTAAATTTCACATTCACTTATCCTCACTCATTGTATACATGTCTTCTGCGTCGTAGAATTGAATAAATCAAAATGTGTAAAAGAATGGACTGAACCATTGGAATAACGTAAAAATATAATAGATATAATCGTCTAACTGATCGAAGAAATTAAGGAATCAGGAAATATAACAGTCCTAAAAAAATGAGTGTGTGCTTATGACCACATGATAGAAGTGATAACTTCAAATTTTGTAATGTTATTTCTGGGATTAGTTCGGTGAGTATAAAAAAACGAAGGGATATTAATATTGTCATATAAAATTATTTATTCACATATGCCTGTACTCATAAAGTAATATTTTTTGCAAAATATACAATCGTATTTGTGAATTAATTGTATTCAAGGAAACAATAGGTTTATGGTAGCGGAGATAGGCTATAAATACTTAATATTCAAAGTTATTTAAATATCTAAAAAAACTCCGTCAAGCGTTGCTCCGTTCTTCCATTTAAATCATTTTACATAATGCAATTGAATTTTTATTTTAAAAAACTCTACTAAAGACTTTGTTATATCTTTTGAAAAATCTACATTAAAATCCCCACTTAAAATATAGGTAATTTGTTCAGAAGAGTTTATCCGGCTTCACACAGTGTAGGCAGCTAAATTTTTGTGAATTCGATTATTTTCTCTACACTTTTATTTGGAGAAATATAAATAGTAACCCTTAGAATTATTTGTCCATTTTCTGCTCTACATTTCACTGCACAAATTTCTCCTATAGATGACTCATTAAACCCAAATGATTCAGTAGTATTTGATACTACATCCATTTCTGTGAGAAAAGTTGTCGTATCTCCCTTATTTTTATATATAGCAACTCTACCAGCTCTGTGATTATCTTTGGAATTTAGCAATTCAATGAAAATGTGGAACATTTATGTTTTCTTCATTATTTATCCAAGTTTCTGTTAAAAGTAATACAGCTGCACTATCATCGAGATCCATAGCATGTGCACGTAAACTTTGACAATTCAAAGAATATATTGATATTCATTTTGTTTTGTGAAAATGAAGTTTGGGAAGATATCTGTGGTTATTTTAAGTTTGTTTTGTAATAACCTTTTAAATTCATTTTGTAGATTCTGAGAGATGTGTACATTCTCTTAGACCATGGAAGAATTTTGGATCGAATTTTCCGTAACAAAACAAAAGTCCTTCAAGACTTGTTGCTTTTGATAACGCAACACATACCAATTGTTGAGAATGAGTTTTCTCATACTTATAAAAAGTCTTGAAGAACTTTACATTGTTACGGAAAATTCCGATCCATTGTTCCAGCGTTACAAACCCGAGCGTAACAATCCTTGGCTTTTTAAAATGCATCATTCAAGTTCACTCTCCAGCAAAACGCGCCTAAGGAAGTTATCACTTGAAAAAGCATCGGCACGGTGTGGTAGCTTGGAGAGGAAGGAAGGTTAGCTCGGCACTTTATGCTGGTTCAAAATTACGAGGTACATTGCCAACAGCCATCGTGCTGCTTCAGAGTGTGACTTAAAATAAAAATCGATCGCCAAATGAATTTTTAAAATGTGTAGAAATTAATGACTTCATATTCTACTTATGAAATAAACAAATAAGCTTAAACCTTTGAGAAAAGGCTTAATATATTTTCGTCCCTATCGCACATCATATAATATAACACCAGATTTTTATTAAAGTCACCCTATCCAATTCTTTAACTCTGTATTAAAATAATAATAATAATTTTGGTACTTCTACTATTTTTTAAAAAATTCAAACCAGATGCAAATTCAGGTAGAATAATTTTTCTCCTAAATATGTTTTTGAACTTTATGAATTATGATTGAAAAGAAAACTACCGCGGTACCTTTGTAGTATCTACACAGTGTCAAATTCCACTCAATAAAATGTTTATTTTCGTAGTAATGTTAATAAGGTAAGGTGACTCAAATTATCAGCGACCGAAACTAACTGATAAGTTCAATCAGTGGAAAAAGGGGAAATCCCCATTTTATATACGCCTGCCTGAAAGATTGGCGAGTTATGGGGAAAAAGATGAAATTGCGGTGATGTATAAATGGTAATTGGAAAATCCACTGATTAAAACGCGTGGATAATTGTCCATATATCTAAAAACTATTTAAGATTTCAATATTCTTAGTAACTAAGGAAAATTTCAATGTGATCAATGAGCATTACAATCACTATTTCAAAAAAAAAATCTTAATTTTTAAAATTTTGTATTACTTAAGGCGTTACATTGTTGCTAAATTGCTAATATCAAGATGCTAAATTGAATCGATTGAATTCAGTTTAATTCATTTCATTATTCTTTTATTTTTATTTTATTAGTATAATTTTTTTTAAAATTCATATATTTCTCTCTCTTTTGTTTTTGCTCATTAGCTTTCAACCATTTAATTCCATCACTATTTTCTTTTCTTTCCAAGCTAGATGTAGGTTTACACTTTTGTAGAAAAATCATACTTTTATATGTATAAGTGAATATATTATCATTGAGAAACCTGATGAGTTGAATAATTGAAAGCATTACTTGTTAAATTTTGACTATACTTGATATTTCTATCTATCTGTATACCTATATCTACGTATCTTTCTGTATATCTGAACCTATGCCCCCAGTAGTATGGTGGTTATGACCCGTGACTTGTAAACGAGTGGGTTTGAATCCTGAGTAAAGCATGGATGTATATTCTGGAAAAGACATCGGACTTTTGCCTGAAATGGATTACCGTCTCGAAAGGAAAGCAGCGTACCTCCTGTTTTTTACTGGGATCATCGCTTGTAATCAAATCTGTATTCTTCTATGATTGTGACATGTTTATGTTCCTCTATCTCACGTATCCCAATAATAAACACACAACAACAACCTCTGTATCTATATATCTATTTATCTATATACCCTTTCTCTTTATTCATTCCTCTCTCTCTTTCACTCTTTATATGTATATATGTTACCGGCAAAGTATGAAATGATTCTTATTTCACACATTGCCTAGGCATTCTATAGAATAACTGAAACGGCAAAGTAGGAATTACATCTTCGATTCGTTTCGAATATTGCGTGGCAAGGCACGAAAATTTTAACGCATGCTTTAGGCTCAGAATTTGTCAATTGGACATTGTGGTTTGTTTTAGGGTGTCAAAATACCCAATTTTATACATAAACTTGTTCAACAAAAATTGTTTTTTTTTTTTTTTTTCCTGTTCGGCATGAAAATGGAGGAGCAAGCTGTTGTGTTGGAGAAGGAGTCTTGGTTTACAGCAGGGGTTGGCAATCTATAGCACACGGTACAATTCTTAATGGCACTCTGCACTACTCAACAAATTTGTCAATTTTTGAATGGATGGAACTTGATAAATTTGTAATAGACCTTGTTTGACAAACATTTCCAGAATTATGGACAATTACGGAATTATGAAAGGTAAATCATAAGGTAAATTTACAGCCTTTATGTAAATTATTGAATGTCATAGCTGGAGATATTTAATTGTTTAAAGAGAGAAAATTGTATGTATTCTGCTTTTCCACTTTTGGCTCTAAATATCTAAGTAAAATATCTTTCCATACGAAAAAAAACATTTCGAGTTGACAAAGAAACTATTTAACTGAATGCTCAAAATCATGTCAAAGTGAATGCCAGAAATTACATCCCAGATTTTACAATGGGAAAGTAAAAAGCGATATGAACAGCACTGAATTGACATTAAAAATTTTATTCATCTTTTTATGTAACTGTAATGAAGGGAAATATGTTTTCCCTTGTTTATTTCTTATTTTAATAAATATGTTTAAAATACATAATACATACAATTTCAAGTTTTTAAAAAATTTTGTTGAAGAAATAGTTGTATTTTCTGCTGTTTATTTTTGCGTTAAGAAATATTTTTAATTGATACAAAATTAATGTATAATAAAACTGTAAATCTATATTATTGAACTCTATTCTCTCTAACTCTGCATGCATTACCGCGAGAATAGAATTGCTTAAAAAAATGCCCCACTTACTGTGTGGCACGCTGAATCATAATTAGTAGATTGGTTTTTGACACGCCTCAGCTAAAAGGTGGCTAACTCCCTATCTATTGGCATGAAGAAACCATTCGAAGACTAGATACCAAAATTTGAATTGATGCTGCAAAAATGTATTTTTAAAACTGAAACTGCTTACTAGAAGTTAATAACTAATGCACAAAAAGCCAAAATGACTACTAAAAGGGAACCCAGAGAATGAATAGCCCCTAAATAGCTATAAAGTGATATGTATGGATAATAAATGTAAACTCATGTAACCTGTTAAAGAATGCTCCAGTACTGTACAGCAGTGTTGTTCCCAATCACCAGTCCGTGGATCAAATAGTATCGGGCCACTCAAGGAAGGCATTAAGTTATTTCTATTTTATTTACTGGAATGCATTTCTCTAGTGTTTGTGTGACTTTCCATGTGAAAATCTCTTTAAATTCATTTTTTGGAGTAACTGAATTTTGTTCTGAAGGCATGTTTAAATATACAATTAAATTATTAAATTAAAACAATTTAAAATATAAACAATCAACATTCCACCCTCAGCGGATCACGGTAAAATTATCAAACGTTGACCGGTCAACGAGGATAAAAAGGTTGGCAAGTTCTATACAGTATTACGTGACTGATTCTGGGTTATTTTATGTATTTCATGAAGCTCATTTGGCTATTGGACTCAGAGGACGTGATAGAATTCTGAAAGTACTTTCAACCAAATACAAAAACGTCACACGTTATGATATTGAACTGTACATCTACATTTGTGAACCTTGCCAGAAAAAACAGAAAATTATTTTTAAAAAGGTATTGTTGTGAAATTTGTAATTTTTTCTGAATGCTAATAAATTGGATGGTTTTCATCGACTTGGAACTTCTGAAGGAATTTTTTAAAGCAAGTATATGCGAAATCACAATTTACTTTGTGCCCAAAGAATTTGCTTAGAATTAACGATTTTCCTGACCACGAAATTTCTCTTCTGTCAGTCGCAATTGCTCATTCAATGGAAGTGGCTAATGATTCATCAAATGTATGTGTAAAAAAAAAGTACCAAAATAAGAATTTTTTCTTGCGTGAAAATGTAATGAAATAAAATTAAAATTGCTACTAAAGCCTACCATGTTGCAATAAGTAGTTTAACTTTAAATTCTTAGTTTTTATTTTAAAATTGGTTTTCCTTAATAAAAAACACATAAATTTTGTTTGGTACAACTTTCATTCTTGCCTTTACGTATTTTGAATATTTTTTTAATGGAACTCTCATTATTTTGTCAGAATAACATTTGTATTCTTTAGGAATAACGTCATTCATATAATAGCCTTATGAAGACCTTTTTTCATACTTTGTGCAAATAGTTTTGGTCATTCTATACAAAGTATGAAATAATTCTCATATTTCATACTTTGCATAAAACCTTCAGGCATTTCATACTTTGCCGATAATATATATATATATTAGGAGAAAAGCAATTCACACTCGATCCTTCATTTCCTTTATCCCTCACTCATTCACTCGCTCATCACGAGATCTCCATACTAACAGACAAATAGACTAGAAATTTGGCAGGCATGTTTCCTTAGTTGAGATCCACTAAGATTAGTGTTTAATGAAATTGATTATATAGGCTGGGTTTCAAAAGAGAAACTAGTAAGAGATGTAAAAGAGTAACTGGAAGGCCTGCTTTTGTGTTGAGATCCTTTAAAAATGAGTTTTGTAGAAATCAATCCACCAGAGGGACCTTACAATGGCGTAAAAGATAAAATTCAAAATTGGAGAAATTCAAGTTCTTTCCTATTTAAATCAGGCGACAAGGGTTATAAAAAGTTTTTAAGGCATTTCAAAGCTTAATAATAGAATTTAGATATAAATAACTTTAAAACAATAGTTACACTGCAACATGAAGTATCCAGTGATAATTGAATTTCCCCAGGGTGGGGTTAATTTCTAATTTTATAATACCAATAAAAACAAAACCTTGCAACAGAGCTTGACTTACTTTAGAAAACTTTTGTTATGTCTGGTGACGAATTTCTAATCAAAAGAACTCTTTTGTCAAATTATTTAAGAACATCTTAATAAACACTTTGAAATAGTTTAAAAAAATAATGAATTAAAATTGAACTGATTTTATGTAGATAGTTAAATAAATTTTGAAATTACAATATAAAAAAAAAGTTACACATTTCTTACATTTCTCAAAGTTAATAGAATAACAGAATAATTCCAGACGTGCATAAAATATTCTATAAGAACCCCCGAGAGCGAACTGAATTCTCATAGAAATTCTTATCGATGAAAATTAAGAATCTCAACTATCATATACATTTAACAATTATTTAAAACATTAAAAACCAAGCAAAAGAGAAAAAACCCGTAGGACAAAATAAACAATTTGTGCAGTAATTTATCGATAAAATAAAACTACAAATGCATATACATATTGCTCTAAGTAAAGATGAAAATTTTAGATTGAAACTATTTGAAATATTATTAAAGGCTATATATAATTATTATTTGTTAATAATAAACACATTTGCTTAAGAAGAGGTTAATCGATTCTTCTTAAAACGATGCATCACATCCACTGTATTCAAATCCTATGAAGAGTTTCATCAATTGGGAAGAACTGATATTTACATAATATTTTAGGATATGGATTATTTTTATCAGCAAATGCGGATTTTGTTTTTGTTTTCTTTTTGCCAATTTTTAATATAATTATTGGTATTCCAGCTAAACAAATCTGATGCTGCAACTTATATAATAACCCTTTAACAAGTAATATAAAAAGAAATTTTTAAGTCAATTCCTACTAAAAAACAACAAAGAAAAATCTTATTTTATATATATACTAGCGGACCCGACAGACGTTGTCCTGGGCATACATCTTAAATTCAAACATTCCAAATTTTAATGAATAAGTTTTAATAATCTGGATCGTTTTGATGAAAATATGTATTAAAAAGTTATTATAATATCTAATGTCATTACATATACGGTTATCACAATTCGATCAATCGATAGCGTGTGGGTATGTGTATAATATGAGCGAAGTTAAATGTAGAGGCTGTGTGAATAAAAACTTAAACTTGTTTTAAATAAAGGTGAAAAAGTTGAGAGACTCAAACTATTTTACAACAGATATATCTATTAAATTGTACAAAAACTTAATTTATCGTAGTACCATTGGATGTACAATATTTTTGGTTAATTCTTGAGGGGTATAAACAAATAAATTCGATGGTTTTCCAACTCTGGAACATACAACATATAAATAGCAGTGAGAAAAGCACGGATTTTCTAAATTTAAGCCACAAATCTTCATTAGTCACATACACACGCACAGAAGATTTATATATATAAAGATATACCGAATCATGGCTTTTCTTGTCCTGCATTAGCAGAATAAATAGCATACAGGGATAAAACAGTTATGCGCGTTTTAAGGTTTTTAATTAATATCTTTTTAACTAATTGTGCGATATCGGACCGAATTGTGAATCGACACCATTTTCGAATCCACTGGAACAGAGGTAAAAATTTTTTCAAAATCGATCCAGCCGTTTAGGAGGAGTTTAGTCACATACAAACGCACAGAAGATTTATATATATAAAGACTAGCTGGATGGCCCGGCGTTGCACGGACTTCTTCAAGAGTACAGCTTAATGCCTTGGAAGATTCCCTTCCCTTTCAGTGTCAGAACTTCCTAGTGTGTGTGTGTGATTTCTATATTAATGTCATTAAAATACTCTTCTTCGAAATTTCTTCCACATCTTTGTTTAATCGGGTGGGTATGTTTTCTAGCCTCTTAGCTTGGCGTTGCAAGGGCTTTTTCCGTGGGTACAATTTTATCCTTATGGAAATTTTCCTTTTCTCTCTAGACACCAGTACTTCTGTGTGTGTGTGTGTTACTGAGCGATGTGAGTGATTTCGATATCTATGTCATTTAAATCCCCTTTTCAGAAATTTCTTTCACTTCTCTTTGTCAGACAGGTTTCTTTTCCCTCCGTCCAGCCAAGCGTTGTGTATGGTTTTTTTTTTTTTTTTCAAGTATAAAACTCTCGTTTTTCATAGAGGGATAAGATCTCTTTTTTTTTCAATTTTTTCGATTAAAAATTTACAAAGCTAATCCAGTTTTGTTCTCAAGAAAACAGACAACGTACGAATTTATTATTAATCGAAAAATCAAAATCCAGATGAAAACGGTTGCTTCATAGCTAACAGTACACATTTTTGATTCATTATTTAACGAAAATTGATATAAATTAATAATTTTTCAAGAATTAAAGTTATACTGCGTTTTTTATTATTTATTACTAAATTATTTATTTAAATATATGTAACTGTGAAAAAAAAAAACTATGGGGGGAGCCTAAAAACTTGTTTACATTTCTTGTATAAAAAAAGATTTAAAAGAAATAGTACTATATTTAATAAAAACAGGGCAGCATTTTCCTGTATATTAAGGTTTTTCAGTAAATTATTTCTCTAAAAGAAAACTATCAGTTGCGATGTATTATTGAAAACTAAGATCGTATTAATTATTTTATACATGAAACAATGAATACTTTCTTAAAATTCAAACTAATAAATTGGATTTGGAAAAATACTGGAAAATTAATTATTTACACTCATTATAGAAAAAAGAAAAAAACATTCAAAAAGAAAATATCTTTTTATCTGACAGAAAAATCTTTTATCTGCTTACGCACTCTCCATAAATTGATTTCCGCACATGCGCTATAAGCGCTCAAACTCCTGTGTTCTGTGAGGTAGCTTTCCCATAATTAACTATACTGGCATTTGGCGATTTTTCCAATTTTTTTGTTTCGTTGTATTTTTACGGCCCCCAAGACGGAAAAAGTACATCTTTAAAAATATTTTATGTATAAAGAAAGCAGAATTTTTTTAATTACAAAATTCCAAAATGTTTTTGAAGTTTTACAATATTTTGTTTTAAATTAACTTGGCAGCGTTGAAAAAGGTTAAAAAATGTACTAATCTACTTGAAAAAAAAGTTTTATCTTTTTTAGAAATCTAAATTAGAAAAATTTAAAACATTGTAGAAATTGAGATTTTACTTAATATATTTCAAGTTAATCACATGTTAAAAGCATTTATTTTTTAAAAAAGTTAATTAATATAGTCCATAGAGCAACGTCATGTAATTCCATTTTGGCTGAAAACTGATTTTTGACGCCAACTTTTGTCATTGTTGTAACAATAACAGTGTTACAACAATGGAGACAAATCAAAGTTGGCGCCAAAAACTGGTTATTAAAACTGGTTTTAATTAATATCTTTTCAACCAATTGCTATATCGGACCGAATTGTGAATCTAAACCATTCTCGAATCCACTTGAACCCACACAAAAAAATGTCATCAAAATCGGTCCAGCCGCTTAGGAGGAGTCAGTCACATACACACGCACAGAAGAATTACATATGTAAAGATTATTTGAAAAGATATTAATTAAAAACGCTAAAAAGCATGATTCCTCTGCATTTATGTAACAATAAAGTCCCGGTTTGACCAGTTTGTCTAAAAATCGATTTTCGACGCCAACTTACGTCATTTTTATAACAATAACGTGGTAGTGGTGGGACTAATCCCCATATGGTGTAGTTTCACTAGACCAGATCCATGAGTCCATAAATCTGTACAAAGTCTAAGAGCAGCACGGGGGATGCAACAGCCTCCTCACAGGAAAACCCCAGACATTGCAGACTGTGCTGAAGAGAAAAAGGACAGATGTTACATTTGGGGCAAATTGGGAAGCTTCTTTAGCCACACTCAAAGTTCATGCAGCTCAGGTGAAAAGTCGAAAATCGTGAGAATGCCGTTTGATATGATCTGGAACCCTTGAATGATATGGTGGATCCAGGGTGTCTTTGAAAGTACCATGGGTGTACAGGGGGACTACACAGGTTCTACATATTAATTCTTTAGCCCTGGAGTAGATCTCAGTTGATGTATGGACCATGTGGTCTTCCGGATCCACAGGATTGCTGGTAGCCGCCTTCGCAAGGTCGTCCGCAACTTCGTTCCCGAGAAGATGGTAAAGGGATTATTTTGACAGCTTCTGTTAGTCCAAAAACCTGGAGCACCTTGACAAGATCTTAGCATAAGAGGTAGAACTGAATATTTTAAATGTTTTAATTAATATCTTTTTAACTAAGTGTGCGATATCAGACCGAATTGGGAATCTAAACCATTCTGGAATCCACTTGAACCCACACAAAAAATTTCATCAAAATCAGTCTAGCCGTTTAGGAGGAGTTTAGTCACATACACCCACACAGAAGATTTATATATATAAAGATATACCGAATCGTGGATTTTCTGGCCGCGCATTAGCAGAATAAATAGCATACAGGGGTAAACCAATTATGCATTTTAAGATTTTTAATTAATATCTTTTTAACTAATTGCGATATCGGACCGAATTGTGAATCTAAACCATTCTCGAATCTACTGAAACAGACGCAAAAATTTCATCAAAATCGGTCCAGCCGTTTAGGAGGAGTTTAGTCAGATACACACGCACAGAAGATTTATATATATAAAGATATATATAGTTACTTTTTATCGAATAATTACACTTAATATAAATATGTATATATATGACAGAATAACAATATTAAGGACAATTAATTTCTATTAATTATCATTAAAGTGTCGTATTGTCATCCAAAACAATCGTGTGTGTATACAATTTCAGTTCAACTGAATGCTTTAATACGTGAGAAAAAAAAAAATCTTTTAAAGTTTTGACCCAAGTCACTAAAAATAAAGCCAACGTGACTGCATCTGTAAATCTTTAAGTAATTAAGTTCAGTCAATTAATTTTAATTAATTGTAATTAAATTATCGTATTGTCACCGAAAACAATTGTGTATAGAAAATTTCAGCTCAAATGAGGGCTTTAAAAATGAGAAAAACCTTTCAAAGATTTGACACAAGTCCACCGAAATGGTCACTAAGTAGCCAAAAATGACGCCAACGTAGCTGTATCTGTAATTCTTTGAATAATTAATTTTAGTTAATTAATTTGTATTAATTATAATTAAAAAAATTACCATTTTATCATCCAAAATAAACGTGTATATAAAATTTCAGCTCAATTGAGCGCTTTAAAATGTACTTTATGAACGATTGAAAATTTGAACTAGATAAATATATGAATAAATAAATATGGAGAGAGAGTGAACTAATAGTAGCAATTGAAAAAGATCTAATTGGATGACAAGAATTGCACTAGAAAGCAACACGAGGGGTATTGGGGATGGACTTCGTAGTTTTGAGGTACGATACCTGAGCTGGTACTACATTTTCTAACTTACACACCAGGCCAAAATCGGGTGTCAAAACAAAAAAATTATCTGAGCACAAGGTGTCTTCTCTTTGCGTTCCCCACTAAAATGAGCCTGTTCTGAGTTTGTACCCGAGAAAAAGAATTATGACAAATACACGACGGAAATAAAAACTCCAACACCAAAAAAGAGTTGTGCCAAGTAAGGGAAATTTGGTAAGGGTGTTTATAACTTTAAAGATGACTTTTATTCATATTTCGAGCTAGGCGTACTCGTATAAGTGTGGCGCGAGTTGCACCACTTTGAGCATGCGAGTCATGTGTACTTTAAACACGTGCTATAAATTTCATAAATGTTTTTTATCGTTGACATTTGACATAATGAATTGATGTTAGCCAAAAATGCCTTTTAACATGAAGAAAAGGCCATTATCAACAAATCCCAACGCTTAATCGAAGTCGTATAAAAGGCTAAGTAAAAGGGGTTTTCCTTTCCACGGTATTGCAAGAAAACTTGGATATGATTGTTGGCAGCAGGGGGTCCAGGGGAAGGCATATCTTAAGAAACCGGGAATTTAATTATTCAAGTGTCAGCCTTAACAATCCTGTAGCATTCATACCATTAGCTCCAAATCACTGAAGTCTGCGACTTAAGTGATAACTTGCTTGAGCTCGTTGGAGGGTGCAGTGGCGATGTATTGTGGCCTCCTATGAGAGCTGTTTATGTCTTGGTACTAGTGAGGCCATATATTGACTAGAAGGAGGGAAGGTCAGAAGTTTCAAATAGTCTTTCTGTGACCTAGACACACTGCACCTGCATCTGGAGTTATGGTTTGGGGTAATTTTCTATGATATCAAGATATTCAAGATTGTGATTATTCCAGGCACCCTGACTGCTAGCTTGTACGTAAGTCTAGTGATTCAAACTGCTGCGCTGCTCTATTGATAAACATTATTCAAGGGAGTATTTTCCAACAGGATAACGTACGCCCTCATACAACTATTGTAACCCAGTATGCTCTATAGAGAGTCGACATGTTACTTTGTTCTGCCAGATGGCGAGATCTAGGATCCAGATCTTTTCTAATTGAGCACGAATGGGATATCAATGAACGGCAACACCAGCGTCATCCTTAACCAGAATTAAGTAGACTTATATTGACCAACCAAGTAAACCAAGCATGTAATTTCACCCCACAAACTAATATCCAGTATCTGTATGATACATTGAATGAATGTTTCCGTGCTTGGCGAAATTTTGGCGGTTACACCGGTTATTAATGTGCCATCATTTCACATTTGAAATGACTCTTCTCTCGCCTACGCTAAGCAGCGAACTTGAATTATCAATCAATTCAATATGTTTTCTTAACAAATGTATTGCCGAAGTTCCATTAGTCTACAATATTTTTTCTTGGTGTTAGCATTTCTCCCTCCCCCTCCAATCAGTGTAGATCAGAGACAGTAATAAAAAGAAATCTTAAATCGTGATAGAGTGCGTCAATCGTGTGGGAAAAAGTAGTTTTGTTTTACTCCAAGCATCAATAGCTTTTTGGTTTTTTCAGTACCGTGTCGAAAAAGATTGTGCAAAAAAGACTAAAGTGTAGCAGTTCTTTCGTGTAGATGTCTTTGAAACACACTCAAGCTGTTGTTCGAGGAACGTTTTTCTTGGATAACATAACACAACTAGTGAATTTTCGAATTATAATAATATTAATGTTTGGCCGATGCAACTTTGAGCAATAATTACGTCGTCATCAAATTGTTTCACTAATATTTTCTGGATTTCGTCTTTGTATCATATACATATCCTTGGTTCTCAAAGATTTTACTCAAGGTAACCCTTATTCACAAGTTAATCAGATATATTCAAAAATGTGGTGTAATAAATAGATTTTTTTAAATTTTTACTAAGTTTTTTTTCCCATTGGAACTTTAAATCTGCTGCTAAAAACTTTTGACCAGTGTTATAATAAGATTTTAACACTTAATTCCAGTATCAACAATTTCAATTAAGTATTTTTAAATTTTCTGCAACATCAGTTATCAGTTTAGTTATTAATGCTTATTAATAACTAAATGCCTTAAATATTGGAAAAAACTAATCTATTAAGATCACATTTAGAATTATAGAAATACGATACATAAAAGAGAAGAGGATTATATATATATATATATATATAAATGCAAATAAATCTTTTTACAAATCAGTTTTTATTTACTGCATATTTTAATTATATAAGATTGTTTAGGAGTCCATGTAAAAATGGCTGAACTTGAAACTTCTTAATGGTAAAGAAATTTGTAATTCCCCAAAACCTTACGATGGAGAGCTCTATGAATTAAGTATATTATTATTTTTCTTTAAGTTTAAGGGAGAATTGGGGGAATAAATCATTTTTAATTGTTCTTTGCATTTCAGATCCCTGCGATCCAAATCCTTGTGAGAATGAAAGTATCTGTGAAATTGAGAATGGAAAAAGGAAGTGTACTTGCTTCATACCATTTAACGGAGAATTTTGTGAGAATGGTAATATTACTTTTTTAAAACTTTTTAACGTAAATTTGTACGAATTTTTATTTTAAGGCCTTAGATCAGTCCAGAGGGAAAAGAGGTTCCTCTTTTAATCTTCTTAGGTTTGTGTGTTGCGTATTTTATGCCAAAAGCTTTCACAGGTAATTACATTTTTCTAATGAAATCAGCTGTTTTTAAAACCTTGAGAGATTTACGCTTTTGTGCTAAATTTTTCTACAAAACTGAAATTTTAAAACATGATAATTTCCCTGCATCTGTACTCTTATTAAAATAATAAACAGCCTCAAATTAGTTAAACTGATCAAAACTTTTTTCTATTCATTTGATCCTCTGCATGTGACTGAATCTAAGAATCTGTTGCAGAGAAAAAATTTTATCTGAGTTCTCAGGATGACTGCAATAATTATCACTATATATAATTCAGAAATAATTACCATAAATAATTTACATTTTTTGTAAACAGATCCTTGTCATCCAGACCCTTGCAGAAATGGGGGCGAATGTAAAATTACTGAACGAGCATTTGAAGGTTATGATGAGAAAACATACCATTGTTCCTGTCCCGAACCATTCAGTGGAGACAACTGTGAGATTGGTGAGTAAAGTTACATTCCCTCGGTGATATCCATTATTTTAATTCAAGTTTGCTGTTATTTGGAAAGATTGTATTAATCAAACAAAATCAAAATTTTCCATGAAAAAAAAATGTAATTTTTAAAAAAAAGTGTTGTTATTGTATAACCTACTTATACAAAGGTGTAACTATGACTTGTGACAACATAGCGCTTCTGTATTATGAATAATATTATTCTAAGGTAAAATCTTATATATACTGCTGTCCGTTAAATTTGCAACACTAGGAAGGAAAGCAAACAATAAAACTTTACTTAGAGTAAAAAGTAAAGATGTGGAAAACTTGGGATATACATAATCCGATATTAGTACGCACAGCTAACCCAGTTAGGTACCAAGTCAAACCGGGGTGGATACGGGCAAGTCATTCTATGTCGCTTGATGTTTATGCCATACTTCATAAATTGCAGTGGTTGGAGAGTGACAGCGGTCCATTCTCTCAGCAACCCATCATCAGATGCTTTCAGTGGGAGAGGTATTTGAAGAATGTGCTAACCAAAATAGCAATCGAACGCCATTTGCATTGTTGTAGGTCAAAAGACGACGAGAAACATGTGGTCACGTGACTTCTCCGAAGCCTCAAAGATCGGGCATATCTACCTACCTTAAAAAAGCTGAGAAATGTAACGCTGACTATTCAAACTATTGTGACAGTACGAACAATAGGCGTCTGTGTCGTGTATCCAATGGCTGCATATACCATCACACCAGATGCATGGCTCGAATGACGACATCGATTCTAAGCAGACCACATGTATTCTCCGCGGTGCCTTCAGACATGGATGCGCCCATCATACTGCTGCTCGTGGAATCGGGACACGTCTGAAAAGACGAAAAGACAACGTGGTGCCACTCCTGTATGCAGTTTTGTTGTTGGGGACACCACTGTGGCCACGCGTCACTATCCTAGAGTGTCAAATGAAACCGCAATAACAATCTCAGTGTAGAAAGTATCCGTGCTGTTCCAGGCGTCGTCTCATTGTCCATGCCCTCACTGTTTCATAAAAGCTCGCATCTTGGTCCACGATTTGTGATCCTGAAGATCGACCAGACAACTTGCCTCAGCGGCGACATCCTGAATGGCATTTAGTTTTATCCTATTGAACTCATTGATTCCGCAATGATAATCATTGGATTCTAACTAATGCGTGCACTAGGGACGGATAAACTTTTCCAGGGTACAGGCTACTTCTAATTTTTTCAAGGTATTGCGATCCACCCAGTGGTGTAGGTAGGGTGAGCTAAGAAAAGGTCTACTTAGTATTATATATTATAATTTAATGTAACTTAATAATAAATACTTAATATGCACTTACCAACATAGCTTCAATAAAGTAAACTTACACTTTTAAGACAGCTCTTAAAGCAAAACGGAAGATAAAAACACAATAATATTAGTCACAAATAGAATATCAAGTGATATAATTACTATTAAACAATTTAAATTACATTAAAAAAATAAAACCCTTTTATCTGAAGCTAGTTCTCGTAAATATAGTCAGTAGAAGATTTAGTCTACATACTGTTAGTCAATCTTGAATACTGTGGTATATAATTACTAATTGTAAATATTCAAGTGGTCACTGCAAAATGCCTTGGTGTTCCACTGGTTGATCGCGATCGACTTAATACCCATCCCTGCACTACACAATCTTCTCTATATTTTATCTCCTTTATTGTTGATAGTTCTGACTTAGCACACCGTGTGATTTTCATCTCTTTTCTAAATTGAAGAACTCGCTAGAAGGCCAAAGCTTTCAAAACAATGAGGAGTTTAAAAACAACATTTAGAATATCTCACATTACTGTCGGCAACATTCTTCAAAGAGAGCCTCAGAACTCTCGTCTACCGATATGACAAAAGCCTAAATTATCACAGTAATTATGTTGAAAAGAAACTATGTTTGCACAGAACTTTTTTTTCATAAATTCATTCTTCTTTACTCTTCTGTTTTCATGATCCTTCGTAGGGTTAAGAAAGGAAATGTTCCTCATAAGATGAGCGATTGTATCCACTAATATCAGCATATTTTTTGAGGAAACTAAGTCTATTTTTCTCTGAGTAGCAAAAAAGTCGGGTTTACCGATGGATTTGAAAGCAAAAAGTACTTATTTTGTATCCCAGTGAATTTCTAAAGATCCCTGATGTCAAGAAGAGAAAAAGTATACATGTAAAGTATAAGTTCTCTATTCAGAGTAGCAGAAAAGAGTGGCTTTAAAACACGACCAGAAATTATCAGTTTTAGTTTCTGAAGTTATTTCTTTCATTCTGAGAGGCAGAATATCTCTAAAACATCACCGTCGAGTAATGAACATATGAAAATGCTTCATGAGAAGCAGCATCCGCAGTTTCAGTTTATTAGCTTAACAAAGTAAAGCAGGAAGCCATCCGAAGGAATCTTATATTTAACAAACGGAGCATTCTTAATGTTGGATTTACATACACAAGGAATAGGCTGATTTGCGTCCAATGAATAATTAAGTAACGAGAATGAATGCGAAGCAAGATTAATATGCCATGAGCGATTTCCATACCATACCAGTGTGATGATAGAAGATGCGGAAACTACCTCATTTAGCTGTCTAAAATCAGAAGAATACTTGAAACACGTGCGATTGGTGCGATTGCCAGAAATAGAAGAGCTTGTTTTAGCCAGATTTCGGAGCAGCTCCTTCCAGAGTACGCAAGCTTTCATGATTTATATTGCTTTATATCATGCTGTGGTGAAGAGTGTTCTGCCCGTAGACAGAGTTTTGCCCTTCTACGAACAAATGGTTCAACATTTAACACTTGATAACCACCCCCAACATCTAGATTTTTGATGTTCAGTTTTCTGCTTTAAGGCTGTTCTCTAATGAGGCTTCATTTACCAGAGATGGCCTTTTCAATGATCGGAATGAATCCAACTGAGCTGATAATGGCCCCCATTTTTCAAACCCAGATAAATATCAGAAGGATTTTTTACATAACAGGTATCGTTGAGAAAATCTTGTTTATAGTTACCTGTTATTATAACGCTTGAAAGCCTACAGTACTGTGTCTACCTGGAGCAAGTGCTTCCCAGTTTATCGCATTCTCTTACGCTTACCACTCAGACAAACCCGTACTTCATATATGATAGAGACCAAGATAATCTTCCCACTGCTTCTCGTTACTTCTTGAATTGTATATGTCCTTTGTGTTGGAATGAACACAGCGGACTTGTGGCTAGGCCTCCATGCTTCCCAGATCTAAACCTACTCTACTTCTGGAGAAACGTGAAAGGATTGGTTTAAGAGTCACCTACAGTTGGCGTGAAATCCTTGTGAAAATCCTTGTTGCAGCAGACAGAATGAATCCGAATTAGAAATGTCTGAGGGGGTAGATATTCAGTCATTCCCTGTTGTGAATTGTGTAATGCACACTCGGACGCTATTTCAAAACTAATTTGAATCTTTTTTTTGACGTTAGTAAATGACTTTCCTCTGCTTATGATTTCTTATTTAACTGCTTTTTTACTGTTGACCATTTAATTTTGGGCATCTCTATTTAAAATTTTATGCTGCTCACATTAGAATGAGATCCTAAGAGTGAGTTAGTGAATATTAACGTCGTACTATTCAGCTACTCGAGGGTTTTTTGCGACGAATCTCGTAACTTTGAACCATTATCAAATGATGAAGATGACACCTGAGCTGAAACCATCCTAACTTCCACACCACACCAACGGGAGGACGTTTCAACTGCGACAGATTTAACGAGAATCGCTCCAACACGCAGCGGGTATTCAGCGGTAAAGGACTTAACCTTGTGACACTCTGCCCATGTGTGTGTGAATCCGTTACCCTGACCACTAGACTACCGAGGCCGGAATGCGACCTTAAGTTCCATAGTAAATATTAAGAATCCTAATGGGTACAAACACCTCTCTTACTTTGTCAAAACTCTTTTTAATGATAATTTTTTTTACAATATTTGAGAGGACGATAAATCGGACTAAAGGAAGATAGGTAATCAAATCCAATGATCATTTTATATTTGGGTTGAAATGAGCCCCCATTCGATGATGATGGCAGTTCGATGACGTCTTGTAAGATCTACAATATTAAAAAAAATCCGTATATAACTTCTAAAATATTTCTTAAATTTCAAACTACTTTCATTTTATTGTCTAAATTAATATTTTAAGATGTAAATTCAACAAAGTAAAAAAAACAATTACTTGATATTACAATTTTTTAAATTGCTAATTTGAAGTTTTTTTAAAAAAAAAAAAATTTCAGATGCTGAGAGTACGACAAATTCCCGGGATACCTCAACAAATTCTACGATTTCAATCGTTTCTGGTGAGTATTTCTATTATTTTGTATTACAAAAACTTTCTTGCAAATAATTGTTAAAAAATGATACATATTCAAAAATTTTAACGTTTATTGTAGTAACAACAAGTGTGGAAGGGGATGAGTCAAAGCTGGAGGATCTCAACCAAGAAGGTGAGCTTTAGTTTGTGACAAACCTATACGGAACTTTGTCACTAACCTTCTGAGACGTCTTTTTTAGGGAAATTTAATTCCCCTACCTATTTCCAATCAGCTCCAAAAAGAGGACAGGATTCCTTGTTATGCAGATTAGATAGAGTATTTAAGTCAAACGGAATAGTAAAAAAACAGTAGAGAGAGAGATTGAAGCAGGAAGGTATAATGGTGAAGTTAGAGATTTATTATTGAAGATTTCTAGGTGGATAAATCTCAGGAAGAGCTGAGCTGCAGTGTGATAAATATTGATTTATAATTAAAGTCTCATTAAAGTTTTATATTAGAGTGAGATTAAAGTTAAATGTTCAATAGGAACATTATTGAATATAATTCTGGGATCTCTTATCGCGGTAATCTCTGCGTGATCGATATTCTAATTGTTAATTAATTGGGTCATTAAATATTTAAGTTAATATAAAGGAAAGTCCCTTTTAAACCTCATAAAGCTATTTTTATTTAGTTGTTATTAAAAGTCTTTGATTCTATTTGGGAAAGATAACCCAATAAAGAAAGTTATTTATAAAAATGGCTACTGGTTCTTATTTGACTCAAAACCATTCTCGTTTTCAAAGTGAGATCCAAGGGGATCTTCACAAGTTATATGATTGCAGGGTAGAGTCACATTATTATGAACATTTGTCTCCTCAGATATAAAAACCCCAAAACATGAAAGGGGGCTTTAATCGTCGGTGTGAATAAAAGATAAAAACGTAGACTACCTTGAAGTATATCTGAATTAATCCAAGCTTGAAAATAGCACTAGAAAAACAAAGTGCTTCTGCACAACACTGCTATGTGTCCAATTCTCTCATATGCCTGTCTGATCCAAGACTAAGCAGCCATAACTTCACTTAAAATCTCGAAGCTCATCAATAAAAATGTTAAGTCTCTAGGTACACGCTTAATGATGAATTGTGCAGAACAATTTATATCACTACCTTTTGAAAACTCATTCAAAATTGTAAAGATCTCACTTCTGCACCTATAAATGTGAGATAAAAGGAAGGAAGACTAGCCATGTTCAAATTACTTTTTTTATTTGCAACACCAACAACAACACAAGTTTGATCAATCAAAACCAAGAGATGCACTCAATTAAAGCAATGTGTAGACAATGAACGAAGTACGCGAGGTATGAGAAGACTTCAACTACTAGTAACACTTACTTCAATTAAAGAACACTGCCTTCCTTACTATCTTATTTATATTCAATCTCCAGCGACAAATCGTCACCTTAATTATTACATTGATCAAATACTGAATATCTGCGTTACACCTTAAATTTGATTAATCACTGCTCCGCTAGTGGTCCACCTTATCTTTCTCTTTCTAACTTGAAAGCCTAGACTTTATATATTACATGCTCACGTTTTCTTCTTCATAGGAAGAGTTTTAATAAAACAATTTTTAAGTACCAAAAAATTTCCCAAGAGGATTTGTTTGTGAGAAGGTCGCGGATAGAACCGTAACAAAATCTATCAAAATAACTTTTAACAACCTACCAGAAACTGACAACAGCCATGTTCTCAACCTTGAAATTTGTCCTATTACATCGAAAACCAAGAATCCAATTCAAGTACTACTTGACTCTTATGAGTTTCTGTTAATTTTTTTCTCATTTTATAAATTCACTAAGATTTTCTCTCTATTTTAACTTTTTCTTATATTTTATGAATCCTATGCCATGTTGTATTACATGACCCATTAGTGTTACCTCAGATCACATGCTTCATGCTTATTATTTATACTAAAAATACGCCTACAGTCAGAGTATCTAAATAATCTCTACAGATCTAAAAGGTAACTACCGACACCATCTTGGACCTACAAGTTCTATCAACAGTCACCAGATGACGCAAAGAGGAACTGTCATGGCAACTGTTCATCCATTAGGAAGTCTTACACCGATTTCTCTTCCTATCGAAAAAGTTTGCTGTTGTTGTTGTTACTTATGCCACTTGATTGACAGTAACATCAGATCAAGGTCCACGAAATTAGTTGCAATTGAAGGGCTAGATTTTACGACTGTCGTTAGCCTTAGATTTGAGCGCCATAAAGGTGACAGTACGATTTTGCTCGGTTCTACCCCAATTTTGAGGAGAACATTCGGGGAGGGGGTACGAAGTATGTAGGATAAGTGCCACTTTGCAGCTCAGAAGCCTGGTGAAATCATCATTCCATCAAGTACCTGTAAACATAACTTTCTTTGCTGCAATGAATAAAACGTAATTGATCTGACTTACTAATTGTCTTCATTGTCTTTACCTACAAGAGTGGCAGTATTTTAGAAACTGTAAAATTTGTAAGAACTAATCGTTTTGGTCAAAGTGTAAAGTGATGGAGTAACGGCATTTTGAAAGTAAAGATGTGGAAAATGCAGTATACGACGTTTCATTGATGTAAGAAGTCAATGCTGGTTTTGATATAGGTGAAGACAGTGATATGCTACAGTTTAACAATTAACGTGTCAAGCAAATCACGAGCTTTTAGACTTATATCTCACAAGGAAAGGACACGACTAGGGAAATAAATTTGGGGTCGAGACTTGGTGTAATAGTAGTACTCTTAATGTAATTCCGCCGAATGACCAGTCAATTAGAAAAAAATCGCCTTCAAAATTCATGCTTAGCTTTTATACAATTAAGTTTCATTTTACTCAAGGTGCCTGCTTTCAAAGCCGGCGGATAGAGTTCGAATCAAGCGATTTTTTTCATTTCCTTAAATTATTTTTTAAAATTAAATAAATTTATTTATGAAAGGCTTGTAAAAAATTACATAATATTCTATGTAATTATTTTGCATTTTATAAAGTAAAAAAACTACTGTCATTATATAAATATGTATATTATGCGTTTAATATATAAATATATTTTTATATAAATATAAATAATATTTATAATAAATTACATAATAAATGTTAAATGATATTTTACATCAATTATTTACAAATAGTTTTATAATGTGAAATACAATATACTATAAATGAAATATTATACGTATAGTATAAAAGAATTTATAAAATATATTATTATTATTATATTATTAAAGTAATTGTTTTATAATTATTTGAAAAATATCCCTCTTTAAATAAATTTATTTAATTAAAAAAATTTTTAAATTTTTTAATAAATTTGTTTAAATAATTTTAATAAATCTATTAAAATAATTTTAATAAAAAAGTTATAATAATTTTAATTAATAATGATTAATTATTTAATCAATAATAAGTAATATTGTTCATTAAAATTATTTTAATTAATAATAACTGATTATTTTGATTAAAACTAATTTTAAATAATTTTAATGAATAATTAATTTTAAGAAACTTTAATTAATAATTAATTTTAAGAAACTTTCATTAATAATTTTTGATTATTAATAAATTTAAATAATTTTAATTAACAATTAATTCTAAATAACTTTACTGAATAAATACTTTTAAATAATGTTAATTAATAATTATTTTTAATTAATTGGAATAAATAATTAATTGCACCTAATGTTAATTAATAATTGATTTTAATTAATAATTAATTTTAAATAATTTTAATTTTAAATAATTTTAATTTTTAACAACTACATTTAAACGCTGCCTTCCCTTGATGATTAGTGGCAGCCAGGGGGCACCACCTATTCTTTTGAGAAGCGGGGAACTCGTTCCCCCGCTCTTCTGCCCTGGATCGCCACCGGGGAAAGATGTGTACACGTGGAGTCAGGGAAAGCCTGTTTCCCTCCTTTTTTAGTCCTTAATCTATTTTCTGTAACTATAATGGATGTGTGTTGTTTTATTTAAGTGACCCCTTGTGTTGTGGAACGTAAGAACATTAAATAGTATTTGTTCCAGTAATGAAAACGCTTCTTTAATTTCAACACAATGAATACACGACATGGGGATTGTCATAAATTTTAAAAAATTTAATTTATTACTTTTAATTAATGATTAATTTTAAATAATTTTATTTAATCATTAATTTTATTTCATAATTAATTTTAATTAATAACAATTTTAAATAATTTAAATAATAAATTATTTTTTTACTTTATAAAATACAAAATAATTGCATAAAATATCATTTAATTTTTAAAGAACCCTTCATAAATAAATTTATTTAATTTTTAAAAATAATTCAAGGAATTAAAAAAATTTTCGCGTGATTCGAACTCTATCCGTGGGCATTGAAGGCAGTCGTCTTGCCTATCGAGCCGCTGCGTCGGTGGAGGAAATTGAAACTTAATCGTATAAAAGCAAAGCATGAATTTCAAAGGCTATTTTCTCCAAATTGACTGGCCATTCGACAGAATTACATTGAGGGTTGAACACCCTAAAGGAATACTACTCTTGCACCAAGTCTCGACCCCAAATGAATTTTCTTAGTCGTGTCCTCCCCTTGTAAGAACATAATATAATGAACTCAGTTACGTATGAGATTTTGATCATAGGTATGGCTATCGTACCATTGCTGACGAAATTGCGTCGACGAAAACGGCTTTGATTTGAGTGACAATACGTTACTGGATTGCAGGTGATCGGCAACAGTTTTTCTTCTCCGACGAGTCAAGATTTCGTCTCAATTATTTTTTCCGTCTCATTTCTGCTCTTTTTCTCTTAAAAAGGTGTTCTTAGAAGTCATTTTCACTTTAGAAAAATTTTAATTACTGAACATTCACAATAATTTTGCTGAGTTATCAAATGTCCCAAGTCTCAAATTTAAATTTTCCAAAAGGTGGCGGAATAAAACTTTATCTAGAAAAAAAAACACTTTCCAAAACAGTTCTGAATATAATTCAAAATTTTTTATTCAATCTTTCAAAAGATTCTAAGAATTTAATGAAAAGGGAGAAATGTGGTACCACAGTTAAAACTTTAAAAGGAAATAAGTTTTAATGTAAATAAATGGATTAGTATATTATGTATATTTAACACATTTCACATTTAAAAATATTTCTTTTAGAGATCCTTCTTTAGACGGAGTTGATTTCTCATATAAAATAAACTTAAATTTCATGTTTTAGAGTTTGTCAAACTCTAAAATTTTGTATAATAATGGTTCAGAATGAGTCTCATAATTCTAATTGTCTTAAACATTTGACGATGTAAAATTTTAACTCTGAATCATTAAAAGTTTATACCAATTGATGAATATAACTATAGTTTACCAATTAGAAACATACACAACAGTTAAAAAAAATAAATGTTCTTTGAAAGATATGAATTATTCAATACGGTTTTTAAAAAAGAGCATTGCCAAATAATTTTTTAAGGTCTGGACTTTCTATGTTTTCCAAATATTAAAAGTAAAATTTCGTGCATTTGCTTACCTACCCATTTTACTTTTGTAAAAATAAACGGAACAATAGTTTATAAATTCTTTTTTTTTTTAAAAAATTATATAATCAAGGGAAACTTAATTATAGCAAAAACTTAAAGATACGTAAGAGAATTATGACTGAAAGAAATGTTTAACATATTGCTCTTATTAAACGTTTACTCTACAGCTGTTTTTCTTAAAATATCTTTAAAAGTATTCATTTTAAGTTTTTTTTTTCAATTCAATTCAAATTTCATTTTCAATTGAAATGCAATTTGAAACATGAGCACTTAAATATGTTTTCTTAAATTTCTTTCATAGAAAAGTATACTTTACTAATGAAAAAGTTTTAAAGATTAATTAATTATTTAATTAATTATTCATATCATAATTTAGTTCCCTTTGAGATCTTAGATATTGTTTCATTTTGCCTAGAAACGGCGCAATTGCAGAAGTTTTGAAAGATCCTATCTAAGTATATACATCTGTATTTATCTTCTATCAGATAGAAAGACGACAACTCACATATTGAATGAAATCAGAATATATATATATATATATATCAAAAATACCTTAACCCTTTATCTACCAAATTATGATTTACTGCAGTTTTTTTCATGCAATATTTTTTTAATCACTACATGAAAAATTAATGGATATACATAAAAAATACTCAACTTTGGGAAATTTAACCCGTTAGAGCTAATTAATTAATTAAATATAATCAACTGTAACATTAATTATATACACTGTTTACTTAAAATAATAGTCAAATCGTTTTCTAAGGTTTTCATTTACATACAAAAAAATATATAAGACACGTTATACATTCACTATTTTTCGAAACAAAAATGACAATCTTCGCAATGCGCTGTAAACGCCATCAGCTGAAAACGCAATTTCTGCTTTAAAAACTATTCGCCTTCCCGCTAAAATATTCCTCATAGAACCCGTGCTGCCATATATCTCGGAAGAGGAGATTTAAAAGAATATTCCTGCTAAATATCGTCAGAGTATTCGTAAAAATGGTTATTTTATGTAACTTTAAAGTGAGTGGTACTTATAAGTACCGTCGGTAGATAAAGGGTTAGAATAGAAAAAGGCTTTTATCTTTTAAAACACTTTAATTTAAATCTGACAAAATAATATTTTAAAAGGAAGCTATTTAAAATCCATTTCTTTGTGGGGGTTTTATTGATCCGAAGTTCCTTACTTTAGATCGTACGACTTTGCATTGTACTAATTCCGTAAATTTTTCTGTGAGATAAAATAAATGAAAAGTAAAAAAACTTTTTTAAAAACAAGCTTTTTTATTTAAATGCGCTAAAAAAAAAAATAAACTTTTTCTTTTAAAACATTTTTTTGCTATCAACTTATAACGTTATTGCACAATTTATAATATAGAAACTTGTCGCGAGATTTAAGTACTCGTATTTACTTAGTTAGAAAATTTTAGAAATTAAAATCAATCAGATGACAAGTTATTTAATTTACTTGTTTATCTCACAGGTAAATCTCGCGACAAGCTTTTATATCATAAGTTGTGTAATGACGTTATAAGTTGATAGTAAAAGAAGTTTTGTTTATTTTATTCTTTTTAGCGCATTTAAACAAAAGCTTGTTTTATAAAAATTTTTTACTTTTAATTTATTTTTTATTTTTTAGTTATCGCTAGACAGATTTCTTAGTCTGTTCATCTCATTCAACACATCATTGTTGCAAGGTAGTTGGCCGATTAAGGTATCCGACTGGGTTCGAGACAATTTTCTAAGATATAACTTAAATAATTATTTAATTATTATTTTTAATTATGTTGCAAAATTATGAAAATACAGCAAGAAGAATTTTTTGAAAGCTTATTTTTTTAAAAATATTGAGAAATTTGTACCAAAATATTACAAAAAATTGCTCTTTTGCTAACAACTCTAAAAAAATAAGTAAAACGTTTGCAGAAATACAATTATTTAACGTTTAACTGCTTTATATTAAAAATCTCAAATTCTACTGTAAAATTATGAAATATAGGTATTCGAAATGAAAAATTCCAGAATTTTCATAAGAAACTATTTTCATATAAAATTAGATTGCAAAATAACTTAATTGAAAACTTACCATTAGCTTTTAGCAGAAAGTATTCATTATAACACCAAGAACAAACTCAAAATTTTATAAGAATATTTCATTTACTTTAAGAAATATCACTCTTACCGTTAACCATTAAGTTCAAAAATAACATTCTTCAGAAAATTCAAAATAAAGCTTATATTTGCAATAAAACTTTTTAAAGATTTAGAAGGTATTAAAACTCTCCACATTTGTATGTTGTGCCTTCCTGAACCCCATTTCAAACTTTTGCATTTTTTGAAGGGCCTTTCTTTTTACGAGACCTTTTTTATCTGGTTTAGAATGCCTCGTAGAATCAACAATTTTCATTTTGTCGAGGTACCAAGAATATCTCTTCATTTCAGGACATAATTTCATTCCTAACTGTTGAAGTAGGAGTAATAGACCAGCAAATCCAGAATTAAAAAGTATTATTGCGATATAATTTCTTAAACGGAGTGCTTGTAGCCCAACAAAATTGTCTTTCGGGATTATACTCCACACAACATTTTTAAGACTCTCATTGCAGTTCTGAGCTTTCCCGTAAACACATTTTCTTATGAGATTTTGATCGCAAAATGAATTATAAGTCTCTTTAATAGAATTAATCTGAAATTGAAAGATCCGTTGGTGTTTTTCTTTCAACGTTTCTCAAAAACTCTGCTCTCTGGAAATCTCTTCTTCTTTTACCTCATTGATCTTGTTTTTGGCATAACAACTTTAATTTAATTAAAAATAATTATAACTCTGTATAAAAGTACTAATAAAAAAGTTAAAAAGAGATCTAATTTTGAGCAAAAACGATAAAAATAGCAACTCGTTTAAATCAAAACAAGCATTGAAATCAGTTAACTGTTGCCTATTAGAAGCCCAAATATATCTATAAAAGATTTATAAAGTGAAATAAAGTTTACTAAATATAAAAAGAATTCGTTAAAATATTTTAAAAGAATAAAAATCTCATTTTGCCGGTGAAAATCAACCGAAAACTCACTCTTCCGGTTTCAATTTTTGGCTTACTACCTCAAACAAAAACAGCTATAACTCCTTTTGTAATTGACTCAGAATTAAAAGTATGATATTTTTAGAAAGCGTATTAAACAGGCTACAAAAATAGACTATAAAAGAAATCTCGATTTTTTTTTTTTTTATGAAAATGATAATTTTAAACCAGTCAGATACCTAAATTTAGAACAACCTATCTCAGGGGTACTGAAACTTTCTTCCCGCCGGGCCACATACATATGATTTCATTTTGGCGCGAAACCGATTTTCGACGCCAAACCTTTGGCTTTTCCGTAAACTCGCGTTTTTTATTAAAGTTATTAGTTTTTTAAGGCTTATTTTTAAGTGAGTGCTTTCAAACTTCACACATCGATTAAAACATCGGTAATTTTTAAACAAAAATGTAAGAAAAATATACTGTATTAATAGATTCTCGGAAAAAGGGTATTAAACGAAAAACACACAAAAAAAAAAAAAATTTCAAATCCACAATTTTAAACCATTTTTTTTCAATCTTTGTACAGAATTTGTATAATACTCTTCTACAAGCAGAAAAGCAGTTTCGTGCAATTATCTTTATAAATGACGAAGTTATTAAATGTTTAATTAAAACACGATTACCGACTCTCAAAGGTTCCGTCGAAGAAGTATTCGCCCTATTCTGAATCTTGTTTACAAAATTAAAAACCTTTTTTCCATCCTTCCTGTAATCGATTTTTGTTATATCACCTTTCTGCGTTTTGTGTGACACTGGACAAGACATGACTCCCGCTCATTTGGACGAGTGCTCTGCACTGAATGATCTTAACTGCATTGTAAAAGGTATTGGAGAGCCCGTTGCCTAATGACCTGATGGTCAATGGCCTTGCATTTATAAAATAAATTAAATTAAATGTTTAATTAAAAACTTGAGTATTTTTTGAAAATTCGCAAAAAAGTTTTCAGCACTTTATTTTCTAAGTGACTGATTCTAAAAGAAAAAAGCATGAACTTTTATAGTGTAGAATATCGATTCATTAACACAAAAAAAAAATCATACAGAATGATTTAGAAATCATTTTCATGAAAAACGCATCGATTTTGACTCATTTTAGAAAAAAATCGTAAAAAATAGAAAATATTATTTTTGTAAAATATTATTATGGCTTTTTTTAAAAACGTCGTAAAAGCGGAACTTTGTTAAGCTCAATCCGAAAAGCCCCTCGGCAGAATAAAGAGTCAACAGGGTAAAACAATTGTGCATTTTAAGGTTTTAATTAATATCTTTTAACTAATTGCGATATCGTAATATAAATGGTCAAAACATGCAATGTCATCCAAACTAAACTTAAATACAAAATTTCAGCTCAATCACTTGAAGACATTGGCTTCAAAATTGAGTTGCAAGATTCCACCTGAACAAATTACATTACAAGTTATATAAAAGCTTGCAATGTAAAAAGATAGATAAAATCATATACAAACCTGATCTTATTTCTGATTTATCAATCTTTTTAATTAAAGTAATTTCTTTTCAGGTAAAAGTTGCGATCCAAACCCTTGTCATAATAATGGGTTTTGCATACAGCAGGAAAATGTTTTCAAGTGCATATGCAAGAATTCTTACTTCGGAAGGACTTGTGAAGAAAGTAAGTAAAAAATAATAATAAATCTACTTTTTTCAAACATGATTGAAAATAAAAAAGAGCTTATTAAACCATATCTATAATTTCCTACAAATTTCTTCAGTGTCTTATTTTTTTCGCAGTTGGACAACGGGGAACATGACACCTCAATTCTTAAACTTAAGAGTCTATGCAGTCCTCCCCTACCCTCTTTTGCAACAAATCACTTCTTTTTTTTTTAAGAAGCTGCATTTAAATGTTTAGATTAGTTGGTCTTAATAAACCCAGGAAAATTTACGGGATACTACGCTCGTGCTTTTATAGATTTGTTTTGTGCTAACTCTTAATATTTCTCAAGTCCGTGCTCACCTAACCCATGCGAAAACGGTGGAGAATGTCAAATAAAAGGAAAAACATATGAATGCATTTGCAAAGCACCATTTATTGGATCTGAGTGTGAGCGAGATAAGCCTCTGTGATTGGAAAATAATGTTCTACTAAAAAATTTATATGGCTTCTTACATTTTACAATAAGCATTACAAGGAAACTTTTGTGTTTGTCTTTAGATTTATGCACGCCAAACCCGTGCGAGAATGGAGGAAAGTGCAGCATTGGCAGAGATCGTATTAACTGTACGTGTGTCTATCCATATTCTGGTGACATGTGTGAAAGTGGTAAGTTTATTTGAACTATAATATGGTCGGACTGGCACGTTCGTCAACCAGATTTGACCAGGAAGAAGTTCTAAACCTTATCAGATATTTATTTGATTTGGAATCAAGTGACAATATCAATTATATAAAAATTATCCTTGTTAAAAAAAAATAAAATAACTAGTCTTCATTATGTTTTGAATAACTGTACATAAACCTAGCTTATTTTATTGTTAACTATTTTAACAGTTTTTATTAGTTGCTTTATTTTGAAAATTTTAAGCATTCATTTTTTGGGACATCCGTATAAAGTTTTATATTTTTTTTTACTCACACTTCTGTTTCATGTTTGGCTTCATTTACTTCCCTAAGTTCATTTTACATGGATGTACAAGAGAGATTCTTCTTTTTCGCTTAACATTATTTTTACTATTAGCTTTCTTTGTGTAGTAAATTGGAAAGTTCTCATGGATATTTTTTGTGATCAAGTGTTCTGAACACTAGAAACTCAGCGCATTGCCCAAACGACTGCATCGTCAAAGGATATCTAAGGTGTAAATAAATTTGTTTAAAAAAATTAATTTTTTAATATTTGTTATATTATTGACAGTCATATAACAAGTTATTAGTAAATATTAACAAATTTACTTCACTCGGAAAAAAATATACTGTATAAAAGTCTAAGAAATTGTGCCATTATATACACCATTGTTGTTCTAATTGAAATTAAAAAGTAGTCAAAATGACTTCCTTGGACAATCTAGTGTTAAACATAGAATATTTTTTTCTTAGAATATACGATAGATAAGGACATTTTTTTACATTCCATATAAAATGCAGAATTTCAACCAATACTTCATTTAATCAAATTCATAACCCTTTATTTAACCCAGTTTAGATACTTAAAAATATTCAATGAATTAAACTTCATTTTCTTCAACTTTTCTATTCCACTTAATGACAATTAATTTCATTACTATGATGTGTACAAAATCTATTCCACCCTAATTACACTTTCAGTAAATAAACGCAGACAAAATTACGCGTAAGATCGAGCAACGCTTCTGTATTAAACTTTATGTGTCGCTTAGATACAGGAATAGAAAAAACACACCTGAAAACCATAATAAAAAAATAAACCAGAAAATGACCACATATCAATTCATAGAAGGCTCCAGCAGAATGTAATGACACAGCTGCTCACTATTCCAAAAGAGCCGTCCCATTGCTACTTCGAATAGTCGTAGAATCATTTGAAATGTGTGACAGCCCAATGTACCATTTTGAAAGACATTAATGTTAAATTTTTACGTCTGACTAAAGAAGAGAGCGCAAGAGATCTTTCTACCGATTTTGACAAAAGTGTTGTTGTTGGTAAGGTATTGAAGCAAAACTCGAATGAAACTATCCATCTAAAATAGTTGATTTCAAGATATTGTTAAACTATAGCTGAAAAATCCCTTCTTCGTACGGGGTAAATTTTTAACAATAAAATTCAGCCAGAAAGTATAACATTTTTTAAATGAGTACACATATTTGAAATTATTTTCAACGATGTGTACTCATAACAAAACTACTTAACCTCTAACAAAAATAATTATTTAACAGGAACATATATTTGAATCTAAAAGAGAATATATTAACATCTAAAGAAATAAATGAAGGGAAGTCCAAATACAAACTATAAAGAGGCAGTATTAACAGAAGAAGTAAGTTTCGATCGGATGATTGTGTGAAAGTCCCGAACTGTACAAACGTCATTATTATTCATTATCTAACTTGTTACAGTTTCTTCTGTCCTAATCATGATACCTTCTAACATCTCATGGAGCTTGAGGAAGCAGGGCTATGATCACGGAGACCTTTGAGACGTTGACCTTTAACCTCACAATATTGGCAGAATCTTCCATCAGACGTCTAAGTCAGAATATGGTAGCTATATCAGTAGCTGATCATGGTCACCAGATAACGGTCTTTCCATATTTTTCAGCAATGAGTCCCTCGTCATTTTCGGACGTATATGTAGAGACCAAGGCTAATAGTTTCAATCAGACTATTTCATGTATGCATACCGCCATTATCCTTGATGGGGAGATGTGAAGTTCTATCATTTACGACAACATGTCACCTCTAGCCATCCCACGTATAACTTTCACAGTTTAACAATATGTTAATGACTACCTTCGACAGATTGCAGTGGCCGCGGTAAACCGAGTGGTCAAGGTATCGGATCGTGAGTGGTTTTGTCACGAGCTCGAGCCCAGTACACGTACGCCCAGCGATGCACATTAAATCTGTCGAGAGCTAAAACGTTCTCCCGTTGGTGTAGTGTGGTAGCTAGGGAGAGGGGTGCCAGCTCAGGTGTTGTCCACGTCACTTGACCAAGGTTCAAAATTACGTGGTCCACCGTCAAAAGCCCTCATGTAGCTGAACAGTGTGACGTTAATACTCACTCACTCAGCAGATTGCATTAGCTTTCAAGGCACATAATTTCCATAGAAGATAATGCCATACCACATACGTCTTGTATATACGCATAGAATGGCTCCGTGCTTTCTGGACCAGCGAAGTTCGCAAATCTTTCACCAATCTCAACATACATAGGATATACTAAGCCCTCTGAATCTGACACCCAAAATATCGCAGACCATACATAAACCAAAAAATTGAGGGTTTCATGACAAAATGTACTACAAAATGAGATTAAGAATCTTTTTACTTCTTTCATCTATGTATACAGGGCATGCATCGCTCTGGTAGGAGAGCTTCCCCCAGTAATTTATTTTTACATTCGATATGCAATTGCTAATAAGTTTGTATTCGACAGAGTTTTACAGCTCTAATCGTTTCATTATCTGTGTATGGGTTGTATACATACAAGGTAGGGTCAACAAGTTCCCGGAATAGGTTAATTACCAATTATAAAAAAGAGCAATAATTTAATCTTATTGACCTTCAAAATACTACCCTCCTGTATCCACACACTTGCTCTAACGTTCATATAACAGTTTAGAACACTCCTGGAATCCATTTTTTTAGATGTCCTTCAGTTGCTTTGTTGTATTTCGGATCACCTCATCTGAATCCTTAAAACGATGCCTTGTCAATTTAATTTTCACAGCCATAGAAGCAGGTAAAACTCCTTTAGTGCTAGCATCGCTCTTGTGTGCTTTTTTCAGCATCTCGAGTGTCTCCGATGACTCCTCGAGCAAAAACACAGAATTTGATTTGGCACGCTGCTCCAAAGACTACATTGTAAAATCCTACAAATGAAAAGTTCACTTCGTCAGAAATGATCTGCAGCTAACGCCAACAGTGCAGAAAATAAATTCCAGATGGGTGTGTGTTCCCTTATTAGTACTACCAACCCCCGAAACAGATATCCCCCCGAATAAATATTTGCTCAAATGCAGGGGACCATTCTGGGAATTTTTTGACTCTAGAAGTACTTATTTTAATAAAAATTATAACTTTCTATTAGCTTGCCAAGTATGAAATGGAGTAAAGTTCATGTTATTTATTTCAGTTGCACATAACCTCATTTAGACGCCGTATTTTGGCATAATTTGTTTTTCGTGTGAAAGGTACATCTTTTCCTTTTAACGCATATTTTAGCTTGAAAAAATTAACAGATCATCTTAAGATCTTAGTTTTTAATTGGAAAAAAATCAAATTCAATTACGTGCAATTTTTTCTCCATTGCATACTTAACAACCTAATATATGGTGTAAACTTGTGGGTTTTTTTGGATCGTGTTCGAATTGTGAAAAGAAAATAATTGCAGTCAGGATTTTGTCCCTCTTTTTTATTCAAAACCCTTCTATGGGACATTTCTTAAAAAATAAAGAATATATTAAAATGCTACAAGATTACAATCCATCGTCCAGCCGTATCCTCTTTTATCCGACCACGTTTTTCTCGTCCTCGCTTTCCTTTTCTCCCTCGTTCCGACTCTTCTCTCTCTCGTTTCCAGATCCTTCTCTCTATATCGTGTGTCTCGTTCGACCTGTTGCCAGGTGCAGGCAGTAGATCCTTACACGCCCCACCTAAGAGTAAAATTTGCCCCTTGTGACTGATTTTACCATTTCAGACACCAGGAACAGAAAATTCACAAACTGTGAAACAGAAAATTCACAAACAGAACACACAATAATTGTAACAGTCAAAAGTCTTGATGATTGTTCTTGTCAAAGTTCCTTAAAACAAACACATGAAATAATATTAATAGTTCACCCAATTGAAATAAGTGACTATGTTCCCAGAAAGATCTAAACTATAATGGGATTGCAAACAGATACATAGAAAACACATTATACAAAAAAAACACACTAAAATATATACAATACAGTCCTTATCTTAATCTAGACAATGCATCTGTACTCCTATGTTGTATACCTGGCCTGTGAGTAATGGAGTGATTCCATCTCTGTAACGCCATGCCCAACGGGTTAGTTTGGGACTTTTTTGGAGTGGTTTGATTTAGGTACTTAAGGGGGATTATGATCAGAAATTATCTCCACCTTGGCACCATAAATTCATTTGTCGAATTTATTCAACACGTATAACACTGCCCAGGCCTCTTTCTCGATGCTTGCCCAGTTCTTTTGTGTAGCATTGAATTTTTGACTAGCAAAAGCTATTGGCCTGTAAATTCCTTCGGTATCGTGCTGTGTCAGACAGCATCCAACCCCATAATCTGATGCATCACAATACACCTGAAAGGTAAATTGGCATCAGGGGTAGCAAGACTAGTTACTTCACAAAGTAATTCTTTTAGCTTAACAAAAGAATTTTGCTCAGCCTCCCCCCCATGAAACGCCGTTGGGTTTATTCTTTCTGGTTAACTCCGTAAGCGGAGTGGATATTTCTGCATAATTTGGGATATATGCGCGATAGAAGCCCATTAGAGTCCTAACACTGACCTAACCTCTTTCTTAGTGGTAGGTCTAATTAGCCTCTTTATTGCTATATACTGCTCTTTATTGCTAATATTTTATCTTCATCAGGACCGTGTTTACCTCCCCCTATTGTGTGACCCAAATATTTTATTCTCTTAGCCGAGAAAGAACACTTATCCAACCTAGTCAGTTCAGCTGCGAAATTTGTCCAATTATCAGAGGCGACAACATTCGGTATCCCTGTTCTCGAAAATATGCTTAACAAAGCTTCACAGGTTACCTTCGCACTGAGACTAGTCAACGGCACAGCCTCGCCCCACCTAGTGTGCTGATCAACCAGACATAAAATATATTTCTGTCCCTTTGAGCTTGGCGGATCAATTGGACCTATCAGATCCATATTCACCACCTGAAATGGCAATTCAGGCCTTGCCACAGGTGTAAGCAACAAGTCTTCTACCAAAACTTCTGCCAAAGCACATAACACTTGCTGGTGCACCACATTAACCTGGCCACCGGTAGCAAGACCAATTGGAACATACACTAAAGGACATTTAACCGCTGGTCCGAAAATACCTTTCAAATAAATCGTGGAAGCTCCTTCAATGGGGATTCCAAGAACTAAGTCTTTCTTGATAACAGTAATTTCCGTACCAGAATCCACTAACGCTTGACTAATTTCTCATCTACACTGATAGATGTTTTCAGTAATTTACATAATTTGTCTTCAATAGCTCGCCTAGGAATGACTTTACCTAGCAAATCAACTCTAGCAGCTACCATCCCATCTTCCAATTCTGTCCCTTCTGTTGACATCTTATTCACATTAAGTCTTTTATTATCTACCTCTTTGTTTTTCGGACAATCCCGCTTAAAATGTTTATCTGATCCGCAGGTGAAACAAGCGAATTTTTTAATTTCAGTTACTTGACCTTTATCAAAGTTTTTCCTAGAAGAAAAATTATCTGACTTTTTCTCCCCAAATGGCTGTTTACCCCAACTACCATTAAAACTTCTCTTTTCACTATCATTCCATTTAGCTCTCGCAGGTCCATCGTAGGATTTCCCTTGAAGCGTAAAATATATCACATTGTTTGCCCAAGTCCCTGGGTTTGTACCATTCTTCCCCTTGGAGCACACCAATATAGGTCACCGTCTCAGAATCCAACATTTTAAACATTTTATCTGCTACGATCAGTTGATTAACTGACTCAAAATCATTCGCTCCTCTTAACTTACAGTAGTATAACCACATCGATGTTAAACGGGACGCGAACTGAGAGAAAGTTTCGTCAGAGTTACGTTTGGCCTTTCTAAAATTTTCTAAACATATTTTTGGTGAGGGTTCATACTCCTGAGCACAACCTGTTTTAAAGACTCGTAATTTTTTAATTCTTCTTCGCCTAGGTTAACTAATAAGTTTGACACTTTGTCTCCCAACATGCATAACAAAACCTTCGGTTTTAACTCGTCGCTGACGTTTTCAAGACTAGAAAAGAAATAGTCCCACTCGTCTGATTTATTGGGTACCTTTACAGTTAAGAGCCTAACCATTTTAACTATTTCATCTAAAGATTTCACACGTGAGGTTTGACCGTTATTTTGAGTAGCACACTAAATAGCGATCCTAGATAATTCTGTTTCCAAGCGTAATTTTTCAATCGATAATTGTTCTTGTCGTTTTAGTTTTTGCTGCTGTTCTGTCTCTAATCTTTCGGCTCTAATAACTTCCAATAACTCTTTGCCTCTTCCTCCTTGTAATATTTACTAGAGATTATTAAATCCCTTAAAACAATTTTAGACATAGACGGATCAGGTGACTCATCTAAGTCCCGCGCTAATTGAATTAAGTCAATTTTCTTACTTCTAATGAGAAATGCCATTTTTAAATAATGCTAAACCTAATGCCAAATTACCTTCTGACAAATTGAACTACAAACACTTAAATGACCTAGTACTATATATTTAACAAGTAAAAAAATAATAATAATACACTCATTTTTTTTTTAAGAGCACTCAAATTCCAGAAACACAATTCGAAATATGTTTACAATAAAATTTATATGCGACACGGTTATTTGTTACTAATCAGAACGCAGAACCTTTTTCAAAATTAAAAAAAACACAATTAACAACATACTTTAGTTACATTACCATAGAATTATTTCTCAAATCATAAATCTACTCTTAGTTTCTTTTTTTTTTTAATTAAAAGAAGAATCTTATGCAGGAAACAAAAAACCAATACATATATATACATCATAAATTACGAGCAAGGGAAATAGAGTCAGATTGCATTAAACCATCAACTAACTGACAAATTGCAACACTTTTGCTTAAAATGAAAACTATCATATAATATTCAAAAAACCCATGCCATATTCTGAGTCATAAATAACCAACGAAATCTCTTATTTACAACATTTTAACAGGAAGTCTACTTGAAATACATATACATTTTTTTAATGGATACTTTTCACCGACTCAAACATACATTTTTTGCAACCATTATTTCAAGATAAATTAATCTAATTCTTTTTTTTTAAAAATTCTGCAAACTGAATTCTTATGCAAAACACTTTCTATACACAGATTTTAATTTTTGAGACAACTTCAATATACACAAATTTTAATTTTGGAGACAACTTCAAAACTGTAAAGAATGATGATAAAAAAAAGAAATTATAGTTTAACACTATGTAGAACTCTAAATAACATATTTTACAACATTTAAAATGATACCCGATTATTTCCAGGTAAAATAAGTACACAATAATCTTATTTCATCTACGCAATAATCCAACAACATAGAATATTGCAATAAACCAATGAAATTTTCTTTTCCAGATATGTATATATATCTGCTTTTTCTATTTTTTAAAACAAACTAAATATGACTGCATCCCATTAATCGTTTAAATATTTACACAATATTTTAACTTAGGGGAACAATAGCCACTTACCTCGACATGAACGCTGTTTCTGTACATGAACACTACAGGGATTTCCTTCGTTGTTTTCAGATCACGGCTCCATTCATCAGAAACTGAAGAAAAATACGGCATCTGTTTATTCCATAGCCCAACTCGGCAGGTGATAGAAAATTTCTGTATGAAGATCATGATTTTTCCCTTGAAACTGCTGCAAGAGAATTCCCGGGATCCACGCGGTCATCAACTTGAAAATACACCGCAGGATTTTATTTATTTCTTAAAAATTTTCTTTCAAACGGAATGTCCACTAGAACCTTGTTCACAATTATATACTACGAACACCGATCAATTTGAAATATTTTGTTCATTTAACTTCTAATTAACATTGCTCCATCGCAATCGCACTTCTGACACCAGTGTAAACTTGTGGGTTCTTTTTGGATCGTGTTCGAATTGTGAAAAGAAAATAATTGCAGTCAGGATTTTGTCCCTCTTTTTTTTATTCCACACCTTCTATGGGACATTTCTTAAAATAAAGAATATATTAAGATGCTACAAGATTACAATCCATCGTCCAGCCGTATCCTCTTTATCCGACCACGTTTTTCTCGCCCTCGCTTTCCTTTTCTCCCTCGTTCCGACCTCTTCTCTCTCGTTGCCAGATCCTTCTCTCTATATCGTGTGTCTCGTTCGACCTGTTGCCAGGTGCAGGCAGTAGATCCTTACACGGTCCTTCGTTTCCTTCGCAAAAAAATCTTATAATGAAACTCGTTTTATAAAAAGGATACTATACTTCAAAATACTTATTTGTTATTTTCAAAGGTCCATGTAATCCAAATCCTTGCCAGAACGATGGAGAATGCGAGGTTGATGGAGATAATTTTAAATGTATGTGTAAAAGTCCATTCATTGGAGAAACATGCGAGGAGGGTAAGTACAAAGAAATTCTAATGAATATTCAGCTTGAACGGAATATAGTAGTTTCCATAGTTTTCAGTAATGAGTCCTTCACCAATCCTGCAGCAGATGACTTATATAAAAGGCCAAGGCTAGCAGTCTCAATCTGACTTTATTTTATCTAGACACACAACCATGGTGAGGCAAAGGTCTATCATTTTCAACAAAAGATTACCACTAGTCCTCTTATGTATAACTTTAACAGTTTAATAATATGTTGATGATATCCTTCGGCAAATTACGTTAGCCTTTAAGGCATATAATTTCCATAGAAGATAGTACCTTACCATATACGTCTTCATATTCGCACGGAATGCCTCCGAGCTTTTCGTGCACTTTCTTGACCAGCAAGGTCCACAGATCTTTTCGAGCATTTAGGAATTATACTAAGCTCTCAGATTTGAGGAGCCCAAAATATAGCAGATATGAAGCAAAATTGATGAATATAAAACAGAAAACATATCGCAAGTTAAGATTAAGAATCTTGTTTACTCCTTTCATTAACGTTCACAGACATACATCAATCTAAATTCTTCAATTATTGATTTTAACATTATGTATGCAATTGTTAACTCTTGAGACGGTCTTACCGCTGTAATCATTGCATTACATGTATATTAGTCGAATACAAGCTTATTTTAACAAACGCAATAACTTTCTGTAAGGTACTTCGTATTCTTTGTGAGATGTTATAGTGAAATATCTTTTAAAATTGGGGTGTTATACTTCAAAATATTTATTTGTTCTGTTCAAAGGCCCTTGTAATCCTAATCCTTGCCAGAACGATGGAAAATGCGAGGTTGATGAAGATCGTTTTAAATGCATATGTAAAAGTCCATTCATCGGAGATATATGCAAGAATGGTAAGTACAAAGCAATTCAAATGAATACCCAGCTTTAAGGGAATATTATAAAGAAAAAAAAGTTATGCCAATTTTTTGTTGAATTCTGTTCTTCATTGCAGAGCTTTGTTCCCCCAATCCTTGTCTGAATAATGGTACATGTACCCATGATGAAGCAAATTTCGAGTGTTCTTGTGTTTCCCTTTTTACGGGATTATATGCGATAAAGGTACATTTACAAATATCTGACGCATCTAATATCATAAGGAAATTTTACTTTTCTTTTGAATAAATGAAGCTTATCAGTAATATATATTTATATATATATATATATATTGTGCAGACGCATGTGAACCTAATCCATGCTTGAATAGCGGAATGTGCGTGAGTGATGGAGAAAAATATAACTGCACGTGCAAGCATCCTTTTCATGGATACAAATGTGAAAATGGTTAGTGAGTGTTTATGATTCTAATATATATTTTTTAAACTAATGTGTCACAATAAAGCAGCATTTAATATTAACTTTCAGATTCCCCAACTGTCATTCCGCGGTATAGTTCATTCTTCTTGTTGCTATTTTAAGTTTTGTAGAAAAAAATTTGTAAGAAAAAATGATAGAATTCATATTCGACATTCTGTTAGGTTTTTAAAATCTTACACTGGTGATTTAATACCAGTTCACAAATATATTTTTATTTAATTGATTAAAATAATTTATAAATATTGAAATCGAACTCCTTGACTGAAAATTACCTTTTTTCTTCATTCAACACAAGTGTATTATTATTTTCCTTACTTTTATTTAAAAGTGATAATCAAAAACTAGTAAATGAGTGTTATAACTGTTTATACATTCCATGCGATTCGTTTTTTTTTATTAAAAATATTTTGTTTATCCAAAGACGCCTCCTAATAGTCCTTTCTGTACTAAAATCTTATTTTTCGAAATTTCTAGCGCGTTTCTTTGCGTAGTCCGTATACCAAATTTGGTGGAAATCCCTTTAATTGTTTTGGCTGCAGGATGGTTTATAATTTAGTTATGGTCACCCTGTATCAAATCAGTGCAATATTTCTATTAGATGTTCTTGAAAGAATTTCAAATTGTATATTAATTTTTTTAGACGCTTGTATGACTAACCCCTGTATGAATGGTGGGATATGTAAAATGGACGGTGAAAAATTGAATTGTATATGTTTGGAACCTTATTATGGAGACAGATGTGAGAAGGGTACGTATGTGTTCAAACAAAGCAATGCATTTATATTTTGGATACATCAGAAATTATGTGTTTTATTTGTTAAAAGAAGAACAAGATTATAGTATTTTGGTGAAAAAGAATATGAATTTTTTTTTTTGTTGTTTGTGTGTGTGTGTGTTTTTTTTTTTTTTTTTTTTTTTGTTTTGAGGTATCTCTGATGACAAATACAAACAAGAAACAAAAGACACAAGCTGTATTTATTGTACAAATTAACTTTAAAATTTTATTTTAAAAAATTCTCCAGTTCAGTTATGGCATGAAATTAGCTTATAGGAACCGGGCAGTTTTCAGAAGAAATTACTCTCCCGTAGGAACTTTCGGCTGTATTGTCTATCTCTCATCTTTGTCAATGACCATGAACCATCGGTCATTGACAAAAAGTTAACGTAATGTTCATTTTCTGTGCTGCGAGGGGCAAATGTTCAGAAAGTAAGGGAGAAAAATCAATTTTATAGCCCCTCGTCAAAAAACAAAAGCATCTAGTCAATTGACTTTTATGGGTTTTGAGAGACCACGTGTTATCCAGAAAACAGTTGAGAGGAGAATAAAACCTTTTAGCCAAGCCCGTTTCTTACGAGAATATATTTTACTGTCGAAATGTAAACTTCTCGATTTGAAGAACGTGAAAGAAAATTTCAACTTTAATCAAATTAAAAGACTGAATGCAAAAATGTTGGGCTAGTGAAATTTTTAGTATTTTTACACGAGTAGTTATTTTTAAAATCTATGAGAAAAATTTTAATGAATAATGTATAGTTTTTTAGCTTGAGCTTTGTGTTATTATTTAATATTAAATACTATATAATCTGGAAATAATAAATAAAAGGAAGAAAATGTTCTTTTTATTTGAATGTAACATGATGATTATATAGAATATTGAGAAATTTTTGAACTATTAGACTTAGACTTGAAATTTGGCAAACGTGTTTATTGATTAGAGATCCACTAAAATGTGTTTTGCGGAAATCCGCTTTGGAGAGGAGGATACGCGTGCGGCAGAAATAAGTCTCTTTTAATCTTAGAAATTCAAGACATTTTAAATCAAGAAGTGAAGTTTATAAGAATATTTTTCAGTAGAAACGAAAGCTTAATGCTGACTTAGATACGATATCATAAAATACCCAACGAAGCGGCCGGAAACGGTTATATATATATATATATATATATATATATATATATATATATATATATATATATATATATATAATCCAAAAAAAAAAATATATACACAGATAGCTAGAGAACCTAAGTATAACTATTCAAGATAGGAAATATTAGGCACATTAGTAAAATAATAAACTCCTGGCCTTAGGAACCAAGATTGCAGGTTTAAACAAGTTTTAGGGTTAGCCAACCTTCACCTGTTGTTTGTCTACACTAAGTGCCAAGGGTAAAGAAAAGAATAATATTAGGAGGAATTTAAATATTACAAATAAAATCACAATACTAATAAAATATAACAATAAAATTATAGCCTCTACTAGTATACACAGTATAGATTTAAAGTCGATGCAAAAGGTAAATAGTAAGACTTATTTCATGAGTGTATCAACTGATTATGTTTCCAGCCAAATACAACAGAGGAATATCAGTACCGCATAAAGTTAAAAATTATGATAGAATAATTTGCTGTGTTGTTGCCTGATCGGCAAAGGCCAGATCAAGGCGCACGAAATTCATCATTGCAAAGGGCTAAGTGACGCCTGTCGTTAGCCGTAGTTTTGAGCACTATATAGGAGACGGAACGATTTAGCTCAGTAAAGAATAATATATATATACTTTATATGTACGTTTAAAAAAGCCATAAATATATATTGATGTAAATATTTGTGGAAAATAAATGAATACAAAAAATATTTAAATAATATTATTAATTTATTAAACATGTGGCGCCATCTATTGAATAATTATATAATTAGTTAAAAATACTAGTATTAAAACATAACGGCATTAATAGTTATTAATACATATTGTATATCACTGAGAACTATTAGAAATATAATTGTAAAGAGTGTTAGCAAGATATCCATGCTCAATACGTTGTTTAATAAAGTTATTAAGATTTAAATAAATATTAGCTTTATCACTAATTAATACATTATTACAATAAATATAGTTAAAAATAATATTTCTATATATTTGTCGAGTGTTAGTAGGGTTTCAAGAAAACATCTTCAGTGGACATTCATCTTTTATTGTAACGCACACATCAAAAGCTTAGGACAAAATTGCGGTACATTTTCCCTTTGACAAGACACACTTGCGATGATTGTAAAGCAAAGTGGACAAGAGACAAGCAGCAGTGACATCTTGGAGGACACAACACAAAGACAAAAAGAGAGCTGCAGCTATTTACATTTTTACGTGGACGAGGCTGAGACAAAAAGCAAACAGCGACGATTACATGATGAAGGCAAGCAGACAAAGAGAGCGATCGGAATCCACGGAAAGTTCTGCGGGCATCTGGGTTTCTAGGAACCCTTAATCCCGTATTTAACAGTTTGCTAGACGAAATGGCATATAGTTGGTTTGTGTGATTGATGTATAGTGATGTAATTTCCAGCAGGGTGAAAAACGAATTTAAAATTACTAGCTGCCGGCGAGTTTGCGAGGCGGTCACCCTCCTCTGCATTGACCGCGCTCGGTGCTGCTTCAAAAACGAATGAAAGTACAAAGAGAGCGATCACACAAGATTTTCGCTTTTATATCGGTAGGGGCAAGCGCGTGACTATTATGTAATTGTAGTTCTGACTGGGGATAGAATGGGTGGGACGGGGATTTCGGACTATCCGATTACGATTAAGATTACAGTGTTCTTTTTAAACCAAAGAATTAAAGTTTGTGTAAATATTAAGAAAAATAGTTAACAAAAGGAGATGCTAGAGGGAATTTTTACACACACACACACACACACACATATATACACATATATATATATATATATATATATATATATATATATATATATATATACTAGTCGATATATCCATCCACTTTAATTGGTATTTCATGTTACATTATTATATATAGTTTTTGTGCTATTGATATCTGAATCCTAGCATTAAGCTATTGGTTCCTTTTAAAAACATTCTCATACCCCCCGCTTACTGATTTAAAAAACAAGCCCCGAGTTTCTGAAGCAGAAAATATATTTCCTTTGCGGCCACGTAATCTTTTGCTTCCACAAAATCTATTCTTTACTGATTTCTACTCAACAAAAGAATCAAGCGTGCCAGTTTTTAAGTTTATAAATAGTTAAAGACAAAAAAAATTCTCTACTCAACCAATGAACTTCCATTTGAAGTATTAGATCACGATCCTACCATACATACAACTGGCTCCTCATTCTGTGTGTGTGCTCTGAACAATAGTTTCTGAATTGTAAGCGCTCTCTAGCTTTGTTCTAAACCTTTATGATTGTCTTCATTACTGTGTTCATACTTAAGAACTTTCATTTTTGTTGTATAACAAAACGGTAAGAGAGAAATTTCGGAAAGCTGTTGTCTTAACGATACAAGGTTATATATGAATCGCTTTTCTTTGCCTACCATCGTAGGAGCTCCATCAACTGCTAAACCCGCCAAATTATTTATAGAGTTGATAAGATCTTTAACTGCTAAAAATACATCCTGTCCCGTAGTGCATCCCCTAAACTCTCTTATTTAGAAATTATGAAGAACCATTTTAGCAAACATGACTAACTGAGTTGTATGAGCTAAATCAGTCGATTCGTTACGTTGTTGGGAGAAATAGCTGCAGTAATCGAAAGAAAGCTGTTTGTAGAAAGCTGTACAGATTTAAGGGCAGGCATTATCGAAATTTTAATTTTGACTCTATCAAATAATGCATCTGCGAGCTTTTAAAAATGCAGTTTTGATTATTTCACAATCTTCATATGGTTTCACATTCTTTGTAATAACATTTGAAACTCGAAAGGACACCTCAGTTGCAGATTTATTCCAGTTAAATGGTATTAAGGTATCCGACTACGTTCAAAACCGTTATTTTGCAAAAGCGTATAAATGGAAAATATTTATGATATTTAGTGCCACTTAGATTAGAAAATGTGTATAAAATTGTTTTAAGAATAGTATTACAATAAAAAATGTAAAAAATTGTTCTATTATAATAATATTTTGCCCATTTATAGCTCAGATCTCTGTACAGGGGCTCAACTAAAATTTTTGAAATATATACCTCAGAAGTGGATTTATTATTATTTTACTACAACAGAGGGGAGACATTTTAAGAAAAAAATGCCGATAATTATTTCAATTGGGGGAAACCCTGAAAATGTGAATTTTTCAAAAAAAAAAAAAAAAATTTCAGACACTCTGGAGAAGTCTTTACTTTATATAAGCAAAATATTATTTTAAAAGCATTTTTTATAAAAGAAGAATGTTTGGTTCCATCGACAGCTCTATTTAATTAAAGAACTCACACTCAATGAAGCCCACAATAGACTGTAGATTTTTCTCATGTTTATTTCGGAGGCTCAGCCAACTTATTACATTCACTCACTCTTAGAGTGGGCACGCCCCCTCGCTAATCCTCTGCACTTCACCGCATTTGCGAAGCGATAAAACACAACAAATGGCGAAGCACACAACATACCTCCCGCCTTGACAAATTACAAAAATTTCAACATACAATAAAACAATTAAAAATACATGATACAATAAAAACACAGTACATTAGGAAAACACATTACATTACTACACACACTTATACAATCAAGATCAAGGTACGATTAAAGAATCAACTACAATTAAAAGATAATTTAACAATTTTTTTACTGGTCGTTTACATACACACCTTTACCTGTTTTTAACGTTACTACTCTAGTTATGTCATCTGTTCCTGGATGAACCTCTATTATCTTGGCAAGATTCCAATAAAGTAATTTTGAATTATCTTCACCTTTAACCAAAACCACTTCATTTACCTTAAATTTTTAGTTGCCCTTATACCATTTAGGTCTCGATTGAAGACGATTTAAATAATCTGAAGTCCATCGACTCCAAAATGTTTGAGTCATTCTCTGACTAATTCCCATCTACGGAGCCTATTCATAGGAACTCCTTTAAAATCTGGATCCGGCAAAGAGGTCAATGGTGAGCCAATTAAAAATGAGTCGGAGTTAGAGCAAAATTATCATTGGGATCTTCAGAGAGAGAGAGGGCACAGAGGTCGTGAATTTAAAACGGCCTCCACTTGTGTGACAAGGGTAAAAAATTCTTCAAGAGTAAGAATATATTATTTCCCACAACCCTTTTAAAGTGACTCTTTAAAGATTTAACTCCAGCTTCTCCCATGCCTCCAAAATGAAGTGTGGCAGGAGGATTAAAAATGCCATTTAATACTGTCAGAAGCAATAAAATCCTCAAATTTTTCGGAACTTTCCCTTTTAAATAGCTCTTTTAAAATTTTACGAAACTCATTTTTGGCTCCTACAAAGTTAGTTCAAATTATCCCTAAAAAGATCGCTTGGTCTACCTCTACGAGATATAAATCTTTTTAATGGGCCAATAAACGCTTCGGTTCATCTGGTTTTTACCTTTTGCACTTACCTTAAGACGTTTAATGCATTGCTTAATGATACGTTTGACTTTGGATCTGCCATTTACAATCCAGATTCTGGTTATTATATTTGCCAAAGTAGCCTCACACACACACACAGTACCTGTATGCAAATAACATGATAATGTTTAATTATTAAATCGCAAATAGGGTGGCTGTTAGGGATTAGAATAGGATGTTTTTGTCCTGCTGGTAGATTAGAATGTCTCAATCTACCACCCACACACAGTATTTTCCTCTCGTCTAAAAAGGGAGACAAAGTTAATAAATTGCTGGAAACTAGAAATGGTTGTTCCCTTTCAAGGCACCGAATTTCCTTCGCAAAATATACAGATTGAACATTTCGTACCAAGCAAAATAAGGTTGTGGACAATTCAGCTACATTTAAATATCCTGTTGTTATCTGTAGTGGATTTCCCGCATTTTGCCTGAAACGCACGTACTATGCAAGAATTCTTTGTAGTTTCAAAACGAAGAACACCCATCAATTATGGGAAGAACCTTTCTATTTTGCCCTAAGAAACGCATTGACTCCACTTGATAATCTTTTAACTCTCGTTGGTAATGTTCACAGTTATGGGTCTCATCGACGTATCTAGGGAAGTTCACTGAAGACACCTCGAGAAAAGCTGGACCAAACCACCACCAAACACTTCGTTGAATTTTTCCTGGATCAAGTCCTCTTGAAATGATATCAGCGGGATTTTGTTCCGAAGGAACATCATTCCACTTGGTCAACTCTGTCAATTCTTGGATAGTTACCATTCTATTAGCTACAAACGTCTTTAAGTTTCGGGACTCGTTTTTGATCCACGATAGCACTATTGTGGAATCGGTCAAAAAAAAAAAAAAAAGACTGAGGTAATATCCATTTGTAATGCTCGTTTCACTTTATGCATCAATTTTGCAAGTAGAACAGCACTACATAATTCCAAACGAGGTATGGTTACCTGCTTAATTGGAGACACACGAGATTTACTTGCAACAAGCCTTACCTTTATCTTTCCATCAGGGTTGATCGATCTAGCGGAAATTGCCGCACCATATGCTTTTTCTGATGCGTCAGAGAAACCATGAAGCTCAATTACTTCAGCGTTTGGAATTACTATGCAACTGTCAATGTTGATATATGTCATTTAAAGCCACTATCTCATAAATTCTTTTTTCTCACTAGCTTCTTTCTCGGGAAGCCTTTCAGTTTAATCAGTTTGAAGTATCCACAATTGCTGCATGAAGATTTTGCCCTGGTGATCACTGGACCCAACAATCCTAAAGGATCAAATAGTCGGGTGATGATCGACAGGACTGATCTTTTAGTAGGATGAGCATTTTGCTCCACTCCTACCTTGAAATTAAAACAATCAGTTTTAGATTTCCAGGCAATGCCTAAGGCTTTCATCTCCTCCGGAGATGTGAAATCATACTCCTTCTCTGAGTTAGTCCTCTCTTAGTTCGGACGTATATCCACACCATTTATTCAAGGACATCTGAGCAGTTTGTAGAATGTCATTGAGTTGATGTTGCAACGTTTTTGCAACCTCCAATGAGTTTGCTCCACTCAAAACATCATCAATGTAGAAATTATCACACAGAACTGATGCTGTCAACGGAGAGCTCTCTCCTTCGTCAATAGAAATTTGTTTTGGAGTCCGCATTGCTAGAAACGGAGCACTAGCCGTTCCATATGTGACCGTATTCAGTTGGTACACGTTTACGGGTTCGTTAACGTCCTCCTTCCACAAAATTCTTTGAAGTGTCCATCGACTCTCAACGATATCAATCATGCGATACATTTAATGAATATCGGCAGTGAATGCATAAATGTGCTTTCGAAATCTCACTAACAAAGAGAAGAGGTCGTCTTGAATGACTCCGCCGTTGTATTGAATGGAATTCAGCGATCATCCATTGGATTGTACGCAATTTTGTCGCACTTTTTACGCCTTTATATACCATGGTGAGTATATTCTGGTTCTATACTCCTTTATCCCAGTCAGTGGCGTAACGTACACCCCCACAACCCCCGCACTGTGGGGGGGGGGCCAAACGCCATTAACGTAGAATTTCACAAAATTAGCTTTACATTTTTTTAAAACCAATTTTTAAGCGATTTTCAAATTGCCGATCTAACATCATTCAAAATCAAAACTTTGATCGCTTGTTAGATACCTTAGATCCAATTACCAAATCAAAAACATTTTAATTTGCTGTAATCCCCGCGACGAAAGAGATACTTTTTTTTTTAGTATACTTCATGTTAGCGGTAGGGAGAAAAAGACATGTTATACTTTTTTACTGAAGTAGCAAAGTAACTTATTGGCATCTTTAGCTTCCCCTCCCCCACATGTATTTCATTTTCATTTAGCGAACTCGTAAATAACGTACATCTGTTATGCTTTTTTTTCATGAAAAATAGTATTGCGATATTTGAAAACGCATAGAGAGCATTTTAAATAATTATATGGTCTAGATTTATGATTTAGAAACCCATAGGCCCACAGAAATTTCCGTAGAATTATGAGTATTCAATCAAATAAAGCATAATGGGAAATGTTTCACAAAATATGGTTTTTAGAACATTTATATTTTTATATTCAATGCACTTCAATATAGGGAGTGTTCCTTCGCTGCTAAAACATTTTGATCTCACTTCTCTCTTGTAATATTAGAACTGTTTTTTGTAAACGGAATTAATTATTCTGGTTCTTATACTGTTATTTTGTTAATAAGAGAAGAAGAAACGCGGCCCTAAGTGCGATAAAAAAACTTTGAGGGGTTCTCAAAAACGAAAATTTCGAAAGGAAAAGGAGTTAATATTAATAGCAAATATGCAAAATTGGATAACTTTTTTACATTCGCAAGTTCATCTTGTGCAAGTGCTAGTAGTAGTAATGCCAAAGAATTTGATGAAAAATCCTGGAAGTGAAAATTAATCCACAAGAAAAAAACACAGTTTCAGACACTTCAACTAATATGGATATAGTCTATCTAAAGAAAAGGAGTCGGAAAATGAAAACGAAGTAACAAAATTGATTGAAATGATTTTGCGCATTATGTAGGTATGCCCATAGATGCAGATTCAAGGTAATAAATTTTAAAATTGGGCCCATACCAACCAGAAGGTAATTTCCAAAAAGATGCCAAAGGAAGGAGCTTTTCAGTAATCTTCAAAAAGTATTATAGCCTCGACCCCTATCTAGTGAATTTCCAAATCAAATTATGTCTCTAAAAGCAGTTTTTAGTGAAGATTTAATTAAGCTAAATTCGATAAAAGATTTAGGTAATTTTTTGATGATTCAAAATAAGTTTGCTGCGCCAAGTTTACCAGATGTATGTATTGCAGTTTTATTGTTTTTGACTCTTCCAGTTATTTTTGCAATGGCGGAAAGGTCATTTTCTAAATTAAAATTAATAAAAAATTATCTACGTTGTACGATGTCAGAAGAGAGGCTCTCCTATTTGTCTTTGATAAGTATTGAACAACAAGAAGCAAAAAAATTGAATTGTATGAATTAATAACCGACTTTGCTAAGAAAAATGAGAGACATCAATCGCTTTTTTGTGATTTACTTCTTGAGTGTAGTGTTGTATATTAGCCCAGTAGTGTGTGTCGCGAACAATCCAACGAACTAGTTACTTTTGTAGTTCAACCTGAGTGATACTGCGAGCGCATTCTTTTTTTTTTGTGCCCATGCTTTCTTATTAGTAACAACAGTTGTGTTTTTGACTTTTTGACAATTTATGCTAGAATTTTATCGAACTTAAGGTCAAGCTCATTCCGGGATTTATAAACGAAGAATTTGGTAAGTGATACCTTTTTCTATTATGAGGATCTGAAATCGAAAATATTATTTTACACAGTGTTTGTGTTATTCTTATATAGTGCATCGTTTTTATTTAAGCTACCAGGTTATCAGTCGACTGTTGTTAGATTTTCCATTTTTTAAATACTATAAATACTCTCTAATGTTAAACGTTATTTACTTTGTTTACTCAGACACAGGTTGATTTTATTTTAAGTTAGAAGTTTAATATTTAAATATTTTTACGTGATGTATAAAGGTACATTATGTTATGGTTTTGCAATTCTTTGTATATATATATATATATATATATATATATATATATATATATATATCCAGCTTGGGGCCCAAAATCTGACCTTGTGGGGGGCAATTATTTTCCGTTATGCCACTGATCTCAGTCATGTGGCCTAACTCTTCATATTCTTTTAAAAATCACGGTACAATTTTTGTATTCCTGATCTCTAGACAAGCGAGTCCATAGCGATTCGAGTCTCTTTAGAGCAATGTCCTTCGAGTTCCCTAAACATGACCAATGCTCTCTAAAGAGCATAGAAACAATATATGTTCCAAACTCATCCCTCTTATGGGTCTGTGTGTGGGCATAATGCTCCTCACAAATAGAATTCTCTAAATTTTTAGGTGATTCATTATTTATCTCTTCAATTTTCCAGAATTTTCTGAAACTCGAATTAATTTCTTCGGACCCACATATTAAACCGCAAGAGTATGAATTTAATTCATCCTTTACACTACCTCCTCTAAATATCCAAAGGCTGAATCCATTAAAATCAGGTTCGAATTTTTTATGGTCATTTTTCCTGGTTTTATCACGTCATAAAAATACTCAGTACTTAACAAAATGTCTACTTTTCCCGGAATTTTGAAATTCGGATTCGCAAGTTTAACCGACTTTGGAATATGCACATGCGCATAAATAAATTTATTTGGTATAAGATCATTTATCTTTTGAACTACTAACATCAAAATATTTCTCTTAAAACTTTTATTTTCATTCGCAATGTTCTTGCCCTTACTCCGCGATTAACTGTCAATGAGGTATTATTTATGCAAGAAATTGCTTGGTTTATTTTTTCCCTTTTTAGTTGTAACCTTTGTAAGCACTCATTACTAATTAAATTTATTTGTGAGCCAATATCAAGTAAACATTTCACTTTCTGCCACTGAGAATATTTATCCTTAATGAAGCATAGTACCGTGGATAAGATAACGTTCTTTTTATTTTCCACTAGATCAGTGGAAACGAAACATTGACACACACCCTACCTGAGGAGGAACGGACTAGCTGCACTCCCTCTGACTGAGAATTATTTACGACTTCGGGGTGTCTGGAAAACTTCTCTTTCCCCACCTGATGAAACATTCTTTAACTATTTCGAGAAATTTATTAGTTTGTTATAAGCCTTGCCACAAAAACAATTTCGAAACCAACATTTTTTAACACGACAGTTGGGTGATAAGCATTTAAAGCCCGCATTTTTATTTTTCACTACGTTAACGCGCTCTTGAACCGAAAGTCTCTTAAACTGAGGGCATGCGTATAATAGATGATTTTCATTTCTTAAGCAGAAGTCACAATTATTGTTTTTTTATCTTCATTGAAAAATACTTTGGGAGCGGTTTTCAAGAGCTTAAGTTTGCTATACTTATAATCTTTTCTCGGCTCAATTACGGGCTTACCACTAGAAGGGAAATATAGATCACACTCTTCACCCATTTGTAACGGTCTAAACCAATCTTCGAATCGTCTAATATTAATATGAGCCGCTGTTCCCCTATCTAATGTTTGGAACATTATCTGATACAATGAATTCTTTAAGAGTGTCAAAATCCGTTACTTTCCTCTCAATTTTAAATAATATTCGAAATTCGTAGTTAAACGCGAAGCGAATTAATTGCACATGCGTTTCGTTTCCCCTACAGGCATTTCTAAAGTTCTCTAACACCGCTTGTGCTGTTGGTTCGAATTCTCTTAAAACAATTGATTTAATTTCCTCGTAATTATTTAACTCTTTCTCGGTTATGTAAGTTGAAATATTCGAAGCTCTCTCTCCTAATAAATTTAACAGGATATCTGCCCTAATCCTCTCCGGTACGTTTTTGTTACAGTAAGCTCTCTCTACAGATGTAAAAAAGAAACCACATCCTTCCGATTAACTCGGCACTTTAATTGTAAGTGTTCTTTTAATGAAAACATCAATAGACGTTTCAGTTTCACCTCCGTTAAAAGAAGTCTCGCTATTACTTGCATTAGTTCTTAGTTGTGCTAATTCTAGCTCTGCCGTAACTCTCTAACTTAAGACGTTCTAGCTCTAATTAACCGTTATGCTTGGATTCCGGGATTTCAGTTTCTTCTAATACCTGCTCTATTACAATTTTCACGAACTCATAATCTTCTTTACACACATCTTTCTCCTCAATCAACCGTTTTAAATCAACCCTTTTTGCATCCTTTGGAAGAGTCAAACCCATCTCCTCACACAACCAGCTTCAGTTCATCCTTCTTTAATTTTTTGCTCTATAACTCTATTCACTTACTCAAAAAAAAATACTAAAACTCGCACAACTTTAAACTGACTGATACGAAAATTAACCTCAACCTGAGGTTAATTTTCGTATCGGTCAGTTTAAAGTTGCGCGAGTTTTAGTATTTTCTACTCTCAAATATTCATTTAACACTCAAAGAACTAAATATCCACACACAATACTCAACAACTAAATCTCCACACACAATACTCAAAAAACTAAATATCCACACACAATACTCAAAAACTAAATATTCACATACAATACTCAAAAACTAAATATTCACATACAATACTCAAACTAAATATTCACATACAATACTCAAAAAAACTAAATATTCACATACAATACTCAAACTAAATATTCACACACAATACTCAAATTAAATATCCACACACAATACTGAAACTAAATATCCACACAACACTCAAAAACTAATTATCCACACAATGCTCAAAAAACTAATTATCCACACAATGCTCAAAAGACTAATTATCCACACAATGCTCAAAAGACTAATTATCCACACAATGCTCAAGAATTAACTATTCACACAATGCTCAAGAATTAACTATTCACACAATGCTCAAGAATTAACTATTCACACATTATTAAAAGAATTAACTATTCACAATACTCAAAGAATAAACTATTCACAATACTCAAATGGCAAAAACTAAATCAGAAGACTCAAATTACAATACTCAAATTGCAATACTCAAATTGCAATACTCAAATTACAATACTCAAATTGCAATAATCAAGAATTAAATCACAATACTCAAATTGCAACACTCACGAACTAAATTACTCAAATTTCAAGGGAACATGTTTGCTCTCAGCTCAATACCAGGACTGCCTTCACCAGGGACCATGACCATTTCTCGAATCCTTTAATCATGTTTAATACTTTTATCAATAATAGTAATCACACAGCATATTCCAACATTTTAAATCAAATATTTTTTTACTGATTCCATTCGGCGAGCTAGTTACCATGTTTGGTTCCATTGACAGCTCTATTTAATTAAAGAACTCACACTCAATGAAGCCCACAGTGGACTGTAGATTTTTCTCATTCTGTTTATTTCGGAGCCTCAGCCAACGTATTACATTCACTCACTCTTAGCGTGGACACGCCCCCTCGCTAATCCTCTTCATTCGCAGAATTTGCGAAGCGATAAAATACAACAAATGGCGAGGCACACAACAGAGAACATTTTGAAAAAAGGTTATTCTAGGTTAATTTTTTGCCAAAATATTGTATTGAAATATTTTTTTTGTCAAAATGTCCTTAAAACAATTTTACACATGTATTCTAATCTAAGTGACACTAAATATCATGAAAATTATCCATTTATGCGCTTTTTTCAAATTACGGTTCCGAACGTAGTCGGATACCTTAAGAACATTAATTATTGAGCATTAAGTTAGATTTTAGTTGTCTTACCATTTCTTTCTTTGGAGCGAAATTCAGTGAGAAATTTTTTCAATCGCTGTTTTGAAGTGACGTTCGACGTTTCCCTTTACCCCCTTTAATACACTTGCATATCACAGTGAACATTCCCATTTGTCTTTTACCTGAAAAAGAAGTAATTTTTTTCCCATTCTGAATAAAATTTTTGCTTGAACATGCCTTTATTTGAACAGATTTAGCTTAGTACCAATACTTAAATCAAATTATTTGAGTTAACAAATGTCTAATATACTAACGAAAACAGCGTGCACAACTTCGTGCGTATACAATCAACTGTGATGAATCAACTGACTGAGGTTAGCTAACAATGAAAGATGAAGGGAAGAAACAAGTAGTTGTTATTGTCTCAGCGTCAATTCTTTGGAGGAATCAAGATTAACCAGCCGGAACGTTAAAGCAATCTACCAAAAATGTTTGGTAGGCAATCACTGATTAAATCTTGAAGACCTGCCTACTGCTCGGTGGAATCGTAAGAAAAAAACTGATGACTAATCTGTATACATATATATATATATACAGATACTGTAAATACTGTAAAATGTTTTTATTAAATAAATTATATATATATATATATATATATATATATATATATATATATATATATATAATTTATTTAATAAAAAAATATTTTACAGTATTTACTATTTAAACCAATAAAATTATTTTTTGGATAATATAGTAGGAAGATAACGAGTGAAAATGGCAATCACGATTTTTAATGTAAACTAGTTTTTATTTATTATATGTTTAATTTTAGGTTGCTTAAAGGATCCTTGTAATAATGGTGGAATTTGCGAACTCAACAATAGTAAAGAAATTTGTCATTGCCCAAAACCTTATGGTGGAGAGTTCTGCGAAATAAGTATGTTATCATTTCAATTCCTACTATTAGCTCACACTCTCTATATATTTTTGATGTGTAACATCTTTCCTCTCGGTTGCTGGATATTCGTTGGGAGTGATTTCGTTAAAAGGGACGGATGTGTGTAACAGGATGTGACGTAAGCGCGCGCTACTTGATTTGAGCAATGAGAGTGCGTGGCTGTGTTTTTTCGCTCCCCTCGCATGAGGATCCAACCAAAGCTATATGGCCTTGGCCCAACTCTAGTAGCCATCAAGCACTCGAGCGCTTGACTCAAAATCCGTTAGTCACAATATTGGGGGACATAAGTGCGGCTGAATGCTTATTTGAAAATGGACAAACAGTGATTTCGGTGGTCGTTAACATTTCTTCGAAACAAACGGTTAAAAAAAAAGTGTGTGCTTATGACCACACCTTAGAAGTGATAACTTAAAATTTTGTAATGTTACTTCAGGGATTAGTTAGGTGAATAAAAATCAAGGGGATATTATATTAGTATTATCATATAAAATTATTTATTCATATGTCTGTACACATAAAGTAACATTTTTTTTGTTAAATATACATATTTGTTAATTAATTGTATTCTAAGAAAGAAACAATAGGTTTATGGTAGCTGAAATAGGTTATAAATACTTTAGATTCAAATTATTTAAATATCCAGAAAAACTCCGTCAAGCGTTGTTCCGTACTTTGTCGTGCTTTAATTTGGATCATTGTTTTTCCTTGTTTGAGTTGGGCTAGGAAAACTTATGCCCTGAGAAGAACAGGGCATGAGACAGCTTTTTGATGACGTGATGAAAAGAATAAATACTGCACTACTCTCAGTCGCTGTCAATAATATAAAGCTTATGATATTTATTTCATTTTAGGTCATAGACTAATATTTCCACATTTAGATTAATTTTTTTTATAATTCTCACTTAAAATGTTTTCAGATAAAAGTTATGTATTAATACTTTAGAAGGATGTCTAATATTTTACCGGAAAAAGAGACAAACATCACTCATGAAGGCTCATAAGAATATAAGAAACATCTACGAAAAAAACTGACTCAATGTAAAATAATTTCAAACAGATAAAATAAAAAAAATTCCTGTTTACACTAATAATTAATCTTTATAAAACTGTTCTTGCATAGAAAAGCGTGTTTTTAGAAGATGTATTCAAGCAAAGAAATCCAGTATTGATGCATATTAATTAACATAAAAGTACTACAAAAAGTGCATTGAAATATATATAAAAATACAGACAAAAAGTCTTAAAGATGTAAAACGGAAAATTTACAAAAATTTTTTTTAAAATAGATTTTATTAAGCTGAACATTATTTGCACTGCCACCTTTGTAAAGAAAAGCAAATAATAAGCATATGTTTTGGTTTTACCTTAATATGATAAAAATATTTGTACATTTTTTTAAGTCTTCAGGGAAAATACAAAATATATCAAAAGTAAAATCATAATTACCGTTTGCAGTTTAAAAAAAATGAAGAACAATTGAAGAAATTATATGTGTGTGTTTGCTGATTTGAAAATTGCGTCAACTATCTCTCTTCGAAAAAGAGTATTTTTGGAAGGGTCATTTCAACCCTCTTTTTACTAGCCCTTGGGCAGGTCATAAAATAAAGAATGTGTTTCTGTTGAGGGGGAGGTTTGCAGAGGGAACCCTTTCATGGAACATTTTCCCATCGTATTTTTAGCAATAAAATGAACTATGCCTGTTTTAGGAATAATCTGAATATTTTCACTGATTTTCTAAAAACTTTGTTGATGAGAAACAGCTTACTATACGAGTAATTATCTTACACAAGTCTAATGTTTAAATATATAAGTAAATACAGAGAAATTTTTCAATACATATGTATAAAAAAGGGGGAAATATTTTTTAGTATAATATTTAATTTTTAATGATACAAAGAGGGAAAAGACTGGAGAGCTGCAAACGTCTCTCTTAAAGAGCAGAGTAAAAAAGCACACCCGCACAGAATATTTAGCAGCTTGGATTTATGAATTTTATTGATACAATAATTTAATAATAAAACTAGTAAACTGAAGCAGGACGAAAACATAAATTTTTATGGGGAGAAGGTGGAAATTAAGTTTGTTTTTTTAAAAAAATAGATAAAAAGGGTTGAGCCGTAATCCTTATGCTAAAGATTAAAAATCTATTGGTGTATGAGGAGGGGGCAGAATTGAACCCTCGGCATTCTTGTGAACAGATATCCTGCTTAGAATCTAAAGGGATTCATCTACACTATAAAAATTCGTAGGTAAACAAACGTATCTATGTAGGTATATAGGAATGTAGCCCAATTTTCTCACAAACCACAAGACGCAGAAACTCACCGAAGGTACCAAAAGTTTGGAAATGATCTGAGGAATCCGTTTCGACCATTTATATTCTGGTATTCCAATTAGTTAAAAATATATTAATTAAAAACCTTAAAACGCATAATTAGTACCATTTCTCACCACCAGGGGAAAATTCGGAACTTCTTTTTTTTTCAGAGGTTTTAAAACTCGATCAATTTTTTTTCATGAAACTCACACAAAAAATAATTACATATTCTTAAAGATCATTTATTTCGCCACGATATGCTATAATTTATTTTACAAAATAATTACATTTTGTATTTTTTACGATTTTTTTTTAAAATGAGTCGAAATTGATGCGTTTTATGAATAATATTTCTAAATTGTTTTACTTGAACTTTCTTTTGCGTTAATGAAAAAAATATTTTACACTAAAAAAAGGTTCATGCTTTTCTCTTTTAGAATCTGTAATTAAAATAATTTAATGTCAAAACTGTTTTTTTTTTTTTACGATTTTTCAAAAAATACCCAAAATTTTATTTAAATACTTAACAACTTCTTTATTAATAAAAATAATCTCACGGAACTTTTTATCCGCGTGTAGAAAAATATTATACGTAATCTGTACAAAGATTGATAAAATATCTTAAAAATTACGGTTAAAACAATGTGTTTTTCAATTTTTTTTTTCCTTTTGCGATAAATATGTAAACATTACTTTTTTTTTAAAAGTTTTTTGTTTAAAAATTACCGTTGTTTTCAATCGATATATGTAGTTTGAAAGCATTAACTTAAAAATGAAGTCCGAAAATTTTTTTCTTTAACGAATAACGAAATAGGAGATTGAAAAAATATTTTTATTTTAAAGGTATTTTTACTGTTCTCCCCGAAGGAGGGAACAGCATAGTTGGTTAAAGCACTGCTTTATAAAATGGTAGTTCCCAGGTTCTAAACTGAAGAGGAAGAAACTTTCAATTTCGCATTACGCAACTTTTTAAAGTTTAAAATTTTTTAGTCGAATGAAAAAGGTTAAAATTAAAAAAGTTAAAGGGGGGTTGCCAGATTATAATTATGAGATTTTAGTAATACTTGAACGCAGTGTCGGATTAAACGACATAGAGGCCCCTAGTCAGTCGAATTCGTGGGCCCTTGTAGCCTGTTTTTGGAGCACTATTAGAAAACAGAATACGCTCTTACGGGCCCCTAAAAAGCGCGGGGCTCATAGGCAATTGCCTACTTCGCTCCTAAGAAGTAATCCGACACTGCTTGAACGTGATCACTCACCACTTTTAAATTTATTTGACTTGCAAGATCGACAAATTCTTCAATCCCATTATCAATATTATCAGGTTCTGGCACTGATTCCACCTGAGTTTCAGTGATGGAAATAAAAAAAAGTCGCGTGAAAATCGCGGAGCTCCGTGTTCGCGTAAATCGGGGTAGCGCAAGTCCAGGTATTACTGTATAGTAGGCATGTCAAATTCATATATTATGGGCCACATGATCGATTTTATAATAAGTTGAGGGCCGCATATATTTTCAATGTTAATAAATTAATAAAATACGTTTCTTAGAATAATTACATATGTACTTATTAAACTCAATTTCAAGCTCAATGTATCGCACAATATACATACATAGTCGTTTTATTTTTCATGTTTTTTTTAAAAAAAACTTAAGCTATAAATATTTTATTAAAAAAAAAACATTTTTTTTAAAAAATTTTTTTTTATAAAACACAGAAAAATATATAAAAGATAAAAATAAAAGTTATAAGAAATACAATTTAATGTTACTTTTCAGTAGATATTTGACATCATTTTTCACAAAGCTGGTCATCATAATTGGGTTGAGGATATTGAGCTGATGCAATTTTTAAAATTGATTTTAAATGTTGATCGGTTAATCTTCGCTTTAAAATTTTGTTATTTTTACTAAAGAAATTGTTGATTGCATAAATAAAGGCTTCCGAACATAGCCATTACACGTGAATCAAACGATAACATTTTAGGAAACCGATGCATACATAAATATGCATAAAAATCTACAGCTCCAACTTCAACACATTTTTGCTTCAGCAAACAATCCTATTGGATTTTGATTAATTCCATTTATATATATAAGTTTTCATCAACAATTTCAATATTGATATATAGAGGTGAAGTAAAAAGACGGAATTGAAATTCACAGCTTTTAAGATTAGAAAATCTTCAATCCAATTCCTTTTCTAACAATTTAATTTGGTGAACATATGTTGTAAATTTTAATTTAAACGATTTAATCAATATATATTGACAGTTTTTAAAGTAAGACTAGTATTTTTTTCCTGCTTGTTTTCATCAAAATAATAATTATTGTTTGAAACTGCTAAAATATTATCAAATAACGTTGTAACAACATAATTTTTGCCTTGAGATTAAATTGATTAAGATGACTTGTAATATCAACTGAGATAGCCAGGTTCTTTTTTCCATCTACATCTTTTAACTCAGTGTACTCATAAATTTTATTTTCAACAAAATTATGATTATTCCAGGAATCTGAAAAATCATTTGAACGCTTTGTCACTCAAAATCTTTCGAAGCTACATATAATATGGTAGATTGGTGCATTCACATTTTATATCTTCCGGAGATGAAACAAAGCTACAATGATTAAATCTATGTATTGGAATATAATTTACAATTTTGTTGACTATTCAAACATGTCCGATATTTAAAGTTTTTAAGCACAGTATTTTCTGTAGTGATACTATGAAAGTGTTAAATGTTATTATTACTATGCTCTGTTTTCATGTTTTGTTTAACCTTGCAATAACTTTTGTAATATCAGTCATGGTAGGTACACCATCAGGAGCAAGACAAAAACCAACTTTTAGAATGGTATACTTCATCAAAACTTCCACAAGTGCATCAGAAGTATCAGCTCTAGTCGTTGCATTATTCATAAAAATGATTTCAAAGAGAGAGAGAGTTCTTCAGTTATTTTTTATTAGCATCGCATCCTCAAATAAAAATGGTCAGCTGAGCGATATTTCGATTATCTGCAATTTCATCAACTGTAAAATGGAGTAGGCTTGAAATGTTAATATTCAGAGGCGCAGCTACCGCCGTTCTAGCCGTGCCAATAATACGCGGACCCCAAACAATAGAGGCCCAGTTTTTTAATACGTAAGTTTATGTACATTTATTTTGAAACTTTCTTATAAGTTTTTTATTAATGAGATCATTTTCATATGTTTTCCAAAAAGGGCCCTCTAGTAATTTTGATACAGAGGCCCCTCAAGTTCAGCAACACCAGTGTTGATATTGTAATATTATGTTGATTTCTTAAATATTTATAGCTGTTTAACTCTGCTAGGTACACTCTAAAAACTCAAACTCAATGACGCAACAGCCCATGAGGGACAGGGCCTACTGTGCCCATCCCAGTATACGTGACCATTGGGCCCTGAGTTGCATGAGCAGATGTCCCCATCAGGTGGTCAGTCTGAAGAGAGACCCCCAGTGTTTAAGTCCCCAAGCAAGCTTGGTACTCATTTATCGACCCACAGCAGTAGAGATGAAAGGTTGAGTTGACCTTGCCCAGCCCAGGAATAGAACCCGGGCCTATGGTATAGAAGCGCTATACGCTACCACTCGACCACCGGGCCCTAGGTACACTCTATCTCGACTTAAATATGCACTTTAATTTTTTTTAATTGGTGCTGGACGTAATACTTTCGCAGCTATAATTAAGCATTCATTGATGAATTTCCTTTCAGTAAATGGGCTGTTAAAATATGATAATACATATTGATTTTTACAGGAATGGCATTGTTGTCCGTAAAATTTATTAAGTACATTTTGTTGTTTTTGAAGAATTAATTTCAATTCCGACAATTTGTTTTCGTGAAGATTTAGCAACGGATATTCATAGTGCCTTTTAAGATTATATTTCTTGATAAGTAAAATTGATTTCTTACATATCAGGCATAATATTTTATTCTTGTTTTGGACAAAAAAAATATTGCAGTACATATCTTTAAACGTTAAAAATATGTATAGCTTTGAGACTACTCCTGACATCATGCTGATTTGCTTTCACTGATTAAACATACCGAAGGGAGAAGGAGGAAGAGAAATAAAAGCTATTCACACGATGAATCGAGTACCATCAATAGTGAACAATATGCATCGATCAATTTAAGAATTTAATAAAAATTAATTAAATTAAATATTTTAATAAAACACATGGACAGTAATTTTTAATGTAAGGGCTATCTCTATTATAAAATAGGATTTCTTTTAAAGCAATAAGAGGTAACACGTAAAAGCTTTGTGGTATTAAGAACAAGTTTACCTCAAATAAATTAAAAAAATAAATAAGTAAATAAAAGCTTGAAATTTAAAGATTCTTAAGAGGTCTCAGGGGTGTTAAATTTCTCTAGAGGTCTGAAAATATAACAATTTTAAAACAGGTATAATTCTTTTAATTTTAAATTAAATAATTCGAATCTTTTATACATTATTTATAAAGGAATGGAGCTTCAGAAAAGTACAAAATGTTTTAAATATAAACACAATTTTAAAAATTATAAGCATATGAATTTAAAAACTTTTCTATAAGAAATATTTATTAAGTTTTACGTCGCGCATAATATTTTCTAAAATAGTTGCTTTAATTACTAGCTGTAAGTTGATTTATAAAGTTAAATGTATTCTTATTACACTGTAGCTATTTTTATATAAATATAATAATAAGTTATATATTTTAATAAATAATAAAAAATACATTTTAAAAAAACATTTAAAAAATTGCAATATTTTACAAATATTTTGAAATACAAAAGATATATAATACTAAAATTAGGTAGGTATTAAAGAGTATGACGCATTTTATAATTCTATAAAATTTTATACATCAGAGGAGCTACTATTTTAGAAAATAGCGTGCGCAACGCAAAAAAATTTTAATATTTACTATAGAGTGTTCATATGCTTATGATTTTTAAAATTATAATTATATTTTAAACATTTTGCATTTTTTGAAAGCCCCATTCTTTTATAAATAATGAGTAAAAGATTCGAATTATTTAGTTTAAATTTAAAACAATTATACCTGTTTGAAAATTGTTTATATTTTCAGATCTCTAGAGAAATTTAACACCCCTGAGATCCCAACGTGTCGGTAGGCCGCAAACTATGCAATGCCGGGCCACGTGTTTGACATGACTGCTGTATAGCCATACTTTTCAGACGTACTGTATAACGACAAAGTAAAGTGCTTCACAACGCTTTATATGGAAACTTTTTTTTATACTTAATGTTATTTCCGTTGTGTGACTCTTGGGGTACATTTAAATTAAAATAAATTAATAATTTTTTTATAAATACATACTCTCAAATCAACAGCATTTTGAAGCTTCTTTTCATCAGTATACACATCAAAACTAATGTTGCAATGTAAAAAATAACATGTTCTACTTTTCATTAGAGAAATTATAGTAAACAATCAACATGGCTGTACATAAAAGAGGGTCAGAGTAAGTTAAAATACAATTACCGAGAGAAAAAGAGAATACACACTCTCTTGAAAACACAACAATCCTGGAGAAACAATGAATGCAGTTGAAGGCCTTGTTTTGTTCTGGTCGATGATTTCAGATTCACACATTAAATGGACTTTCAGTGTGAATAAAAGAATATTTTTCGGAACTGATTGTTTTAAAGGGGAAGTGGTATTACACAATCAAATACTATCCGATATCAAACACAGATAGAATTAAAATAATTACTGCAGGAATACAGTCTTTAGAAAGTTGAATACACTTTACCTGTGAGCAACAACGTCTGCCAGCTTCTCCAAAAGATCATCCTGTGTTTTCTAATGAAAATGCAGATCCTAAATCAGGAAAAGAACGCTTATTAGTGTCTAAAGGCTCTATGTATGGAAAATTTTCCCCAAAATTTAAAGATTCTTTATCAATTATACTCTTGCATCATAATTTATAAAAAATTTTAGGGTTTGATTGCATTTAAGCATTTTTAAAGCGTCCTATAGTATTATAAGTGATGTTAATTTTTAAGTGGTATTTATGTTCATTCTTTGAGTGAAATTATAATTGAAATAGTAATTCCTTGTATCAAATACCATAGAAGCTAAAATATAGTTTAAAAAAATGGCAGATAATTTCTTTTTAATATTACCTAAGAGCATTCAACGCTAGTATTGCTAGTATTCAACGCGTTATGAGCTTTACATTCATTTTAGTATTATGTATTTAGTATATATGTATTTAGTCATTTATCCTTACTGTCTTCTGATATAAAAAGAGAAACAATTAGTTTTAAATTTATTCAATTCGAATTAACTTTCAGATAGTGATTTTTTTTCAAATTCAAAAATATTTATATAATTTTGGGAAAGGAAAACTGAAGAGAAATATTAAGTTGGTTCTCTGATGCTTATGAACTAAACTCTCTACGCGGTCAAAGGATACTAGCCCATAATAAACTAAACTAAACTCAGTGATGCAGCAGCCCATGAGGTCCAAGACCTATTTTGCCTATCTCAGTATACGTGACCTTAGGCGCTGAAGTGCATGAGTAAATGTCTTGATCAGGTGGTCAGTCTGACGTGTTACAAGTTTGCTTATGTCACCGTATGTACCTTGCTTCTGTTGTTGTTGAGGCTAATGCCAATACAGGTGACAGTACGAATTATGTCGGTGAAATTCCCCGAAGGGACGATAGATGGCGACACCACATATCTCCAAATCCACAATTTAGACATGGAACTGAAGGGGAGGGAAATATTCTCCAGTCCCCTACACTCGTGATTCAGCCCACAAGACTTTCGGACCTACTGACAAGCATGTACTCTGTGTGTACTATGAGTGCATTTGGTGGCATCGAACCCAGGCCTTCCGGTTTGAAGTTTGATGCTCTAACCACTAGGCTACCCACGGCCCACCTTGTTTCTGTCAGTAATTAACTGAATTTTCTAAACCAAACGTTAAATTCTTTGAAAATTCTAATAGAAATTTTTAAAAAAAATACTTAAAAAATTAAGAATTTTGTTTACCCCCGGATTGGTGTATTTTCATATTTTAAATGTAATTAGATT